>JANBXA010000141.1:1307500-2507500 GCA_030556225.1 Cricetiscus sungorus
CTCTACAGCGAATTCGGTGACTCTCAGGGTTTGTAAAAGCAAAAATCTATTGCTCAGAGGAATTTTAAGTTTTGTTCTATTTTTGTGGGTTTTTTTTTCCCAGCCCAAAGCTGGCCTGAACTGGTGAACCTTCAGCCTCCTCCTCCCAAGTGCTGGATCTAGAGGCATGTAGCTACCACACCCAGCTAAGTTATTTTGAAAGAAGACAGCCATCTGTCTAGGTTTCCACAGGGGCAGAGAAGCTCACAGTAGGGAGCCAGGTGACTTGGAGCCTCTAATGGGAATAAATCCAAAGCTGCCATGGCCTGTCAGCTCGGCTGGGTGAGTCCAGCTGGCTCAGGAAGCACCAAAAATAAGCTACAAAGCATTCAGGGACCGAGCTTATGGTTTAGATTCCAAACACACTTTGTGTTTATCCCTAAGCAAGGAGCGGGTATTTTTACGTATTTATGTGTAAAGAAGACTAAAGGAGAACCCTGGAGGCAAAGGAATGTAAGTTGTGGGTCAACATATATGCCTGATGCTTAAAAACAGAGATTTAAAGTAAAATACTGTGAACGCCTCTATCTAGAAAAAGAAGGCAAACCGCCATTCATAACGCCGCTGTGCACCCAGGTACCCTCCACATCCCCGCGGTCCACCCGGAGGCCAGTGGGCTGGAGCCCGGTTTGCCGGTGGGGAACTGAGAGGGGCGGGGAGAGAGGGACAGACACACCTCGCCCGGCGAGGCTGGCGGCCGACTCAGGAGACCGAAAGGAGACTCACTTCTCCGGCTCTCCCACCCATGGGTGACGGGCTTGGTCCCCAGCTCCCCTGCGTCCACCTCTGTGATCCCTCCCCGGAGCCCACACCTTCGTCCTTCCCGGACCCCACGCTGCATTTCTTTCGGTCACTGACTGGGACCCGTTACCTGCAGAGCGGCTCGGCAATCCTGCAGGTAGTCCTCCATGGTGAAGCCCGAGGTGTGCCGTCGCCCCTCGGCGAGGAGAGGAAACCCAGCCGAGTGCACCCCGCCCCAGACTCAGGGTCTAGCGCCGAGAGTCAAGGGGCGGGACTCGAACCCGCCACACAAGGGTTCGGCCTCCGAACCCCAGGAGGAAGTGCGTAATCCGGCACTCCCGCGTTACCCCGCCCCCAGCGGCGGAGGCTGATTTCTGAGCCCGGAGACTCATGGGAGGTCAAGGAGGAGCATGTTGCGATGCCTCCTGGGAAATGTAGTCCGGAAGTTCCTAAGTGTCCCCAAGTGCGCAGTTTTCTGAGTGCTATGACATACAAATTGTGTATGTCACAATAACTCGCCTTTATGGCATCTGAACTACTTGCTCTTTCAGTTAGGGCTAGGTATAGTACCTTTCCATATATTACATCAAGGATCTGTTTGAGATTAACGTAAATTAATCCCTCAACTTTTTTTTTTTTTTAAATACAAGGTCTTGCTTTGTAGCCCAATCTAGTCTTTTTTCTCAGCTTCCTGAATGCTGGATTCACAAGCTTCTTGGTCGGGACTTTAAATTACATATGTCTATATATTATTAAAACAGCTTTTATTCTCCCCCTTTCCCAAACTAACCTAATTGTGATCAGTGAAGCGTTTCTTCATGCTAGGAGAACATTAGCATAATTTTTTACCTGTCTTCTTAAAACCTACAGTCGTGCCAACTCTTCCTAACTTCCTAACTCTGTAGCCTCTTTTCCGTTACAGCCTGGACAAATCTCTCCTCATGCCTTTCTTGGACTGTTGCAATCGCGACTTTGCTTCCTCTGTTGCAACTGTTAGCTCAGCTTTCAGGGTTGTTTGAAGTCATCCTGTGGCAGCCACGCCAATAGAGGAGCCTTCAGAATGTAAGGCTAGGTTCCAACACCCCTCCTTAACTGCCACTTTTGTGCCCCAGCGTATACTACTGCGGGGGGAGACATGTCCCTTCATCATAACATGATCCCTCACTTTTTTATATTATCCCCAGCTTTTCCTGCTCCTCAGGGAGGTGAGCGGGGACGAGGGGGCATCTTCTTCACCCTGAATGTATTAACCAGGTACACAGCTCAATCACTTCCATTTCTAGCCTTAAAAAAAAAAAAAAAAAAAGACATGCAGAGAGGAAGACTTGGAAAGGAGCCCGGGAGGGGGGGGAAGCTCCAGGAAAATAGAAGCAGTTCCCCTCCCCCTTTCTTATTAATCGAGTAAACATGCAAACACAATGCTCTTTCTCCCAGCTTCCGTGGCTCCAGAGCAGGACTGGGACAGGATCCAGGGAGGTCCCAGCAGCGGCTGCCGTCCCGACGGCTCCTCCCCGCTCATCCAGGCTGCCTGCTTTTCCCGGTTCTCACCAGAGAGGCACACGCGCTCCGTCCCTTCCCGCGGCAGGCGGAGGGAAGAGAAAGGGTCTGTTGTTTTCCTCTCGTCCTTTCCGCCGCTCACCGGGCTGCTGACCGACCGGCTCAGACAGCCCTGATGGAAATCCTCCGCGGCTGAGCAGGCCCCCTCCTCCAGGGACCTCGTCCTCGGCTAATGCGTCTTTGCCCCGACGGAGGGAAAGAAGAGAGAGGAGAAAGAACAAGAAAAACCACAAACTTCCTTTGAAAACCAGTTTGCAGGCAGGGCCTGGAGCGCACGCCCGAGACTCGGTCGCTCGCGAATCCTGAAGACCGGAGGCCCTGGGGGCGCCGGGCTGCGCCCGCACCCACCCTCCCACCACGCGCCGCCCGCCCTCGCCCCCCGCCCCTCCGGCGCCCCCGGTGCCCGGCGTGAGTCCGGAAGTGGCCACGACCCAGGCTGCACGCGCGCGAGTCAACCCGTGTCAAGCCGCGTAAGCTCCGGGGCTGACAGCTGGGAGGCAGCTGGCGCTGGCGGCGCCCCTCGACGATGCCCCCTCCTCCCGCGTCGAACCGCCAGAATTGAGTCCTCGCCTGCTCCCGGGACCGCATCCACCTCTTTAAGGTAAAAACTTTGTTCTCAAGCTGTCTTCTTCACCTTCTCCTTTCTCTCTCCGGCTGGGGGGAGCTGACACCTGATTCCCAGTCTGTGGTCTCCGTCTCGGTCCCATATAGGATCCCTGCAAACTCTCTCCCTCTCCTAGGGAGCAAGTATTGCAGTGTTAGAGTTATTCTAGAGGAAATCTCAAAGTATTGTTGCCGTGAAGGTTTGCGTTCAGCTGAGGAGATTGGGTGAGACCGGAAAAGGACTTCAGGGGCTTAGGGTCCTGAGAGTGGGCGGTGTCTTCTTGAAGCTAAGGATGTACCTGTTT
Source organism: Cricetiscus sungorus (assembly GCA_030556225.1). Classification (NCBI taxonomy): domain Eukaryota; kingdom Metazoa; phylum Chordata; class Mammalia; order Rodentia; family Cricetidae; genus Cricetiscus; species Cricetiscus sungorus. Next base: position 1,310,746 of record JANBXA010000141.1, read on the forward strand.
AATATGCAGCTTCCACTGTGCAATAGTTTCTGCTGGTGACTAGGACGGGGCCTGGGGTTCTAACTCCCTCACCTGCCCCCATAGGTACTTCCAGTTAGAGAGGAAGTGTAGGATTTGCTTGAGTACCCTCCCCTCATACTTTCCTCCCCACCCCGGCCTTGCAAGGTGGAGTCCTCCCTTGCATTCCCTCCCTGCCCCTCCCACCTTCTCTGAGACCCCATTCCCCTCCAGTGGTTTCTTGTAGCTCCATTATTTGGTCAGCTAGCTTTCCCAACCCCCACTTAATTATTGATCATTTCTAACCTTGAGCAGAAAATGAGCCGAGCTTCTCTTTAAGCTTTTAAAAATTTCCCAGGCGAGGCCTCTGTTTCAATACTCACCCTAAGTGCCCTGGGAGGAGAGGAGATAAGAGGAGAGAGGAACAAAAAGCAGGTAAATTTTGCTAGTGTGATTCTAAAGTAACAAAATATAAATTACCTGCAGCTAGCACAAACTACATTTGATCAGAAGAATGATCGATTTGGGTGACGAAACTTCGGTTGTTTTCAGTAACTTTGACGTTTCCCCGTAGCCCAGGAGACCTTGAACTAGATGCCCTCCTGCCTCAATCCCCCAAAGTAGCAGGGATTGGCAAACCCAAGACTCACACCCAGCTAATGTCACTCCTGTCCCCCAGGATTTCTCCACCCCCAGACCTGAAGGTTTATAAGAAGAAGCAGGTGAAGGAGAAGCTAGACAAAGCACAGAGGTTCAGGTCAGGCATGTCATAAACCACTTAAAACTCACTTGGGGAAACTGAGGAGAGATTACCGAAAGCTTGAGGCTAGCCTGGGCAGCCAGAACTCACCAGGCTCTGTCCCCTAAGTGCTGGAATCAAAGGAGTGTGCAAGCATGCACAATGACACCTATTTCAAATGTCATTTAAAAGAAAAAAGAAGACAAGATTCCTCATTGAGTATCAATTCCTCCCTGTTTTTTTTTCTCTTCAGTTCGGGCTGGGATGGAACGCAGGGCCTTGCATGTGTTAAGCATGTGACCTGCTGCTAGGCTATACTATACCCCAGGACTGTCCCCGCTTTTTGTCTTCACTAATGAGTAGGGAAGGGAGTGAGGAGGCTGAAGAGAGATTGTGGCTTTTTGTCACTATCTGTAGTCTCATCTGCGTGTCCCTTGATGTGTAGTGCCAATAGCAGCAAGTAAAACGGTCCAGTATTCAAAGATCCTCCTGCCTCAGCCCCCTTAGTAGCTGAAATTAAAGGCCTTTGTCACTGCACACAACTAATGGGTGGATCATATGTATTATTTACAGATGTAATATGTGAGCATATATAATATGTGTTGCATACATATTACATATGAGCATATTTTATGTATACATGAGTGTTTTCTGTATTCTGTAGTACTTTCTCATTGGGACTGCCAACCTGCACATAATGACATGGAGGCTTATTATTAATTATAAAAGCGCAGTCTTGGTTTAGGTGTGTTTCTAACTAGTTGTTAAATCTATGTTCTCCCACAAGGCTGGTTACCTCATCTCCATACTGCTCATCCTGCTTCCTCTGCCTGTGACTGGCAACTCTGCCTTTCTTCTTCCCGGACTCCTCTGTCAGCCTGTGAGTCCCTCCTATTCCCTCCTGCTTAGTTATTGTCCATTCAGCTCTTTATTAAGCCAATCACAGCAATACATCTTCACACAGTGTACAAATAGCCCACAGAAGCTTTCCCTTATGTATGTACACCACATGTTCTTGGTTCCCTCAGAAGCCAGAAAAGGATACCAAATTCCCTGCCACTTGAGTTATCGATCCTTGTAAACCCCTCTGTGGGTGCTGGGAATTGAACCTTGATTGTCTAGAATAATAGTATATACCCTTGATTGTCTAGAATAATAATATAATCTCTCCAACCTGAAGGTATTTTAAATGTAAGTCAATAATCAGCAGTTTCCTATTTTATATAAATATTCCAGCAAGAGGATCTCTCTGGGTGCTGGTACTGCTGGAAACAAATAGGAACTGAAGAGTTGCTTTGTCAACACTAGATGGGGAGAGCAATCTACTGGAAGAAAAAGTGTTGAGATGGGCAGTGGTGGTGCATGAGTTTAATCCCAGCACTCAGGAGGCAGAGGCAGGTGGATCTCTATGAGTTCGAGGCCAGCTAGGTCTTAGAACTAGTAACAGGACAGTCAGGACTGTTACATAGAGAAACCCTGTCTCAAAACAAAACAAAAAATATTCTAAGGTTGTTGGTTGGTGGTAGGTGCCTTGGGCAGTCCTAATAAGCTAGGTTTAGCCTCTTGTCCTCAATAAGCCTATTAAAAGAGCTGAATTAATAGTGAAAAGTAGGGGCTCAATTGGTAAAGGCTCTTGCTGCCCAATAATCTGAGTTTGATCCCAGGTTCCACATGGTGGAAGGAAAGAACACATTTTTGAAAGTTTACTTCCGGCCACCAAGTGTGTACATACACACACACATAGGCGGGGTCCACAGACTGCTGAGTCCCAACACACTAAATAAATGTAATAAAATGAAAATAATAATAGTAATGAAAAGCAGAAAATAACAACAGCAACAACAAAGACTTATTCAATGTGACCACATTAGGTCTAGCAACAAAGTGATTTGGGTACATGCCTAAGTCCATCTTCAGAGCCCTAAATCAAGGGTAAAGTTTAAGTAGAGCCACAGTTGTACACAGCTGTGCTCCTGCCCATATTGACCCACCACCGTTTGGGCCTTAGCCTCATCTTGCAAGGTTGATGGACATATCGCTAGAAGTCTGTGAAATCTCTTTTCCTGGCTACAAGTTCCTGTCTGGCTGGCTGCAAGCATCAGTGTTTTTCTCCTCCCAGCTTGACATTCCTGGGGGGAAATTTCAATTCCTTGGGTCCATTGTTTCAATGATGTAACAGACAATGAGATGGAGCATAAAGCATCTCTTTAGAACAGTATTTCTCAACCTGTGAGTCACAACCCCTAGGGGAGGGGGTCAAATAACCTTTTCAGAGATATCACCTAACACCATAGGAAAGCACATATATTTGCCTTATGAGTCACAGCAGTAGCAAAATTATAGTCATGAAGTAGCATCAAAAATAACCCTGTGGTTGGAGATCACTACAACATGATGAACTGTACTAAAGGTCGCTGCTGTAGAATGTTTTCAGTCTTTTCAGGGATGCCCAGGTTACAGAGTTGCTTATCTAACTCGACAAGCTCTGTGACCTACATTTCCCTTCCCTACAGGAAGCCCCTCCTTAGCCTTTTTGCTGTGCTTGGTTTGGGATTGTGTAAGGTTCTACCAAGTCTCCTGAGAGCTGGGCATGATGGTGCAAGCCTCTGATATCAGCACATGGGTAACTGACAAAGGAACCTCCCTGAAAATTCTAGGAAGTAGCCTAGCGTGGTGGTACACAATTTTTTTTGTTTGTTTTGTTTTTTGTTTTCCCAAGACAGGTAGTACACACTTTTAATCCCAGCACTAAGTCAAGTGGATCTGAATTGTGGGCCAGCCTGGTCCACATCCTGAATTCTAGGCCAGCCAAGGCTACATAGTAAGACCTTGTCTCAAAAATAAATAAATGCAGTCATTTGAGGAACAGGATTTCTTCTACCTTACCATCTCTGCACATAATTTAGGAGCAGGTGTTAACCTTTTTTGCACCTTCATCCCCAAATCGTATGATGATTACTCTCTGGTCCCTGGAGTGATCAGAGAGAAGGTATCCCCAAGGACACGAGCAGCCTAGTGCTTAGAGTGTTCTGGGAAGGATCAAGGTTTGGTGTCTGTAACTGACACAGGGTGTCTTTAACAAGGCAGGCTAAACATCACGTTTTTGTTAATTGTTTTGTTTGTTTGTTGGAGAAGCTAGAGATCAAACCCAGAGTTTCACACATGCTTGGGAAACACTATGCCACTAACCTTCTTTAACATTTTTCTCTCCAGCCCTCTTCCTTCTGTTTTTGGGCGTTGCACTTACCTTTCAAGTGTTTTATTCTGTTTTGTGTGTGGGTGTTCTGCCTGTGTGTCTGCGCCAAAGAGGGTAGTGAGTGCCCCGGAAGTGGAGTCACAGGTGGTTGTGAGGGGTCCTGTGGCTGCTGGGAATTGAACCAGGTCCTCTAGAAGAGCAGCCAGTGCTCTGAGGCATCTCTTCAAACTCCCTCTGACCTTTCTTTATTCCCTATCATTTTCTGTTTCAGGGAAGCCAGTTCCACCTGTGTCTTCCATCCCTGCCCTGGCAATCCCATCTGCTCACAGCAAGCTGGAGGTAGAATGAGCCGAAGCCTTCTGTTTTCACACGCTGAGGACAGCTGAAGCCAGAGCCACTTCCCACACTGCTCACTTCCAGACTTTTCTTGTGCCTTTGCTCTGTAACTCAATGACCTTCTTATTGTCCAGGTCTCTTTTCTACCTATCAGAGTTACCTAGGCAAGGTCCCTGAGGTCAAGGGACACCTTCATCCCCCTCTAATCTCACTATGGAACCACCTCAGGCAGAGCCCCCAGCACCCAGTGAGGCCAGCAGTGCAGAAGCTGTTGAATCTGAAAAGCATGAGACCCTGCCCGGACCAGAAAAACACCCACAGGACAACCCTCAGGACGAGGGTGGTGCAGGGCCTGATGAGGCAGCTGGACGGCAGGAGCCAGGAGACCAAGCTTTGCCACCAGCCCAGGATGGGGACAATCTTGAGTGTCCTCCTCCTGAAGCTAGCTCAAGTTCGTGTGGGACATCACCTGAGATAGAGCCAAGAGAGACGTGTTCTAAGCCACAGGAACTTCCCCAGTCCCCCAGGACCCAACAGCCTGATCTGGATCTCTACTGTGTCAAGTGGATCCCCTGGAAGGGAGAACGGACTCCCATCATCACCCAGAGTACCAATGGCCCTTGTCCTCTTCTGGCCATCATGAACATCCTCTTTCTTCAGTGGAAGGTAAGAACAGAGAGCTCAGCCCATAGGCTGTGAGGCACTGGACAATTAAGATGTCCACAGATTTGCCTCGCAAATGTGCTTGGTTTATTCATACCAACCTTCCTTACAATGCCATGCGAGATAAAGGTTACTGCAGTCTCACACGGAATCTAACCAAGTGGGGGATGGTTGGTTGGCCAGATAATGGTGCAGGGTTCCACTGGGGACTCCTCTCCAGTAAGAGCACTTTGGGAGCTTTTTTCAAGCTTGCACACTTGATGTGATGTGGTCTCGCACATCTTTGGCAGGCCAGGAGGGTGGCTTTGTTGGCGGCCCCAGGAGGTTCTTAAGAGCATTGGCCAGCAGCTAGCACTGATAGGTGGGCATATGTGAACTGGACTCTGAAGCCAGAGTTTGGGGAGATTTGAGACAAGGTCTTACACTATAAGCCAGGCTGGCTTCACCCCCTCATGTTTCAGCCTCCTGAATACTGGAATTGCAGTCATGAGCTCCATGCCTAGCTTGGACCCCTCTCTTTCTATGTGTTCCTCCTTCACTGCTAGTAGTAAAAGCTCCCTTACCACCCTTCTCCCTTCAGGTGAAGCTGCCCCCTCAGAAGGAAATGATCACATCAGATGAGCTCATGACACATCTTGGTAGGTGACTCATTGGGGGAGATGCTCATTGGAGCTGGGATGTGGCATTGAGGGTAAGGAAGAGCCTATGTCTTCTCTGTAAAGTTGTAGAGTAAAGAGCAAAGATCAAGGTATCAGGATCTTGGAGATATAGCACCAATTCTGCCTGTAGTTACTACCTCACCCCTACTCCTTGTGCTGGGGATCAAATACAAGCCTTGATTGCGCTACCCTGGCCTCTGTCCCTAGCTTTCAGTTGGGTGGGTCTTTCACCTCTATAAACCTATTTATTCCTCTGAGAAATTAAAGTTCTGGATTAGAGTTTGAAATTCCATGGTCTTGAGACATTTCCCCCATTCTTCAGACGAGGATGAAGCTGAGCTTTTGGGACAACTGGCAGGGTAGAGTAGGCTGATACGTTTCCTGTCTTACAGGAAACTGCCTCCTATCCATCAAGCCCCAGGAGAAGTCTGAGGGCCTTCAACTTAACTTTCAGCAGGTGAGGCAAGATGGCAATGGACATAGGGTCTGCAGATTTGCAAGAGAACCCTGAACCTATTGAAAAGCCTTTGCGGGTGATTCCTTAACCTTAGTGTCTTCTCCGGGGATATTGACATCTCCCTGTCCTGAAAAAAAGAAATTAGATACGGAGGGATCCAGACAGTCCAGCGTAGTATTGCATGCCTTTAATCCCAGCACTTGGGAGGCAGAGGAAGGCGGATCTCTGTGAGTTCAAGGCCAGCCAGAGCTATATTATATACTGAGACCTTGTCTTGGGGGGTGGGGAAAGAGGGGATTGAAATAAATGGGCTGTAAGAAAGCCAGCGATAAAAAAAGGATTTCTGATTTGTGTCTGGATTGGGGGGGTGGGGAGAAGTAGGGAGGCTAGACTAGCCATCCTTGTCTTTTCTCCCACCAGAATGTGGATGATGCAATGACAGTGCTCCCTAAACTGGCCACAGGTCTGGATGTCAATGTGCGATTCACAGGCGTCTCTGACTTTGAGTACACACCCGAATGCAGCATCTTTGACTTGCTGGGCATACCTTTGTACCATGGCTGGCTTGTTGATCCACAGGTGAGGACAGGAGGTCCTGTGAATCTCCACCAGCTCAAGCTTGCCTGAATGAGGGAAAAAAAGGCAGGGGGCATCTAGGGAGGAGTGTGATCAGTTTGAGGAGTAGTAGGACTTAGAGCCTGAACTGATGCAGGGCTCCGTGCATTTTAACATTGTTGGGTGGAGTCTCATCCCAATACAAGGAAACCACAATATCAGTTTGTTTTTGCCCCCCCCACCTCCTTCTCCCCAGAGTCCCGAGGCTGTGAGTGCTGTTGGGAAACTGAGTTACAACCAACTGGTAGAGAAAATCATCACCTGTAAACACTCCAGTGACCCCAACCTCGTGACAGAAGGTGACGGTGATGCCCTCTTTCCTTGTGATCTCATGTGAAGGGAAGGGTGGCTGAGTAGTCTTATTATTGTTTTTGTAATGCAGAAAGGGGACTTTTTTTCTTTTTTCTGATACAGGGGCTCATGTTGTTCATGCTGGCCTTGAAATCACCACATAGCCCAGGCCAGCCTCACAATATAGCCAGGCCTTCTGAGAGCTCCAATTACAGATCTGCACTCGTATTGAGTGAATGAGTAAATACAGTCAGGCTTTAGGAAGGGTTTTTATCACAACTCTGAGGACTGGAGCCAATAAGATCTCTCAGCTCAGGCTGGCTTTGTAGCTGAGGGTGGTTTTGAACCTCTGATCCTCCTACCTCCAGCCCCTGAGTACTAGGATCACAAGCATTATCAAGCTTCAACTTGTATGTGTATGCCTTGCTGGGAATCAAACCTGGGGCCTTGTACATGCTAAGTGTAGAATCTAAATCTGAACCTTGCCCCAGGGTGTGGGTTGGGCTTTGCAGAATGGGGTTCTGGAGGCTTCTGGGGCTTTTTGGACAACCCTTATGTTGTTTTGTTTGCTTTGGGGCCAAGCTGGGGTTTATGGGGTTTTAGTTGTCTTAGCACAGGGTCTCTATGTAGCTAACCTGGAATTGCTGTGTAGAGCATGCTGCCCTCAGACTTATAGAGATCAGCCTGCCTCTCCTCCGGAGGAGACCAGAGGTGTGAGCCAGCACACCCAGGCCTGCACTCAGGATTTTGCATGCTCGCCAAAACATCCAAGATTGAGAGTGCCCCCAGCCCTTCTTTGTTTTGCATTTTTCTGTCATGGGTTTGGATTTATTCCAAGCTTCACCAGCTTTATGCCTTCTGGCAGGCTTGATTGCAGAGCAGTTCCTGGAGACGACTGCGGCTCAGCTGACCTACCATGGCCTGTGTGAGCTTACAGCGACTGCTAAGGAAGATGAACTCAGTGTCTTTTTTCGAAACAACCACTTTAGCACGATGACTAAGCACAAGGTGATGGGGCTTTGGAGGAGGGGAGCAGGAACAGTGTCATTTCCCTGAGCCTTTGTCTCTGTGGTCAGTGTGTCAGGCAGGATAGAGTGGGTTAAGCCATGGTAACAGATAACCCCCCAAATCCTTGTGGTTTACCACAGTGTCTGTTTCTAATTCATGATGTATGTCCAGTGCCAACTGGCTACATCCTGTCTCAGTCCGTCTTCACTGTGGGATTCAGGTTGATAAAAAGAAGTCTTTATAGATGCAGGAATATATGCAAGAAGAGAGAACCATACAGTGTGTTCCTTCTCAGTGCTGCCCGGGAATGACACTGGCCAGAGCAGGTCATGATGAATGAGCCTGCTATCAAGGGACAGAAAAGGGACAGTGGGGCTTTAGAACGGGCAATAGTCTCTCAGAGTTAGAAGCTGCAGCTCTCTAGGAATTGAGTGGAAGAGGCTGGTCCTGCCCCACTCCCCTCCCCGCCCCCTCCCAGATTCTCATTATATAGCCCTGGCTGGCCTGGGACTCTGAGGTCCGCCTACATCCTGAGTGCTGGGAATAAAGGTGTGCACTGTCACACCTAGCCTTTCCTTGAACTTCTGATCTTCCTGCCTCTTCCTCCCAGGGGCTAAGATTGTAGTCATGTATCACCACACCCGGTTTTTCCAGTTCTCAAAAGGGTTTATCTCTATAGACATCAGCACAGAGAAGCAGAGGAAAGAGGGAGGAAACTGGATAATTGCAAAACACTCACCTATGCTCAGGTGTCCTTCCCTGGTTCCCACAGCCACACATATTTAAGACATTTTGGATGCTCACAGTGCTAAGTTCCAGTCAGCACTGATTCAGAAGGTCTCTTGACTGCACTTGGCTGTAAACTGCCTCTGTATCACCTGTCCCATCAATTTTCAGTCTTTTTTCGTCTTGTGGGAGGAGTGTGTAAGGGGGTGTATGCTGGGGGCCAAACCCAGGGAACTTGGACTTGCCAGGCTACCGAGAGACAAGTGCACCAGCCCTGAATGTCCTTTTCTTGCAGAGTCACTTGTACCTACTGGTCACTGACCAGGGCTTTCTACAGGAGGAACAGGTGGTGTGGGAGAGCCTGCATAATGTGGATGGCGACAGTTGCTTTTGTGACTCTGACTTCCACCTGAGTCATTCCCTAGGCAAAAGCCATGGAGCAGAAGGTGCGGGTGGCTCTCCCGAGAAGCAGCTGCAGGAGGACCAGGTGTGTGGGGCCCTTCAGAATGGTGCAGAATCCATTGGCACCTGAGCTGTTTCCTACAAGTGAACTGCATGCACTTTATTGGCTGAAGGCTGCCCCACAGCCACGCCTCTTCATGTTACCTTAGGTCATGGCCTTGTTTGGAGTGTATTTCCTGGCACCACAGATAATAGACTTGACTGTGTTTGACTAGAGGGAGGAGAATTTAAAGGAAACATGCTTTAGAAATTTAGCCTGAATCTGTATCCTTTGGTCTTAGCCCATCTTGTGACTTGTTTTCTCTCTAGGACTATCTTATTGCCTTGTCCCTGCAGCAGCAACAGCCACAAGGCATGCTGGGCCTTAGCGACCTGGAACTGGCCCAGCAACTTCAACAAGAAGAGTATCAACAGCAGCAAGCATCTCAACCTGCGCCAACAAGGGCCCCTTCGCCCCAGGTGAGCCCGCCTCTCTTGGTAGGCAGGGGTGTGCTGGCTTTGCTTGGTGCAGGATGCATATGGTTTCAGTACAGGCCTCTGCAAGTTTTCCCTCATAAACCCTTCTGAGGTACTTGACCCCTGATGTCTTTGACCTCTACCAAGGTTATCGAATAACTAGTTGCTAAATCCCACACAGGGGAGAGGAGCCACATCTGGACGCCCAGCTGGAGAGCGGAGACAGCGGTCGAAGCCTGAGTCAGACTGTGTTCTGCTCTAACTCTGCCCCATACAGCGTCGACCCACCCCTTCTTTCAGAGGCTGTGACTGGTTTGCTCACAGGATCCCCCACCTCAACCCCTGAGGCATACAGGGTAACTTATATGCACTGCTGGGGGTCAGAGCAGGCAACAGATGCCAAGGTCAAACTTGGTATGGTCCTTGCCCTTCTGTGTTGCTGTCTTCTCTTGGAGCCAGGGCCACATGGGGATGTGGGGCTGGGTGGTTTCTGGTTCCCAACTCCCTTTCCTGGGAGTATATTCACATGAATATACAGACCCAGGCTGATAGGTGAGATACGTAACTGGAATGAATGTCTGTGTCCCTGCCTGCCAGGTTGTCCCTGGCTACCCCACAGGCCCATCTCGGTTTGTTTTAGGGTTTTATTTGGGTTTCTATCTTTATTATTTGTAATGCCTTCCTAGGGTGTTGGAAATAAAAAACTTCTTTACTGAAATATGTTGTTTTCCTACCCTGGAGCAGTGGGGTTAAATATGTGACCTAGTTGAAGAATGTGACCAGGAGAGGAGGCAGGGAGAAGTTGCCTGTCGTTTCTCACAGAGCCAGCAGGGGGAACCCAAATGTTGCCTCTTCCCTGGTTTTGGTAGATGTTTTGTGGGAAGTACTGCTCTCAACTTCAGTTGGAGGTGTGTTTCTAAATCCCTGCATGGACAGACGAACTAGGGGAATGTTACTGAGATTTCCAAGTCTGGGAGTTCATGGAGATGGCCCTTAGATGGCCCTTTGCTAGTTCTGATGCCCTGGTGTGTGTCCTTAATTGTCTTGCCTGAGACATCCTGGGGAGGCAAGAATAATAAAGTTAGTAGGGAAGCGCCCGGGTGGGGCGTGTGGATAACTGGTAAGTGCAGTGCTGGGACAAAACCAGGGCTCCTGTTGAATGGCTAAGTACACTTCAAAGATGCTGCCATCTCCAAGCCTCTTCTTGGCCCATGTCCCAATCCGACCAACTTAACCCAGAAACAAAAAGGCAGTGAATTTGCCAAAAGGTTCAACTACCATGGAGATGTTGTAGCCATGGTATGGATTGATGAGTAGGGCAGACACTATCAAAGACATCCTATTACTCTTCCCCAAAATGGAGGTAGAAGACATCACTTTGAGATGAGGGAAATACAAGTATAGCAAAGAAATTTAGAGGTCTAGCCTCAAGAAGTTAGGATATATGCTGTTCCTTGGGGGTCTCCCATGTGTTCAACCAAATATGGGAATCTCAGATTCTTGGATATCATGTAAGGGTGTGGCCGGAAGGTCTCAAATGTCTTCAGCTCTGCACAGGGCCAGTAGGGCTGAGTGACAATCCCCTCTCACTGCATCCTGCAGGTGAGGGAATCAGTGTTAGTTAGGAAACTCATGGTTAGAAAACACCATGGTCCAAGCGTTCTAACAGCTCATCATCAAGGAAAGACTCCTCTCTGTTGCCAAGTCCCATGCTCAACCAAGGGAAAGGTTCGGGATGGGGGAGCTAGGCTATCAGGGCTCCAGGTGAAGAAATAGCCAATTTAGTCTGGTGATAATGGTGCATTCAGCACTCAGGAAGCAGAGGCGGGTGGGTCTCTAATTTTGAGGCACTCTGGTCTATAGAGTGAGTTCTAGGACAGCCAGGGCCACACAGAAAAACCCTGTCTTGAAAGAGAGAGTTTTACCTGCAGAGAAGAATACAGAGATTTCCCAAATTTCTTCTTGAACTCAGCCCGAATGCTCAGAAGATCGGTCTCGCTTCGGGAGATAAGGATCCGCATCAGCACTTGGAAATTGGGCTCAGTTTCCTGGTAAAGAAATAGACCCGGGAGTGTGTGGCAGGTATTTAGGGGGTATCCTCATTGAGGGCAGGGGGAGAACAGCATAGGGGGTGGAAAGCAGAGGCAAGGTAGAGTTCAGGGGAAGCAATAATTTCAGAGCCAGAGTCACTACATGTACTCACAAAAAGACAACAGATAAATGTTTTTTCTGGGGAATCAAACCCAGGGCCTTGAGCATGCTATTTATCACTGAGCTACATCCTCGATCTCAGCTGGCCTCAAATTCAGAGTGCTGGGACTAGGGTACTAGCCATCGTGCCCAGCCCATGTGTGTGTATCTGTGTGAGTGTATTCTACACATGGACAGATGCCTGTGGAGGTCAGAAGAGGGTCTTACATCCCCTGGAGCAGTTTCAAACTGCTAGACATTGGTGGCAAGAACCAAACTTGAATCCTCTGGAAGACCAAGAAGTTCTTAACCACTGAGCCATCTCTCCAGCTCCATCGTTGTGTTTTTGAGACAGTGTCTGGTGTACCCTAGACCGACCTTAGACTCACAGAGATCCACTTGCCTGTCTGCCTCTGGACTGTTTGGAGTTAAGGTGTGGGTCACCATGCTTGACAAGCCTGAACTCTTGATCCTCTTGTTTCTACTTCTCAGGTTCTGGGACTACAAGTGTATGTCTCTTGTTAGTTTTTCAAGACAGGGTTTGTCTGTGTAATAGCCCTAGCTATCCTGGCTAGCTCTGTAGACCAGGATGACCTCGAACTCACAGAGATCTGCTGGAGATGAAAGGTGGGCACCCGGCTGCAAGTATATGTCTCTTGGCTCGACTGACACCCCAGAGTCCCAGTACACTAAGATGTGTGTTTGTTCCTTCTTATGTGTGTGCTCATAGGCTAAGCAAGTGCTCTGCCACCGAGCCACTCCTAGCCCACAGATTTGTTTTTATATCAGGGATTCAGACAGATAACCACAGGTCTTCAAATGAATCCTGGTGTTGACTCATTATAATGAGCCAGGCTTTCTCAGTTAAGTATAATAATCTGTTGTCAAGATGGAAATCTCTGGATGATTGAGAAAGGGTGTGTATATAGATTGTCCTGTGAATAGTCATCAATTGGGCATGGCGCTGAAGGCTTCTCTGTCTACCAAGATGTGATAACTCCACCATTTATATATTACATTTCCTTTTTTATTTTTATCTTTTGGTTTTTTCAGCGCAGGGTTTCTCTGTGTCACAGCTGTCCTGGCACTTGATTTGTAGACCAGGCTGGCCTCGAATTCAGAGGCCCGCCAGCCTTTGCCTTCCCAGTGGATTAAAGACATGTGCCACCACTGCCTAGCTGTTACACTTTCTTTAAACACACATATATATTCTCAAAGGAGACAAGAGTTCATCTAGCAGAATTACTAGATTCTGTTGGTGTAATTACTGAAACCAAAGTGATCACTTTGTAGATCAATTATATACCAGGCACTTTTTGTTTTTCTGTTTTGAAACAGGATCTCACAATGTAGGCCAGGCTGTCTTGGAACAGAGATCTGCTTGCCTCTCTGCCTCTGTGTGCTAGGATTAAAGGAGTGCACCAACATGATCACAGATATTGTTTAGAGTGGTACAAAGACAGCTGTTAGGGGCTGGAGAGATGGCTCAGTGGGAAAAAGCACTGGCTGCTCTTCCAAAGGACCTGGGTTCAATTCCCAGCAAACCACATGACAGCTCATAACTGTCTGTTCCAGGGGATCTGACACCTTCACACCAATACACATAAAAATAAAATTAAATATAATACATAAAAAGTCTGAAATAAAAAGAAAAATAAGACAAAAATAAAAAAGAAAGAAAGAAAGAAAGGAAGGAAGAAAAAGATGGCAGATGTGGCCTTGGACATATGCAGCAAGTGTTGTACCATCAAGGTCTCTCTGAAGCTTGAGGATAAATAGCAGGAATGAAATCCAGCCAAGGTGGCCGGGCATGATGGGACACGCCTTTGATCTCAGTACTTGGGGAAGGCAGAGTTAGAGGCTAGCTTGATCTATATAGTTTTAGGTACTCCAGGGCTACACAGAGAAACCTTGTTCTGAAAAACCAAATAAATGAATAAATCTAGCCAATGTGGAGAAAGGTCTGTGGTGCTCGGGGCATCTACCATGTCTTTGTTCTTCATGTTTTTCATCTAATTGAACAAGGACAGTGCGTAGTTGTGAGGGCTAATTGAAATGTAAGTAATATGCTGGACACAGCTCCAAAGTACAGGAGGGCCTGGCTGACCTGGGACTTACACAATGCCCTCCTGCTTCTGCCTCCTCAGCCCTGGGATTCAGGTTTTCACCACCATGCCCAACTATTACTCTTTATACAGTACTGGTTCCCAACCTGTGGGTTGTGACCACTTTGGGGGTCTAAGGACCCTTTTATAGGGGTCAAATATCAAATACTCTACATATCAGATATTTACATGATGATTCATAACAGTAGCAAAGTTATAGTTATGAAGTAGCAATGAAATAATTTTATGGTTGGAGTCCCTGTGACATGAGGCACTGTATTAAAGGGTCACAGCACTGGGGAGGGTGAGAATCACTGTAACAGTTACCGCCTTTCTGACAAATACTGGACAAAGCAAACTCTTCTTTTGGTACACAGACATTAAGACAAACAAATGTTAGTGCCTCGTGGGTAACTAACTTAGTTCTAAGCAGAGCTCACTACCCATGACAAGACAATCTGTAAACACAGGGAAGATGGCAGTGTGTAGGTTCCACATAGGTTCTACCAGGCTTGCATCTAAAGGGTAGGACAGGAAGCAGTGTGCCTCTAACCTGAAGGGCTTGGTGAAGTTTGTCAGCAAAGTACAGTGCTGTGTTTCTCATTATGGACACTAGAAGCAAAAATAAACAAAACAAAAAATGATTAGAGAGCCAAGTCTAGGGCTACAGCTTCCCATCCCAGTAAAACCCCTCCACATATCCTGAGTAGGTACCTACCTAGGTTGAGCAGAGCCTGCTGAGCATCTCCATGGAAACGGTTCTGGACAGCATCCTCTAATTCTTGCCCAGTGCATCTCCGATACTGATCAAACACTTTTGGTATGTATAGGGAGTGGTTAGAAAGGTAAGTTGGTGTGTGGGGCTGTTACTCACCACAGGGAAGAGTGACCCTCCCCACCCCTGGCTGCCACACTCATCAGTAGAGCAAGCTGGGTGGGGATAAGGAAGCTTGGGTACCTCGGATGAGGTGTTCAGGACTTCGTTGTGTAAAGATCAGGACCCATTGACCTGCCTTACTGGATCCTCCAGTCTGCTGGAGTGCCTAGGGAAGAAGAAGGAATCAGTGAGGAGTGGGGTAGATTGTTTGGAGCCTGGAAGCCTTGGTTCTAATGTCCCTAAAAACCTACTGTGGTGAAGGAAACTGGACTGAGGGTGAAAAGGGATAATTTATTCTGTGCACTTGGGAGGTGGAGGCAGGCCAATCTCTAAGTTGGAGGTCAGCCTGGTCTACATAATGAGCCAGAAAGACCTTGAGTCAAATAATAATAGTAATAATAAAAAGGCAGGATTAAGAAAGGGACTCTAGTCAGCTGCTCCCACAAGGAGCTAATCCCTAAGATAAGGTCTAAGGAGTTTTGCTTGATCCAGTGCCCACAGGAGGAGAATTTGCCAGCAGATGTCATCATATTTTGAGAACTCAAGAGGCAAAGAAGGCAGGAGCAGGTCTGCAGCACAGATGGGTGTACGGGATCTGGGCTCTAAGATATGGTCCAGGAGGGAGTCTGTACAAACTACATGGCTATGCACACTGAAGTCCTTACCTGGACATCTTGTTCTTCCAAGTTGTAGTCAATGACTCCAGAATATCTCTCGCGGCTGCCCTAAGAAGAGACACTGTTCTTAGGAAGTTCCATGGAGGGGCAGAGTTTTGTCCAGACCCTGGTCTCTCCGAAGCTCTCCCTTGTCACAGGACAACAAAACTCCCTACTCTGGTCTGTCCCCAACCTGAGACGCACAACTCCCTTCCGTGGCAGGCCAAGCCTCACCTTGCTCAGGGCGAGAAGCAGGTCCTGCAAGATGCCATTGGTCTCAGTCCTGATATCTTCCTCAGCCTCCACCTGGAAATCTGGGGCAGGAGCAGGGGCCTTTTGACTCCTTCTGAATTTTCCCAGGGTAGATAGCTTTAGGACTTATCAAGCGCTTGACCAACTGGACCCTAAGAGTCTTCCTTTTTTTTCCCCTCAAAGATTTATGTTTTTATTTATGTGTATGAGAGGGGTGCCCAAGGAGGCTAGAGGACAGTAGGTATCAGATCCCCTGGAACTGGAGTTGCAGAGGGTTGTGAGCCATCCAATGTGCATGCTGGGGTCTGAACTCAGGTCTTCCTTATGCTCTTAGCTGCTGAGCTGTCACTCCAGCCCCCTAATCATCCATCTATCTCCTATGCAGAGTAGCTTGATGGTTGATGGTCTCAAGGATGGATGCCATCATGGTCACCCTGAAAATGTTCCTAAGCAGTGAGTAGTGAAAATTACTTCATCTCCAAAACTACCCACTGGGAATTCCATCCATTGTTAGACAACCAGCAGTAAGTAGAGTTAGGGAATCCCTGATTATGAAGCAAGTTGGTTAGAGTCTAGCCCTCTATCCAATATTCAAGAAGTGATGTATGAGGTTGGGTGTGAATCAGAGAGAGCACTTATCTAGCATGGCCTGAAACCCTGGGTTCAATCTCAAGTGCAGAAAGAAAGGCAGGAGTGTGGGGGAGAAGGGAGGAAGGAAGGGAGAGAACCAAGAGGAGATGAAAGGAGGAGGGAGAGGGTTAAGAACACAGACCAGCATTAGACATCTAATGAGAGCTGAAGGAAAAGAAGTGCTGTGCAGGAGGACATGCGTGTGACAGTGTGAGGGTGGGAAAGCTGCTCACAAATTAGTAGGTGAGGCAGGGTCTGATAGGTGACAGCATGACTTAAAAAAGGTTACCACCTGTCCCCCAGGCAGCAGCAAGGACCTGGGAAGGTAACAAGGGGACCTTTGGGACTGTTATAGTGTCTAATGTCATTACTGTGAAATTTGCCCTAGGGCTCCAGACTAAGTTAATCATTGTTTCTCTTCCCTTAATGATTGCATGCAGCTCTATCCCCTGGGGAGACTGAGGCACTGATAGTGGGGGGGGCGGGATTCTGGGAGCAGAGATCTTAAGGAAATAGAATTTGGTCAGTCAGGGTTCCCAGTCCACAAGGACTATAAGAGAGAAGTGGATTGTCCTGAACCCTCATAATTCTTACCATGCTTATAGACTGCCAGGCACTCCTGCAGTCTGGGCACTGCTCGGGTGGCAAGGATTTCCAAGGCCACGTCCTCAGCAGAACCTGAGGCCTACAAGAAATTGTGAGGCCACTTGACGCTGGGCCATATCATTAGCCCAGCAAGATGGCCCACAGAGGGCTGGAGGGGAGGCACGAGACCTTTCTCCATCTATGGGTCACAATAGGGTATAGATCTCTAGGTCCCCTCTCTGGAGAGGCCTAGGCCAGTTAACTGTCTCCTCTCAGTTGGAGTCTTTCTCCCCAGACAACACAGCAGCTGTCCGCTCCTGGTACCTTCAAGGCTGTCCGCAATTCCTGGGCATCGAATTGAGCTGCAGGCTGTAGGAGAGCCACCACAATTTTCTCCAGGTTGCCAGAGAGTGCTGCCTGCAAGGACTTCAGTAGATCCTGCATAAATGGGTCCCAGACAGGCAGACAGACAGACATAGGTCAAAGGAGGCCCCAAATCATGGGAAACTTTGTCTGACATTTATCCCAGGCCTGGCTACCAAGTCCCTGATTAGCCAGGAAGGAGGGGCTGGCCATGGCTGGATCTCAAGTCCTCGAGGGAGACTGCCCTGTCCACAGCTCCTGGAAAGTCATCGGTCCCACCTGTTTGGTGCGCTCTTGGAAGGCTCGAGAAATGAGCTGTCTTTGCTCTCTGCTCCGATTGGTCAGTACATCCACAATGGTGCTGTGGGTCACACCTGAAGCAAGACAAACCAAGGCTGCAACCAGGGGATTCACAGCTGTGACTTCCCCATGCCCCCAGGAAGAGAACCAAGTGTAGAAAAAGGATGGCCAGGGGTCACCACCCCTTCTCCCATTGTTCTCAAAAGAGATGCAAAGAAATGTCAGAAACATTCAGAGGGCCTGGAGAGATGGCTCCGAGGTTAAGAACACGTTCTGTTTTCTCAGAGGGCCTGAGTCCAGGGTCAGGTGACTCCTGAGCACCTGTAACTCCAGCTCCAGGGAATCCAGTATCTTCTGGCCTCCATGAGCACTGCACTCACATATGCAGATGTTGGGGGATATCTGATAAAGCTGTGAACCCCAAGTTAGCATTTTCATTAAATAAAATTAACTTTGCATCAGGAGGCTGAGTTAGTAACAGAAAGTAATCACAGAGCGGCAGAGGGACAGGAAGTAGTAGGGAGGGATTTAGGTGTTTTGGTGGAAAGGAAGGACAAGCTTTTGGGAGATGCTAGTAAGGGAGAGAAGATTAGCTAGTTGCTACTCAACCTCTCTGAGCTAGCAAGTTTTCACCCCAGCCTTTGAATCTCAAGTTTTATTTATAAATAGAATGATAGGGGTTTAGTTAAAGCTACCTTTAGCAGCAGTGACAGAGCTGGTGCCTGTAGGAACGGAAGGGAGTCCCACCAGGCTGGAGCCTGAGCAGCCAGAACACTACCAGAGCGGGAGGCCAGTAACTGTAGATAGCAACTGCTGGCTGAAATATCAGTAAAGTGCAGCCAAAGGTAAAACAACATGCGTACATACACACATGCACACACTTATTAATGACTGTAGAGATGGCTCATCAGTTAAGAGCACTGGCTGCTCTTACAGAGGGACCCAGGTTCAGTTCCCAGTACCCACAGCTGTCTGTAACTCCAGCTCTATGGGATCTAACACTTTCATACAGACATACATGCAGGCAAAACACCAATAAATAAAATGAAATCGGAAAAAAATTATTGCATAAAAACTGGGTGTGATAACACACACCTGTAATCCCAGCACCTGGGAGACAGAGGAAGGAGAATCTGGAGGTCAGTCATGTTTAGGGACAGAGTGAGTTTGATTCTAGCCTGGGTTATGGAAGGAAGGGAGGAAGGAAGGAAGGAAGGAAGGAAGGAAGGAAGGAAGGAAGGAAGGAAGGAAGCAGGCATATAGAATCAGGAGGTGGCGGTGCATGCCTTTTATCCTAATGCTTGGGAGGTAAAGGTAAATGGATCTCCATGAGTTTGAAGCCAACCTGGTATACAGACCAAGTTCCAGGACAAGCCAGAAACAAACAAAAAGGAAGGAAATAAATAAATCTGATTCAAATCCTCATTCAGACAAAAGTGGCCTAGTATAGTGGTTTCAAAAAGGAAAGAAAGAAAACAAAACACAAAGGAAATAAAAATTTTTAAAAAGTTTTTTTTTGGGTGGGACCCATTAATTTGGCTTAGAACCCTGAATATTCTGTTATGAGCTATGTGACGTTGAGCAAGACTCATAATCTCTCTGAGCCCCAGTTTCCTCCTGTGCAGAATGGAAGGGAAGGATAAGCCTGACCTCACAAGGTCAGGGGACTGGGTATGACACACTATCACAGAACTTGTCATGCTAGAATCAAATAGCTCACCAATACTCCCAGAGCATCCCTAACGCCACCTTCCTTGCTCCTTAGAAAGATTTCTTTTCAAAGCCAGGTGGTGGTGGCTCGTACCTTTAATCTAAGCATTCATGAGGCAGAGGCAGGCAGTTCTGTGAGTTTGAGGCTAGCCTGGTCTACAGAGTGAGTTTTAGGATAGACAGACAGACAGACAGAGAAACCCTGTCTTTCAATAAAAAAAAAATTAAACATTTATTTAATAAGTGTGTAATGGTGGAGAGTAGAACACCAGCTGTTCTTCCAGGGGACCCTAGTTCAATTCCCAGCACCCACATGGTGATTCACAACCCTCTGAAAGTACAGTTCCAGGGGCTCTAACCCCCTCTTTTGGCTTCTGTGAACACAGACATATATCTTGTAGTACACAGACATATATACAGGCTAAACGCCCTATATATATATATATATATAAAATAAAATAAATAATAATTTTATTTAAAGAGCAAAAAAGAAAGGCAGATAGGCCTATAGTGGGGCATGATGGCTCTTGCCTGTAATCCCATCCTTTGGGAAACTGCTGTAGGAGGATTACTGCAAAGTTGAAACCAGTTTGAGATAGAGTGAAACCCTGTCAGATGTGGTGATGCACACCCTTGAACCCAGCACTTGAGAAGCAGGCAGGTGGGTCTGAGCTGGAGGCTAGCCTGGTCTCCACAGTGATTCCAAGCCAGCTAGTGTTATAAATGAGAGACCCTATCTCAAAATAAAGTAAATAAAAATCAGATCAAGAAGGAGAGGTAGACCCTCAACAACAAGGGCAGGGGCTTACCTTGGCCTGTAATGGCCTTCAGCAGCTTCTGTACATCTTTGTCCACACTGAAGCTCAAGAAAGTCCTGAGGGTGCCCAGGGTCCCCCAGGCTGCAGTCTGCAAGAGCATGAGTGTGGTGTCACAAGGAGGGAGCCTGCCTCCTCCTACTTATGTTTTGTTCATTTATTGTATGTGCATGGGAGGTCAGAGGACAGTCCAAGGGACTGTGTTATCTGCCCCCAGCTGGGTTCTAGGGACCAAACTCAGGTCACTAAGGCTTTCACCAGCTGAGTTCTCTCCAATGCCATTTCCACTTTCCTCTTCCCAACACCTCCTGGTCCCTGAGTGGACGCACTGAAATGTATTGTTGGGGCTGGAGGTGTGGCTCAGTGGCAGGGCACTAACAGGGCAGGTTTCTGAAGTCCCAACAGCCCGTACCTTGTTGGCAAGGCCCAGGGAGCTGAGGATCTCCTGGGTCAGGGGTGCTCCCAAGGTTCCCCTGCTCACAGACATGGTTCTGCTGGCTTCCCTGTGGGAGGAAACAGAGGTTAGCTGAGGGGAGTGTCCCATTTCCGCCTGTTGATGGCCTCTAATCTGGGGCCTGGGCTCTCTCAACCCATCCCTTTCTTTGGTGCAGAAAATAAGTGAATGAATGATAAAATATCAAACATCTTTGCAGGCTTGAGAATGGAAGATGAGGGCAATAGGAAGAAGGAAGAAACTACCTTCTCTGCTCTGGCCTTTCTTTTGCAAGCCAGATTTGGCCGGGGAGACTGTGGGCGCCAGCACCCACCAATGGACTCCCTCCACCCAAGGCCCCTGAACCCTGGGTCTGAGATGATGCCCCTTCTGAGGCTCAGGTCCCTGCCTTCCCTGGCCTGGATTCTCAGGCAGCTGAGGTGAAGTGGCATAATGATGGGCAGGGTGGGAGACAGCTCCTTATCACCCCTCCTACGTCCAGGGGAGCTGCAACCCTGCCTATAGTGAGACTTCCTGCCTATCTGCCCTTCCCCCTGCCCCCCCCAGGAGTCTCAGATGGGGTCTCTAGGTCAGCAGGTGTAAGCTGTATGTGTCTTCGTAGGAACATGGGTACCTAGACTCGACTCTCTTATGCTGGGAAAAGAATAATCTACTCCTCCCTCAGTCGGTAAGTTCTCCCTCCCCCAGATAAGGGCTCGGTTGCAGAACTTACCCCAAAGGTGCTAGAGGTGAGGTGGGTGTTGAGGCCTGGTGGTTTGCCTGTGTGGGCACCAGCTCCTGTGTAGCCTGGTGGTGGAGAGAAGGAGTGAGGAGCCCAGGCTGAACAGCCAGTCAGATGACCTCTCTTGCAGACCAGTCCAGCTGTCGTCTCTGACTGGGCCCCTCCCAGACGTGGGAGAGGACCAGGCTGTACAGGGTCTACAAGCAAACACCTCCCTGCCTAGCATCTCTCCTCCCAGGAACTGGCCCTTAACCCACGCAAGCGAACTCCGCTCAGCCTCTCAACTCAGCCAAGGAGGACACAGGAGGCTTTGTGTGTTGCTTTTCCTGCGGGGCCAGGTTGGGACCACGGAAACCTAGTCTCTTGAGTCTTGCTTCTGACTTGGCTCTACCACAGGCTCCAGCTCCCTGGGGGTAAAGGGGGGAGGCGGTAAGGGGAATGTAGGTCATGCAGACTCCAGGTTGATTTCAAGGTTGATAGAGAAAAACCTGTTGGGACACATACCATTAGGGCACCCCAGCCTGCTCCCCACAGGGGGTCCCAGCCCTGAAGTTTCTGTGATTATGCCTTAGGAAAGCCAGACAGCATGGGTGGGGAGGCAAGGAGATTGTTTATATCTGTGGGGAAGGAAGGGCGCACAGGTAATCAGGGGTGAGGGCAGAGTCAGAGTCAAGAAAGAAAAATGCAGAGGGTGTTCCCAGCAGACCGGCACCGTGGGAGCACCTTGCTCCCAAAGGCAGCCAGCAGATGGAGGAGGATCCCAGGCCCAGATTTCTCAGTCTCTTGCCTTTTAGCTGCCAGTGATGCAAGCCCAACAGCTGAGCCCAAGGAGGCTGTTAGCACACAGCCTCAGGACCAAACAGCAGGTGCTCAGTCCCTCAAAGCCTCAGGGACCCTAAACAGTTGCTTAAACCTCAGGGCTGGCCCCTTAAGGCTTAGGGAGTCATCTTTTTCCTGCCTCTAGTCCTCTACCACTCTCCAAACCCAGGAATGGTCCTCTGCGATCT
The DNA here is from genome assembly GCA_030556225.1 of Cricetiscus sungorus. Taxonomy (NCBI): domain Eukaryota; kingdom Metazoa; phylum Chordata; class Mammalia; order Rodentia; family Cricetidae; genus Cricetiscus; species Cricetiscus sungorus. Next base: position 1,333,016 of record JANBXA010000141.1, read on the forward strand.
CCCAGAAGCCCTGAAGGAGAGAGTTACAGCATATAGCCACTGCTATCCAACACGGGGAAATAAGCTTGGGGATACTGGTAATGAAATTCCACGAAGGCAATGGCATTCTGATTTTCTTCCTCATTAAAGTGGAAAACATACTCCAGCTTTAGAATCAGAGCATGATCAATCTCTAATTTTTGTTTTATTTACTTACTATTTGTTTTGTTTTGAGACAGGGTCTCTCTACATAGTCTGGGCCGCCCTGGAATTCACTATGTAGACCAGCCTGGCCTTGCTTTTGCCTCCTGAGTGCTGGGATTAAAGGCATACCACCATGCCCAACAATGTCTAATTTTTTTCTTGCGGAGCAATGGTGGTCCACACCTTTAATCCCAGCACGCAGGAGGCAGAGGCAGATAGATTTCTGTGATTTCAAGGCCAGCCTGGTCTACGAAGAGAGTTCCAGGACAACCAAGGCTACACAAAGAAGCCCTGTCTCACAAAACAACAACAACAACAACAACAAAACACACACACACACCACACGGAAAGAAAATAATTTTTTGTTTTTCCAGATAGGGTTTCTCTGTGTAGCCTTGGTTTTCCTGGAACTTACTTTGTAGACCAGGCTGGCTTCAAATTCATGGCGATCCACCTGCCTCTGAGCACCTGCCTCCTCCTGAGTGCTGGGATTAAAAGTGTACACCACCATGCTTGGATCCTTAAATTTTTCTTCTTTGTGCATGTGTAAATACATGTGACAGCATGTATACATGCATGTGACAGCATGTGTAGAGGTGAAAGGAAAACACATGGGAACAGTCAGCCCACTGCTTCTAGGACGTGAGTTCCAAGGATGTTAAGTTAGTTCCAAGGTCTGGCCTGTAGGAAATGCCCTTACTGAGCTCTCTTGCTTGCCTTTTGTTTTGTTTTGTTTTGTTTTGTTTTTGCTTGTTTGTTTGTGAGAAAGCACTGGTTTTTATTCTATAGCTCAGGCAAACCTGGAACTCACGATGAAGCCCAAGCTGGCTTTGAGCTCACAAAGTGAGCTTCAAGTCTTAGCTTCAAGTGCTAAGGTTTACAGATGTGAGCCATCACCCCCAGTCTGTCACTTGTTATATTCTGTAATCTTAGCTACACATTTCATAATCTCTAAATAGAAAGGGTGGGAGAAACTGTAGGGCAGAGAGAAGAGTGGCTGGTGCATCTGAGGATAGGTTTCTTGGGAGGAATAAATGAGGCAATGTGTATGACAGCATGAGGCAGTGTAAAAATCACCTTTTAAATTAGGGGTGTTAGATTAAGTAAATAAAAATATACAACCCCAAGCTAAACTAGTTCAGATAAATAATTAATATAAATTGACTATTTGTTAGTATAAGTATGGCCCAAATATTTAATGTGATTATTTATTCTAATCTTATGCTTATTTATTGTTTATAGTTACACTTATTTATTGTTTGCCTGAAGTTCTACTCTAAGGGGATAGCCTGTGCCCTACCTAACACCTCCCAAATAGGGCTTAATCTCTGTATTGTGGTTAAAGCTGAACCAAAGACACAATTCTGACTTCCTGCATTGTGCTGGACAGGTGCCTGATGGTCCTGTGCTGTTTCCTTATCCTCAGAGCAGAGCCTGGGGGCAAGGCTGCAGACTCAGCTCAGCACTACTGCCCCTGCAGAGGACCTGGGTTCAGCCCCTAAACCCACCTAGTAGTTTACCATCATCCATAACTCCAGTACCAGGAGATCCAAGCACCAAGTAAGCACACAAACATGCAAGTGAAACACTCATACCCATAAAATAAAATAAAAATTTTAAAAAGAGTTTATATTATAACTTGTTGTTTGAATTAGATACATATGGAGAGATGGAGGTATAGAGGTGTGGCCACTGCCTCTCAAGGATGAGGCCCGTGTTCTATCCTTAGCAGGCCCAACTCCAAATACATATAAAATACTTAGAAAATACTCTGCTGATCACAGAGTACTAAGTATTCATGTCAAAATGTCAAAAAAAAATACAGGGAAACCCTGTCTTCAAAAACCAAAAAAAAAAAAAATGCTAGTATGTGTCAACAAGTATTGTTACAATCTTATTTTATACTAGTAACTGTTGCTTCTTCCTGTTAAATCTAATCCTGGCTGGCTTCTACTTCTTTTCTGCCATTCCCAAGAGTGCCACAAGAGGGCATCAGCAGCCATCGTGAAGTCCCTAGCTCCGCCTCAGCCTATCAATGAGTTTTCATAATCCGCTTGTCACAAGTACAGCATCTTGAGAACATCAGGTTCTGGGTGGACTTGGTGGCAGCTAAGGTAAGAAGGAGCCCCAGGGAGATAACTACTCAGGGCCAGCAGATGGGGTGACCTCTGAGGACAGGCTGGAGACTGTTGCTTCACTGATGCTGGGGACAGCTCTGTAGCACAGGACCCACAAGGCTCCTCCTTCAGACTCTTCAGAGTCATCGATTCTGGCTACCTGTACCAAGTGTGGTGAAAGGGAGGGAGGGAGGGAGAGAGGGAGGGAGGGAGGGAGGAAGGATAAGGGCACCTGATTGTCCTAGCCAAAGCTTCCCAAGGGACTCCTGGCCAGAACCTGCAAGCTGAACTCTAAATTCGTAGAAGTCACACAGAAATCCAGTCATGTGGCAGAAGCAAACCCTTCCAGCGAGCCTGTGGACTGAGTGTTCTGTATCCACAGTTGTTCTGCGGAAACGTGGGGGATTTCACCACTCTCAGGCTGGTTTTGTCTTGTTTAACACTGGGGACAGACTCGCTGTTTTCAGGTTTACTGGCCACCTTCAACGCCTGTGCTCCAAATTTGGGATTGTAAACTTAGAGGCCATCTCAGAGAGGATTTACTGTGCGCCATCATTACAGACTGAGGAGGGCAGAGTCCCCACAGCCGTGGACCCAGGCATCTCATTGCCTCTGATCTTTTCACCTATCATGAGGAAGAGTGGCTTGGGCATACTTTAGTAGCATACTGGGGCATAGCAGTGCTGTCCAGTGCCTCGACTCAAGAGCACTTCTTCAAACTCTCTGGCCTCATATTTCTTCCTTCTTCTCCTTTAGGGCCTTCCTCCCCCTCCACACTTAGGACTTATTTATTTTTGTGCACATGTGTGGGCCTGTATGTGTCACAGCATACGTGTAGTAGACAACTTGTAGGAGTCATTCTGTTCTGCCATGTGGATCCTGGGACTTCTATTCAGATAATGAGGCTTAGTTGCAATTGCCTTTATCCATGAAGCCCTCATACTGGCCCCCATGTATGGCACTGTGGCTCCTGTGGATTTGTGTGTGCATGTTATATATGTGATATACATATTGCAGACCAGGTTGGCCTCAAACTCCCAAAAATCTACCTGCCTCTGCTTGGATTAACAGTGTGTCACTATGGTGGGCAGGTTCCGGGTTTTATGGGCCAGTTACAATTAAAAAGATATCCTTTTTACCATTAAGGTCCATGTGTCTGTCTTGCCAGGAGCCCGTTCAGATACCTAAACTCTGGCCCCATGGCCAGTTCACTGCTCTGGGACGGACACCTCGGCAGCCTGTGTAGAGGAAGTGAGTCACCACAAGCAGGGCACAGTTGGGGCATTGTGGGCATGGCAATGCCAGCTTAGGGCGGGGGATGGGTTGGGAAGGCGGGGCGATTCTAATCTACTGGTCCACCCAAGGGAGGGTGTGTGAGGACATCATCCTGGTGCTGGCTGAGGGCAAGTTCCTCCTCTTTCCATTTTCTTTTTTGTCTACCTTCTTATCTACATTTCTCAGGCCCTCAACATCCAGCGTTTGCCCATAAAACTCCCCACTGTCTTTTCCCCTACTTTTTCCTTCTCTCTTTCTGGCTTTTAAACTTAACTTCATTTATTCAGAGGAACCATTTAAAAAGTCTGATGGGGCTGAGTGTGATAGTTCAGACCTGCAAATCTAGAACTCAGGATGACTGGCTTGGAGTTTAAAACCAGGTTGGGCTACATAGTGAGATACTGTCTCAAAAAAAACCCAACAAACAAAAAACCAGGGATAAATATCGGGGGGGGGGGGGACTGGAGAGTTGTCTCAGGAATTAAGAGCACTTGTTGTGCTTGCAGAGGGCTTGGGTTCAATTCCCAGCACCCACATGATGGCTCACAATCATCTGTAATACCAGTTGGTTGCATATATATATATATATATATATATATATATATATTGTATATATATATACACACACACACACACATATATATAAATATATATATATATATATATATATATATATATATATATATATCCCTTTTCTAGCCTTCAAGGGTACTGCATGAATGTGGTTCACAGACATACACATGCAGGCAAAACAACAATACACATAAAATAAAAAATTAAAAAAAAGCCAAGCTAGGCAGTGGTGGCTCACACCTTTGATCGAAGCACTTGGGAGGCAGAGGCAGGCGGATCCCTATGAGTTCTAAGCCAGCCTGGTCTACAGAGTAAGTTCCAGGACAGGCTACAAAGTTACACAGAGAAACCCTGTCTCGAAAAAACAAAACAAAACAACAAGAAGAAGCATCTGGCTCTTGGCCTTAGCGCCATCTTCCTTGAAACTCACGAAAGCAAGCACAGGCTGAAGAGCAAGAGAAGATGAGGCAGAGGTCCAAGTAAACAAACCCCTGTGCACCCACAAAGGCTGAAGGGGCAGAAGCAAGAGACGCCAAGGCTGAGGCCCTGGCACAAACTGTTGGGCTGTCGGTGCGGGTAAATCTCAATGGACCTGGAACCTCACCATCTGCTTGCAGGGATCACCTGAGAGACTGGACTGCCTTCACTACAACCAAAACAGTCCCGCTGGCCCTCTGCCCTGGACCTGTGGCATTCTGGACTCATTCTGTTCTCACTTGTGACCAAGTGCGACCTGTGTACAATAAACCATCTTTCCCCTTTCTCAGCTGAAGAATAATAATAAATAAAAAAAAGTCTGTTGGGGATGAGGGGAAAGCAAGTAAAAAAACCACCAAACAACCAAACAAAACAATCAAGCAAACAAAACCTAAGAAAAGAAGTCATAAACTAAAATAAGAGGGACAACCCATCCATAGGCGTGGGATGTTGAAGAGGGTTAACTGTGGCCCAAATAGCAGACCCACAGAACGAAGTGCAGGGACACTGCAGGGAACAGCCAGGATTTTGTGGCTTATAATCTGTGTTGGGTCTCTCTGCAGGGAGCAAGTAGACAGGTTGGATGTCATCTACTGCCTCCTTTTACACCTACCCAAGGAGACAAGCTCCACAGCCAAACTCTCAAACAGCCACACCTCTTTCTAACACAACTGGCGAAGCACTGGTGCTTGACTGTATACATTGTGAAGCAAGCCTCTGGCACAGGCTTAGTGATGGCATAAGACTGTCAGTTCGTGGGGCCGAGAGAAGGCTCAGCAGTAAGAGCATTTGTTTTTACAGAGGAGCAGGTTCGATCACCAACACCCACATGGCCTCTCACAATTGTACATAATTCCAGTTCCAGGGAATCTGATGTCCTCTACTGAACTCCTTGGGCACCAGACATGTGAGATACACATACATTCGGGCAAAAACACTCATACAACACCATAAAATGAATATTTTAAAAAATACTATTTCATGTAGGTAAAAAACGATACCCATGCTTCAGTCTCCCAAATGCTGGGACTTTACTTGGGAATGAATCACCAAACCTGGCCAGGTAGTTTTGTTTGTTTGTTTGGTTTTTTGTTTTTTTTTTTTTTTTTTTTTTTTTTTGGTACAGGGTTTCTCTGTAGCTTTGCAGCCTGTCCTGGAACTCGTTCTCTAGACCAGGCTGGCCCTTGGACTCAGAGATCCTCCTGTCTCTGCCTCCCAAGTGCTGGGATTAAAGGCATGTGCCACCACCGCCTAGCTGCGAAGAAGTTTTATTAAAACTATTTCTTACATGTTAGAAGCTGTAAATAGGCCCTCAAGTACAGCTTCCTCAAGACCTGTACACAATGAGAGTCAAGGCTGCTCTCTTCTTGAAGCATGGATTTTATGGGGCTACTCAAGGGATAACAACACGGTCTCATATGAAATTGATCATGGCTAAGCATGGTGTGCAGCCCGGAGACCGAAGCCCATTTTGCTAAAGGTTGAGAGTAGCTCCGTCGGGGTTCAGATCAGCAGGACTGGGGTCCAGTGGATCTCACAGTGGGGAGCCCCGGGGTCTGTGCAGGGCTTTCATTGGGTGTTCCTAGATGGGCTCTGGGCTGCGCCCTTTCTCCGCCGCCCAGTGCGGCCGGACGCGGGAATCGTGGCAACCAACCCGGGGAGGAAGTAAGGGCTGCACGCCTGCTTGAGGTTACCGACCGCATCGGGGCGGCGGGGTGGGGCAGAAGCAGCCGGCTCTGAGCAGTGTCCTCAGGCACCTGAGGGCCCTTGACCAAGTCCCGGTGGGCCGCCTCCGCTCCGCCAAGAAACCCCGGCGGCCGGCAGAGCGCGAGCCATCCGTCCCGTCGGGGTTCCACAGGCGCAGCGCGGGGTTCCTGGACCCGGCCCCGCCCGGCCGCGGCCCACGCCCAGCTCAGCTCCGCGCGCGGGGCCTTCCCTCCGCGGCTGGGTTCGGCTTGGGCTCGCCCGGGCTCGGCGGGCAGAGGAGGAAGGAGGGAGGGAGCCGCGGGCGGCGGAAGGGGGAGGAGAGGACCCGGCCCAGCCAGTGCGCACGGGCCGGGCGCTCGGAGAGGAGACGGAGGAGCGGCGCCCGGGCCGGCCAGCTCTGCACCGGCCGCCGAGTGAGTCCGTGTGCGGTGCGCGGGGGCAGCGGGGGCCGCGGGGCGGCGGCAGGCGAGGGGATTTCAGGGCGCAGCTCGAAGGCGGCGGGGACTCCACCGGCTCATGGCGGCCGGCCTGCCGGAGGGCGGGCCGAGCACTGCGGGAGCAGGCGCACCGGCCCGGGCTGGGGCCTCGGCGGGGAGGCCTGTGGGGCAACAGGTAGGGGCCGGAGCCCGACGCTCGTCCGGGACCCGAGCCTGCAAACACCCCTTTGTTGGGAGTGGAGCAGTCGCAGACCTGTGGTGCGAGAACCCTTTGGTGGGCCGCGTGCGCCCTGGGGCCTGAGTGCGGAGGCCAAGGAGGAGCGGTGGCGGCCCCTGCTGCTGCTGCTGCTGCTGCTGCGCTGCTGCTGCTGCTGCTGCTGCTGCTGCTGCTGCTGCTGCTGCTGCTGCGGCAGCCACCGACGCCGCCGCTGGGCCCCTTTTGCCCATCCCAGGAGAGAGGCTAGAGCGTCCATGTGCCGAACGGGAAACAGGAAGGAGTACTCTCAATGTGTCTGTCCTGGCCCCAAAGGGCTAAGACTTCTGTACCGTTATGGGGTGTGCGTGGCCTGCTCTGGGAGCAGCTGGTGAAACTAGCTTTACGGGCGGTAACTTGCTAATTACAGGCTCAGTGGCCCTCGAGCTAGTTTGCTCCCTGCAGGTGCGCGACATTCATCTTTGGCCTGGGCTTGGGAGTTCCTGGTGCCTAAGGCGCCCCTAGCATCCAAACCAGATCTGGTTTTTGAGTTGCCAGCCTCTGCAGTCAGACTTCTAAGCATCATGAGGTCTGGAGTGAGCCCGTCTTCCCAGACAACTGAATTAGGGAAGGCCTCCGGCAGCAGCTACTTCTGTTTGTGTCAGAGCTGGGGTAGGAAGTCACTTCCCATCCCAGAGCCGAAGTGACTAGCTTGAATGAAAGTTTGTTGACTGCACCAGTGATGGGGCCCTTAAGTCTGCAGAACTGTTCCTGCCACACAGTGCTTATTTTTCAAGGTGCGCTCGCGGGGGCCGGGAATTAAGTGATCCTTGTCCCTATTGCAGCCCCTACTCCTTTCTCCTTATTGGGGCCTCCAGACAGATTTTGCTCACATTGTTAGGGCCTCACAGCCTCATCTTTCTCAGAACTTGACCCATAGATTTGGACTGGTGCTGTAGCCTGAAGCAGTGACACACCTTTTGACTTCACCCATTGCTCTTCACCTTCTAGAAAGTTCATGGTCAGTTACTATTGCATGAAAACAAAGTTTTCAGCAAGAAAGGCTACCCAGGCCAGACCTGAAAGCCCTTGGAACCCTCTTTTTTAAAAAGATCTCTCTGCAAAAGGACACTTAGAGTCACTAGGACTGTTACCCCATTGAGTCTGAGAAGTAAGTTCTTATAGGCTACACTTGTACCCTCCTGTCCCTCTTGGTCTGCAAGCTGCCATTAGCACTGGGTCCCACCCCTTTCCATTTACCTGCGGGGATCTTTGGGTGGGAGATCACTCAGAGTTGGAGCAAAGGTTGGAGCTAGGTAGAACCTACTCAAGTTTCGAGTAATATAATGCTTGTGAAATCCCTGCCACACTGGCTCCTCTCCAGCGTGGTGTCTGTCTCTGAGGCAGGTAGGTGTGTGTGTGAAGGAGACAAGGAGTGAACACACACACCATAGATTCCATGTGTGCAGGTGGCATAATTTTATGAGTGGAAAAGCTGCATGTGTAATCAAGACTCCCTTTCTTGTCCTGATGTCTTGTTTATGGAATGCTTGTCTTAGTGTGATGGTGCCAGGCATCACCAGGGATGCAGCAGGGAACAGGCTGGTCCTGGGGAGATGTGTAAGAGAGGCTGACTGGAAATCCCAGTCCCTTCTCCTCCTGTAAAAACGCCTGACCCTGCTGAATGTGGGGCAGCTTCTCTGCTGTGGAAGTTGAGAACACCAGAGGCACTGCACACGCGGGGTGGAGGGGTCCTGGGGTGCAGTGTCCTGGGATTGAGCAGGTGTGCTGCTCTGGTACTTTCCCTTGGCCATCCTGTGATGCCCACTTGGCTCCTCTCTCCCTAGCTCCTCACCTTTGTAGGGATATGAAAGGCACTAGACATTCCTTTGCTGCTGCTGGAGTTCAGGAGACAGGCTCCACCCACCCCCTAGGCCCTTAGCCCTCTGAATCCTTAACCCTTAATAGGCTCTAATAAGAATACATTCTAGTAAATGGGTTGGGATGGCCTAAGGCTAGGATTGCCTGCAGGACTGAATTTAGGTCTCCTTTGAGGAAAAGTTAGGCCCTAAGAAGCTACATAGTAGTCAGATGACAAGGTCAGGCATTGGCCCCCACCTCCTATCTGGTTAAACCAAAAGGTGGGAAGGAAGCAATGGAGGGTGTGCAAACTGTCAGTCTGGGTTTTCTGCCCTCTTCCCTTCCCTACTCCGTTTTCTACTTTTCTCTAGGAAGAATGTGTGCTTGTGTGGGCAGTTACATTTAATTTTGTTCACTTTGAGAGGCTCTCATCTCTTTTTAACAAATTAAATATTTATTCAGGCTGAGGTGGAGGGGGAAGGGACAGTGCCCTCCATGTCAAGGCCTGGAATGTGTGATGGGTGTGTGGAGCTGAAAATCCTTTATCGTCTAAGCTGACCTCTGATTTCATCCAAAAGAGCGGTGACCAGGAGTAGGGACAAGAGGGTAAAGTCCTCGAGCTGGAATACTGACTGACCCGTGACAGGCAGGCCAAGGGATTTCGTAAGTGCTTCTGTGGAGGGTGGAGGCGGAGCTGTTGAAAGAGCCAAGCAGCCAGAAGACCAGCCCAGCTCAGCTCAGTTGTGGGCTGAGGTGTCAGCCTCCTTCAACTCCAGCTGAAGTTCAGTGCCTGGTGTCTCTGCTCACTCTGGCCTTCCAGCTCCTGCTCTCTCCTTTCCTCTCCACCTGGGAGGAGGCCACATTTCTTCGTCACAGCTTCCACTCTATAGGTCAGTGAATGCTGCCACCTCTTCTCTCTATTCACAGGAGAGGTGGGGAGCCTGGAGGACTTCCTTGGCTCCCCTACTCTGCAAGTCTTAACAATTTCCCAGCTATGTGCTGATCAATGACCTTTCAGGGACATCTGGTTGCTTCTCAACTCTGAGGAGCTGCCAAAGACTGTCCCCTGACTCATCTGGATCCCAATGGTCAGTGCCACACTGTTCTTCATCTTTGGGAGTGGGGGAGAGGGAGGTTGAAAGCAGCAGCTCTTTCCTGGCTTGAGGGTGTTGATTGGTTCCTTTGCAGACAGGTTTTTGTTGTTTTGTTTTTCGAGACAGGGTTTCTCTGTAGCTTTGTCTTGTCATTTGCTCTGTAGGTCAGGCCCGCCTTGAATTCAGAGATCCTCCTGCCTTTGTCTCCTAAGTGTTGGGTTTAAAGGTGTACACCACCACTGTCATGGTAAGGATCCTGTCATTTCAGCACGTGAATTGCTGAAGCAATAGGATCATGAGTTTGAAACCAACCTGCACTGCATAAGTGCTGTTTCAAAGAATAAAGGAAAAAGAGGATGAGGGAAAATAGGTCAGTTTTACCAAATGTCTTGGTTTGCTGTCCCAGACCCATCCTCAGTCCTGACCTCATGTCCCTTCTGAACAGAGGCTTACAGATCACTTTCTGTCTCACATGTGGAGACCGAATGACTTGTCATGGAGTGTCAGTCTTGTGTGCAGGTGTGTGATGCTGTTCACTTCTTTGGTGATGGTACTTCTGCTTCATTTTCTCCTATAGATCTGCTGGTCAGTTAAGGGTCTAACTGTGTAGCCCTGGCTGTCCTAGATCGCTGTGTGGACCCACCTGCCTCTGCCTCCTGAGTCTGGGATTAAAGGTGTGCACTACGATGCTCAACCTGGATGACTTCCCTAACTGTTGACTACTTCTTTGACTGGGTCTTGATTGTTCTACAGGTTGAGAGCCAAAAGATAAGACTGATAAGAAATGGGGGTGGGGGATTGTTATTGCAGGGGGTCAGGCCTGGGTGGTGTCAGTATCACCTAAGGTTACAACAAACTCTAAATCCTGGAACTTGAAAGCCACGGTTTTCCTATTACAGATAAGGAAACCAAGTCAGTGAAGGAAGCCAATTCATTCCAAGTCCAGGTAGCCAGGAGCAGAGTCCCAGGTGGAGTCATTGGTTCCTTTCCCTTTCTTCCCTGCAGAGCTCTAACTTAGTCCTCTTTCCCTTCTTCTCTTAGGATGCTCCAGACCTTGTATGACCACTTCTGGTGGGAACGACTATGGCTGCCTGTGAACTTAACCTGGGCTGATCTAGAAGACAGAGATGGACGTGTCTACGCCAAAGCCTCAGACCTCTACATCACACTTCCTCTGGCCTTGGTCTTTCTCATCATTCGATACTTCTTTGAACTGTGAGTATGCCCTTACACTTTCCCCTATTGCCAGCCAACCTAGCAGATTTCATGTTGGTCCCTTGATACTCAGTTCTGGACATTGGTGTTTTGGCTACCCAGGTCCCTACTGACTGCTCCCCCTCTCCCTTCCCCAGGGCACCATTGTCTTCCTGAGGGCTCAGCACCCGCAGCCCTTTCCTTCAATAGTTGTTTGTTCTCACCCCATGCCTGCCTCCTTAAATGGTCAATAGTGAACATAGGCAGCTTTGTCAAGCTGTGGGCAGCCTGGGAGGCTAGAGGAAAGGGGGTTGTCAGAAAACTTGGGAAACTGAGGCCCAGAATAAAGTGCCTGAACTTGTGGTACTTTCTCCTCCCCGTGTAGGGGTTGAGTGCTCCAAGGGAGCCAGACACCCCTCTCTCATGTCCCTTCCCCAGTTATGTGGCCACACCCCTGGCTGCCCTCCTGAATGTTAAGGAGAAAACCCGACTACGAGCACCTCCTAATATCACCTTAGAGCATTTCTACCTGACCAACGGCAAGCAGCCCAAGCAGGTATGAGCTGCAGATGACCCTGGGAGTAGCTGAATTTGGGTGGGCTGGCCATAGTTTGAGTACTAGCCCTGGAAAGTACTGGCAGGGTGGGCCTGGCTTAGCTTATTCCTGGGAGAGGCTGGGCAGAGTTGGGACACTGCTGATTTGAGGGCTGAATGCAATGGCCTCACTATGCTTAGGTGGAGGTTGAGCTTTTATCTCGGCAGAGTGGGCTCTCTGGCCGCCAGATAGAACGCTGGTTCCGCCGCCGCCGCAACCAGGACAGGCCCAGCCTTCTCAAAAAGTTCCGAGAAGCCAGGTGAGGGAAGTTGGGGCAAGCGAAGCTGGGTGGCATAGTTCTGTTGTCTCTTGCTGGGAGAAGAGGGCTGAGGTATACAGGAGAGGTGAGGGTAACTTGAGGGGGTGTCTGGAGACAGTGGGAAGCTGCTGATCTGCTCTCCTAGCCAGATCTGCTTCCTTTTGCAGTTGGAGATTCACATTTTACCTAATTGCCTTTGTTGCTGGCATGGCTGTCATTGTGGATGTGAGTACTGGGATGTGGGAGCACAGCCTTTGTCAAGATGGGGTAAGGCCATAGGATTTAAGTTCTTCCCTTAATCTCTCTTTGCAGAAACCTTGGTTCTATGACTTGAGGAAAGTTTGGGAGGGCTATCCCATACAGGTATGAGAGTGGTCTATGGCACACAACACCCCATTATTAAGAGTTTCTTGAAATCATGGTGCAGGAATTAGTCACAGAACAAAGAATATCTTGAGGGGCTAGAATGGTCACATTTGGAGGTGAGCCCTATAGAGCTAGTTGTTCTGGGATCTCTCACACCTCTTTTCTCTGCAGAGCATCGTCCCTTCTCAGTATTGGTACTACATGATTGAACTCTCTTTCTACTGGTCCCTGCTCTTCAGCATTGCCTCCGATGTCAAGCGAAAGGTGAGTCCAAGGACCAGATGAGACCATAGGATATAAACCCTTTCCTTTGACACCTCAGGGATCTGGACAGAGCTGCTGGGATATGGGAAACAATGGGACAGGGGAGAGTTCCTTGAACCCTGCATCTTTTCTGCAGGACTTTAAGGAACAGATCATCCACCATGTGGCCACTATCATTCTCCTCAGCTTTTCCTGGTTTGCCAATTACGTCCGAGCAGGAACTCTCATCATGGCTTTGCATGACTCTTCTGACTACCTGCTGGAGGTTAGGCTTCCTCGAAGTAGAGGCCCCAGCACAGTTTCATTTGTCCTTCTAGTTTTTCAGGGGGTTGAAGATGCTATTGACATTCCTGGTACCAAGGTGGGAGGGCATGGTCAGTGCTGCTAATCACACACACATATTAATGTATACGGGAGAGTCAGGAGCCCATGATGATAGATGGGACTATTTATGCAGTCCGCCAAGATGTTTAACTACGCGGGATGGAAAAACACCTGCAATAACATCTTCATTGTCTTCGCCATTGTCTTCATCATTACTCGACTGGTTATCATGCCTTTCTGGTGAGTAGGTAGCCCGCTCTTCTTGCCTTTCTTACACATATACGTCAATCTTTGACCCATGTCCATGTTTATTACCACTTTGCCTTATCCTTAGGATCCTGCACTGCACGCTGGTATACCCACTGGAGCTCTACCCTGCCTTCTTTGGCTATTACTTCTTCAACTGCATGATGGCAGTGCTACAGACGCTACATGTCTTCTGGGCCTACTTCATTTTGCGCATGGCCCACAAGTTCATAACTGGAAAGGTGAGGAAGGCTCTGCCTCCCTTTTATAGGCCTCAGAACTCTCAACCCCAGAACTCCCTAAACTAACTCAGGAAACTTAGAGGTAGCCCTTGGGAATTGGAAGATACATAACTCTTTTATCCCTTTTACAGATGGTAGAAGATGAACGCAGTGACCGAGAAGAAACAGAGAGTTCAGAAGGGGAGGAGGCTGCAGCTGGGGCAGTAGCAAAGAGCCGGCTCCTAGCTAATGGCCACCCCATCCTCAATAACAATCATCCTAAGAATGACTGAACCATTGTCCTAGCTGCCTCCCACATTAATACATGAAGCCAAGAAACTAGCCAACCTTCCCTTTACAGGGACATTTGAGCTCTGGGGAGAAAGGACACAAAGAAGAGTCTACATTGACTCTCCTTACTTCTTTTGTCACCCAGTTACCTTTAAACTCTAACCAGCCTATCTTCAGATAGAGAGAAGGTTGGTTATATCTTCTGCTAGAGAGGGGATGGTCTTATTTCCCTCTCTATCTTCCAGGCTACTTTCTCCTGCTTTTGAAAACCTTTCTCAGTTCTGAGTATAACTCTTGAGTTATAACTCGCATTCCTTATTCTTAAGAATATTGAGCTAGCTGTTTGCCTTTGACTCCCTGACTTCAGGGTTGTGCCTTACTGTCCCATCTCTGGGCCTCACTCTGCCAAAGCTGGACCAAGGTTCCACCTTTCTAAGCTCCCTAGCTCAGGCCAAAAATGAAAGCTGAGCTACTTTTAACTTCCCTTCCTCCTTAAAAACAAGTTAGGTGAAGGAAGGGTATACGGGCCCCTCACCCTACCCAAGGGACCATGGTTCCAGGGCCTCACTGCCTCCTTTCTCTGGCCTTTCTTCCTCCTCCCTTCAGCTAAGACAAGCTGGAGTGCAGTAGAACGGCAACTACTTGTTATTTATTGAACATTTGGGGTTTCAGTTATTAAGCCAGAACTACAGCTAGGACCTGGCATTTCAGCAAGGGACCATTTCAGACCAAAATGTACTGTTAATGGTTTGTTTTTTTTTTTTTAATTAAAGTATATTAAAGATTAAGTAAAACATGACAGTGTGTCAGACTATTAAGAACTAAGAAGGGATAGTTTTCTTAGGCCTTCCTCATAGTTATATAACTTTTTTTTTTTTTTTTGCTAAAAATTACAGAGGGCAAATAAAGTAGAGGTGTAAGGCTACTACTGACATTGCCCACTGGGAAAATGACATCTCCCTGGGAGATTAAGACAGGGACTGAGGAGAAAACAAACCACAATCTCTATTTTATCATCTTGTTAAAAGACTTTCAAGAAACTATACAAACCAGGGATGGCAGGCATACAGCCCATGTGAATCAAGAACACATGAACAAATGTATTTGAGAAGGACCTCAGGCTGGGGCTAGAGTGGACTTGTCTACCCACCCTAGTGCCTGCTAGCACCACACTGGGAGAATTCTGATCCAGAATCCCCATCTCTACCTACTAGGAAATGGAGAGAAGCTAGACCAGAGACTTGGGGTCAGAGTTCAACAGTCAGGAAGACCCAGTTCTGGGGAAAGGATGGCCAGCGTTTCTCAAAGTGAGAAGAGGGTTTCCTTTAAAGAAGACGCCCTCTGCACTCAATGGCCCCACAGCAGCACAGCAGCTCTTTGCCTTCCACACTGCCCACTTCGTAGTTGTAGTCCCAAGTAAGCTCTGTTCCAGCCCGGATTCTCCTGAAGAGGAAAAAAGGGTGGGAATGTGGTAATAAAGGCAACAGGTAACACAGCACTTGGGGTTGGAGTTTACAAGGCAAAGGTGAAGCCTGACCACAAAAGGTGTGCCCACCTCCTTGAATTCCCATGAAATTTACCCCTTCCTCAGTATCCCTCTTACTTGCTGGCAAAGAAGGCCACCCAAGGGAAGCGAAGATCATGAGTATCCACAAAGACATTCTGGACAAACAGGTTGGGGCTGCAACTGTGCTGTAAGAAAAAAGATGACAGTCACTTGACAAGGCAAACTTCTGGCTTTGTGAGAATTGTAAGAAATGGTATCTGATCTCTACCCCCATTATGTATCATAGCAGTGGCGTTTTCAAAGAAAGCTGCCTTTTATTTGAAATTAGCTTATAAGCAAAGGTAGCTTAAACAGAGTCTTTAAAGAATTAGAGATTTGAGGGAAATGGCACCCATAACCCTGCACTTAGAAGGGGCTCACATTGAGGTAGCGGCCTAGGTTGCCTTCAAGTTTGGCATCAATGATGTAGCAAGACTCTTCACCATCATAGAACTGGCGAGTGTTCTTACGAACTGGTGCACTCTCCCCCTTATCCACGGGAGCCATGTTGGTTGATTTAACAGCAATCCCATGGGTTGATTTAAGAGCAAAGCCTCGGGTTGATTTTACTGCCACTTGGCGCTTTGTTGGACCTGGAAAGAAAAAAAAGGGTGGTGGTGGTGGTGGTGTTAGAGCTATCCCAACTTATAGACATTCTACCACTTTCATTTAACCCAGCCTATTCTCAAACTTGTGATCCTCCTATCCCCTTATTCTTCCATGTTCCAGCTGTGCTGGAATCACAGCTCTTACCAGAATGCCACAGTTTTCCTTCATTTTTATTCTACTCATTGTGGTTCAGGGGTAGCAGTAAGCTAGCTAGATCTCAAGCTAAGACGTTAAGTCACTAGCCAGGTGTGGGTGATGTATGCCTTTAATCCTAGCACACAGGATGCAGAGGAAGGTAGATCTGAGTTTGAGGCCAGCCTGGTCTATAGAGTGACTTCCAGGGCAGCTAGGACTACACAGAGAAACTCTGTCTTGGAGGAAACAAAAGTGTAATAAGATGTGCTGAATTGGGGCTGGAGAGATGGCTCAGTGGTTAAGAGAACTGACTGCTGTTCCAGAGGATCTGGGTTCAATTTCCAGCACCCACATGGCAGTTCATAACTGTCTGTGACTAGTTACAGGGGATCTGACATCCTCAGACATATATAAAGGTAAAACACCAATGCACATAAAATAAGAATAGACAAGAAAGAAAAAAAAAATAGATGTTCTGAATTAAAGATCTAAAGAGATGGAGGGGTGCTGGAAAACTAAAGGGCACACATTAGTTTAGCTTAGTTGGGAAGCCTGCCCAACTCTTAGAATCTGAACTATTTCTTTTTTTAAAAAGTTTTTCCACTGGGAGGTGGTGGCACATTCCTTTAATTCCAGTGCTCAGGAGGCTGAGGCAGGTGGATCTGAGTTCGAGGCCAGCCTGGTCTTATAGAACTAGTTCCAGGACAGGCTCCAAAGCTATAGAGAAACCTCATCTCTGAGGGAAAAAGTTTTTCCTACTTTCCTGTTTCTTCCTAATACTCCCCAAACATTTTCAGATTACCAGACAAGTTCTTCTTGTCCTCAAAGTCATCACCCTCAGAGCCAGAAGAGATGGTCTGGATGTCATCACTGTCAACAGCTGTTGCTGAAGTCTGACCAGCAGTGGGCTTTCGGCTGATTCCACTTTCCCCTTCACTTTCTGTGCTGCTGGACAGTGTCAGGATATCCTGGAGACAGAAGGTGTGAAAAAGGAAGAAGAGCTAGTGGAAAGAAAGGCTGCTTCAAGTGCTTGCATTTACCTATGATTTGGCAAAATGGCCTATGGCAATTGCAAATGGTGATTAGATGTTGGGAACAAGGTAGAAAGTCAAAACCAAAGAAACAAGAAGGTATAAGTCTAGTGAAGGACTTGAGGACATATTCCTTTCCTTTACTTGGACTAAGTAAAAGAAGGCAGGATAAATTTAAGAAGATCACTCACATCAGGGTTGGACTGGGTAGAAGCCACAAGCTGTCGACTTTGGGGCATAGAAGCTTTACTAGATGGTCGACGAAGCCCTTCAGACTTCATGGCAGGATTGTGTCCATAATTCTGAGAGCTTTCAGTAACTCTGATGGGAAGGGCAAAGAATGAGAGGGGTCAGGTTACTGCCTGTTCCTTAGGCTTCTTTTGTAAGTGAGAGAAGGCAGACTCAGAACAATCCAAAAGCAAGCACTTACACTGACATCTTGTTTCGGTCATCAGGGTCCTGGAAGGGAACAAGTGAAGGGTTAAATGCTTCCAAGGTCCAAGGTAACAAAAGATCTCCAAAGAAAACATTAACATATGTCAATGAGAGGCACACTACAAAGGGGTGATGTGGGGAAATCACTTTGTAACCTGAGAGCAATAACCATATTCTCACCAGTATACTCCCCTGGCCAGGTCCTTTAACCTTTCCCAATAATGGAACACAGGAAATAGTATTGTGAGCAGAGTGTTCCATGGACCCAACCGTTTTACTACCTGTAAAGGGGAATGTTTCAACATCAAAGATAAACTTGTAATAGTAAATTTTAAGTCAACCTAGATTGTACTGTGCCTATCTAAATAAAAACAGCAATAAAAAAATAAAACAAAAGCAAGAAACCCTACATACTTTAACTCAATTCTTTATTTCTTTGGTTTTGAGATGGAGTCTTGAACAAGGTAACCTTCCCACCTCAATCTCCATTTGCACCAACATTAAAAGGCATTGCTCTTAACAGGGACACACACTCCCTGACTCTTGCCATGCAAAACTACACTGTCACTGTTCTAGAGCATACCAGCTAGGATGGCTATCACGAGACGCAGCTTTAAACCTCCAGAACCATGCATTAAAGTACATTTTTGGGGCAGTGTGTGTGTGTTCAACAACTTCTTACCTCTTTCTTAGTCTGCTTACTGTCTCCTTCATCCTTGAAGCTCAATCCTGAGGTAGAGGCCTTCTCAGCCTCTGCCCGGCCTGCCCCAGTTCGGCCATCTCCACCTTCACTAGTCTTGAAGGAAGAACGGCTGTCAGAATCAGCAAATCCACCTTCACTGACACTATTGCAGCTCAACCACGAGGCCACCTTATTCTTGGGGGTCTCTTCAGATGAAGGTGGCTTGCAGCCCCCTACAGATCCTGAAGGAGGGACAGGAACATGTGGAGGCCCAAGGTCTGGGGGGCGAGAATCCTTGGAAGCCACCTCAGACACTCCATTCTCCTTCTGACCCCGAGTTTGTCTCCGGGTAGCATAGCTACGCCACACTGAACTGGTGCTGAAGTCTTCATCCTTACAGAAGTTATCATCAGAGCTGTCATCATTAGATTCTTCAGGATCCTCTGAACCACTGTTGCCATCTTCCTGGTCCTTCATGTCTACCCCACTGCTGTCAGAGGTACTGGCGACATCACTCTCATATCCTTCCTTAAAGTTCTCCACACTTTCAATGTGGTCCAGATTTGCAAAGTATTCATCACCCATCTCCAGCCCTTCTTTGTCTGCGAAATCGTCTGTCAGGATTTTGCCTGAGAATGAAAAGAATTGAAAGGTCTTCACCAGTAACCCTACCCACATGGTAAATCTTGTATTATGTGCTCACACTGGATGCCAACTTCGTCTTCACCATGAGAGCATTGTCACTACAATCTGTCACTTTGTCCTTTGGCCTTCCCATTGTTTGTTTACTTCTGACACATCCTAGCTTGCTAAATATCTCTGGGAGAAAACAATATGATGGGATCTAAATGAGGTCTGTCACTGAAGAAACAACAATAGACAAAATTTAATTCCTTTTTACTATTTTTATGAAACACTTTACTCTGTCTGGTCCATCTACATAGGTACATCACTTATCATATCCTTTTTGGTTTTGTTTGTTTGTTTGAGACAGTTTTGGAGGCTGTCCTGGAAACTCACTCAGTAGACCAGGCTGGCCTCGAAATCAGAGATCTGCCTGCCTCTATCTCCTGAGTGCTGGGATTAAAGAAGTGCACCACCACTGCCTGGCTCACTTACTATGTCTTTATAGAAGAAATTCCTATCTCATCTCAGTTCAAATGCCACAGTTCATTCATTCATTCTTTCTTTGTAGTGCTAGGACAGAATCCAGTTTGTCTTGCAAACTAAGCATATGCTATTCTACAGAACTACATTTTCACCTCTCAAACACTATGTTTTTTTGTTTGGTTTTTGTTTTTTCAAGACAGGGTTTCTCTGTGTAGTTCTGGCTGTCCTCGAACTAGTTCTGTAGACCAGGCTGGCCTTGAACTCACAGAGCTCTGCCTGCCTCTGTCTCCCAAGTGCAGGGATTAAAGGTGTATTCCACCAATGCCCATCAGACATTATGTTTCTTGAGGCAGAGTCTGGGTTTGTAGCCCAGGCTACCCCCAACTCTCAAATTTTCCACCTTCATTTTCTGAGTTCTTAGATTATAGACACGTTACCATGCCCAGTAACTATGCTATGTTCTACTTTTCTCTGACCTACCATGTCCCAAACCCCATGGAGCAATAACCTTTCTCTTTTATCACTAACCTGCATAAATACAGACAAAAGAGCCTTTGGCAATGTCATCCAAGCAGCGGATACCCCAGCCCTTGTTCTGCGTCTTAAATAGCTGTAGTCGAACCTGTAGTCCATGCTGCACCAACCGATTTGTGCACATGTTTGGGTCACATTTGCAGCGTTTGTTACACTCATACACCCTGGGAAATTAGAATAAAATCAATGAAACAGTCACTAGAGTGCTGAAATCCATAAACCATGAGAAAAGATTATGAAGTAGGTAATGACCTAAGAGACTAGATTTATAGAATGATCAATCCATACATGTTCTAGGAGTCATTTACAAATAAAAGACCAGAAACATAACTGCAGTGAGATATTAACTCTGTCCAAACCTGTTGCACTGACCACGCCCATTGGGCATGAGGACAGGTGCAGACTTGACCTGGGGGAACTAGGTCTGGAAAGGGGTCCCTGGAACACTCTCTCACTTCCTGAACAGAGACAGAAGGCATCTGAAGACATCCTTGAGACTGGAACCTGCTGGCATTCATTTGTCTCTGTTGTAAGTTATTTCTCCCTGAATAAACATCTACTCAGTCTGTTTTCCCCCCATCCTTATTTTTCCACGATAACTTAATTCAGAAGGGAAAGTGATTCACAAAGATGTTCAAAATAGTACTGTGCATAATGTGAGTGTCAGAATATCCACCCACTGGAGAAAAGACAAGCAAACAATAGGTGAATCAGACTGCAGCTATAACTTTATAGATTATTTCAAGTGAGAGAAGTAGGGGAGCTAGGGGAGCTGGTGAGCTCGCTCAGTGGGTAGAAGTACCTGCTGCCAAGCTGATGACCTGAATTCAATCCCTGGAGCCCACATGGTGCAGAGATGGAAGGAACCAAGTTGTCCTCTGATCTCTACACACATCCTTCCACTCTGTAAATTTAATAAAAAACTGACATCTAGAAATAGGTACAGAAGATAAGTAGAAGCTAACATTACATATACTAAAAGAAAATAGATAGGAAAACTATAATAATGTTTGTACAATAAAGTTGATATTCTTTTGTTTTTGTTTTTTTGGTTTTTTGTAAACAGGGATTCTCTGTAGCTTTGGAGGCTGTCCTGAAACTCACTCTGTAGACCAGGTTGGCCTTGAACTCACAGAGATCCACCTGCCTCTGCCTCCTGAGTGCAGGGATCAAAGACATGCACTACTATGCCAAGCTGTCAATAAACATTTATTAAACAAGAGCTATGTCAAACATTATGAAAAAAAAAAAGGGGGTCATACTAATTTTGACCTCATATTTCTAATTCAATAACTGAAGAAAAGAAAAAAAAAATACCACAGGAGGCAGAGGCAGGCAGATGGATCTCTGAGTTCAAGGCCAGCCTTGTCTATAGAGCTAGTTCCAGGACAGCCAAGGATACACAGAGAAACGTTGTCTCAAAAAATGAGAGTGGGATTATTATTAATACAGAGAGGAAAATGCACACACTGAACTACAGTCCAAGCAGTTTCCAGAAACTGAATATCATGTATCAGCACTTACCTAGGTTTCACTGTGTGCATCCTTAAAAGCCTATTGAATAGTGGAGCATGTCTTTAATCCCAGCACTCTGGAAGTAGAAGCAGGTATGTGTATTTGAGGCTCCCCTAGTCTACATAGTGAGCTCCAGGCCATGCCTAAGGAGAGTCTAGTGGGAATTAGGGGACTATACATGTAAATATCTTTGTTACCAGCACAGGAACTATACTAAGTATCACGTATTTATTCATTCCTCAAAATGTCTTTCAGTGGCTACTCTGTAGCACTGTACTATGTAGTATCGGGTGATACAATGTGTGTGGAAGATGAACAGGGCTCTAATACTCAGGGACTTTATATTCTAATGGGAAAAACAAAAAAGCAAAAACCTGAGTCAACAAAGTTGTTAGAAAAACTTATAAAAAGTACAAAGGTGGTGTGCAAAAGAGAACCAAAGTGTGAGAATATCCTATGTGCTAGCTGTGTGGCAAATGCCTGTAATTCCAGCACTTTAGAGGCAGGGGGATTGGGAGTTCAAGGTCATCCTTGGCTATATAATCAGCTGGAAACTAGCCTAGACTGTGAGACCATGTTCAACAAACAAAATAAACAAAACTACCCCCCAGGGGGAAAAGGCCTACTTTCCAAGCACCCAGGGACAGGCTGAAGACAGAAGACTGAACCTGAGAGATCAAGGTTAAAGACAGCCAAACAAAAGCAGCGGAAGGTGCCAAGAACACATCTCTTGCACCAAAACCCCAGAGGTAGGCTGCAAAACATTGAAAAGAATCTGGGAAGTAACAGATATATAAATGTCCTTCAAATAAGTTTGGAGGGAAAGAACTAGGAAGGGTCTATAGAGTACAGAGATTTCTAACTTGAGGGTAAAGGTGAGAATGTGTATAGCAAGCAACTGATAGCTTTAAGTAGATAAGTGAAATATATTTGTGCTTATTCAGAAATATTTTTGCCAGGTATAGTAGCGCAGGCTCCTAATCCTAGCATTTCTGAAGCCAAGCCAGGAAGACAGCAAGTTTCAATGGCAGCATGGGTTACAGAGGGAAACACTGTCTCAAAACACAACCAGAGAGTCCATTTCTTGTAGGACTGGGTATGTATTAAAGTACTTTTTTTAGTTACTGTACTACTGCTTTGGAGAGACACTAAGACCAACCTATAAAAGGAAGTATTTAGTGGGGGCTTATGTTTTATAGGGTGAGTCCATGGCCATTGTCCTGGGACATGGCACTTAGCAGGCAGGCATGGTACAGGAGCAGCTGCTGAGAGCTTAACAATGTGACCAACAAGTATGAAGCAGAGGGAGAGCTCTAATTGGAATGATGTGGGCTTTTTAAAACCTGAAAGCTCACCACTAGTGATTCACCTCTTCCAAGAAGGCCACACCTCCTAATCCTTACCAAACATGAAGGCAGGCAGGCAGGCAGGCAGGCAGGCAGAAAGAGACAGAGACCCTGTCCAGAAGGATTATATAAATAAATAGGGAGAGAAATAAAAACAAAAATGTTGGAGGGCTGAGAGTATAGCTCAGTGCAGTACTTGCCTAGTGTTCATGATGCAGTAGGTTTTATCCACAACACTGAATAAATGTAAGGCCTGAAATCATGACTCTAGAGAAAGCAGGAGGAAGGATCAAGAATTCAAGGTCACCCTTAGCTACACAGTGACTTTAAGCCCAGCCTAGTCTACATAAGGACCCATTTCAAAACAAAAAAATGTAGAAATTTTAAAATATAAAAATATACACTGGAAATGTTTGGTTACTGGGTAGTTTTCCTTTGTCTTCTCCTATTCGAGAACTAGGGGTAGAGTAGAAGGCCTTGCATCACTGCAGTGATTTAAATGAGAATGGTCCCCATGGGTTCTTAAGTTTGAAGGCCTGGTTGTACTGTTTGGTAAGTTTTGGCTGCATGCTGTCTGTGAGGGTGTTGCACCCCCTGGAAACAGACTTACAGAGAGTTATAAGCTGATATGTGGGTGCTGGTCCTCTGAAGAGCAGTGTTCTTAATAGCTAAGCCATCTCTCCAGCCCTCACTGTGCTTCTCTTTCAAGACAGATTCATTATGCAGGTCTAGAGGGCTCAAAACTCACTATGTAGCCCAGGCTGGCTGACGTTCAAAGGTCCTTCAGCCTCTGCCTCTTAAGTGTTGAGATTATGGATTTTTATTTACTATTTACCAACTATACCCAGATTTTTTTTTTATTATTATTATTATTATCACTACAGTGTGCGGGCACGGGTGTGCATGCAGTGAGTACAGGTGCCCCGGAAGAGTTTCTGGTGACTGTGAGTTGACTAAGTGGATGCTGAGAACTGAATTCAGGTCCTCTGCAATACCACTGAAACACTTCTTGAGACACTCCCTCTAGAGTCTTTTATTTTTGGACAGGGTCTCAGATACCCAGGCTGGTCCTGAACTCACTATGTAAGCTGAGAATGACCTCAAACTTCTGATCCTCCAGTCTCCATCTCCACACCGAGTTCATGTTGGGCTGGGGTCCAAACACAAGACTCTATGCATGCTAGGCAAGCATTCTACTAACCAAGCTACACCCCAACCCCTTGATTCTCTAATTATGTTCTTTCAGTTTTTTTTTTTTTTTAAAATATAATTTAACTTTATTTTATGAGAATTGGTGTGAAGACATCAGATTCCCCTGGAACTCAAGTTGCAGACAGTTGTGAGCTGCCATGTGGATGCTGGCAATTGAACCCGGGTCCTCTGGAAGAGCAGCCAGTGCTCTTAACCACTGAGCCATCTCTCCAGCCCCTCTAATTATGTTCTTAATGGGAATCTATTTCATTATGCTGGGGACTGAACCCAGGGTCTCATACATGTTAGGCAAGTCCCTGAGTCTCATGCCCAGACTAAATATACCCTTCAATTGCCTTTCTCCTTTCCTGTGGTAATTATACACTCTCAAGGATTAGGTTTATTAGTTTCATGTACAGTTTGCTGCACAGTTTCCAACTCTCATTATATTTCTTCTTCCTTTGACTTGTCTTTCTGAGTCTCAGATACTGACAAAATGGTAAAGTGTCACTCAGGGATGAGCCTCAAGTACTCATTTAACTTTATTATTCCTCTACCGAGGACACCAGGCTCTTTATTTTTAGCCCCTAACTTCACTTCAAAAATCTTTTATCTACTTGTTTTCAGTGTTTGAGACCAGGCTGGTTTCAAATTCACAGAGGTATGTCTCTGGTAATACTAAGGTTAAGGACATGCATCTTTTTTACATTTACATTTGGATGGCCTTATAGGCACCTCAAATTTAACATGCAAATCCTTTGTTTTCCATCTGATACACAGCATCAATAACCAGATGGTTCAAGACAAAATTTAGGAACTGCCCCTAATTCTACTTCTTTCATCCTACTCTACATTCAGTCTATCAAGTTCATATAGCTGTAATTTCTAATGTATCCAACAGCCACCATTTCTTTCTTTTTAAAAATAGTCTATAGGGTCAGGGTTTCTCTGTATAGCCTGGGCTGTCCTGGAATAGACTAAGCTGGCCTTGAACTCTGAGACTTGCCTGCCTCTGCTTCCCAAGTGCTAGGATTAAAAAAGTATGCCTTACTTACCGCCTGGCTATCTTTATTACTGTATTCTTGGTGCACATTAACCATGCCCTCTGTTGAGCTACACCCAGCCCTATCCTCCCTTAACTTCTACTGCCACTTCCATCCTGGCTAAGGCCTAGCTTTAACTACTTCTTTCATTTAGTCGCCTAAATTACCTAATTGAGCTTTGAATCTTTTTTGGGTGACCTAAGACAATGTTCTCCTCCCCGTAAAAAATCTTTAAAAAGGTTACTTATTTCCTATTATATAATTTTGACTCTAACTTTGCGTTTTTTGTTTCTTGAGGTAGGGTTTCTCTGTGTAACAGCCTTGGCTGTACTGAAACTGTCTCTGTAGACCAGGCTGGCCTCGATCTCACAGAGATCCGCCTGCCTCTGCCTCCTGAGTTTTGGGATTAAAGGCTTATGCCAATAATGCCCTGCCTAACTTTTCATTTTAAGTTAATAAAGCTTTGTAATTTGTTCTTCCTACTCTTTCAATATATTTCACTTGCTAGAGTAAGTCAGAACATTCACATAGCTATAAAATTAATAGTTCTTTTAAAAAAATTAATCTTTTTTGTGTGTTTTCCTTGGATGCATATCTGTGTATCATGTGTGTGACTTGGAGGTTAGAAAAGGACATCAATCTCCCAGAACTGGAGTGACAGGTGGTTGTGAGCCACCATGAAGGTGCTAGGAATCAAACTCAGGTCTTCTGCAAGAACAAGTGCTCTTAATGCTGAGCAACTTGCCAGTCCTAGTTCTTTTTTTTCCCCATACAAGGTCTTACTGCATAGTCCAAGCTGGCCTAGAGATCAAGTAATCATATCATATCCTTCTAAGTTTTCTTCATAAGAAGAATATTACAAATTGTTTAATTATTCTCAATTATTTTTTGAAACAGGATTTTGGTATTATTGCTCAGGTGGGTCTGCAGTAACTCACCAACTCACTACTTACCCTGTGGGCAGACACTCTTCTAGTCTTTTGTACTGGTAGCCAGAGTTAGGGTTGATTTGACCCCCTGGGGTACATGCTGTGGCTTGGATAGTTAGCTGATGGCAGGCACATTTGGATCTGTAGAGAGAAAAGCATGACAAATAAAGCTGTCACTATGAGGTACATGAAAGATGGGAGCTGGACACAGTTATGTACATCTATAATCCAACATTTTGAGACATGGAGAGGTAGAAGGATCAAGAGTTAATTGTTATCCTCAGTTACATATTACATAGTGAGTTCTGGGCCAGCCTGAGCTAAAGGAGGCTGTCTTAAAGCAAAACTGAGCCCAGAGTCCATGCTTATAACCTCTGAGCTGCAGCCATTTGTCTCAGGCCAGGCTCTGCTATGGCCAAGATGGCCCATGTGTAACAAGGAGTACTTGCTGAGTGACCTGGTTGGCAAGGACTACCTGAAATGTGAGACATACAGAAAGGGTCTGAGATCCATGAGCCACGTTGAACATGAAGCAAGCCCTACTGTGGGCCAGGTGGAGCTAAAAGCCACATTTTTAAGCAGACTTTGATTATGGAAATCCCCTGGCCAGAGACATTTGTGGCCTTACCTTAAGTGAACAGCAATTCCTAGGAGCTTCTCATGACCTCACTAAACCCAAACTTTTGGGCAAAAACAAACAACAAAAGATGGGGATGAGGGGAAGGGAGTGAAATTCCAGTTTTGTTTGAAAAGAAGGAAGAGGAAGATACAGTAAGAACAGAGTAGGTAATAAAAGAACAAAACAAAGGGACAGAAATTAAGGAAAAGCAGACAGAAACAAACACACATTCCCAGGGTTATATGGGGCCATATCAGACTTCAGCCTCCCTATTTATGACTTTCTTCCCTCTCTTATTTATTAAGACCTTACTATGTAGCCAGTCCAACCTTCAAAGTTGTTATAAAGCCCAGGCTGGCCCAGAACTCAAGATGCTCCTGCCTCAGCTTCTTTATGAAATGCCGAAATTACATATAGGTACCACTAAACCCGTTTCTGTATCATAACTTTCATGGTGCCCTTAGCAGAATTGGAGTTGAAAGAGGTGGCAAAGGAAGATGAGGAAAACAATACAAACAGGATACAAGAAAAAAGAGGGAAAAAGAAAGGCAACTGTAATGAAGCTGGAATAGCAAACCCTGCAAACCCCAACTCACTTATCCCGACACCCGTCCTTGCAGTCACAGCCAACCAGAAATTCAGGGCCTGTGTTAATGAAAACACCCTTGCCAGGGATGCGCTCCTTGCTGTAGGCCACCTGGGGTGGGGGAGTTGTATCAATCTCATTAACGCAGGACAGGGGAACATCCTCCTTGCCGTAGGTAATGTCCAAAATATAGTAAAAAGGCTTAAAAGGCTGAAACTTTCTGTCAACAAGAACGTATGGATCCAAACAGAACATCTCCAGGAAAAGGAAGTCACAGCCAGTCTCAAAAAGGTAGCGTTCTATCTCCTGCATTGTCCGAAGACAGAGACCACAGGGTGTCTTATAGATAACATGAAAGCCCATTTTTCGGTTAACTCTTCGGCGGGCTGTCATCCTACGGAAGTCATATAGTAGCGGTACTAAGAGGGGATTCTTGCCACGGTACTGTTCATTCCTCATGGGTCTGATCCGGGACAGACAAGTGTAACTGCAGACATGAGGTAAATAGAAAAGCTTCTCCATGGGGGCTCTGTAGGAAGGCTCAGCTGGTGCCCGCTCTAACATGCCATGGAAAGCAGGAGGGGCTGCAGGTGTTGGGGTAGATGTTACTGAGGTCAAAGGAGATCTGTAAATGATATGCAAAATATCAGAACAGAAGATAAAATGACTCTTTGATGTACAATTATCCCCCTTCCTACTGGCTAAGGCATTTCTCTCATCTTTCATATAGCTTTTTGTGTGTTTTTTTTTTTTTGGGGGGGGGGTGTGGAAGAGACAGAGTATCATCAAGTAGCCCAGGCTATCCTGCAGCTCCCAATCCTCTACTCTACCCTTCTAAGAGCTGGGATTATAGGTGTGTACCAATGAATGCATCCAGCCATTGCTCTGGATCCTAGAGATTAATGCCCGATTCTTTCTTTTGCAAATAAACCTGGACGATGATACTCCCTACCTACTCTTTATAGATAGGATCACCTCTCTAGTTCAACAGGGCACTTTCCCTAATGCATGTCTGTCTTAAGAAATAGAGTCTAGTTAGTCCTTTACCAAAGCTTCTGTGTTTTGTGTCCTCTAAACATCCTTACTAACTTCTAGAAGTCAAGGAAAGAAATGATGGTGTCTTTTTCCTATTGAAGCAATGATGATGGTACCATGCTCAAGGAGTATTGGCAAATGACTTTCTGGTGACAGTGTGTTTCTCAGGCATGGGATTTCTAATGTTACTATTCTTTTGTTGTTTTTTTCCAGATAGGATTTCTTTATGTAGCCCTGGCTGTCCTGGAACTCACTCTGTAGACCAGGATGGCTTTGAACTCACAGATATCCACCTGCGTGTTTCCTCAGTGCTGGGATTAACAATTCTTTTCTGGCTGGTTTCTCACTAAAATAACTTTAAAGTAGAGGCTCTGCAGACCCTGTACTGCCCACAGTGTCTGAGATTTTCTTACCTGTATGTCTGGTTGATCCCAAGTTTCCCAGCAGCTACATTTTCACTAAGTGTGGGCGAAGCAGGAGAGGAATGGCCAGAACCCACAGATCCTGGCCGAAACGATGTGCTCTTTTTGGCCACTTGCTTCCGTGACTGAGCAAGTTGGCTTTCTAAGCTTCTAAGGAGGTTGGAGAGAGAGCATACAGTAAGGATTCAGAAGTTATGTATGGGAGAAAACATTGAAAGTAAAAAGAATGAGGAGCACTCACTCAGTGTCACCTGCTTGTGGGGAAATAGGAAGTGCAGCAGGTGGGGCTGGAGGAGCTATGGGCTGTGGGGGCTCCATGGGCTTGAACTGGGTTCCAGTGCTCGTTAGGTCCTGTGTATACTGAACAACAGGACCTTTGCTCCTCACAGCACCTACAGAAAAAACAAACAAAAATTGACAGCTGTATCAGATATTCTAATTCACACAGTCTATCAACTAATGCAATATGAAAACACAGCAAAAGAATGCAGAGGTGGCTCAGAGACACAAGCATAAGGTCCTGAATTCAAATCCTCAGAACCTATGTAAAGCTAGACAGGATAGCATGTGTCTATAATCCCAGTGCTCCTATAGGGAAATGGGAGGTAGAGAACATAGAATCCCCCAGAAGCCTATAGGCAGCTAGCCTTTAGATGTAGCAATAAACAGAACTTGGCTCAAAAAAAAAAAAAAAAAAAAAAAGCCAAGTTTGTTTCTTATTTTGAGACAGGGTTTCTCTGTGTAACAGCCTTGGCTATCCTAAACTCAGTAGACCAGGCTGGCCTCAAATTCACAGAGATCCACCTGCTTCTGCCTCCTGAATGCTGAGATCAAAGGCATGCACCACCACAGTGAGACTTTTTTTGTTTGTTTTTTCAGACAGTGCTTCTCTGTGTAGTCCTGGGTGTCCTGGAACTCACTATGCAGACTAGATTGACTTCAAATTCACAGACACTGCCTGCCTCTCACTCCTGTGCTGAGATTAAAGGAGTTTAAGACCATTGCTCAACAGGAAAATGAGCTCTAAATCTGAGATTATCCTCTGACCACACAAGCACTGTAGCAAGTATGCACATACTTATATTCACATAGAAAGGTGGCAAACGGCAATTTTCTAAATGTTATGATTGTTTTCATTATTTACACTATAAGGTGATATACTAGCATATGCTGGTTTTGGAAAAACTTATTGTTTTGAGGCATGGTCACAAGTAATCATAGCTGGCCTCAAACTCACTGTGTAGGCAAGGATGGTCTTGAATTCTGAACCTATATACTTTTGTCTTCCAACTGTTTGGAACTGATTACAGGTGTGCACCAAAACATCTGGCCTTATGTGGATATTTACAAAGAATCAAAGCCATTGCAATGTGGAGGCAGCTCCACTAATCAATCACCACTAATGGAAACATTCTGGATACATTATCTCTATCCAGTGAGTTAGAAATAATGTTATGGTAAATAAAAGGATAGCTGCCATATATAATCTTTCTTTGTTGCATAGTGTTTGTTTACACTGTAAAGACATATTTTTGCCAAAGTGCCTTCAGATTGGTTTAGTAAAAAGCTGAATGGTCAATAGCTAGGCAGAATGAGGTTGGGCAGGACTTCTGGGGATAGTACTCTGAGAAGAAAGGGAGTCGCCAGCCAGACACAGACAGACAATGGAGGTGCAAGATGGAAAGAGGTAATGCCATATTGCAAGAACATAGATTTAAAAATGGATTAATTTAAGTTTTAAGAGATAGTTGAGACAAGCCTAAGCTAAAGGCCAAGCTTCCATAATTAATAAGCATCCATGTTGTTACTTGGGAGCTGGCTGGTGGGACAGAAAAAGGCTCAGTACACTTTTTTGCCTGTCTGCCCTGTCTCTTCCCTTCTCTAGGTATCTCTTAGGACATACCCATATTAGGACGGGTTCTGAATTGCCCCCCTTGCTTCTTCTCCATTGCAGAAGCTGATGATGTCTTCATACTGAACATGGGTTCCAGGCGTGTAGAACCTCGATAGATCCACTCACATCTTTTGTCATCCTGGGAGGCAGGATGAAAGAAAGGCAAAGAAACACATTCAGGGTTAGAATCAATCCTGTCTCTTGTTTTGAATATATACCATGACCATCAAGCTTGGCAGCAAGTGCCTTTTTCCAATGACCCTGGCACTGTGCCATAATCTTACCCCAAACACATCTTTGGAAGAACATTACCAGAAAGAGGATCCTGACTAGGCTGCCATCCACCTCTTCAACTCGAGATTTCCACCATGTGCCTTCCCACTCTGTCTTGATAAGCTGGCCACTCTTGAGAAGTACCATGGGGCGGTTTGGGTAGGCAGTGATATATTCCTCTATGAAGTCTCGGCAGGAGCTGTCCTCTATGTCTTCCCAAGTCTTTTTCACTATCAAAAGGAAAGAAGCAGAGCTGAGGGCAAGAAAAACATGTCTTAGAAGGGAAGGATGGTTGGAAAAGAACTACTGAGCACTTTTAAAGTTGAAAGGAAAAAAAAAATGAAATTATATTCTCAAGGGAAACAAAACCAAGACCATCTTAAGTATGGCGCCTAACATACAAATGCATATACAAATTAAGTAAATACAAAACTAAGCCATATACAAACCTAAGTGATTTGCATAAAACAAATGGGTATTTCACTTTATGGAGATTCCTAGTAACTGGTTGATAATCAGTTCTTTCCTCTCTTTTTTGAGGCAGGGTCTCACTACATCACTATATTTGCTTTTTCTTATCAATGTTGGTGATTGAGCCAAGAGACTTCCACATGCAAAGTAAGAGCTCTCCACCACAAATCTACAGCACATCTCACCTTTTTTATTCCAAAATTCTATTTCTTTTACAGATTTATTACTTTATTTTAGATATGAGTGTTTTGCCTGCATGTATTTCTGTGCATCACATATGTGCAGCCTCTAAAAAGGTCAGAAGAGGGCTGTGGGTCCTCTAGAACTGGAGTTAGACAGCTGGGACCTATAGAATATGAGTGCTGGGAACTGAATTTGGGTCCTCTGCTAGAGCATACTCTTAACTGCTGAGCCATCCTCAAGTCTGACCCAGACAACCGGCACAGACATAGGCTATGTGTCATAGTACACACCTGCAAACCTAGGATTGCCGGAGAAGATCTAAAGAGTATGATGGCCCACTTGCCAGCCAGCTAGCCAGCCAGCCAGGCTAACCTATCCAATTGGTTAAGAGTTCAGTGGGACACCCTGTCTCAAGGCATAAGATAAAAAACATTGTAATAAGACACCCAAGATTAACTTGATTCACATACACACATGTATGTATAACCACGCTCCCAACATACACAAAGTACAGCCATGAATGGTGGCATGAACCTATAATGTCAGCATGTGGGAGATGGAGGCAGGAGGATTAGAAGTTCAAGAACAGTCTTGGCTGTATAGGGAATACAAAGGCAGCTTGGACTACAAGAAACAGAGCTCAGTAGATAAAGCACTTGCCATAAAACTAGGATGACCAGAATTTAGATTCACAGAATCCATGTAAAAGCTGAGCCAGTGTGGTGATTGTCTATAATCCTAACTTTCATGAGACAGAAACAGGATATCCTCAAGGCAACCTGGCTAGCTGCAGCTGGCAAGCTCCCGGTTTAGCCAATAATCATGCCTCTATAAATAATAAGCAAAGTAGATAGCAACTGTTGAAGACATCCAATGTCAACTTTGGCCTAAAACATGCTTAAACACATGTGAACATGCAAACATAAAATTTAAAAACTCAAAAACAAAAAGACTCTGGAATATGTTTATTTCCATGTTAACAATGATTAGCAGAAATGGATTCTTCTGCAAGTAAAAATAATTGTGAGTCTGGGGAAATACCTCAGTGGGTAAGAACTCTTGCTAAGCAGTGTGTGGACTTGAATATGAATCCTCAACACCAACGTGAAAAGGTCATAAGAACCCATAACTCCACCTTTAGGGAGTAGATACAGATATATCCTGGGAGTGCTCTGGCCAGCCAGCCTACCAAAAACATTAAGTTTCTGTTTAAGTAAGATATCTTATTTCAAGGCAATAAGGAAGAGAGTAATAGAAGAAATAGGGACGACTTAACACCTGGCCTCAATGGATGAGTGCACAGGTACAACACACAGAGATTAAAAATAAGTTAAGTGTGGGAGGTAGATTGTTGTAGGCAGAGGTAGAAGGACCTCTTTGAGTTTGAGGCTAGCCTGGTCTACAGAGCAAGTTCCAAGAGAGGCTCCAAAGCAATACAGAGAAATCCTGTCTCAAAAAACAAACAAACAAACAAACAAACAAACAAACAAACAAAAAAAGAGTTGAGGAAGACTCCAGGGACACTTACGTGGTCGACAAATGGGATACAGTTCTGATTGAGTGACATAGGAGGCGTAACCATCATCAAAGAAAATCAGAAATCTTCAGGGGAAAAGTAAACAAAGAAAGATATGGGGTTATACAGAGGTTTTTTTTTTTTTTAATCACAGACAGTATTTTACCACACTTTCTATTCTCTGAATCACAGACCATAACAGTCTGCTTTCATTTGCACCCACACAGACTTTCACTTATCCCAACCAAAATCCACCCACTTTTCTGAAATATTTTTTTCTTCTAGGCATGGTGGCACACACCTTTAATCTCAGGACTCAGGAGGCAGAGGCAAGAGGACTCTTAGAAGTTCCATGCCAGCCTGTCTATATAGTGGGTTCCAGGCCAGTCAAGACTGCATATGATACATTTCTCCAATCTCAGCACTTAAAGAGACAGAGGCAGGAGGCTTGTGAATTTGAGATCAATCTAGGATGTATAAGAAGTATGATGATAGTCTGAGCTATATACAGACATGTTGTCTTTAAAAAAGAAAGAAAGGAATGAAGGAAGAAAAAGAAAGAAAGAAAAAAAAGATATGACACAGGAAAAGAGAAAGGGCTTCTGATCACAAGGGACTGAGGACACAAAAGCTGACAGTGAAATCTTGGCTACAGTATGAATAGTGGTGCCGTGCTACCAGCTCCTACTCCCCTAGAGTCGACAGTCCTGTCCAGGTACCTGAGCTTGTTCTTGACGTTGGGGGTCTCAGCTACAATGCCAGCATACAGCCAGACCTGATTTCCATCTTTGTATTTGGCCACCACTCGACTGCCCACAAACAGCTTGTCAGCAGGAGGGTGGTAATCATAGGCAATATGGTTGCCAGACAGCAGACTCTTTCCTTTGTTGTCAAATTTCACTTTGTATTTCTTTCCTAGCCCTGGGAAAAAGGAAAACAAAATTAAAACAAAATAAACAATAACAATAACACAACTGTGAGTCCTGGGTGCAATGTAGGAGACAAAAGGAAAGGCTTTGGGGAAAGACCAGCAACGGAGTCCCACAGGCTTCCTGTCCTTAGTCCTTCCTCTAGCTTAAACATACCAACAGTCTGGATGGCAATAAGGGTGCCTTTGTGCCATGTCTTAGTCCTCTTCTTGCCCAGAATCCGCATGCTGACTATCAGGTCCCCATCTTTGCTCAGTTCTCCAGACATGGGACCCAAGGTTCCTAGAGACAGAGTTGGTATAGAGAGTGATGTCAGAGGTTAGAGAAAGGAAAGGTCAAGAAGGCAGTATGGTAGGATGGGGATGCAGCTCAGCTGCAGGAGCTTACCTAGCATGCACAAGGCCCTGAATTTCAATCTAAGTACTGCATACACCTGGCATAGTATTTAATGCCTAAAGTCCCAGGCAGGGAAGGCAGGGGGATCACAAGTTTAAGGTCATCCTCAGCAAAATATGAAGCTCAAGGCAGGCCTAGGATGTAGAAGACACTAGCAAACCAAACAAGAAAGGTAGTGCAGAAATAAAGGAAGCTGAGGTATTCCTTGACCTTTAGCCACTTTTGCTGAACTCTTGGACAAGGGCAGAAACACAAGACGACTCAATTGTTTATGCTAACAGGAGAAACAGAACACTGAATACAGAACACTGAATACAGAACACTGAATACAGAGCATCCTCACATTCCTAAGGTTACCCTTCGGCATATCCTACCAGCATGTGGCACCACAACCGGCTATTCATAACTCCTTATTAACAGCAATAGTAACCACAATTAACAGTTGAGTCACCCCATCAAACAATCTCAGACTGACTGTGCACATAAGAACATATTAAAAGAAAACTGACAATTAGAACAGGATTTTAAGATGCAAAGCTGATTGTCAGTAACATTTCAGAAAGGTCTCACCTCTCTCTAATAAGCCACTCCTCAACACTAACCTTTATGCAGATCCTGGGAACTGCTTTTCTTATTGACAGCATCCATGAACTTCTGGACATCTTGAGCTGATTTTCTTAAGGCAGCCATAGCTTCACGGAGCTGTAGGAAAATAGACAGGGATGGGGAGGGATGCAGTTATTAGGAGTTAGGACACAATGAGAATGCCACGGACTCAGTGAAACAGCACTTGCCTAACATGAGCAGTGACCCCTGATGCTGCAAAGAAAGAAAGAAAGAAAGAAAGAAAGAAAGAAAGAAAGAAAGAAAGAAAGAAAGAAAGAAAGAGGGAAAAGAATACTACCTGGGAAGAACTTGTCTTCAACAATCAAAACAAATTCAATTATATGTGGAGCTGCGAGAAGAAGCAACTTCTCAATTTTTCTGCTTTCTTGCAATTATCTACAAGACGACTATTAACTAATGGAGCCTACTACATGGTGAATACATTGAAACTAAACTGACTGCATGCTCAGACCAAAATTATTCCCACTTTTAAATGCTTCTTCTTCTATTTTTAAAGGTAGTACCATCTGAGTCAGGAGGTAATGTCTCACACCTTTTTAATCCCAGCACTTGGGAGGTAGAGTCAGGCGAATCCGAGCTCAAGGCCAGCCTGGTCTACAGATTGAGTCCCAGGACAACAAGGACTATACAGAGAAACCTTGTCTCGAAAAACAAAGTAAAACCAAACCAAACAGAAAAGATAGGGCCAACTATAGTGCAGGCCTGTCAAAAACGTATGAAGTAGACGAGGATGACCTTGGATTTACGGTCTTTCTGCCTTCATGTGTTGAGTGCTGGGATTATAGGCATGCAACAAGACAAATCTGATGGTGCAGTACTATAACTAACACAAGGCTTCCTGCATTGTACCACATTTAAAAATCTGTTTTAAATTTATTTATGTGTATTAGTGTTTTGCTTGTATTTATGTGTACCACATATGTGCTTGGTGAACCCAGGGTATTAGATCCCCTGAAATTGGAACTATGGTGGCTATAAGAGATCATGTGGGTGCTGAGAACGTAGCCCTTGTCCTCTGCAAGAGCAGTGAGTGCTCTTACACAGAGCCACATTCTAGCCACAAGACTACTTATTGTTAGGGTTACTATTACTAAAGTTTTTTGAGACAGAGGCTCACTGTGCTGGAACTCCCTATGTAGACCAGGCTGATCTTAAATCCATTGAGATCCACCTCTCCACTTGTCTCTGCCTTCTCAGAGCCAAGATTCAGGGTGTTGTTTTCTGTTATTATTTTGGTTTTTGTTTGTTTGTTTGTTTGTTTTTCAACAGGGTCCCTCTACACAGCCTTATCTGTTCTGGAACTCACAATATAGACCAAATTGGCCTTGAACTCACAGAGATACCCATACCTCTGGTTTCTGAGTGCTGGTATTAAAGGTGAGCAGCACATCCACCCAGCCAATTTCATGTTTCTTAACTTCCTATAATCAACCCAACTAACCTTCTGGTCTTTTGGAGTTCTGCTTCCAGCATCACCTATGGAATAAAAGAACTTCAATGAGTATATAGATGTAGGCACTGGAATTTTCCATGAAACAATAAATGAATGAATTCAAGTTATAAGTAGGAGAACATAATTTGATAAAAAGCAATATAAATGTCTGGGACGGCAGGGTGGTGGTGGAGAATATTTTCAGTTACAACAGATGCAGGTGGATCTCTATGAGTTTGTGGCCAGGCTGGTATACAGATTGAGTTGACAGCCAGTGCTACACAGAGGGATACTGCCTCAACAAAACAAGAGAAAACTAACAAGTCTGTGGGTCAATTGTAGAGTGCTTGCATAGCATGTATATGGCCCTGGGTTCAATCCCCAGCATCAACAAGGAAAACAAAAAGCTCTAAATAAATACATATATAAAAATATGGAAGGAAAGCAGGGCCTGGTGACAAACCCACCAACCCAGCTACTTGAGAGACTGAGGCAGAAACATGGCACCCACTGTGGCTACAGAACAAAAGTTAGGCCAGCCTGTGCAATTCAGACCCAGTCTCAAAGTAAAAAGGTAGGGTAAGAGACTAGTTTACACATAATGAGTCAAAACACCAAACCACACCAAGTCAAACAACCAAAAAATTTAAAAGCCACGAATTGAGGCAGCTCAGTGGTTAAAAGGTGTTTTTACAGGATCCAGGTTTGGTACCTAGTACCCACATCAGCAGCTTACACTTGTCACTACATCTCAGAGGCCCTGGAGCCCTCTTCTGAGCTGAGTTCAAGTATACTCACAGACACATCCCCAAACATCCAAACATTTATTATATGTCTATACTACGGAAGAGAGTCCCACATCTCATTATTGATGGTTGTGGGCTACCATGTAGTTGCTGGGAATTGAGCCTAGGTCCTCTGATAAAGCAGACAGTGATCTTAACCCCTGAGCCATATCTCCAGCCCCAGATTCATTTTTTTTTTTTTTAACATGAAGTAGGGAAGGAAAAAAAAAAAAAAAAAAAAAAAAGAATTGCTAAGAACAAAACCAACTTTTAAACTCCCAAACCAACCAAATGAATACTGCAGGTGGGATCACATTTTCTGGTAACCCCCCTAGGCTCAATTTCTAGTACTGGAGACCAGGGATAGGGATAGGGGAGATAAAAATAGTAAATGCCTGCCAATGCTTACCTCAGGATGAAGTACTGAACCAGGTGGTAGTCTATAACAATTAAAGTAGTCATCACCTATTTGAATCTTTCTTTCCTTTTTTACTTTCGATACAGGGTATCTCTGTGTAGCCCCGACTGTCCTGGAACTCACTCTATAGACCAGGCTGGCCTAGAACTCAGCGAGGTCCAACTGCCTCTCTCTGCCTCCCTAGTGCTGGAACTAAAGACGTGAGCCACCACCATCACCTGGCCTACTGAATTTCAGTCCACTGATTAGAATGTGACACTATCATGTTGTACTTACTTTCAGAACATTTTCATCAGTCCAAAAAGAAACTCCATGCTCATTACCCATCATTCCCTTTCTGCCACTTCCCTAAACCCAGGTACCAGAACTCTATATAATATAGTTTGTGTCATCTGTGGCCTACATGGGTCCATCTGTTGTAGGCCACGTCAGTATAGCTTTAAAGCCGAATAGTATCAACTGTAAGCAGACGCCACGTATTCAGTTGACCCATTCCTCAATTCATCTGTTTCAACTCTTTAGCAGTTACGAATAATGATAAAATAAACCTTTGCATGCTTTTGTGTCTGTTTTTTTTTTGGGGGTGGGTCTTCATGTAACCTAGGCTGCTGCAGGATAACTGTTTACACTGTGTGAGGATGTGTTGCTGTGATTGGTTTAATGAAAAACTCAATGGTTAACAGCTAGGCAGTATACAGGAGAGAGAGGAACTCAAGGTTAGAATTTAGGTGGACAGGAAGGAGATGCCAATGGACACGGAGGGAGTATGACATACAATTGGAGGATAGGTAAAGAGCAAGGTGGCAGAACACAGACTAGTAGAAACAGATTAGTAAGTTATAAGAGCTAGTTGGAACAAAGCTAGTTAAAGGCCAAGCTTTCACAATTAATAATCAGTTTCTGTGTCATTCTTTGGGGGCTGGAGGTCCAAAGAAAGTCCAACAAGAGAGTAATACACCAGGCTGTCCTGGCATTTACTATGTAAATGGAAGTTTGCCTTGACAGTGCAATCTTTATCATGTCACTTCTTGAGTGCTGATTACTGGCATGTAATAAAAGTGGTTTCTGAGGGCTGGAGAGATGGTTCAGAGGTTATGAGCACTGGCTTCTTTCAGAGGACTCAGGTTCAATTCTAGGCACCCACATGTCAGCTCACAACTGACTAATTCCAGTCCCAGAGGATCTGGATTTCTCACACAGACATACATGCACGTAAAACACCAATGCACACAAAATAAATACAGAAATTAACTTAAAAAAAAAAAAAGTGGTTTTGATTTACACATCACCCTATGAAGAGTGATACTGAGAAATCTTCTCATGTATTTATTACCATTTAGAAATCAATGAAAGCCAGATGCTATGGCACACATGTACAATCTCAGCATTTAATAGAGGCAGAAAGATCAGGAATTTAAACTCATGTTTAGCTACACATTAAGTTTCAGGTCTGCTTTGGTTACAGAAGTACCTGTCTTGAAATAAACAACACCTACAACAAACAAAACCAACTCCAAAATATATACAAAAAGCCTCTGCCCATCCTCATTTTTGAGATAGGGTCTCACTTTGTAGCCCTGGCTGGCTATGCAGACTAGGCTTTCCTCAAACTCAGAGATTCACCTACCTCTGCCTCCCAAACGCTGAGATAAGAGGCATGTACTTCCATATCCAGCCTCCAAACACTTGAAAATAAAAATATTTTCATTAGCCAGGCGTCGGTGGTGGTTTGGTGGCAGGGGCAGCAGCAGCACACGCCTTTAATCCCAGCACTCAGGAGGCAGAGGCAGAGGCAGAAGGATCTCTGTTGGGTTCCAGGCCAGCCTGGTCTACACAGTGAGTTCCAGACCAGGCTCCAAAGCTACAGAGAAACCCTGTCTCAAAAAAACAAGATAAAAATAGTAAGTATTTTCATTGTTATGCTACAGAATTCTTTCTATAGTCTAGAAAACAGTAGATCTTTTGAATTTTGACTTTGTTTTTGAAATGGCCTCACTGTGCCACCATGGCCATCCTGAAACTATGTTGTCAAAGCTGACCTTAACTCAATCACCTGTTGTGAGATATCTGATCATACATAGTAAAGAGATGTCACTGTGACTGGTTTAATAAAAAGCTAAACACCCAATAGCTAGTCAGAAGGGATAGGTGGAACTTCTGGACAGTCTGAAAAGGAAGGGGTAATCACCAGCTGGATGCTGAGGACGCAGGAAAGGTAAAAGCCACATTGCAGCATGTAGATTAACAGGAATTGGTTACTTAAGTTATAAATAAGGCTAGTTAGGAACAAGCCTAAGCTAAAGCTGACCTTTCATAATTAATAAGTCTGTGTCATTATTTGAGAGACAGTTTATAGGACAGGGAAAGCCTCATCACAGTAATCCTTCTGCCTAGACTCTGAGTCATCGTCTCCAGAAAAAAATAAAACAAAACAAAAAAAACCAACAAATATACAAATGCAAACCTTGTCAGCAACATTCACCAGGTAAACATAGGGAGTCTAGGATTCTCAAAATTCAACTGTGAGGATGTTATGTATGTCACTCAAGTGTTCTACCACTGAGCTACTTCCCCATCACTCGTGAGAATGTAAACTGATATAACTACTCTGAAAAGCCACAGTAATTTTACCTAATAAGCAAAGCATATAATCACTACAATGTTCACAAAAACATTTAAACAAAAATGTTCACAGCAGCATCATTTATACTTGCCCAAACTAGAAAGAGCCCAAATGTAGGGCAACTCTAGGGAACTGATGTTTTCCACCTGGGTCTAGGGCTTGATGATAATAAGCATCTGCACTGAATGAACCATTTCCCCAGTCTTATTCTCAATCTGACCAGAGAGCAATTGGCGGCAGCAGTTCGTGCAGAGACTGGTAACTGGTCAAAGCACATAGAATAAGTGACTGTTGAATGTTCAGTCCAAAATAGGACATCTATAAGCACTACCAGCCCACGAGACTCAAGAGAACATTGCAGAAGAGGGGGTGGGATGGGTAGGAGTGCTGGGAAAGGCTGTCTTCTGGACATGATAGGGAGGACCCTTGGACTCATCAACTCACAGCAGTTCTGCTCACCTGCCCAATGCCTACACAAGATCAAGTCAGTCAACATTCCAGCAAGAATGGGGGAGGGGCACCAGGTCCCACCATTCCCTGAGGAACTATTGGCAGTTAAAAGCTGCTGGGGGAGGGGGAACAATTTTTCTTCAGGGATATAGCCACTGGTAAGTCACCCATGATTCAGCAAAGAATGCCACATTCATGTATGTGTAAACAACTCTAATTAAACTCAGAGGATTAGAAAATAAAAGTTAAAAAACAAAGCATGAAAAGTTGAAAAGTAGAAAGTTGAGAAAATGAAAGATTACAGATAGTATGGAAGATAGTTAAGACTGGGAGTGAGGGGTATAAAACTGTCAAAAGATAAATAGAAAGCTATTAAATGTTTATGTACAAAGTTTGGTGATGAACACCTATGATCTTGGTACTTGGGAGGTGGAAGTAGAGGTGGAAAGATCAGGAGTTGGGAATAATTCCCCACCATGAAGGTACTTCAAGGCCAGTCAAATAAATAAATAAAAACAGCCAAGCAGTGGTGAACAATTTTAATTACAGCACTTGGGAGGCAGAGACAGGCAGAGCTCTGTTGAGTTCAATGCCAGCCTGGTCTACAGAGAGAGCTCCAGGACAGCCGCCACAGCTATGACAGCTATTGAGAAACCCTGCTGCAAAAAAACAAAACAAAACAAACAAACAAACAAACATCCCAAGCAATAATAACAACAACAGAAAAACCCCACAGAAATAAAAAAAGACTGAATCATGAAAATCTGATGCTTATGTAAATGGAGTTATTATTCAACTCAGGAAAATGAAAGGATTGGTGATCCAAAACAAAATAAACACAATATATTCACCCAGATATAGAGTGATAGTTCATGTAACTAACAGATATCACCTGTCAGATTTCATAACCCACATAGAAGGAAATATGATAATCTGAGCAGCATATGCACATGAATTACACTGGTCCGCAGGCTTCTCAATATGTTTGGCATGGACAAGATCTATGACAGCCAAGTGGAGGTGACTGGAGATGAATACAATGTAAAAAGCATTGATGATAAGCTTGTTGCCTTCACTTGCTATTTAGATGCAGGTCTTGCATATGTGAACTACAACTGGCAATAAAGGTTTTGGGGCCCTGAAGGGAGCAGTGAATGGGTGTCTACCCCTCACCTTACCAAACTATTCCCTGAGTCTAACTGTGAAAGCAAGATCAATGCATTAGTACATCAGAAGACAGCAAGGGTCAGAATGTTGCATACATTCATAATGAACATTGTAACTCCTGACATAATGGAGGAGATGAATAATAAAGCTCAAGAAAGAAGTCCAAGAAAGAAGTTAAGAGGAAGTGGAACCAAACCGAATGGTGTGTTGCCCACAAGAAAGAGTTGCTCAAAAAAGGGGCAAGCTTCCTCAGAACTCAGGAACAGGCTGTTGAAAGATAAAGTAATTTTTGGTTTTTTTCTTCTAAAGTAATTTTCTATGAAGATTTTTTTCATAATGACAATACAGTTATTGACCAAGAAGAAAAAAAATATCAACAAATGAATAATGAAAATCTGGTACATATGTAAGTATAATTCAACTCTAAAGAAAAATGAAATCACAAGGATTTCAAGAAAATGGAAAGAGTTAGAATGGGTATTAAGCGAGGTCACTAAATCTTGGAAAGGAAAGAAAAACATTTCTTCCTCATCTTTGGATTTTAGCCTATAATGGATACCCATATATATGTAAATGAATGTATATATACATATAGCATAATATGTAGAAAAGAAGGAAAGGGTAACATTGGGTGATGAGGAAGAATGGAATGCATGTAAAAGACACAGAAGAGGATATAAGGCCAACTTTTTCTTTCTTGTTTAGCTCTGACTGTCCTGGAACTCACTCTGTAGAACAGGCGGGCCTCTAACTCAGAGATCCTCTTGCCTCAGCCTCCTGCCTCCCAAGTGCTAGGATTAAAGGCATGCACCACCACAAATGGCTAAGGCTACCTTTTTCTACTTTGAACTCTGTCACCGACTTTTTGGTTTTTGCTTTGTGTATGTGTGTTTTAAGTGTACAAAAGTACAACTGAGAGTGTCTGTGTGGTCTTAAGTATATAAAAGTGTAACTGAGGCCAGGCATGACACACATGGCTTTAATCCCAGCATTCATGAGGTAGAGGTAGTCAAGTTTCTAAGGTTGAGGCCAGTTTTGTCTACATACTGATTTCTAGGCCAGCCAGATCTATTAGTGAGACCCTGTCTCAAAAGAAAGTAACAATCAAAGTGTAAAATCCAAAACAAAGCTCCACAGCCTTAGAATGGCTATTCCATACTGTACAGAAGTTGATACACAGACTTTTGGTCTGGACTATGTTAGTCTAGCCACAAATTATTTTTATTTGCATGGTGTTTACAATAAAGTGATTTTAATTTTAAAAAATTAAGTGACAGGATACACACATCATGATTCTAATTATATGTGTATCTATAAGTGACGAAAGTATATAGAAGGCAAGACCAGTGGTTGTTAAGGATTACCATGGAAACTGGGGCAAATAGACAAAAGGAATATTTTGAAGTGATAACAAATTTTCTAAACTTGGATTACTACATAAATGTATTAAAACTCAAATCATATAGTTAACATGTATACATTTTATGTTAAGTGAATAATACCTTCCTGGAATCCCACATAACAGAAATCCTAGTACATAAGAGGCAAAGAGAAGTGTTTCTCTTTGAGTTTGTGGTCAGTCTTGTCTATGTAGCAAGTTCTAAGACAGCCAGGACTACATAGTGAGAC
This sequence comes from Cricetiscus sungorus, assembly GCA_030556225.1. NCBI lineage: Eukaryota > Metazoa > Chordata > Mammalia > Rodentia > Cricetidae > Cricetiscus > Cricetiscus sungorus. The sequence continues at coordinate 1,376,253 of JANBXA010000141.1, forward strand.
TATCTCAAAAAATAATAAAAAGGGGCTAGAGAGATGGCTCAGTGGTTAGGAGCACTGACTGTTCTTCCAAGCATCCATATGGTAGCTCAGAACTGTAACTCCAATATCTGACACCCTCACACAGACAAACATGTAGGGAAACACCAATACATCTAAGATAAAAATTTTAAAAATTAAAAAACAACAAAAGGCTGGGGAGATAGATCAGCAATTGGGAGAACTAGCTGCTCTACTATAAGACACAGGTTTGAGTTATAGCATCCACAGGGAAGCTCACAACCAGGCAAGACTCCAGTTTCAGGGGATCCTATGTCCTCTTCTGGCCTCTGAGGATACTGGACACACACACAGTAGACACGGTAGATATACATACCTGTAAGCAAAATATCCATACAAGGAAACAAACAAACCCCCAAAAACAAAGCCACTACACTTAAGAAAAAACCCACAACAACTAAAAACAAATAACCAAGCACACAAACAAGCACTGTTAGGGAACCCAAATAAATGCTGAATTTACTATTAAGGTAAGCCATAAGACACAGCCTAAATTTGGTGTCTTGGCCTATGTCTGTAATCACAGCATTTAGAACACAGAAGTATTCTGCCAAGCAGTGGTGGCTCACATCTTTAATCCCCGTACTCAGGAGGCAGAGACAGGTGGATCTCTGTGAGTCTGAGGCCAGCCCAGTCTACAGAATGAGACCCAGGACAGGCTTCAAAGCTACAGAGAAACTGTCTACAAAAACAAAACAAAACAAAAAAGCAGAAGTATTGCTCCAAGTTATAGACTAATATGCTCTATATAGATACAGTAAAAACACAGATACAATAAAATCTTATCTTAAAATAAAAATTCTACAGAGATGGCTCAATGGATAAAGTGTTTGCATCACAAGTCCTAAGTCCTAGAGTTTGGATCCTCAAAGCCCAAACCTGTAATCCTAGTACCCATAGGGCAGAGACACACACATTGCAAGCTGGCTATCTACACATGCTAGACTTGGCAAGCTCCAGGTTCAACAACTTTGCCTCCATGATAAAGTGAAGTAAGAAAGCTGTAAACCTATGAATTCCTCATGCATACACACCTACATACATACTGGTACACACATCCAAATGTACATATGTGCACATATAATGTGACCAATAATGTCAAATTGACAAAATTTGAAATTACTTGAGAAATTGAACTGGGTGAAAGCTAAATGGGGAATTACTTTGATTGTGTAGAGGTGGAAAGACTTGCCCACTGTGGATGGTTATCATTCCCTATGCTTCATAAAGAGAGAAAGAGAGCTAGCTCAGCAGAGGCATTCTCCCAGGCTCCACACTTCACATGCAAGGGGACCAGATGTTCCAGGCTTCTGCCACTGTGAATCCCTGTGTATTAGAAGAAGCCCCTTTTCGTTTAACTGATTTTGTCAGAATATTTTTATCATAGTAATGAAAACAAAATTAAGACATAGGTAAATCACACACAAACACAGAGGGGGGGCACAGAAAATAAATAAATATACCTTATCTGAAATGGAAAAAGGAAGCAATCAGGATATAGCACATAGGGAATTTGCTTTTTTCTATAATGAATAAGCCCAGAAATTTGGTAATAGGGATTGTTGACAATATGCTTCCTTATTTTCTATCTGCTCGTCTTCTATTAATTCAGCTTCCATCCTAAGAACTTTCTTTTTGGGTCTATGTGAGACAGGCTCTCCCTCTTTAGCTCTATTGTTCAGGAACTCACAGAGATCTGCCTGCTTCTGCCTCCAGTGCTGGGACTAAAGGTGCATGCCACCATACTTAGCCCATTCTAAGAATTTTCTTACTAAAGCTTCATCACTTACCTGAATCAATACTGAGGACATCATCGTCTTCATCAGGAATCTCAATTATTTCTGTAGGCTGGGAAGCTTCATCCTCGGAGCTACTGTCATGATACTGCAATCCCAACTTAGAGTAGAAATCCTTCACCAAAGACTCACAATTAATCACTGCCCTAATATTGGAACACATTAGAAAAGATCAAAGCCAGTGGAGAAAGTACGGTATTACAGCATTAGAATTTATATACATTTATGTACTGCCATGCCCAGGAGCTCATATCTATAATTCTAGTACATAGGAGCCTGAAGTATCAGAACTGCCTAAATTTGAGGTCAGCTTGGACAATAGTGAGGTCAGGGCCAGTAAGGCCTACAAAAGTGAGAAACCTTTAAAAACAGCAATAACACAGTAACAAGGAATTATCTATATATTTAAGTATAGACTGTCTGCCCTTATGTTGCAAATTATTTATTTAGAATGCATTGTTCCATCTTTTTTTTTCTATATGAAACAAATTGGCAGAGTTGTATCTTTCTTTCTACCTGCTGGGATTCAGAAGACCTGGCACCAATGATCTATAGGGATTTGGGAACTAAGTATAAGGTTTTGAATAGTAGCTTAAATTCAACATGAAGAATGGCACAGGCCTTCAACTTTAATCTCAGGGGCAAAGGCGGGGGTAGGGGATCTCTACACATTTTAGGCAAGGCTGGTCTATGTTGTTAAGTCCCAAGGCAGCCAGTACACGGGAGGCAGAGGCAGGGGGATCTCTGTGAGTGTGAGTCATCCTCTGCTGAGGCCAACACGGACTACAGAAAGAGTTCCAGGACAGCCAAAGCTGTCTCAAAAACAAAAAACAAGTAGTGGCATCGGTTTTCAACCAGTTGACCAACAATTCAAAATTTCCCCAAGTGCAATACTAACATCTTCTACTGGTTATCTGAAGTGTGGTGGCAGTCTGATTGGATTTGTTAATGTTTCACAGTCACAGATACCAAGTTGAGAAGAGGAGGATGCAGCTCAACTGACAAAACGATTGCCTAACCCTTGGTGCTATCACAACACAACACATAAACCTGCCATGCTGACCCACACCTGTAATCCCAGCACTCAGGATGCAAAAGAGGATCAGGAGGGCTGAGATCAAGCTCAGCTGCAAAAACAAATTCAAGGCCACACTCTAGTATTGGGGAGACCCTAAAAACCAACCAAACAAAAGCTGGGACGCTTTAACTGCAGCACTTGACAGGCAATGGTAGGCAGAGCTCTGCAAGTTTCAGGCCAACTAAAGCTAGATATTGAGATTCTGTCTCACAACAAAAAGAAAAATAGAACTGGGTGCTGTGGCAAATGCCTTTAATTCCAGCACTCAGGAGACTTAGGCAGGCAGATCTCTGTGAATTCAAAGCCAGACTGATCTGCAAAGTGAGTTGCTGAACAGCCAAGTCTACTATTGTTACACAGAGAAACCCTATCTTGAAACATTCCCCTACTCCACCCTCATGATGCAAAAAACAAACAAACAAACAAACAAAGCAAAAAACAGAAACCATCAACTCTACAACCTTCACTTCCTGGAGATCTTACTAAAGAAACAAAATTCACTACAGGAGGAAAACAAAGGAATCCAAACCTTTAACCTCTCTACTGCTGACCATGTACCAGCTACCACACACATAGGTAAAAGCAGATGCTGCAAATCTGCACTCTAAACCCTGAGGAAGGATGGGTAGTGGTGGCCCTGTCTTTAGTTCCAGCACTCGGGAGGCAGAGGCAGGTGGATCTCTGCCACTTCCAGGCCAGCCTCGTCTACAGAGCTACACAGAGAAACACTGTCCTGAAAAATCCCAAAAAGCCAAAAGCAAAGCCAAACCCCGAGGAAGCGTAAGGTCCCACATGCCTGAGCTGTGGCACAAAGAATCACCCTAACAAGCCTGCAAATGGACATGCACTTTTGCTTGCACGAATCCTTACCTGGACGCATCATCGAGCAGCTGGTCCACATAAGCCACCTCAGACTCCTTCTGTAGCACCCACGTCTCCAGCTCTGCTAGCTGCTTTTTGCGCTGCTGTATACAGTCCATCTTCTCCAGCTCTTCATCAATGAACTGACGAAGTTCCTCCATAGAGATACCCAGCTCTTCAACCACCGCCTGCTGCAGCTCAGTAATGTCTTCAGAGTCAGCTGCAGCTGTTGCTGCATCCAAACTAATGCACCCAGGGAGGGAGGACATGCTTCTGCCCTGTGAGAACGAGGAACCAAAAGGACTAAGCTCAACACACACAATTTCAGCCTCATTGTAAAACGCACTCCTATCCCGCAAGCCCTCATTCACTGTCCTTTCCCCTCCCTCACCAGAATGGGACCCGGAGATTTTCTGGGGAAACTCACCTCCTCACACAGACCAACAGACCTGAGTCACAACTAACAGCTTAGAGAGCTTGGACAACACCAATCTGCAACTGGGAGCTACCCCAAACAGTGTCGCAGAAAACTGACGCCTGCTTATCTACAAAGGAAGGTATTTCTGTGAGCTAACCTGTTCCCTCTTTATTAGTAAGATGAACTTGTCTCTACACTGTGTCTAACCTGACACGTCCACCCGGACACTGCTGGTCCGTAATTCATTCCATCTGGGGTTCTTTTACCCTTTTTCTCTCACGTTACTTTGCTTCCCCGTGGAAAGCAATTCCTACGACCAGGCAGGGGAAGGGGTTCTCCGCTGCACCAGGCCCCGGAGTCTACGTCCAGCAGGAAGGAAGGAAGAAAGGAAGGACAGAAGTACAAGCTCTTTCCCACGTGAACTGAGTCAAGCCTGCAGCAGAGGCGACACTAACACCCGCTGCGAACAAGGCGCACGGGTCCTGGCGCCGGAGGAGCAGCAGCCCCGGCCCGCTCCCGCGCCTCGCCGGCGCCCGGCCCCACGCCCACCGCCGCCGCCGCAGCTCCGCGGCCCCGCCCCCGACCTTCGCTCTCCGCCAGGTTTCTACACACAGCAGCGACCTCCCGCAAGCAAACCATCCCGGGGCCACCTCAGCCTCAGCCTGCCTCGGTCAGTCCTCACGACTCCGGCTCCAACCACGAGGGCTGTGTCTCTCCACACGGACCCCAGGCTTCGGCTCCAGGGCTCGGCCTCGCCGACAGACACAAAAAACCGACGGCAGAGAGATGGGGTGCGGAAGCAGCGTGAGGGAGACAAGGGGGAAAAGCAAAAGGGAGGCCCGGAAGCAATGTTGAGCGCCCTTCCGGCCCGCGCGACGGTAGCCGGAACGGGTCAAGTTTCATGGCCTAACGCCGCGGGATAAGGGCTGTGGGAAACTAGGAAGGTTAAGCATGCGTCAAGCCTGGCTTTTCTGAAGAAGAAACTGGTTGGGCAAAGCGTGCTTTTGGTCAGGAATGTTGTAGTGATGCTCCTCCCCAACTAGCGGCCGAAAATAGTTTATCGTTTTGAAGATATTTATTAGTTATAAATATTTTTAGCAAAATTAATGCGTGTTCATTTCAGGAAGTATGAAAAATACAAATAAACAGAAAATAATCAAAATTCCACAACTGAGATTGCTTGGTCTTTCGTCCTTAACAAGCTTAAGGTGTGTCTGTGTGATATACAAAGGAACTCTTATTTGTTTTTTTAATTTTGTGTGATAGGTATTTTGCCCATTTGTATTTTCTCACTCTCCTGATGTGATATTTCATCTACTTCTCTCAACATAGCCTCATTGCTTAAATGCCTGTTGTGTAACCTCTTTAAGCCACTGAAGATCGTGAATCAGCCTTTTCTTTAAAGTTTCTTTTGATTTCCCCCCCCCTCCTCTTGTGGTACCTCCTTTGGTTTTACTCAGGCTTTGGCTCTTCCTCAGAGTTTGATTCAGGTATCTCAAGATATCTTTGGGGTCCCCTCCCTTTTTTGGTGAGGTTTCATCTTGTGTTTTTCTTGCTTTGTTCATCGCTTCTCTCTGCCTATTCATCTTTGAAAGCAAGCACTTGCAGCACAGATCTGACCAGGAAACCCTGCCCCCTTCTTTTAGCCTCAGGGAGTAGTAAGAACAGCCCTATAGATAAATGGCCAAACTCACATAAACTGTTCTCTCCTTCCTCTGCCCTCACATAACCTTGCTTGCAAGGCCAAAGGAAGCTGATTTGCAGATAGAAACAAGCAGACTTGAAGATCTTTGGGTTTTGTGGTAGTTGTTTTAATTCAGGGTCTTACTATGTAATCTTGTCTGTCCTGGAACTTGCTGTGTGAACAAGACAGATCTAACTGCCTCTGTTTTCCACTTGCTGGGATTAAAGGTATGAGCCACCATGACCTTTGAGATATTTATATAAAATATATTTCTCTGGAAACGGTTGTGTCCAAATTCTGAACCCCCAAGTCACCAAGAGACCCATTCCAATGCAAAAGCAAAGAGTCTTATTATTTAATGAGTTGACTGTATTAAATTAACTCAGGTCATCTGTCCCTTCTGACATGGTGGGTGGGAGCAAGTGTGTGTGTGTGTCTGGGTGTGGGTGGGGGGAAACAACAGGACCTTGAGACAGGGAGGCAGGAAATTTATTAAGTAGACCAAGGGGCATATCTTGGGGTATGCAACAGTCTCAGGATTGGTTCACTTCCAGGCTTGGGTGACCTGTCCTGTATTGATTGGTTAACTGGTTGCTATGGCCTATAGGCCCACCCAGGGTGGTTGCTGTGCTTTGCACATCACTGTTAGGCCATTTTTACTATAACACACATCCACCACCCACCAGCTTCTGATTGGGTCCTTGCCACATGGAGGGTATCTGACCTCCTAGTGTCTAGGGCAGGTCTAGCAAGGTCAGAAGAACAAGGTCTACATCTTGCTGGGTCTTTTCTGCAGCCTGTCATGGCTGCTAAAGCAGGGGTTGGGTAAAGATCTGGTCCCTTCAGAAACCTGTTTCTGTGTTTGGGTATGTGTACGTGTGGTGATTTGAAAGAAAATGGCCCCCTTAGGGAGTAGCACTATTAGGAGGTGTAGCCTTTTTGGAGTAGGTGTCGTCACGTTAGAGGAGGTATGGCATTGTGGAGGTAGGCTATTAGGTCTCATATATGCTCAAGATACTACCCAGTGTCTGAGACCACTTCCTGTTTCCTGAAAGATATAGGACTCTCAGCTACTTCTCCAGCATTATGTCTGCCTGCACACTGCCATGTCTCGCCATGATGATAATAACTAAACCTACCATAAGCAAGCCACCCCAACAAAACATTTTCCTTTAAAAGAGTTGCTGTCATGGTTTCTCTTCACAGCAATAGAAACCCTACATAAGACAACATGAGTACAGGTTCTCTCAGCAGCTAGAAGAGGGTACTAGATTCTCAGGAGCTGTAGTTACAGGCAGTTGTGAGACACCCAACATGGGTGCTAAAATCCACACTCAAATACTCTAGAAAAATAGGAAGTGAGCTTAAATGCTGAACCATCTCTCCAGCCTTTGTTTGTGGTTTTTCCTTTTAAATCAAATGATTTATTAAATTACACATAATTCATATAAAAAATCTAGAGTATATCTTTGATGTCAAATGTTTCTATTTTCATTCCAGGGACTTTGGAAGAATATGAAACACAGCAATATGTTCCTAAATTTCTTTTCAAAATTAAGATATAATTTCACTAGGTTAGATGTGGGAGTAACACATACCTTCATGCCTGGTACTGAAGAGGCTGAAAGACAGGCAACCTGGTCTACAAATTGAGTTTCAGCAAAGCCAGAGCTCCATAGTAAGACCTTATTTTTTTTTTTTTTTTTTTTTAAATCCATAGCTAGGCAGTGGTGGCACTCATCTTTAATCTCAGCACTTGGAAGGCAGAGACAGCTGGATTTTTGACAGTGTGGTCTATATGGTGAGAGACTTTGTCTCAAAAATCACACTAAATTAAATAACTAAATAAGATATCAAGGTGAGGAACACTATAAATGAAAAATAAAAGGGCATGCAATTGATAGGACAAAGGGAAGGGGAGGGACTGTTGTACAGGGCTAATCTGCTGTGTTCTCTCTTTCTTTTCTGTCTTTCTTTCTGAGGCCAGGCCTTACTGTGTGACCGTGACTGACTTGGAACTCACTTTGTAGACAAGGCGGCTTCAAACTCACAGAGATCCGCCTGCCTCTGCCTCCCGAGTGCTGGGATTAAAGATGTGCGCCACCCCACACCAGCCTTGCTCTTTCTTCCTCTAAAACAAAACTAAATTAAAACCCTCAGTAATGGGACTCCAGAGAGCAGGCTTACACTAGGCAGATGAAGGTTTGCTAAAAAGTTCTGAGGGCCAAAAGGAAATAAACTGGCTCCCAAAAAGTTCTCTCTCAAAAGCTCTCCGTAAGATTTCTCTCTAAAAGCGTCCTCCTCAAAACTTCTTTCTCTAAAAGCTCTCATTAAAGTCCTCTTTAAAAGTTCTCCCTAAAAATTCTGTAAAGTTCTTTCTAAAAATTCCAAAAATCCCTTCTTCTAAAAGTTCTCCTGAGGCCTCTCCTATCCCACAAGACTCCTAGTTTTTATACCCAAAGGAACATTTAACAACTCTCTGACAATAGGGCATGCACATCTCTCAGAGTCAGGAAAGCAGAAGGATCTTGAGAAAAGCAGGTGCCTCAAGTCTCTCCCCTGGAAGTGGCTTGCAAAACATCCTGGAGAACTTAAATCTCAGGGGGTGTGTGACTAGCAACACGTGTTGTTAACTGATTAAAGGGGGCTTCTCGGTGACACCTAGAATATTATTTGCTACTTCTGTAATAAATGATACAGGGCCCCAACACTATAGTATAATATGTTAATGTTTTCCTATTTGGGCCCAGTTTGCCTTCCTGGATATATTATTGTATCCCTCCATGCACACTCCTGAATGTTGGCTGCTGTGGAATAATCCTTCTGTACACACTGTGTGAATACATGTCACTATAATTGGTTTAATAAACAAGCTGACTGGCTAATAGATGAACAGGATAAAGTTAGGTGGAAAAGTCAATCTGAGAATGAGGGGATGAGCGAGGGGGGAGTTGGAGGAGTTGCCAGCCAGACGAGTTAATAGTCAGACACACTGGCGTTCCTGCACGGCAGGGGGCTGAAGATCTGCAGAGGGTGTTGGGATTAACAATACAGGACTCTTGCTTGATGTTAAGAAGGCTTTTTTTCCTTTATTTACTCTGGGGACTGGCTTATATACCCTGGCACCAGATGGAAGAGGGGGAAGTGGAGGGGGGTGGTTAGTCATCTCTGGTTCCAAGGACCAGTTAGGGCGCTTTCAGGGTTATGGAAAACAAAGGAGCATTTTGCCTTAGAAAACATGTTTGGATGTTTATTATCATTTAAGGGGGATTGGTTACAAGTTCTTATTAGTAGTGATCTGGGAAAAAGCTAAATAAAAGAGATTAGATTCAGGGATCTCATTCTAAAAAGAAAAGGAGGCATGTAACACTAGTTCTAATAGGCCATAATAATAAAAACACAGAATCAGGTATTACTGGGTGAAAGCTGAACAGAGAGGCAGAGCAGCCAGCTGCTAGAGCTCTTACCTCTACAAAATCCTCAGACTGAAAAAAAGACACCAAGTTTCTGTCTCATCCTGCCTATATTCCTCTCTCCACCCAGCCATTTCACTTCCTATCTGTCTGTACAGACCTCCAGACATCTGTGGTTAACTTATCGTGATTTAATAAGAATCAAGAAAAACAAATAGGTGGCATAAATGTTTATTCAGGGAGTAATAACTTACAACATAGACAGATGAACACCAGCAGGTTCCTGGTCCTAAGGATGCCTCCAGATGCTCTCTTGTCTGCATCCTGCCAGCAAGAGAGTGCTCCAGGCTCTTCCTCAGACCTAAATCCCCCAGGTCACTTCTGCCCCTGTCTCTACCCTCAATGGGCATGGTCAGTGCCACAGATGTGAACAAAGTGAATATATCACTACATTAGCTAGTGACTAGGTCTGCCCTCTGATCTTCAGACAAGCTTTGTTAGAGTTTAAACAAGATATCACCACATTTCCCCCTTTTGTCTAAAAATAAAATTTATAACTAATATAAGAAAAACTATATACAATATGTACAACCACTATATATTATATCTACAGGCAATAAATACATCAACAATGTCTAGTTCATTAGTAATTGACAAATTTAGAGAAAATAAGATACTCTAAATCTATTCTATCTTGGTGAGTCCAAAGGTTGTACCTAATTCACTTTCAATTTTAACTTGCATTACCAAAAATATCTGTTTTTAGGTGGAGAGGGGAAGGTTGGGAGACAGGGTTTCTTTGTATAACAGTCCTGGCTGTCCTGGAACTCACTTTGTGGACCATGCTGGCCTCAAATTAACTGTGATCCATCAGCTTCTGCCTCCTCGGTGCTGGGATTAAAGGTGTCTACCACCACTGCCTGCCAAAACTATCTTTTTATGTCTGTCAACCTTGTACATTTTACCTCTCTTTCTTTCTTTCTTTCTTTCTTTCTTTCTTTCTTTCTTTCTTTCTTTCTTTCTCTCTTTCTTTTTTCTTTCTTTCTTTTTTTGTTTTTTGAGACAGGTTTTCTCTGTGTCTTTGGAGGCTGTCCTGGAACTAGCTCTTATAGACCAGGCTGGTCTTGAACTCACAGAGATCTGCCTGCCTCTGCCTCCCGAGTACTGGAACTAAAGGCATGCACCACCTTCACCTGGCTAACTTTACATTTCTTTAGTGAATTTTTTTTTCTAAATCTGGTAACAAGGAATACGTAATTATTACTACAAAGTCTTCAACTCTATCAGAGACCCAAGAAGGAAATAATGTTATTACCTGAGTAAGCAGCAAGTGCAAGCAAACAACTTCCAAAAAAATGTGAGCAATGAAAGAAATAGCTGGCTCCCTGAACAGTCACCCAAGTTTCCTCAGCGATGTTGGGCATCCATCTTCTGCCTACAGGCCTAGAATATATGACTGACTTTTCTGTGAAGCCGGATATTTTGAAGGCTGTCCTACCTTGTCTTGGCAAAGTTTGGCAGTCTATTCTTTCTGTTCTACTTGTCCGGCTTGGACAGCACACTGTCAGCAGTCGAGGAAAGAGCACTTTCTTGCCCAGTGGCAAACTTTAGCCACAAAGAAAGTAAACTCCATGTAGAGTTTCTTCTATGCGCATCATCTTTTCTGAAGTAGATTGGTGCTGCCAGGAGCAAACATCTCTCATTGTCAATTTTAAAAAAAGGAAAAAAAAAAAAAAACCAAAGAAAGAAAAAAAGAAAAGCTGGGCAGTGATGGTACATGCCTTTAATCCAAGAACTTGGGAGGCAGAGACAGGCAGATATTTGTGAGTTTGAGGCCAGCCTGGTCTACACAGTGAGTTCCAGGACAGGCTCCAAAGCTAAAGAGAAACCTTGTCTCAAAACACAAAAACAAAAACAACAAAAAGGTAGAAAAAAAAAAAAAGAACCTGGGGAGGAGGAAGGAAAAAGAAAAAAGAACCTACATTATTAAAACATCTTCAATGCCATATTCTGTAGATATCTGAAGTGTTTGAAGACAGCCTGTCTATCTAAAACTATATCTCTGTTTGACCTTAAAAACGTAGCTAATATGACTATAAGTTTGATTAAAATGGGTGAGAAATTACTAACCTGAATGTCCTTATCATCCTAAATAGTTGGTAATAATAACTTTCAAGGGCTGAAAGTTTACATTACCTTATTGAGTTACTTAGGTATCATACCTTGAAGAAGATTAGAAATGCATGTACAGTATATTCTAGCAAATCTCAACTTTATGTCAATACAAAAGATCCAAGACAATGTAAAAAAATGTAAAACTAGTAGTTGCTTTTTTTGGTTTAAAAGTAGATTTAATAATCTACTTTTTATCCTATTTCTTTCCCCCCTTTTTTCTTTTCTAAGTAGATTCAATAATATACCCTTATATCCTGTCATATCTATATTTCCACTTTTTTTTCAAAACAAGTACTCTGAATCTAATCTCCTTTGTTCAACTATTTCCTAACCATTACCAATAATAGCTTGTAACCAACCCCTCTAAACAGTAATAAATATCTATAACCCATTGGACAAACAAAAATCACCTACCCCACCTATTGGGAATTTAAGAATTCATATTCTTAAATTTACTTCTTGATGTCCAGGGGCTATAGCATCTTTAGGGTATCCTGAAAAGAAAAAGTTGGGTTAATTATCAAGTCCTGGGTGAGGTAGCTGTATCATTTGTAGTTCAGTCTCTGTATAATGGGAAAGTACAGGGCTTGTCTCAAGTTCTGGCAAGAGTAGTCTGTGAGGCTGGAACATATTAGCCAGCCACCTTGAAATAGTCCTGGGCAGTTTGTAGTCCAAAGCCAATCTTTAGGTGGTGTTTTTCAGTTTAGTGGTTTTATCAAAGTTCCAGTGGAATCATTGTTGTGGGGCCCCATAATCCTTATGGAGAATCACAGTCATGATTCACTGCAGAAAACTTAAACATTTTAGATGTCATGTGCATGTTCAAATCTAATCATTATCAATTTTGATTGTATCCATAGTTTTCTTCTCTTGTGAAAACAAAAGCAAAACACCTTCCTTCCCATAACATGTCCTGGCTTCCATTCTGAGGTCAGCACATCTTTAAAATATACAAACTGATTTAATGCTGTAGTTTTTCTATTATCTGATGTTTCTACACAGATGTTTCTTTCTCATTAGCATTCAGAAAATTCAGAGTTAATAAAGCATTGTGAAATCTATTTCTGCCTGTCTTTATTACCCCTTTCTGCTTATTTCTCCTATCTTTTAGAGTTCGATCTTTCTATAACTGCCAGCCCTATAGGATTGTGTAATATACTTGTAATATGCTTTATATTGTAATAACCAAAAATGTGTTTCATTTACTAGAGACATATGTTAGAGCATTGTTAGTCTTAATTTGTACAGGTATTCCCATGATGGCCATACCTTCTAGCAAATGTGTGATTATAGAATCATCCTTTTCAAAACTCAAAGGATACCTCCTGAATCGGTAGGTATCAGTGGTGTGATGTACATATTTTTAAATTATTTATTTATTTAGCTTATTGTGTTGATGTTTGCCTGCATATATGTTTGTGTCAGCGTGCCAGATCCTTTGGAGCTGGAGTTACAGTTGTGAGCTGCCATGTGTGTGCTGGGAATTGAACTCAGTACCTCTGGAAGAGCAGCCACTTCTCTTAATGACTGAACCATCTCTCCAGCCCCATGATGTACATATTTTAATTTTCTAAACTCTAAAATGAAACATCTTCATCTGACAGATTTAATTCCTTTGAGTACTCATTGGGTTACTCCTGCTGGTAGTGGAGTTTGGTTCTACAAAGAACAAGTAGGACATTTCCTTATGATTTCCTTGGCTTCTTGCCAAGTAATAGAAAAATCTTTTTATTTTCAAACCTTTGCCATTGACATGATGTTTTTATTAAAATTTTGAGGCCTCCCACACATTTGCTATCAATAGTTGCTCAATTTCACCATTACCTTGTGCTATAGGGCCTGACAGACCCATATGGGATCTGATGTGTGTTTTACATATATAGGATTATTCCTATTCCTGATTATTTTTTCTTTTTTAATTGCTATTTTATTTTATGTTTATTGGTGTTTTAGTTGTGAACTGCCATGTGGTTGCTGAGCATCAAAGCCAGTTCTTCTGGAAGTACAGCCAGTGCTCTTAACCACTGAGCCACCTCTCCAGTTCCTAATTATTTCTTGTAACTGAATAAATAATAAATCAATTCTGTATCATCTGGTATAAATTCAGCACTTTCAATATGTAAAAAAACCTCTTTCAGTATTGGAAATCAGTAAGTAGGTTAAGAGATTCCTTAAAATCCATTAACACCATGAGAATAGTGTATAATTCTGAATTTTGGCCATAATCATAAGGACTTTAAGCCACTTTACTTGAATTTTCTGATTTGTGACCTGCCTTTTCTGATTTATTTGCACCTGTATAGGATGTAGGGGTTCTAGGTATTGGTGTTCCCTGCAAAATGCTGGGAAGGATCCAGTTAGTTCCTTTTATAAATTGAATTCTCTTGCTTTTGGGATATTTGTTGTTAATTTCTCCAAAAACATTACTATATGTTCTTTGCAAATGTTCACTCTCTGTCCATTGTTAGTAAAAGGTACTACAGCTTCTGTAGAATCTTTTCCTGCTAATTGATGAAGTCTCAATTTTCCTTTTAGAATCAACTCATCTTTTCCACATGAGTGTTTATTTTTTAACTGTTTATGTGGTAAAAAAGTTCCATTCTAAGATAATATCTTCCCTCTATATTAGTATTCCTGTAGCAGAGAGAATGCTTAGAGGGTAAAATAACTAGAATGCAGTCAAGCTCTGGATCCAGATGACCCACATGTGCATCCTGTAATTTCTTTTCCACAAAAGCCAGTTCTCCCTCAGCTTCAGCTGACTATGCTCTTGGACTATTTAAGTCCTTGTCACCATCTAAAATTCTGAACAAATGACAGTTCTTTTTCTTTCATTTAAACAATGGGCTTTAGTTAGGAAATATCTCCTAGCAAACTTTGAGTCATTTAGAGTCAGCAATCGATATCTCCTAATTTGTACCTTTCAGGATCTAATTTTCTATAGACCTATTTTATTTCCTAAATAATTAACAGAATCTTCTCTTCATATTTTTTTGGGAGAAATTTGTAATCCCAAACAAGGTAAAATTTTCTTTACTTCTTCAAGCATTCTTTCTAAAGTATCTACATTTGAGTCAGCTAGTAAAATATCCATATAATGGTAAACTGTAGATTAGAAATTAGCTACTTGTTATTTTTAATGACTGACTTTCAAAATATTGTCACAGGGTAGTGCTATTTAACATTCCTTATTGGAGAATCTTGTATTGATATCTCTTAGCAGGCTGAGAGGAATCGTGTAAGTAGGAATCGTGAAGGCAAATTTTTCTCTTTTTCTTGTAATAGTATAGTGAAAAATAATCTTTTAAATCAATAAATATAAGAGGCCATCTTTTAGATAATAAAGAAGGCAAGAAAGTCCAGATTATAGTGAATCCATTGGCTGAATCACTTTATTAATAGTCCTTATATCTTTTACTATTCTCCATTTTCTAGATTTTTTTTTAATAACAAATAGAGGACAATTCCAAGAGCTGACTAATTCTTCAATATGCTGAGCATTTAGCTGCTCCTGTTGTAAGGCCTGCAATTTCTCTGTTGTTAAAGGCCATTGCTTAACCCATACAGGTTTGTCTGTCAACCATTTTCGAAGTATGGCTGTTGGTGCTTTTGAAAAATTAGCAACTGTTGTTACTTCTTCTTGTACAACCTGAATGGCTGGTGGCTGTTGGCTGTTGGCTGGTGGCTTTTCTTTATAATACCTTCTAATGTTTTTCTTAGAAAAAGGCATTAATTTATGGTTTGTCTCTGAGGTTGGAGGAATGTCCCTGTTCTTTGCTATGTTAGCCACATATGGCTTTAATTTTCCTCTCTGCCCTACTGTCCCTATACATTCAACCCACCTTGCATTCTGTTTTACCTGAGATAAAGTTCCAATCCCTAAAAGCTGAAAATTTACCTGCTGAAGAGGCCAGTTTGGATGCCAAGATTCTGGTGCAAGTATCGTGACATCTGTACCTGTGTCTACAAGGCCTTCAGTGACATGGCCATTTATTCATATTTTAAATTTGGTCTTTGTTCACTTTATAGAAGTTTGTCAAAATACTTGCTTTATGGTTTCTCCTGAATTTTCTGTTCTCTGTTCTATAGCTCTTGTATCACGCAGAGCATTATGGTTTCTTACAATAGGTATTAGGTTCTGTAATTGCTCTGGAAATGGGTTGCCTCCACAGTTATAGGAGGGCCCTCAAGGTGTTTCCTGATGACAAAGTATTACCTTGACTGCCTCTTGTTGATCTACATTCATTTGTCCAATGCCTGCCTTTGCCACACCTTCTGCATAATCCAGAAGGGAAGGGTGTTTTGTTTGAATTTTGTTTAGAAAAAACATTGTTTCTGGAAATATCTTGCCTGCAATATCTTTTTAAGTGACCTTGTTTGCGACCATTTAAATGCTTGACATTTTGCTAGACAGGAGTGGTGCACACCTTTAATCCCAGCATTCAGGAGGCAGAGGCAGGCAGATCTCTGTGAGTTTGAGTTCAGCCTGGTCTATAGAGTGAGTTCCAGGACAGGCTCCAAAGCTACAGAAAACAAAATAAACAAACAAAAACAAAAACCAAAAATACCTTGTCTTGAAAAACAAACAAACAAAAAAAACTCACTTGACATTTTGGTTTTTCTCCAAACATCTGGAAAGCACTTCTCCTATCCATTCATCCTCATGGTCACGACATTCAATATTGATTGTACCTCAGATCCATTCCTCCAAGGGTGTGATCTTGCCTTTAATGGCCTAATTACTCCTTTGCACTATGAATTAACATTTTTAAAAGCTAGAGATTCATTTATTATTTGTCTAGCTTCTGAGTTTGGTATCATTCTATTTACTGATGGTCAGTCTTTATAAGAAATTGCTGAAGATTTCCTTTAGGACCTGTATATTTTTAGTAAATGACTCAATTTTCTTTCCTACTTATCCAATTCTGTCCCAAACATTCAATGCTGCTGTTCGGGACAAATCAAGGCTGTGGTCATCAAATAGAGATTGCCCTGCATACCAGAATAATCTCAGTCTCCAAGAAGTTTATCTTGGGAGATATCCATACCTCTTGCCCTTCTTCTTTTTTAATGGTCTTAGCCTTGTCTTTATACCAAGTCTTCCCTTGTGATTAAAGACCAGGCTCCTAGACTGCTGTAACCAAGTCTTTCCAGTTTCCAGGGATAATTCTATTACAAGTTGACCAGGAGTTTAACCTCTGCATCACAAAAGGTGAATGCATGCTGTATGAAACTAACACTTCCTTGAATCTCCTTAAATCTAACATTTCCACAGGAGTCCATTTCACTTCTGCATAGCCTTGGGATATTTATCATTTGGCAGTGGTTCCTGTACAGTGACTGGGTAAATTAAAGTTGGTTGTTTGAAAACCTTAGGCTGTTCCTCTATAACATTATAATGCAATGCTGAAATTGGTTTTTTATTAAATTCCTCTGTCTGGGTTCTGAATATCTCTATGATCTGTATTATTAAGTTTTTTGAAGCCTTGTATCTTAGCATTAACCAACATTAACCAACATTAACCAACTTTTTTAGTGATAAAAGAAAAATGATAAAACTGATGGTTTATAATTGACATTACATAAGTCTCATCTAAATTATCCTCTCATTTAATTGTTTAATTTTCAAACTGTCCATCACAGAGTCAAACAGAGACCTAATCCCTCCATTTTAATAGTTTCCCTTTTTTGTTTGTTTGTTTTGTTTTTCAAAACTTGGTTTCTCTATTTAGGTTTGGAGCCTGTCCTGGAACTCCCTCTGTAGACCAGGTTGGCCTGGAACTCACAGAAATCTGACTGCCTCTGCCTCCTGAGTGCTGGGGTTTTGTTGTTGTTGTTGTTGTTTTCCCAGACAGTGGTTCTCCATGTAACAGTTTTGGCTGTCCTGGAACTCACTTTGCAGACTAGGTAGGCCTTGAACTCTCAGAACTCTACCTGCCCCTGCCTCCCAAATGTGGGATTAGAGGTGTGCACCACCAGTGCCTGGCTAGTATTTTAATTTTTTATTGTGAGACAAAACTCTCTCTTTTAACTAATTCTTCCCTTTAAGAGTCCCCAACTGTCTTATCAAATCTGACAACAATGGCAGTGAACTGTGAATCAGAGCATGTCTGAGTGGAGAACTCAGGCAGTGAATAGCCCGGCTGAGGACAGCTGCCGCTGCTAGCCCACGGGGGAGAAGGAGCCAGATGTCTGAGAATGCACATGAGATTGTGCGGAAGAAGCACATTTGATGGGAGCTGCCCCAAGGCAGGCCCAGCTGGTCTAGGGTGCATAAGTCCTGTGGCGTTTGGAGCCCAGGTGCTTCTGGAGTTTTGGTGGCAGCTGGAGATTGGTTTTTTGTTTTGTTTTGTTTTGGTTTGGTTTGGTTTGGTTTGGTTTGGTTTTATTAGACAGAATTTCACTGAGGCTTTGGAGCCTGTCATAGAACTAGGTCTTGTAGACCAGGCTGGTCTGGAACTCACAGAGTTCCCCCTGCCTCTGCCTCTCAAGTGCTGGGATTAAAGGCATGTGCCACCAATGATTGGCTTTGGAGACTTTTTTAGAGAAGCTACAACAGGAAAACCCCAGAGGCTTAGGGAAAAAGTAAAATTATTCAGAGGCTTAGTGACAAAAGTAAAGAAAACCTAGCTGTGCAGGGCGGTGATTGGGGTGGGAGCCCCGTGTGCAACTCTGACCTGTGCTGGTGGCTGTAAAGCCACAGGCAAGCAGCTTTTTCATGAATTCATGCCTTTATGTTGGGCCACAATATGTAACAGGACTTCTAATAGGTCTTAATAATAAAAACCTGAAGTCAGATATCGGGGATAAAAAAGAAGCAGAGCAGCCAACACTAGACCTCTTACCTTTATGAAATCCTCAGACTGAAAAGAGACAGAGTTCCTGTCTCATCCCTCCTATATTCATCTCTCTGCCCAGCCATATCCCTTCCTGTCTCTGTACAGAGCTCTAGACCGCTATGGTTAACTATTAGCTAGCTCTGCCCTCTGATCTTCAGGCAAGCTTTATTTGTTAGTGTATAAACAAGATATCACCACAGAGGGATATAAAAATGTTAAGACAAAATGGTAGATTATCAAATCTACTTTAATCCAAAAAACAATTATTAATTTTAAATAGTTTACATTGGTTTTGATTTTAGTTTATTGATACAAATTTAAAGTTAATTTTGTTTTACTGTATGTTGCTACTTTTGTTTATACAGCTCATTTAAAATGTAATGTATAATTAAAAATACAGTTAATAGTCATTTATGATAGTCAAACATATAGTCATGTTAGGTATGTTTTCAAGGTCATACACAGATATATTTATATAAATAGATTGTCTTAAAACACTTCAAGGATCTACACAGTATGACATTGATTATGTTGAATAACTAAGGCTTTTCATCATAGATACATCCATCTGCTTCTGGAAGCACCAATCTACTTCAGAGAAGATGATGGGCATCAAAGAACCTCCATATGGAGTTTATTTTCCTTATGGCAAAACTAGCCATGTGGGCAAAGAAACCACCCTTACCTCAATTGCTGGCAATTTACTGCCCAAACTGTACGAGTAGGGAAAGAACGGTGACTGCCGAATTTTGCCAAGACAAGGTAGGACAGTCCTCCAGAATCCCTGCTTCACAGGAAAGTCTGTCAGATATGCTAGGCCTGTAGGCCAGAGTTGCACAGAGGAACTTTGGGTGTTTGTCTAGGCAGCCTGAGGTCCTTGTGATTATGTAACATTTCTTCCCTCTGGAGTCTTTGATGGAGTTAAATACTAAATAGTTTAACTTACAGTTTTCCTTAGTGATGATAGAAAGCAAATTAGGTATAAAATTTTAGACTCTCCAAGATAAGATAAATAATAGAGTATTTTCTCTAATTTTGCCAAATACAAATAGACTGGATATTGTAACTGTAATTCTTGATAACTGTTTTGTTGTATATAATTTTACTATGCTCAAGTTAAAACCCTTTTTTTAAAATTAGACAAAAAGGGGGAAATTCTGGATAGGAAAACTCTGTCTACAGTTGGCTGTTTTTCCTATCTCTTTAGATATTTTACATCTCTTTACCTTCAATCATCACACTCTGTTAACTAGAGTATCCCCCCTTTCCCTCTGCCTAGACAGATGTTTTCCTTTTGTGTGTGGGTGTGTGCATGTTGTACATATATGCATGCCAGAAGCCTAGCATCAAAGTCAGATGCCTTCTTCAGTCCTTCCTTACCGTATCTATTTGTTTTTCTTTTTTTATTTAAGTTATTTGTGCATATGAGTGCTCTATTTGCATGGATGCCTGCAGGACAGAAGACAGTACCAGATCTCATTACAGATGGTTGTGAGTCACCATGTGGTTGCTGGGAATTGAACTCAGGACTGCCAAGTTATGTTTCCAGCCACTTTTTATTTATTTTTGTTTTTTTTAAGACAAGGTCTCTCTGTGTATCCTTGGCTGTCCTGGAACTCAGTATGTGTCTTTGAACTTACTGAGATCCATCTGCCTCTGCCTCCCAAGTGCTGGGATTAAAGGCATGTCCATGAACCTGGTATTGGTTGGATTATCTTTTAATTGGTTAAGTTCTTCCATCTTTCCAACATGGGAGGAGAAGGAACGGGGAATGTTGGAGGGAAGATGGCATTTTGGAACATCATATCCTAGTTAGATTTAATCGTTGTCCTTAGAAACCTGAATTCTTCAATTGTGTCAAGTTAGAAGAGGGACTCAGAGACCTCTCCAAGGCCTGAACTGTATTTGTTACTGATTTGTAATGCTGTGATACCAATCTGTTTCCTCACATATAATAGACAAGCCTTCTACTGTGGCATGTACCCTCCACCCCAAATAATTTTTCTAGGACTTCAAGGTAATTTATTGAGTTAAATTTGAGCAAGTGTAGGAATGGCAGGTTTGAATGGTTTGAATTGTATTGTTGTTCTTTATAGGTCAATGGGTCTTATTAGCAGATGTAGATGTCTGTTCCCAGAAATTGGTAAAATCATGGCATCCTCAACTATAACATACTTTTTATCTGTTTTTAAGAAAAAAAAAACCTAAATGGGTAGGGATGAGGTTCAGTTGGTATGGTACTAGCCAAACAAAAGGGAGGCCCATGGTTCAAATTTCTTCATGGTTAATCAAAACAGTGGAAACGATGACTCCATCTCTCCAAAGCATGAGGACATGAGTTTATTCTCCAGAATCCATGTGTCCTACTTAGGGTTTCTATTTCAGTGCTAAGAAAACAAGGCCAAAAGTAATTGGCTGGGAGATGATGGGGTTTATTTTAGTTTACAGTTCAACATCATAGTTCATCATGAAGGGGAGTTAGAGCATGAACTCAAGACAAGAACCTGGAGTCAGGAACTCATGCAGAGGCCTTGGAGGAACTATGCTTCCTAACGTGTTACTCATGCGGTTCTCAGCCTGCCTTATATAACCAAGGACCAGCAGTCCATGACTACCACTGTTTGCAGTGAGCTGGGCCCTCCCACAACATTGTTCAAGAAAATGCCCTAGAGGCTTGTCCACAGGCCAATCAGATGGAGGCATCTTCTCTGTTAGGTTCTAGATGACTCTAGTTTGTGTCACATTGACATAAAGCTAGTTAACATGCCACATAAGAATAGAATACAGGGTGGGATGGCTCTTCTTTGTAACCTCAGTGCTAGAGAGGCGGAAACAGGAGGGTGCCTGGAACTTACTAGCCATCCAGCCTAGTCTAATTGCAGAGATCAGGGTAGTGAGATAGACTATCTCAGAGGTGGTGGATCGTGTTCTGAGGATAACCACACAAATTGTTGCTGGGCGGTAGTGGTGCACGCCTTTAATCCCAGCACTCAGAAGGCAGAGGCCAGCCTGGTCTACAGAGCGCTTCCAGGACAGGCTCCAAAGCAATACAGAGAAACCCTGTTTCCAAAAACAACAACAACAAAAATAACACAAGTTGTCTTCTACACTCTTCTATGCCCCCACAAAGTCCACTGTAATACAAGCACACAGACACATACACTCGTGCATAAAAAAACTATAAGGATGCATTAAATATTGACATTCATGATCTTCAAATATAATAATAGGATGCAATATAGCTCAGTAGGGAGTGTACTTGCCTACTATAAACAAAGCTTTGTTTCCACTCCCTGCACCAGATAAAACCAGGCATGATGGTGTGTGCATATAATTGTAACATTTGGGAAGTGGAAGCAGGAGGATCAGGAGTTCAAGGTAAGGGGGCAGGAAACCCCTTTTCAAACAAAACAAAAAACCCCACGAGTTGGCACACACCTTTAATCCCAGCACATGGGAGGCAGAGACAGGTGGATCTCTTTCTGTGAATTCAAGGCCAGTCTAGCCTGTAGATGAGTCAATAGTTAAAAGCTTAAAAAAAGACAGGATTTCTCCATGTAGACCAGGCTGGCTTCAAACTCAGTGATCTGCCTGCCTCTTCCTCCCAAGTGCTGGGATTAAAGGCGTGTGTCACCACTGCCTAGCAGCTTTGCTCTTTTGTACATGTTTTGTGTTTTGTTTTCCCTGGAATACTTGCTTCTTATGTCCTGTTTTCTGTGAAAACTGGCTACTTAAACCTGAAGAAAAAGGTAAGGCAGCACACTCCTACACCCCTGCCCTCCAGAGGCCAAGGTGGGAGAGGTGCTGGAGGCTCAAGGACTATTTGGTTTACATAGTGAGCTCTGGACCAGCCAGGGTTACATAGTGATCCCAAAAACAAAACAAAACAAACCAAAAAAAAAAAAAATAAAACAAGCCAAAAGAAGAAGACGACGAGGAAGGGGGGCGGGGGAAGAAAGGAAAGAAGGGAGAGGGAATGAAAGATCTTTCCCTGCTTTCTTAGAGTCAGAAGAAGGACCATTTTGAATGTATACTAACAGCATGTGGCTAGAGTTGTGTTTCTATGCCATGTGGTACAGTATTTCCTTTTGTCAGGGGTGTGTGTGTGTGTGTGTGTGTGTGTGTGTGTGTGTGTGTGTGTGGTGTAAAACCTTCCTAGAGTGCCCCACATCACTGGCAGTTTGAAACTCCAATAATTCTGTACACATTAGTGTCAACTTGACAGAGGTTAGGAGCATCTTGACTGTGCTAGTTAGGGTGAGTAGACCCATCCACTATGGGCGGTACCGTTCTCTATAAGCATAGAGAAGTCAGGCTGAGCGCTAGCGTGCTTTAATCTACTGCTCTCTTCTGACTGTGAATGTAATGGACATAGCTCCTGTTGCTATGCCTTTCCCCACAATGGTGATAGATTGTGTGCCTTGAACTTTGAGTTAACACTCTGTCCCTTAAGTCACTTTGATCAGAGTATTTTATCACAGCAACAGGGAAAGAAACTAAGACATGTACCTATGATAAACAAGTTATAAAATTAAGTGCAGATTAACAAAAATAACTAACATAATAGAACAATTATAACAGTTTCTCAATTGAGGCATCGTTCTTACCAGAGATGTTAGCTAACCTCTGTTAGGATCCAGGTACACTTTGCTCTGCCCCTTGGGGACCTGGCAGAGTGAGTCACCCCTGCACACATGGCAAATGGTACCCTTACTCTGTATGCAAACTCAAAACTCGCTTTAAGAGTCAAGCTCCACCTACTCCCATTCTCTTTTCCACCGTTCCTCCGAAGAGGCAGGCAGGTCTTTGCCTCTCTGTCTCTCTCTGTCTCTCTCTCTCTTTATCTCTCTCTCTCCCTTTTCCCTTTCCCCACACACCCTTCCCTTTCCCCAACAAAACTTCCCATGTAAGATCTGCCTGTGCGGCCTATTTGTCTCTCACCTGCCATGGGATCCGCCAATGTCCCCCTTGAGCCACATATTATAACAACCTCAGCCTGTGAGTTCTCTCTTTTTAAAAATTCGGGCTCAAAGAATTAAGAGAACCTGACAAAGGGCCTGAGATTAGTTCCCAGCGCCCACATGGCAACTCACAACCATCTGTAACTCCAGTTCTAGGCGATATGATGCCCCCTTCTGACCCCAGCTGGCATCAGGTACACAGGTGGCACACAGACGTACATGCAGGCAAAACATCAGTAAGACTCAAAAACGTGAAATAAAATCTAAAACATAAACTTTACATTTTATTTACTATTTAAAGATTTTTTTAATGAATTGGGTATGATTTCCCATGCCTTTAATTGCAGCACTAGGGAAATAGAATTCAAGGCCAGCATGACCTACATTAAGAATTTCAGGACAGTCAGAGCTACATAGTGAGACCCTGTCTCAAAAAACAAAACAAGGAAGGATTTATTTTTATTGTTTTGATTATTTGTACCAGGTGTACATGAGTACTAGTGTCTGCAGAGGCCAGAGGCATTGGATCCCCCTGGAGCTGTAGTTAGAGATAGTTGTGAGCTGCCCTGTGGGTGCTGCAAACTGAACCTGAGTCCTATGCAAAGGCAGCAAGTGCCATCTCCAGCCCCCGTTCCTTTATTAGCTGAGAACTTTTGCCTTTGCACTTACAGAAAGCATTTTGCAGTGTGGGAGTTAGGGGTTGGGTGTAGCTCAATGCTAAAAACATGCCATGCATGTGAAAATTCCTGAGTTTGAGCATCAGCTGTAAGAAGCAGGGATGAGGGGAGGTGTCTAAAAAGTCCTGTCACTTCTTGAACTATTATAATAGAACAGTTCCCTATCCTCCAGGTAAGAGACCTTTGGCTCTCAGCATGACCAACACCACTGCTCCCAAATCTTTTAGAATCTGTCAGTGTGGTGGCACTTGCCTGTAGTCCCAGCACTTGGGAAGCTGAAGCAGGAGGATAACTGAGTCTGAGCTGAAAGTCATGTAAGACCTGACCAACCCCCTGCAAAAAACACAACTCATCTTTGAGAAGCCCACAGACAGGCTCTCTTCATGTCTTACTTTCTTCAGAATGAGTGCCTCTCTTCCTCCTAGCCTTCCTGCTTAAGTCTTTATTAAAATACTATAAAATCTTAAACTTTGAAAGAAAATAAAGAAAAGGTCAGGAAAGCATGTTATGGTTTTGTTTAGCACATCTAAATATTGCCAGCATGATTGCGTTGAATTTTTTTGAGTGTGTGTGTGTGTGTGTGTGTGTGTGTGTGTGTGTGTGTGTGTGGTTTTTTTGAGATAGAGTATGGTCGTTTGAATAGGTATGGCTCCCATAGACTCATGTGTGAAATGCTTGGCCCATAGGGAGTGGTACTATTAAGAGTGAGAGCCTTGATGGGCTGGAGAGATGGCTCAGTGGTTAACAGCATTGACTGATCCAGAGAAAACTGGGTTCAATTCCCAGAACCTACATGACAGCTCATAACTGTCTCTAAATCCTAGATCTGACACCCTCTCACACACATACATACAGGCAAAATACCAATGCAAGTGAAATAAAGTTGAATACATACGTGTGTGTGTGTGTGTGTGTGTGTAGAGAGAGAGAGAGAGAGAGAGAGAGAGAGAGAGAGAGAGAGAGAGAGAGAGAGAGAGAGAGTTAGGAAGTCACCTGGAGGTGGGCTTTAAGATTATTCTCACTCTATGCCTAGTGTGGCACACATCTCCTTCTCTTTTTCTGAAGATCAAGATGTAGAACTCTCAGCTCTTTCTTCAGCATGTCTGCCTGCATGCCACCTGCCATGAAACCTCTGAACTGTAAGTCAGCCCCAATTTCCCTTTATAAGAGTTGCCATGATCATGGTTTCTCTTCACAGCAATAGAAACCCAAACTAAGACATAGGGTTTATCTGTGTAACCCTGGCTATCCTGGAACTTACTCTGTTGACCAGTTAGACACCCAGGACTATGTAGAGAAAACCCTGTCTTGAAAAACAAACAAACCTGATGGGAGATATTATTCTGTATATATGTTTCTCATACTGGTTAATAAAGCTCTGTGGCCAATGAGATAGCAAGATAGGCGGGGCTAGGAGACCGGGAGGAGGAAAGAGGAAGTAGTAGGGAGGGGTCAAGATGTAGCCCGGGGAAGGAGCAGGACGCCTGCCGCGCGGCTCCCCAAAAGACGACCACGTGGAAATACTTAGATAAGTAGAAATGGGTTAATAATTAAGGCACAGCTAGCCCATAAACAGTAATGGTAATTGGCCAACAGGATTGTATCAAATACAGAGTCTCTGAGTGTTATTTGGGGCTGGCACGGCAGAGGGCCCAGAGGGCCCACGTGGCGGCAGGACCAGGAGGCTGGTGGGAACAACATGCCGTAACACGTGATTCTGTTGTCTTTAAATTATTTGATTGCTGAGAAAATAACAACTGCTGATAAAAGAAATACTGCTGGATTAATTCAATTTATATATTTTAAAAATGCTTTGACTCAAAATTTTAAGCCTAAGGACAAGTTACTGGGGAAAAGGATTTTTATTTTTGTTTCCACAGAAAATGAAAAGCTATGGATTCTTTCCAGACTTATGTGGTTTAATCAAGCCAGACCCCCTGAAACAGCTCCCCAGGTGATCCAACATTCAAAGCAATTGATTTCTGTGTCTTCTTAGGATCCCCATGACAGCGCCCTCTACCAGCAGGAAGTAGTTTGGAAAGAACGATGCCCAAATTCCCAAATATTGTTTATAAATGTTTGTTTTCATTTAAATGGACTTGGTTATAAATGGTTAATGACACAAGTAATCTTTTTAAAGGTAAAAAGGGAATTATGGTATAGATATGAATACTTTGCTTTGAAATGGATTTTCTTTTATTGATACAATTTAAGGTCAATTTTATGATATGTATATTTCTCCTCTTGTTTAGGTATTGTGTTTATATAGCTCATTGGAAAATGTAATGTATAATTTAGTACAGATTAGAGAGTTACCTATGATAGTCAAAACTTAGGAGTTAAGTTAGTTAGGATTTCTAGATATACAGAGATGTATTTGAGATGGATAGGCATTCCTCAAACCTTTCAAAGACCTACAGAATATGGCATTTAAAATGGTTTAGGGATTTTCTTGACAGTGAGGCACAACTGCTCCTGGTAACACCACCTACAGAAGAAAGGAAGATGGACATTGAAGAAACTCGTTATGATGTTTGCTTCTAATATGGCCAGACTGGCCATTTGTAGAAGGTATTGCTCTTGTCTCTGTTTGACTTTATGTTGTAGAAACTGGACATGCAGGACCCACAAAAAGGTGACTGCTGATGCAAGATGGACATTGCTACAGGATTCCTGCTTCATGGAAGAGGCTGCCAGACAGCCAGACAGTCTACAGGACACAGAGAAAAGTTTCCTGCTTTGCTGAGGAGTCTGGACACACACTATGGCCTATGGGCTGAAGATGGAACATTACAGAAGAACTTCGGGTGACTGACCAGGCAGTGAGTTGTCTCTGTCATTTCTAGAGTTTATATATTATCCTTCTGTGGTCTTTGAAGGAGTTGAAGACAGATAGTTATGGTTATAGTTTTCCTTAGTTAGGATTAAAGATAAATTACATATAGGACTTTAGACTCACAAAAATAGAATAGATGATATTTTCTTTAAATCTTACAAAATGTTAATGAACTAAATATTGTTTACTATGATTCTTATTTGATAACTGTTTTATGATATATTTTGCTATGTTAAGGTTAAACCCCTTCTTTTACTTTAGACAGAAAAGAGGAGATGATGGGAGATATTATTCTGTATATATGTTTCTCATACTGGTTAATAAAGCTCTGTGGCCAATGAGATAGCAAGATAGGCGGGGCTAGGAGACCGGGAGGAGGAAAGAGGAAGTAGTAGGGAGGGGCCGAGATGTAGCCCAGGGAAGGAGCGGCTCCCCGATAAGACGACCACGTGGAAATACTTAGATAAGTAGAAATGGGTTAATAATTAAGACAGAGCTAGCCCATTAACAATAATGGTAACTGGCCAACAGGATTGTATCAAATACAGAGTCTCTGAGTGTTATTTGGGGCTGGCGCGGCTGTGGGCCCAGACTGGCGGGCTGGCGGGCTGCCGGAAAACAACATGCTACACAAACCAATAAACGAAAGAAAGAAAGGCATTTATTTTCTATGTATATGTCTTTGTGAGTGTATGCTGTGGAGCTGGGGTGAGCAGGCCAGAAGAGGGCATCTGAATCTCTGGAGCTGAAGTTATAGGTAGTTGTGAGCACACCATCATGGATGCTGATTACCTAATTTGGGTTCTCTGGAAAAGCAGCAAACTCTTTAAACGAATAAGTCATCTCTCCAGCCCAGCCTTTTGGTATACCCAAGATAATCTCTGAATCACTTGTAACAGTTAATATAATTAATATAACATGAAGCTTATGTGTATAGTCTATACTGCATTGCTTAGGAAAAATCAAGAAAAGAAAAATCTTGCTTAGTATAGATACAATACTTTTACTTTTTTTATTTTTTATTTTTGAAAGAGGGGCTCTGGTCACCCAGGCTGTCTTGAATTTAAGATTTTTCTGCCTCTGGCTCCCAGGTCCTGAGATTATAGGTCTGTGTTACCACACTAGACACATGGTTTTTTTGTTTTGTTTTGTTTTCTGGCTGGCTGTTTTTGATGTATAGTTGGTCAGATCCCAGGATGTGGATAGCTGACCTCTGCAGTGTGAAGCCTGGCCTGTCTGGCTCCATGGATCCACATTTTCTCTGAGATGTCTGCTTGCTGACTAATATTCCTGTCTAATCCCAAGGGACATATTTCACTTACATTAAAAATGATGGCTCTCAATTCATATTCACAGGGTAGCTTATTTTGTCTAGACTCGTTTTAGTGGGCATGGCTAGACCTGACAGTTTTCATTCTCTATTACTGCCACAACAGAGTCAATCTTTTTATTTTTGTTTGTTTGTTTGGGTGGTTGGTTTTAGGTTTTGGTTTTTTGAGACAGGGTTTCTCTGTAGCCCTGGTTGTCTTAGAACTCACTCTGTAGACCAGGCTGGCTTCTAACTCACTGAGATTGGCCTGTCTCTTGAGTGCTGGGTTTAAAGGTGTGTGCCACCACATGGCAGAGCCAATCTTCCTTATAGAACTCTTCTTGAGCATAGGTAGACCCTTTTCTTTCTAGTGAATTCCCTGGGAAGTTCCTTGCCAACAGGCCAATAACACATTCTTAACTTTCTATAACTTCAAACTTTGGACAGATAGGCTTATCATTTCCTTTCTGTTAAAAGGTCTCTGGGTAGCCTGGTATGGTGGCAAATGTCTTTAATCCCACAGCACTTGGGAGACAGAGGCAGGAGGATCTCTGTGAGTTTGAGGCCAGCCTGGTCTACAGAGTGAGTTCCAGGACAGCCAGGGCTGCACAGAGAAACCATGTCTGGAAAACAAAGCAAGCAAGCAAGCAAACAAACAAACAAAAAAGTCTCTGGAAACCCGATGATAGTATTATCTATAAGTTTCCTGAGATTGTCACAACAAATGACCTCACTTTGTAGTGTAAAAAGTGAAACATATTCTTTCACAGTTCTGGACAACATACATTTGCAGTCAAATAGCTTCTTGGCCTTTTGACTAATGTCATGTGAAGAAGTCCATATCCATGCTGTGGGTGAGACCAGGCCACCAAAGGCTCCAGGAGGGAATCCTTCATTGTCTCTTCCAGCTTTTGTTAGGTTTTGGCTTGTGGTTGCAACTCAAATTTCTGCAGTCATCTTTATCTTGATGGGGTCTTCCCTTGACCTCCTGCCTGGTGAGGCCCAGGCTTGCTTTGAAATTACTGCATGGCCCAAGCTAAGAATTCGAAATAATCCTCTTACCTCTTGCTCTCAAGGGCTGGTATTATAGGCGTGAACCACCTTATCTGCTTTAAGAGTCTTTATTTCCTTGAAGACTTTCCCCAAGTTGGATCATGTCCCTGGTATTCAGGGACCAGGGTATGAAAACCTTTTGGAGCTCCACTCTCCACTCAGCCCACTCATTATTTTTTAGATGAGGTTGACAGAGATTGGGGTACTTGCTCCAGGCAAACTAGACCACAGAGTGCTAGCCTCTGGAGAGGAAAGCAGATTTGATATCCTGAAGCAGTCTTGTCAGATGGTAACCATTTCTGCTTACCTTACATTTGTAAGAGACAAATCAATTTGATCACCACCAGGTCAGCTTCTAGTTTCAGATGGGCGTCACCAAGCATAGCATTATGTTACATTACATCATCAAATTAAGATCTACTGTCCTATCCCAGAGACATTAGACATGAGGCAACTGAAACTCATGGCTTTAGCCTAACCAATAAATTTAAATTCAATAATGGATTCCCTGAAAAGGAATGATGGAAAAAGGGTCTGTGTTTTCTCTCTGGCAAGATTCTTGTTCTTACATGCTTGTCACTGAACATAAGATTGGAAGACTGAGAAATGTGGAGGTAAGAGAATATAAGACTAGATCATATACGACATCAAATAAAAGATTTCAAATCTTGCGATGGAGCATACTTTGTAGTCTCAGTACTTAGGAGGTAGAGGCAGGAGAGTCAGGGGTTCGAGGCAAGCCTTGGCTGCATAAAACCCTGCTAAAAATACTGTGTCCCCACCCCTACCCCCAAAGGTTGCAAATCTCTTGTGAGAGAAGTCTACCAGGTTTTATGGTATTTCAGCTCAGAGATGGATCTGTGGTTGTGGAGCTGGCCTCATAGGGATTCTTCACCAACTTTACACACCGAAAAATCATCAGTATTAGAAAGAGTAACACAAGGACAACGAAGGAAATGGCAAAGCCTTTGTCCACATCGATGCCATTGGATAAGCTGGAGTCTTCCATGAGGACACACACCTCTTACTGTCTTCCAGACACAGTTACCTCCTCAGTATATCTTCAGATTTGTCATATTTCTAGAAAATAAGAGCATAAACAAGTTCTCTTCTTCTTTTTCCCCCCAAATGTGTGTGTGTGTGTGTGTGTGTGTGTGTGTGTGTGTGTGTGTGTGTGTGTGTGTGTGCTTGGATTTCCTCAGTAGCAGTATGTAGAAAAACTAAAGGAACCATGGGTTGAAAACAATGATCAAGATTTAAGAGCCAAGCATAGTGGCATACACCTTTGAGCCCAGCACTCCGGAGAGAGTCAGATTGACTTCATGAGTTCAAGGCCAACCTGATCTACATAGCAAGTTATAGGTCAGCTGGAGCTACACAGTGAGACACTGTCTCAAAAACAAGAATAAAAAATCCTCAACACTCCAATTCTGTATCCCTTCCTAGAATACTTATTGAACATAATTTGTGTGTGTGTGTGTGTGTGTGTGTGTGTGTGTGTGTGTGTGTGTGTGTGTGTGTGTTTAAACAGGATCTCACTGTGTAGCCCTGATTGGCCTTGAACTCATGGAGACCCTCTTTCCTGTGACTTTTTTCTTTTTTTGAGACAGGATTTCTCTGTGAAACTGTCCTAGCTGTCCTGGAACTCACTCTTAGACCAGGCTGGCCTTGAACTCACAGAGTTCTGCTTGCCTCTCTCTCCCATGTGCTGGAATTAAAGGCATACACCACCACTGCCCAGCTACCTGGCTTATTTCTGTTTTTATATATGTGTATGCCATGTGTGTTTAGTGTCAATGGAAGCCAAAGGAGTAAATCATAACCCCTGTGAAACTCACAATCATCCAATCCAGGTGCTGGAAACCCAACTTAGTTCCCCTGGAAGAGCAGCAAGTGTTCTTAGCCATTGAATCATCTCCCCAGGCCTGATTGTTATCTTAACTCAATGGGTATCGACATAACATTGTCTTTGTTCTGATCACAGCTTACTATACCGGCATTCTAAATTCTTTGTGAAAAATCATGTACATCCAGACATCGATTTCAATTACTAAAACTTAGCTCATCAGGGCTCAACTTGATTGTCCATCAGAACTAGATAGTGAGGACCTATCATTGGAGCTGCATTAGGTTACAGGCCATAGAAAAATCTGGCACTGAAATGAAAGAGTCCTCCTTGCTGCCTGTCTTTCATAATGTTGGAAGGTGCATGCAGACTGATAGGGGTTGGGGGGAGTTATCAAAAAATAGCTCAGTGGTTAAGAGCATCATTGCTATTGCAAAGAAACTGGGTTTGGTTCCCAGCACCCGAGTGGCAACTGACAACCACCTGTAAGCCTGCTTTTGGGGAACCCCATACCATCTCCTGGAAAGTCTAAACACACATGGTACACATACATACATGCAGTCAACATTTACAGACATTTAAAAATGTTTTAAGTTTTGCACACTTATGAGATCCTATGTATACACAACCAAAGTGTCAGGTATAGCAGGAATATGTGGTCACTGGTAATAGACTGTTATGGGGGTAACTGATTGCTTTCTGATTAAACGTGAGGCACCTTCCATGAGTCGGGGGGGGGGGGTTGATGATTTGTGCTTGGTACTGTAAACCTGGTCAGAATCCTGTAACTAGCAACATCATAGGCCCTAGTATGAAGCTACTACTGTTGTTTTGTTAAAAAGTGTGTTGTTCCCATCAAATTACTTTCTAAGTATGTATGTTTATGCCTCTAGGTTGGTGCTTATCTTAGCGTTAGGAGAAGGCTCATTTTGCAGTGGTTTGCAGTTACTGCAGAGACTCATAATTGATTCAAGTGCTAAGACAGAGTGACTGCTTAGTGACCAGCCCAAAAAGGGACAGGTTATGAGCAGTTTTCCCGCCAGCCTGGTCCTAGAGCTGAGTCAGCCCCAAATAACACACAGACATGCTGTATTAGATATAAAGCTAGTGGGTTTTTTTGTTTTATTTTTTTTTTTTGGCTAGCACTGTCTTAAATATTAACCCATTTCTATCAACCTAGGTGTTTCCATGTGGTCTTATCTTACCAGAGAGAGGGTCCGGACCTCTTCTCTCTCAAGTCTCTACATCTTGAATCTCCCTACTACATCTCCCAGAATCCTCCTTGTCTCCTGGTCCCCCCTATCTTGCCTTCCTATTTATTCATTAACTAACCAATAAGATAAACATTTATAGAATGATATCTCCCATCAGGGACACATATGTTACCCCCTCCAAGATTCAGAGCACACTATGGAGGACGACCTTCAAAGAAAGTAGGAACCACAGGACAGGGAGGAACCCTGTCTTTGAGCATGGTATGACTGTTGAATTCATTGTTCCAGATTGACTGTGGTCCACCTGCCCAAGACCCACATGGAATTGCATCTGACAGCACCATCATGGATAGGGAAGAGACTCATGAGGCTTACCCCTCCCTGAGGAGCTATATTGGCAGTTAGTAGATGCTAGGTGAGGGGGGCAGATATTCTGGTAAATAATTTCCCTTCAATACATAAGCAGCTCTAACTAAACTCAACGGGTCTCATGTACACTTGCATAAACATACACATACACAGGACTTGAATGTAGAAGGGAGACTAGATGAAGAGGTTCAGATGGTGGGGGAAAAGGCACAAGAGAAAGTAACAATATGATCAAAATACAGTGTATGAATCCATGAAATTATCAAAGAATCAATTAACCAAACTTTAAAAAGAAAAACACTTGGTTTATCAAACCAGTTTCTTGAACTGGAGATGTAGCTCACTGAGTAGAGACTAGCATACGCCCGTAAATCTCAGATCTTCAGAGGTGGAGACAGGAGGATCAGGAATTCAAAGACATCCACCTACAGAGCTGTAACTTAGATGGATGTCTAACACATTATGACAAGTGAAAGAATTACAAAACCAAAGCCAAACAAGAGCACTGCCTAAGCAGAGTGCAATGTCTCATGCCTTTAATCTCAACATGATGGAGATTGAGCAGGGGGCTTCAGACGTTCTGCTCCTTAGGCCTCACAGCAAGATCTTGTCTCAAACAGCAACACATGTCTCATCCTACCTCTAATGGCTCATTACCAGGTGCAGTGACCTCCAGACACCCCTCAGTGAGCTTCAGATACTTGATACCCTTTAAGTAGAGTTGCTCAACTGAGAGGTTGCGGAATCAGTCATGTTTTTTCCCCTAGGCACATCTCGCCAGTGTTCGTACCATCCCTGCTGGCACTGATTACATCAGCAGCTTCCACCTTCAGAGCCCTCTAGCCAAGTTTTTTTGTTGACACAAGATAAACATACACTTCATACTTACTGAACCCTGATTTAAAAGGGCTGACAGGTCCCGGGGGCATGGATCAGAGGGTTAACACGCTCATTGTGCAAGGATGAGGACCTGAGTTCAGATGCCCAGCACCCACGTGAAAGTCAGCAGCTGGCACAGTAACCACAGTGTTGGGTAAAGGAGAAAGGCAGATCTTGGGGTCCCTGGCCAGCCAGTCCAACTGAACTGGTTACCTCTAGGTTCAGTGAGAGACACTGTCTCAAAAGCTAAGGTAGGCAGCTAGAGAGATGCTCAGTGGTTGAGAACACTTGTTTTTGCAGAGGACCCTGGTTACAGTTCCAGAATCCACTATAACTCCAGTTCTAGGGAATCTGAAGCCCCCTTTTGCCCATGGGTACCAAGTACTTAGGTGGTACATAGACATAAAATGTTAGCAAAACACTGGTACACATACAATTGAAAGGGGTAAACTAAACTCAAAGGCTTCACTTCTAATAATTTATGCTGGCAAAAAATGGTAAGTAAATAAAGGGGCAGGACCCTCACTCAACCCCCTGCTTTAGAAGCCGTGGCAGGCCACAGAAAAGGCATGTAAGCTGCTCACTCAGCACATGACACAAAGAAACTTCAGACCCTCTGGCCTCCAGGAGCCTAGGGCCAAAACTGAACACAAAGAAACTCCAGACCACACCCCCCACCCTTACCTGTACCCCCCCCACTCCCCTCTTCCCTGCCTTGCCTCCTAGATACTTGGTTCCTGGGAACTTCCTGGCCACAAAAGAAACTTCAGGGGATGCCAAAATCTCCCCTGTAGTCTCCAGGATACAGTTCTGAAAACTATTGGTATCTATGAACAGCAGGCCACCTGCAAGTAACAAGGCAAAGCCTTAGAAACCACAGAATGTTCCCTCTCAGCACTGACCAATGACAATAATTGGTACACAGGTATTTCATGCCAAACTATGACTTTGAGAAATTCCTCTGATTGTTCCCCAAATGTCAACTAATCAGAAACCAACCCGTACCTACTGATGTAATCCTGTGATTTTTGCCTTTAAAAACCTGACAGTAGACAGGGAACTCACTACCTCTGGTGGCTGCTATGTCAGCCAGCTAGACAAGGTCCCTGTCATGGTTGGATGAAAAATAAACCTTATGCATTTGCATTGGTGGATCTGTCTTCCTGGTGGTCTTTGGGGACCTTCATGACTTGGGCACAACAAAAATATATCACATCTTTTTGAAAGACCCCCACTCAAGGCTAATAGCTTAAGGCCTGACTTAGCAATGGTAACACCATTTTGCAAGGCTTCTACATAAACAAGTAAAAGTACAGGACAAGGTCAGTACTCACAGGCTGCCACATCTGGCCTTGGGAGGGGAGAAGAGAGTTTGGAGAAAAACCCAAACATGAGTTAACTCAGCTATTATCAGATCCCCAAACACGTAAGAGGCTTGTCCTCGGATGACTCAACGCCTTATTTGAGCTGACCAATGGGACCCCTGTAACTATGCATCTCGCTTCTGTACCCATGCTTTTGCTACCCAGCCCTATAAAAGTCCCTCTCCCCAGCCTGTGGGCGCACAAGTCCTCCGAGAGACTTTGTCGCCCACAGGTACCTGTGTATCTCAAATAAACCTCTTGAAGTTTGCATCCGCATCCGTGGTCTCAGCTTGGTCTTTGGGTCCAGGGGTCTCTTCCTGGAGGGAAGTCCTCTTCTGGGGTCTTTCATTTTAAAATTTTAAAAACAAAGCTGGTGGTGGCCACACACACCTTTAATCAAAGCACTCAGGAGGCAGAGGCAGGTATCTCTGAATTACAGGTCAGTCTGGTCTACAGAGTGAGTTCCAGGTCAGCCAGGGCTACCTGGCTGACAAAAATATAGCCCTGGCTGACTCAGAGCTTTCTATGTAGACCAAGCAGACTTTAAACTCTCCACATTGCTCCTGCCTCAGCTTCCCAGGTGTTGGGATTACAGCCATAGGGCATTTGTTCGTCTTTCTTCTTACCAATTACAGATACTCTTTTGTTTTGCCTTTTTCACTTAATAATGTATCTTGGGGACTGGAGAGATGGTTCAGTGGCTAAGAGCACCTGACTGCTCTTCCAGTGGTCCTGGGTTCAATTTCCAGCAACCACAATGTGTGGCTCACAGCCATCAGTAATGGGATCAGATTCCTATTCTGGTGTGCATGAAGACAAAGCACTCACATACATAAATACACAAACAAATAGTGCATCTCGGAAGAGTTGCAGATATGGTTTAGTGGTAGATAGATGTGGGGTAGACCTGGGGTTCAGTTTCTAGCACTGAAAATAAAAATCAAGCCAGGCATAATTACTATAGCTAGCTACTGTGGTACCTGTTGCCCCACAGCCTTGACAATGAAATGTATTATTTGTAACTTAGTGGCAGGGTGACTGCCTCACTTGTGCAAGGTCCTGGGGTGCTATCCCTAACACCATAACAACAAATGGATCATCAGTTAAGAAATCTGGCTGCTCCTACAAAGAACCCAAGTGCAGGTCAGCACCCACATGGCTGCTCACAGCTTGTAACTCCGATTCTAGGGAATGCAAGAGCCTCTTATGCCTTCAGAGTACAAGGCACACATGTGGTGTACATACACAGATACTGACAAAGCACTCATACATATAAGATAAAAAGAAATAAATCTTTACTGAAATGGGAAGTTTGCATTATAATTTTGGCCACTGTAGATAAAACATCATATACTGATAGGACATAATTACAGTATTTTATGTGCGATATTGAAATGAGTCTTTTAAAATTTGTTGCTCATGCTTATATGTGTGTGTGAATGTGAGTGTAGCAAAGAAGACAATGTTACCAGAAACAATGTCCATCTCCTTTGAGACACAATCTTTCATTGCCCTGAAGCTTGCTAGTTAAACCAGGATGGTTGGTCAACATCCCCAGGGATCCTCCAGTTTCCTCCCCAACCCTGGGATTACAATATGGTGCCATCACACCTGGTATTTTCACGGGGTGCTGAGGGTCAAACTCAGGTCCTCATGCTTGTGCAGCAAGGACTTGAGTGACTGTTTCCTACGCCGGCAATGATGCTGACAATGGTTTCATAGTTTTCAGAGCCACAGTTACAACTGTTTTGAGTAATAGTTCTAACCTAGTTTCTTTCCTGCTTGAATAAAGCAATTTAGGGAGGAGAGGGCTTATTTTATTTTATCTCATACTTCCAGGTAACAGCCCATCTCAGAAGGAAGTTAGGTGAGACCACAAGACAGTAACCCTGAGGCAGGAGCTGATGGAGAGGCCATGGAGGCTGCTGCTTGCTACCTTGCTTCTCGTCTTGATCAGCCTGCTTTCTTCTTTTTGATTTATTCTGATTTATTTTTTTCTGAAGAGGGTTCTCTGTGTAGCTTTGTAGACCAGGCTGGCCTCGAACTCATGGAGATCCACCTGCCTCTGCCTCCCTAGTACTGGGATTAAAGGTGTACACCACCTGGCTGTTCAGTCTGCTTTCTTATACAACCCAGGACCACATACTCAGGGGTGGCACTGCACTCAGTGGTTATGCCCCCTCACATGAATCATTGATCAAGAAAATGCCTGACAGGTCAATATGATGGAGGCATTTTCTCAATTGAGGTTCCATCCTCCCAGATGACTCTAGGTCATGTCAAATTGACAATAAACTAAATAGAACAGTTTTATTGATATGTTTTACACACAGTAGAGTACAAACACACATCTTTGTTTTAAATTGAATTTTAGGTTATGTGTGTGGGTCTAAGCAGATGTCTGTGCATCACATGTACACAGGAGCCCTCAGAGGTCAGAGGAGGCATCAAGATATCTTGTAATTGGATGATTACAGATGGCTGAGGGCCACCATGGGGGTGCTGGGAACCGAACATGGGTCTTCTGCAAGAGTAACAAATGCTCTTAGCTGTTGAGCCACTTCATCAGCCCCCATACACCTTTCTTGAGACAGAGCCTTGTTATGTAGCTCAAATAGGTCTTGAACCATGCACTTGGAGGCAGAGACAGGCAGATCTCTGTGAGTTTGAGGCCAGCATGGTCTACAGAGCAAGTTCCAGGACAGCTAAGACTACACAGAGAAACCCTGTCTTGAAAAACAAAAAAACAAACAAACAAAAATTAACATTGTGAAAATGACCATTCTACCAAAAGGTATTTACACACTCAATGCAATCCCAATCAAATTCCTCATCTCCTTCTTCACACAAATAGAAAAACTATCCTAAAATATATATGAAACCACAAAAGACCCTCCATAGCCAAAAGCAATGCTGGAAGGATTGCAATCCAAATCTCAAGATAAATTACAGATCCACAGTAGTAAAAACAATATGGTAGGGGCACAAAAACAGATATAGAGACCTGGAACAAAACTGAAGATGAAAACATGAGGATATATAATTTCAGCCACTTAATATTTGACAAAAATGCCAAAAATATAAACTGAAGAAAAGCATCTTCAAAGAATGGTGCTTCGAAAACTTGCTGTCCACATGCCAAAGAATGCATTTAGACCCATATTTATCACCAACTCCAAATGGATCAAAGACCTAAATATGAAGCCTGAAATATTGACACTGCTAGGAGAAAGCATAGGTAATACAAGAAAGCATGATAGAGGTGTAGGAAAGGACTTCCTGAATAGGACTCCATTTGTCCAAATATTAAGGCCAACCATTGACAAATGAAACTTCATAAAACTTAAATGCTTTGGCACAGCTAAAGAAACAATTGTCTGGGTGAAGGGGAAGCCCACAGAGTGGGACTCTGACAACTATACCTTTAACAGAGGATTAATATCCAGAATAGATTAAAAACGGTGTAAAAACCAAAATGACACATTTGAAAAATGAGCCTGGGAGGCCAGGTGGTGGTGCTACACATCTTTAATCCCAGTACTCAGGAGGAAGAGGCAGGAAAATCTTTGTGAGTTCGAGGTCAGCCTGGTCTACAGAGCTAGTTCCAGGACAGCCAGGACTGTTTCATAGAGAAACCCTGTCTCGAAAAACAACAACAAAACAAAAACAAAGAAAAAAAAAAAAAGGAAGAAAAGTGAGCCTGGGACCTGAGTTCTTAGATGAAGAAGGACAAGGAGGAGGAGGAAAAGGAGGAGGAGGACAAGGAGGAGGAGGAGGACAAGGAGGAGGAGCAGGAGGAGGAGGAGAAGGAGGAGGAGCAGGAGGAGGAGGAGGAGGAGGAGGAGGAGGAGGAGAAGGAGGAGAAGGAGGAGGAGCAGGAGGAGGAGAGGGAGGAGGAGGAGAAGGAGGAGGGAGAGGAGGAGGAGAAGGAGGAGGGAGAGGAGGAGGAGGAGGAGGAGGAGGAGGAGAAGGAGGAGGGAGAGGAGGAGGAGAAGGAGGAGGGAGAGGAGGAGGAGGAGGAGGAGAAGGAGGAGGGAGAGGAGGAGGAGGAGAAGGAGGAGGAAAATGAGGAGGAGCAGGAGGAGGAGCAGGAGGAGGAGCAGGAGGAGGAGAAGAAGAAGCTAAGAAATATTCCCAAAGGATGATGTTGCAAGGACTCTGTCATTAAGAACATTGGCTGCTCTTGCAGAGACCTGGGTTTGATTCCTTTGTCTCAAAACACAAACATAAACCTCATAATTATTGCCTCTGAGGGAGTTGCGGTTCCATACCATGTGTTTTTCAGAGGAGTTCACAAAAAGCAACCTATGAGGAAAAGATCTGACATCATCATCCAAACTGGAAGAGTACCAGTGAACTTTCTGGGGGAGCAGCTAACCAGCTTTTAGTCACACACAGGTGAAGCTAAAGCTTGTTTGAGAAACTAATCAGCTCTGGAGTAGGGGTATCCCTGCATGAGAATCATAAGTTTAAGGTCACCCACATCAACTTAGTGAGCTTGAAACCAGCTGGGGCTACATGAGATCCTGTCTCAAGGAACCAAAAACCAAATGACAGCAACAAAAATCAGGGTGGAGAGATGGTTCAGCAGGTAAAGGGGCTTGATACTTAGAACTGGTGATCTGAGTTCAAGACTCCACATAAAGGTAGAAGGAGAAAATGGACTCCACAGAGTTGTCCTCTGATCCATATAAAGCAGTGTGGTACCTATACACACACACACACACACACACACACACACACACACACACACACACACACACTGTGCATGATACAAACACACACTAATACTTTTTAATTTTATTATTATTATTATTATTTTGTTTTTGTTTTTGGAAACAGGTTTTCTCTGTGGTTTTGGAGGTTATTCTGGAACTAGCTCTGTAG
This sequence comes from Cricetiscus sungorus, assembly GCA_030556225.1. Classification (NCBI taxonomy): domain Eukaryota; kingdom Metazoa; phylum Chordata; class Mammalia; order Rodentia; family Cricetidae; genus Cricetiscus; species Cricetiscus sungorus. The sequence continues at coordinate 1,415,969 of JANBXA010000141.1, forward strand.
ACTAGGCTGGCCTCGAACTCACAGAGATAAGCCTGTCTCTGCCTCCCGAGTGCTGGGATCAAAGGCCTGTGCCACCAACGCCCAGCACTAATACTTTTTTAATATTAAAAAATAGTAAGTGAGGTACAGCTGGTGCACACCTTTGAGCCCAGCACTCAGAAGGCAAATGAAACATGGATTTCTGTGAGTTCGAGGTCCTGGTGAGTTCCAGGACAGCAGGACTGTTACACAGAGAAAGCCTGTCTTGGAAAAAAAAAAAAAAAAAAAAAAAGGAGGAAAGAAAACCCAAAACCCAAAACCCAAACATTAAAACTGAAATAGAAAGAAACAACCTAACTGGGACTGGGAGGTGCTAAATTAAGCTTTAAACAGTATCAAGAGAACTGCATTAAGCCAGGCATTGGTTGCTCACACCTTTAATCCCAGCACTTGGGAGGTGGAGGCATTGTGATCTTTGTGAATTTGAGACCAGCCTAGTTCCAGGACAGCCTCCAAAGCCACATATATCTTAGAACAATATCAACTACATTATATTTTAGAGCACCAAAGGTAAAAGAGCCCCAGACTATAAGAGAAAGCTGGCCTGGAGCTCCTCCTGTTGGTCAGAAGATGGAGATGGCTGGGTAGATATCTGCTCTACTTCAGTGTTCATATATATGCCAGCCACACACCCACAGCATCCTTTCTTAGGCTGTCCTTCTGAGCAAGGATACATGCTTCTTGTGGGAACTAAGTTGCAATGATTCCTCACTCCTAATATCTATTTTTCATTAGTCCTGAGATTACTGTACAAAGTAATTTTTTGTTTGTTTGTTTTATTTTTTCAAGACAGGGTTTCTCTGTATAGACCTAGCTGTCCTGGCACTCACTCTGTAGACCATGGCTGGTCTCAAACACACAGAGATCCTCCTGCCTCTGCCTCCCAAGTGTTGGTATTAAAGGAGTGATCAGTCACCACCACCCACCAGGCTGTTTGTTGAGATAGTATCTTACTAAGTAGCCTTGGCTGTCCTGGAACTCACTATGTAGACAAAGCTCACCTTAAGGGCTGGAGAGATGGCTCAATGGTTAAGAGCACTGACTGCTCTTCCAGAGGCCCTGAGTTCAATTCCCAGCAACCACATGGTGGCTCACAACCATTTGTAATGAGATCTGGTGCCCTCTTCTGCCCTGCAGCAAACATGCAGACAGAATACTGTACACACAATAAATAAAATAAAAAAGCTCACCTTAAACTCACAGAGATGCTCCTGCCTTTGCTTCCCAAGCACTAGTACTAAGGTGTGTTCCACCAAGCCGGGCTTCTCTCCCTCATCCCCTTTGTTCTTATGTACTTAACTGACTTCCCAGAGTTGCATGTGTTTTTCAGAATTCTTTTTCTGTGTCTAAGCTTTTTCCCCACTAACAATTTCTTAAAATTGTTTTCTTCCCTCTCTATTCACTTTTAAGCCTTGGCGGTACATATTAATTTCCCAGGGAAATATTCTTGTAATAGTCACTATAGTTTATTATACTTAGTGTCTATATAATCTGGTCATATAGTGATCCAATATCACAAGAGAGATCATATTTGTGAAAAGATTTATTTTATGTGTATCGGTGTTTTTTTCTGCATGTATTTATATGCATCACATATGTTTCTGGTGCCCTTGAAAGACTGAGAGGGCATTAGAGCCCTCTCAGTTACAGTTGCTTGTGACTTAGCATGTGGGTTCTAGGAACTAAATCCAGGATGTCTGTGGGAGCAGCCAGTGCTCTCAATTGCTGAGCCATCTCTCCAGCCCACACATCTGCTTCTTATCTTAACCATTAGTCGAGGATGTGCAATAAATATCTGTTCAGTAAATGTATGTAGAACTATATCTTGCTGAAGTACACATGTAAAAATGGTTGTTGGGGATGGGGATGAAGTTCAGTTAGAAGAGTATTTGCCTAGCATACACAGAATCCTGCATTTAAATCCTACACTGCATGAACTGGGCATGGTGGTATAGATCTCTAATACCAGCACTTGGAGGATAAAAGCAGGAGGATCAGAAATTCATCATCATCTTCGGCTACATAGGGAGTTCAAGGCCAACTTGGGTTGTGTGGGAGCCTGACTCAACATAACAAAAAGCTCAGAATGAGGTTAACTTTAGAATTCAGAGAGTTGGGGAGTCCTCTGGGCTTTGCCTTTATATGCTGATGGCCTCGATGGCTCTTCTCAACCCCATTTTCTTTCAGCGTCCCTTTGAACTTCCAGGTTGGCTTCTCTTATGGTATCAAAAGTTGGTCTACACAGTTCTGCAGTCTGTACTCAGGAGGCCAAGGCAGGAAGATCAAGGCAAGTTTGAAGCTAGTCTGAGTTACATAGTAGATTTCAGGCCAACTTGGACCAAAGAGATCCTGTCTTGGTGTCATCTTTTTCTCCTCCACTCCCCAGAACAAAGGTATGTTTCTGTATGAGCCAGGATTCCTAATTTTGAGCAATAGAAGTGGAGTCTCCTGTAATTAACAGAAAAGACACTTATTGGAAAGAAATAAAGTAGGTTTCAGAGGGATAGTCTTACAAGCAGGTGGGAGCCGAGACAAGCCAGATGTGAGGAAACAAAGCCAGTGTGAGCACAGGAAGGGTATGGCTAGGACAGGGTCAGCAGGAGGCATCGCTGCCACCAGACAGTGCTGGTACTGAGGACCGCTGTTATCATTGGACATTGCTGCTGCTGCCAAGACTGAATTATGAATTGTTGTCATCTTTGTGTCATTCAGTATTTCATTCTGGCTGGGGCATCACACTGGTCACGGCCAAGTAATGAAACAGCATCTTTTCTGCCAGGGTGTAGAAGAGATACTATTTGGCCTGTGTAGCCTTCTACAGTAGAAACAAGGTTTTGTCTCAAAAAGTCACATGAAGGAAATCTCAATAGGGAGCAATTTTGGATGTCACACCAAAATAAAGCAAATAAAACAAAGATCCAAACAAACAAAAAATTCAAGAACTGGAGAGATGGCTCAATAGCTAAAAGTACCACCTCCTCCAGAAGACCTGAGTTTGATTCTAGCATGCATATCAGGTGGCTAACAACTGCCTGTTACTCCATGTAGGGGAGCTTTGATTCACACAACACACACACACACACACACACACACACACACACACACACACACACGGTTTCTCTGTGTAGCCTTGGTTGTTTTGGAACTCACTCTGTATATAAAGGCATGGATCACCAACACACAACTGAATTCTTTATTCTTTATTTTAGAAATAGCTGATACTTCTATGACTATGACTAATTTAGTTTGGGGTAACAGAGACCAGCCTGGTTTACATAGTGAACTTCAAGACAGGCAGGGATACATAAAGAGACCTTGTCTCAAAAATAAAAAAAAACAACCTGGGCATGATGGCACATGCCTTTAATCCTAGCCTTTGGGAGGCAGAGGCAGGTAGATCTCTGAGTTCTAGGTGAGCCTGGCTTACATAGTGAGTTCAATTCATTCAGGACTGCACAGAGGGGAAAAAAAACTCTTGAAACAAACAAACAAACAAACAACCTCCCACCACCATCAAAAATTACGAAGAAACAAACAAACAAAAAAAGCTTGAAGGTACTCAGGAGGCACACCATTATGTGGGACTGGAATTTGGGAGTTACAGAAAGGAAGCTCTTTGCAGTTGAAAACTACCCAGGCAGGCCAACTAAAGTCACAGTGGTGAGTGAGCAAGGAGCTTGAGGTAGTGGAATGTTTGCATTGTGAAGGAAGACACCATCAAAGGGTCAAAACTAGAGATTGTGAACCAGGCAGGGCCAAGGTCAGGGGAACTGAGATGGAGAGGAAAATGAAAATAAAGATGGGACCCTGCCATATCCAGAAATGAGAATGTAAGGAATCACCTCCAATTTTCTCCTCACCTGAGAAACTGGAATTCTTGGACCCCAAGGCAAAGACCTTCTCATTCTCCCAGGAAGACTTCCCACTCAGAGCTGTTAGGCTCATGCTTTTCTTTCCTCTCTCCCCAAAAGCAAAAATAAAAATATCCCTGGCTCTTATTTTCATGTGCACAGATCTTACAGAATCTAACATTTACAAATATCTCTTTAATAGAAAGAATATGAGTGCTTAAGTATAAAATTAAATATGTTTTTGCTGTTGCTGTTTTGAGATAGGCTATCACACAGGAATTCACCTTGTAGCCCAGACTGGCTTCAAACTTGTTGGTGACAGGCTTATCTCAGCCGGCTAAATTCTAAGATTGCAGGTGTGAACCACCATAATCCAATATAATTTGTTTTTCAATCCTGGGTTTCTCTGTGTAACCTTGGCCTCCCTGGATCTAGCTCTGCAGACCAGGTTGGTCTTAAGCTGAGAGATCCACTTGCCTCTGAAGGGACCAGATCCTCACCCAGCCCCCTGCTTTGGCAGCCTTAATAGGCTGCTGAAAGGACCCAGTAAGACCCCTGACTCAGCTCAGTGTTGAGCTCCTGATCTTGCCTTCCATGTGGCAAGGAACCAATCAGAAGTTAGCTGGAAGGCTCTAGATGTGCTTTATAATAACAGTGGAATGCAGAGTATAGCAACTTCCCTGGGAAGGCCTGTAGGTCATAGCAACCTACAGCTGCAGTTGACCAACCAACACAGGACAGGTCGCCCAAACCCGGAAGTGCACCCATCCTGAGACAGTTCGTTTCCTAGACAGTCCCCTCGCTCTACCCCAATATATTTTCTGGCTCAAGGTCTCTTCAGGCCCTTCTTGCTCCACCTGCTCCCTATCTCGAACAAGGGAGGACCCGAGTTAATAAACTTGTTAATTAAAGACTCTTTGCTTTTGCATTGGATTGGGCCTCTTGGTGATTTTGGAGTTCAGAATTTGGGCACAACACCTCTGCTTTCCCAGCACTGGGATTAAAGAGGTTCACCACCACTGCTCAACTAAATAATTTTTAAAGTGGAAAAAAGTCAACAAATTGTTGGAAGCAGGTCGTGGGTGTGGCAGTGGCCATTTGGAGGAGCTGTAGTCAGCAATGGAGCTTATGGAATACAGTTCATCTGCTTGCACAGCTAAAATGAAGTGCACCCCAGAGAGTCAAAGTCCTGGGGTTTGTCTCCAGAATTTCCCTTGCCCCTGCTGTGCCTTCTCTTGTTTGCTGCTATTGTGTTTTTACTGCATTTGGAATGGTGTGATTGCTATGTGAAGGGATCCCACTGCATCTAGTATAGTGTGATTGCTTCTTGGGAAAATCCCCCTCTTCACTGGGCAATTTACTTGCAGATCATAATGAAGATGATTTTTATAGAGCAATGATGGTTAGTTAGGCTGATGATTTCATGAACTTTCTGAGTCAGCCTAAAGGATACAGCTGGCTAATACAGTGATGACCATCAGGAAAATGGTTTAGGCTCTGCCAGTTGGTCCAATGAGAGACACCAAAGAGGAGGATAAGAAGTCACCCCCTTTTTGCTTGCTGTGAGACTTGGTCAAGGATAGAAAATAAGAACAAGGAAGTTTTATGCACTATAGACCCATGGATTCTGTCTGTGGAAAAACAGGCTGATGAACCAAACAATTATGTCCCTACACCCAAAGTGAGGTTTGAGTTCCTTGGTCATGAAGATTACAGAATCACAGGTTTTGGTATGCACCTTGAGAAAACAAAAAGTTGGGAAAGGAAATTGAATGGCCCTATTTCATGTAAAGAAAAAGGAAAAAAAAATAGATGGTTAGCTAGACCACTTGAGTAAAGCTTCACATGAAACTGCCAAACAGCCGCCTGCCAGTACAAAAGGAACTGAAATATACTTGGCTTGCTTAAAACTTTGTTAATCAGCAATAAAAGAATCATTACTTTGGGTACAGATATTATGATGGGAGAATTAATGCAAAGGAAAATGTGTGGCTACTTGTGGGCTTCTAAGAAAAATGTAACTTGTGACTTCCTCTTGTGTAAAAACTTATTTATTTATTTAGGTTTTTGAGACAGGGTGGTATTGCTTTGGCGCTTTTCCTGGAACTAACTCTGTAGAACAGAGTGGTCTCAAACTCACAGAGATCTGCCTACCTCTCGAGTGCTGCAACTAAAGTCATGTGCCACCAATGTCCTGCTGTTTTTGGGTTTTCAAGACAAGGTTTCAGCCAGGCGGCGGCGGTGGTGGTGGTGGTGGTGGTGGGTGGTGGTGGTGCTGGTGGTCACCTTTAATCCCAGCACTTGGGAGGCAGAGGCAGGCAGATCTCTGTGAATTTAAGAACAGCCTGACGTACAAGAGTGAGTTCCAGGATCCACAGCCACAGAGAAACCCTGTCTCTTGAAAAACAAAAGAAAACAAAAAAGACAGTATCTTTGTGTAGCCTTGGCTATTCTGGAACTCACTATGCAGACCAGGACCAGGCTGGACTCAAACTCAGAGAGCCACTTAACCCTGCCTACCGAGTGCTAAGGATAAAGGAGTGGTCTACCACAGCTTGGCTAGACAAGAAAATCGTTATGCCAGGATGCACAATAAAGAAACTGTGGCATGACTGCTATGTTATGACTAAGGTTGTTATTGAAGAATGAGGGAGAACACCCAGAGGCATTTGGAGGAGTCCAGAGAAAAGAGAAAAAGAGAAAGAAGTAGACAGAAGTGGACCGAACATGACCAGCAAGCAGGCTGGACTCTGCCTGCTAGGGCTAGCTAGGGAAGTGGGAGTGTTATGATAGGATGTGAGAAGAACCTTAGTGAGTTGGGTCCAAGCCAGACATGCCATGCAGACAGCCCTCACCTGAAAAGTTTTATTGGGGGGTGGGGAGAGAAAAGGAGCACAGAGAAGAGAGAGGGAGAGAAGAGAGAACAGCAAGAGGCAGAAAGACAGAGTGAGATTGCAAGAGTAGCTGGAGAGAATTTAGATCAGAGGAGAAGGGCTGGGACACTATCATGGATTTTGAAATGCATAATAGGTTCTTGTGACACTGAGGGAGCCTGGAGAGCAGCATGGGCTTTGATACGCTGACAGGTGCCACAGGCAGCCTCGTGTCCCTTCTGTCAGAGGTAAGGAAAATGACTCATTTTGGCAAATGGGAACCAGTTTCACAGGTTCCTGTGGAATGCTGGCTTTTATCTAAGCATACCTCTATAGTCCAGGATGAGCTCATTTCTGGATGTTTGGACTGCCTACCCTAGCAAAAACAACTTGATTTTCCTTCTTTTTAAAGCCAGGGATTTACTATGTAGCTTATGCTGGCTTTGAACTCGCTGTGCATGCAGTCCAGGCTGGCCCTATGTTTCCTGCAATCCTGCTGCAGCCTCCTGAATGCTTGGATTACAAGTGTGAATTACAACACCAGGCAAAAGCAGTTTTTTGGGAAGGGCATGCTAGCTCGCACCTGTACAATAACACTCACAGCCAAGGTAGGAGGCTCACCCAGAGTCTGTGGCTGGCCTGCTCTATATATCGAGTACTGGGCCAGTGAGGGTCACAGAGTGAAACCCTATCTCAAGAAAAAAATAAACAAATAGATTTTCTTGACAGATCAGGATCAAAACTGGCACAATCAAAATTTGTTTTCCAAGGAGAGGGCCTGTTGTAGATTTTTTTTCCTTTTTGTAGCTTACTGTTTAATTTGACCCAAGTAGCACTGCTCAGGACTAGAGTGGGGGAAGGGAGATGAAGTGTGAAATTACTAACTAGTGTTGAATTTGGTCCTTTAAAATAAATAGAACAGCAGCATTTACAATCTTATACAAAGTCAACCCCACTTTGACTTCCAGAAAGATCAGTCATTTCTTTTTCTCATGTTTTCTTCTCGAATTCCTTCATCCTTCCCATCTGCTCTAAGCTACCACTCCTGGGGAGGGAGGAACCGAAACTAGAAAGATCCTGTTCTTCTCTCCCAGGTGTAACATAAATCTGAAGGAAGAGGCAATGGTGAAGAAACAGTAAGATGTCGGGTTTGTATTTTGAGATAGGGTTGTACTATGTAGCCCTGGCTAGTCTAGCATCTCTGTGAAGTCCAGGCTGGCCCAAAACCTGAAGCAATCCTGCTGCCTCAGCCCCTTCAGTGTGGGAATACAGGCATGCAACATATTGTCCAGATAATGAAAGTTTCTTATAACATTTCCTAAAATAAAGATAATCACCCTCCCCCCCATGAACATTTCAGTTGCTAAAACAAAGTTCTTAACTTCCTCTAGTGGTTTCTCCAATATTTTTACGCTTATGATAGATACTATTAAACTCAGAATTATTGGAATTTTCCCCAGTAAAAATACCACCAAGAAGGCAACATGGGTAGTCTCTTACCTTTGAGCGATCCATCGGAGGCCAGGCTTGTCTGATGCTCCTCGTACTTAAGCACATCTTTTGGCAACCTTTGCTCTATTATCAGCCCCTCTTAGGAAAGCGGAGTGTTTTGTTTGCGCTGTCCCTTCTGACTTACACTCTGAACGCAGAAGGTTCATGAATACTTCAACTAAACAGAATCAAGTTTCAGACTTCCTGCGCGAGCAGGAAGATGATCCGCTACATTAAATTGCAGCCCTGATGAGCAAAGAGGTATTTCTGAAACTCCACCAGGGCTGTGTCCATCAGGATCATGCAGCAGTGGCGACTTCAGTAAGAACTGCCCCCATAGGCTCATTGCATGATTGGTCCTCAGTTGATGAGTGTCAGAGGAGAAATAGGAGGCGTGGCATTGTGGTTGTGTTACTTGGGGTGGGCTTTGAGGTTTCAAAGGCCCAGATTAGGTCCATTGTCCCTGCCATGTTCCATCCGTGCCCTTCCCTCTCCCCCACTCTCCAACCCTATTTATCTCTGCTTGTGAATCAGGATTTCCTCCAGCACTAAAGCTGTCTTTCATGCTTGCTACCACCATGGCAATACTGGACTAAACCTCTGAACTGTGAACCAACCCCAATTAAATGTTTTCTTTTATAAGTGTTGTCATGATCATGGTGTCTCTTCACAGCGGTAGGACATTGACTGAGATAACAGCCAAGGTTAATAGTGCAGGCAACACCTCCTAGGAGGACCCATGGGTGGTAGAGGATGGATCAGCATCCACACTTTTGGTCTACACAGTGGTTCTCTGAATTAGCCTAACTGGTGAATTTGTTAAGCCTAACTTTAATGAAGAAGAAACCCAAGGGGTGTTGGCTGCTGGGATTTTCTTTTCTTTTAACATTTATCTTATTTATCTAGTTGAATTAGGGTTTCACTACATGGCTCTGGCTAGCCTGGAATTTTGTATGTAGACCAGGATGGCCGAGAACTCACAGAGATTCACCTACCTTTGCTTCCCAAGTGCAAGGATTAAAAAGTCATGTGCCATCACTCTTAGCCTAAAATTTATTTAATTTTTATTTATTAATTTACTTTTTTTTGAGGCAGAAGCTCATGTAGCACAGGCTGGACTCAAACTTTTTTGTGATAGAGTCTGGCCTTGAACATCTGACCTTCTTCCTATACTTCCCAAGTACAGGGGTTATGGGCATGCACCATCACACTTGGCATCTGGGATTTTTGTTTTTAATTGAGATGGGTTTTCTTTGTGTAACAACCCTGGATGTCCTAGAATTCACCCTGTAGACCAAGTTGGCCTCAAACTCACAGAGATCCATCTGCCTCTACCTCCCCAGTGCTGGGAATAAAGGCATTTGTAGCCACCACCACCTGGCAAATCTTAATTTTTAAAAAAAAATTTACTCTTCGTCAATCTAATACATGTATATAATATATTTTGACAGTATGCATAAGCCATTTCACTCTCTGCCTTTGGGACTCTTCTTTCTGACACATTCCTTCCTGATTTTGTTTTTTGAAACCAGATCTGTAGCCCTGGATGGCTTTGTACTCTCTCTATGTAGTTAAGATTGGCAGAGAATGCCTGAAACTCCCAACTCCACCTCCCAATGCTGAATTTATATGCTGTGCTATACTGCTCTACTTACAACCAATTAGTTTCTTAATTTTTAAATTATTTTTAATGTATGTGTGTGGGTTTTTTTCCTGCATGTATGTCTGTTTTTCTCTTTCATGTGCCCATGGAGGCCAGAAGAGGGGGCAGGATCCCCTGGAAGTGGAGTTACAGAGGTTATGAGCTGACATACGGGTTCTGAGAATTGAACCTGGGTGCTCTGGACAGCAACCAGTGTTCTTAGCTGGTGTTAGGATCCGTGAGTTGTCCCATTGTAAGACCCGCGAGATCGAGGTCCCTCGCGCTCCCACTCAGGAAAGGCGGTCCCCCCAAATCACTCACGAGAAGCGGTCTTGATGCAAATGCATAAGGTCCTTTATATTCCAGTATACTGGGGTCGTCAGCCATACACCATGCAGGGTAGAGGGCTTAGGGACGACCTCTAGCACAGAATTGAGACAGCTTTTATAGGGTTACAGCAAAGCCCACACATCGTGAATCAATCACCTCGTAGCATCCAGTGCGGACCAATTACTTTAAAGTATCCAACCCTGCCCTTAGCCCAGGAAGTCTACTTTTGCACAGGCTTCTGGGTGTTCATTTACTACTGTAAACATTAAAGTAGGTGGCCATCAGCTTGGGATTTAAGACTCCCAGCTTCCTGGGTTTTCTGGGGAATTAGGCTGAATTTTTCCATCCTAACACCATGAGAGGCAACCAGTCACGTATGCAGTCAGCAAGTGTTTATTAATACTACCAACATGCTGGAGCTGCTCCTTTTCAGCAGGGTTAGGGGAGTTCCAGGGAGGAGAGCTTGGCTGATTGGTGGGTTTAAGCAAAAAGTTCATAGGATTGGTAGGTGTCTGTAGTGGTTAGAGATTTTACAGCAGCAGAGTAGGGAATCCATCTTCAGGTAGCAGAAGGCTGTGGGTACCTACTGGTTGGTTGCCCCTGAGTTGCAGTTTTCCTGAAAACTGCTTGCTTAGCTCCAGCCAGCAACCAAAACTAAGTAAACCAAAACTAAGGCTTGGTCCCTGGTAGAGGCTATTAGAAACCTGTCATAGCTCTGGTCTGGCTCCACAGCCCTCTCAGCAAGGGCTCTCTCTAATTTCTTAATTTTTATTTCTGCTTGTTGTATAGTAATTTCTTCTGATATAAACCATTCTGAAATTTTGAACGAAAGCTCCTTAACACATATGATATTATAAAGCAAAGTGAAACATTCCATCATGTAGAGAATTTTCTTAAAATTCAAGAAGTCAATAACTCAAAATCTCCAGGAAGTCCTTGAAACTGAGGAGATGCATTTGGTTCCTCCTTCCTCAAACTTACATAAGTAGTAAGAACTATTGAGATGAAGTCTCAAGCTGAGTTTCCCAGAACAGGCTCTGGCCACTATTCAAGCTTCCTGGAAAAGGCAGCAACCAGCTGGGAGGCCCGTAAGAAACACTCAGCAGCTTATCCAATTGCCTGCAAGTTGTTCTGTGAGTCCGTTTTCCAGGATATGTGAGCGGTCACTTTTGCTGGGTTGGGCTTTTGGTGGATCAGCTATCTTTGAGTCATTTCTGTTCCTTTAAGTAACCCCTCATTTGTGGTCCTGTTAATGATCCCAGTAAAGGTTTATCATGCTGGGCTTTGGAGGTTTCCTTACTTTGGTCCATCATTGGTTCCCTAGCTGGGGTTCACATCTCTCCAGGTACAGTGTCACACAATACTACAAAACTGGAAAATTGATTTTATAGACCCCCTCCCTTTGGTATGGTAAGGAGTGCTTTATTGACTACTAGGTAACTGTGAATAGTTAGAACAGAAATGTACAAGCATGGAAAGGTTGTTGTTATCTTGTGGAGGTAGGGTCTCATTGTCTAGCTCTTGGCTGACCTAGAACTCACTATCAGATCAAACTGGCCTTGAACTCACAAAAGTTTACTTGCCTCTGTCTCTCCAGTGTTAGGATTAAAGGCATTTGCCTGGTGTGATAGTCACACCAGGCAAATCACATGCAGTTTGTAGCTAGAAACAGCTTTCTGGAGTTTGTCATACTGTAAGTGAAAGAACACAGAGTAACCTCAAAATTTGAATCCTTCAGCTTGAGAGGAAGCAGAAGTTGGGCTCAATTGTTGGGCTAAGTACTGGAAAGTATTTCCTCATTGTGTTGCAACACTTGGATGTTGTTTGAAATGTTTTCAGTAATGTGTTGGTCATTTTTTTCTGATGAATAGTGAAAATTATCATGCATTAGAAAATAAACTCTAGATGGTTAAGATATTTATACCAGTTTGGCCTTTCATAAAATCTTTTTAAAAATCTATCTATCTCATCTATCTATCTATCTATCTATCTATCTATCTATCTATCTATCTATCTTAGGTGTATATGTGCCTAAGTGTATGTGTGTTCACCTCATGTGTTCAGTGTTCTGGGGATCAGAAAAGAGGGCATCAGATCTCCTGGAACTGGAGTTACAGACAGTTGAGAGGCACTGTGTGATGCTAGGAACAGATCCTGGGTGCTCTCAACCACTGAGTCATCTCTCTAGCCCCCTCTTCAAAAATATTCATGCTCTTCCTGACAATAGAAACTGTGGCTTTGGAGATGAAGAGATGAATCAGAGGTGAAGTCTGCAGACTTCTGCTCTCCAGAACTCTGAGAGGGCACATTTCTGTCCCTTTATATAATACCCCACTAAGGGAATTGTGAAAATCACAGGAAACTTACTGATAGTGCTGACTATCATCATATGGACACATGCTCTCCAGAAGTCTGAGAGGGTACATTTCTGTCCCTTTATATAACCCACTAAGGGGATTGTGAAAATCACAGGAAACTTACTGACAATGATGACTATCATCATATGGACACACACACAAACACATAAGACAAAAAATAGAACATAAAACAGGTTGTACACAGGTGAATGTAAACACCATGCCATTTTACATAAGAAACTTGAGTATATATAGATTTTGTTATCCATATATACCGAGGATAACTATTGAACTATTGTCTATAGTTATTAGCTGTTTTTTTTTTTTGTAAGTCTTTGGGGGCCCACCACCCTGGGGCAAAATAAATATATGAAGACTTGTTCTTATTTATGAATGCCCAGCCTTAGCATAACCTTTTTTTATTCTATATATATCTTTCTTTCCTTCTTGCTCTATGGCTAGCTGTGTGACTGTGTGTCTAGCCCCTGGTGTCCTTCTCTCTTCCTCTTTTTCTCCTAGCCCTCTTCCCTAGATTTCTCCTCCTAAAGTCTCTCTACATGCCAGCCATGCCTGTCCTTTCTCCTGCCTAGTGATTGGCCTTTCAGTTCTTTATTAGACCAATCAGGAGCTTTAGGCAGGCAAAGAAACACAGCTTTACAGAGTTAAACAAATGCAACACAAAACAATGCAACACATCTTTTAACAAATGTTCCACAGCATAAAAAAAATGCAGTACATATTAAACTAATATTCCACAACAATTGTCCCTTTGTGATGATTTCACTATTGTCCTGAGGACCAAATTCAGGCCATTAGACTTAGCTAGAAGAATCATTGCCTTAAAAAAATCATTACACTCATTTGTTTAGTGTGTGTGCATGTGTGTGTGTGCCTTTACCCACTGGACCATCTCACTGGCTATAGTTCCACTTTCTGGGGAATTTAGTTCCTTGAGGTTTGTAGTCAACCATGATCCCAAACTACCAAAAGGAAAATATCAGAAATAAGCAAATCATATATTTTCAGTTGCATGCCATTTGAGTAGTAGGATGAAACCTGATACCTCCTTAGTGGGTTGGGGCACTGTGAAGCATCCTTTCCTAGCATGTCCACTGTGAACACAGCCCATATTTGCAGGAGCTGTCTCATTATGCTCCATTTGCACCATCCTTATTTCATGCAATACTAGCCTCAAAGCTCAAGGTTAATCATCCTGGAAATTTGGATGTGCTAAGCAAAAATCACAAAATAATTTTCTGCTGTCTTTTCATTTATTTTCTTTCTTCCAGCAGAGTTTGAGATTTTATTATGGTATTTTAATATAGACTTAAGCAGGAGGGTTAGGAGAAAGAGAGACACTCACTGGGAAGAAAATAAAACATGAAGAAAGCTTCTCTGTAGGCTTCTCAAAGATGAGGGAGGGGTGTGTGTGTGTGTGTGTGTGTGTGTGTGTGTGTGTGTGTGTGTGTGTGTTTCCTATTGAGCTAAGTACCCAACCCCTCCTTCCACCTTTTTTTCCCCAAGACAGGATTTCCCTGGAGCTTTGGAGCCTATCCTGGAACTAGCTCTTGTAGACCAGGCTGGTCTCCAACTCACAGAGATCCACCTGCCTCTGCCTCCCAAGTGCTACGATTAAAGGCAGGTGCCACCACTGCCCAGCTACCTACCACATTTTTTAAATAAAGTATTTTATTTCAGTTTTTTTTTTTTTTTTTTTTAAATGACAGGTATCTGGGCTGGAGAGATGGCTCAGAGGTTAAGAGCATAGACTGCTCTTCCAGAGGTCCTGAGCTCAATTCCCACATGATGTCTCACAATCATCTATAATGAGATCTGTGGTGCCCTCTTCTGGCCTACAGGTGTACATGCAGACAGACACTTTACATAATAGATAAATCTTTTGGTTTTTTTTTTTTTTTTTTTTTTTTTTTTTTAGACAGGGTTTCTCTGTGGCTTTGGAGCCTGTCCTGGAACTAGCTCTTGTAGACCAGGCTAGTCTTGAACTCACAGAGATCCACTTGCCTCTGCCTCCTGAGTGCTGGTATTAAAGGTATGTGTCACCACCACATAGAATAGAAAAATCTTCTAAAAATTCATTAAAAAAAAAAAAAATGACAGGTATCCCTGACTGGACCTGCCTCCCTATTCCCTGCCTCCCCTTCCCAAGTATTGGGCTTAGAAGCATGTACCACTACATTGCTTAGTTTTATGAAGCACAAGGATGGAACCAAGGATTCCTATCTACCACGAGAGCACTCTACCAACTGAGCCACACCTCCAGCCAAATATTAAATTTGAACATGATTCTATGTCAGTAGCAAAAGTATCCCTGTGGTATTTTTTCAATGCATGCATGTATGTGTGTGAATGTACATTCAGGTGTGTGTGTGTGTGTGTGTGTGTGTGTGTGTTGTCTGTGTGTCTGTGTTTGCATGCACACTCCTGCCTGTAGTACAGTGTAGGCCAGAAGACTACCTCTGGTGTTATTTTCAGAACATTGTCCACCTCCTTTAAGGGAGACACTTCCTGATCTCATCAACTAGGCTAAGCTGGCTGGCCAGCAAGCTCCCATCTTCCCAGCCATGGGTTACATACATAGGCCTGGCCTTTTTTAACCTTGGGTTCTGGCACCTGAGCTCAGGTTCTCATGCTTGTGGGGAGTGAGACATTTCACCAGCTTCCATTCCTTTTTATGTTAAACCAATGAGATTTTTTTTTTTTTAACCAGCAAACATCATGCCAACTAAACCATAGCTCAATCACCTTTTGTTATTTTTCTAAAAACAGATGAAGAGTATGCCATTGTTTGAGTAGCCTTGAAATTATGAATTTCTGGAGACAGAAATCTATATTGTTTCCAAATCTTCCCCCATCTCTTTCCCTCTTCCTTCTCTTTCTTTCCTTCTTTCCTCTTCCTCCCTCCCTCCTCCACTCCCTCCCTTTCCCCCTTCTTTTTTTCAGTGCCTTGAGTGGGTCTCATGTAACTGGTTTTAAATGTCTGATGCTTTTTTCTCCCCCATCTCCAGGCTGGCCTCAAATTCAATAGGGAAGCATAAAGCTAATGTCCAGCCATTTTGCTCCTGTTTCCGTCTCCAAAGTGCTGATATTATGTACATCAATCATTGTGTTCCACTTTGCTTCCTACTGATAAGCCCCACTGTCCTTTAAAGGAAGACACAACTGCTCTTCATAGGTCATGGGTTTGGTTCCAGAACAAACAGCAGCTTGAAACCCTCTGTAACTCCAGTTTGAGGGAATCTGACACCGTCTCTGGCCACCACAGGCACTGCACATGTAATGTACAGACATGGGGTTTCCATCTGGGTGCCAGCTTTCTTCATCTCTGCATGTGGCCTATGTGAGGCCAGGGTAAGGAGGAGAGCACTTGCTTGAATTTCACCATCTCATCTGCAAAACCGTTCTTTTGCAATGCCTAATGTTAAAACAGTGGGAGAAAGGAACGGACTAGTTCTGTGCTGGAAGTGCTTGCATTCAAAGATGAGTGGGCAGAAAGAAGTGCAGAAGGAAGCAAGATGAAACCCACACACAAAGAGGAAGGAAACCCAGAAGATATTTGAGATGTCTGGACCAAACCTTGAAGAGGAGCCAAAGCCTGAGTAGAACAGAGGAGGAAAGAAACCACAAGAAGAGAAAAAAACATCAAAGGAAACTTCCAAGGAAAGGCTGATTCAAGATCTTCAGGCGCTTAAAGAGGATACACAAGAGGCATTTAAGCAATGAGACTATGTTGATAGAAGCAGATCAAACATGACACAAGGAGCATGAGAAACACACAGTGATGTTTGGAAGGCTAATTGAGACCATCCTTACCCCTACATAATGGAGTTTCCCTTGATTTCTGTTTTATCTGACATTACCAAGGCAATATTGCTGTTTTTATTAGCATTTTCTTCACATACTTTAACCTGCCTTCCTACTTTGAATATGTTGCTGCTAGTAGTTTAAACATATCTCTTCTTATCTTGTTGGCTTTTATTATATTTGGAATCAATCTGCAGGTCTCTGGCTTTTCATAAGAGAACATTACAGATTTTTAAAACATGGGCTTCTGATGGAATACTTAATGAGATAGGTTACACTGTATTACAGAATTATTTGTGAAAGCTGGGTGGTAGTGGTGGATGCCTTTAGTCCCAGCATTCACGAGGCAGAGGCAGGCAGATCTGTGTGAGTTTGAGGTCAGCCTGGTCTACAGAGCAAGCTCCAGGACAGCCAGGGCAGACAGAGAAACCCTGTCTCAAAAAAAAAAAAAAAAAAAAAAAAAAAAAACCTGTGATACCTGTGAAAGACAAGAGGTCACTTATATATTATATAAGTGTCTATAAAAACTAGCTAATGGGTGGATGTTGGTGGCTCACACCTTTAATCCAAGCACTCAGGAGGTAGAGAGTCAGATCTCTGTGAATTCCAGGCCAGCATGGTCTATAGGAATTTCAGGACAGGCTCCAAAGTAATACAGAGAAACCCTGTCTCAAAAAAACAAAACAATTTATAATTAGGGTTGCAGAGATGACTTAGTGGTTATAAGCCCTTGTTGCTCTTGCAGAGGACCTCAGTTCAGGTCCCACGTCCATCTGATGTTGACAAGCATCTATAACTCCAGTTTCAGGGTATTTAATGCCCCAGTTTGACCTTTGTGGGCACCAGGCTAGTATGTAGGGTGTAGATACAGATGTAGTGTGTTAATCCCACTGACTGCCAGTAAAGACCATCACACAAATTCTTTGGTTAAAGTAAGCCATCTTTATTCTGTCATATAGGCTGTCTTCCTAATTTGGGGTTTGAGAAAACAGCATTGAGCATAGGAGAAGGTTGGGTTTTATACCTCCCCAAACTGCAAGACTAGGGGTTTTTCAAGGGTTGGGGGATATCCAAAGGAATTCTGCTTCTGTAGGAAGTTGGCTGAACTTCTCAAAATTATTTGGCAGATCATCTTATCTATGTTTTGGAGATTAGGGTATAGTGTGTAGTACATGTAAATTCCAGAAAATGGGTCAAGACCAGGTCAAATCCAAGTTTTACAGGAAACAGGAATGAACTTATTTTGACCTTGTAACAAGACCTCTTTCAATCTTAAGATGGAGTCAGATTGGTCCATCATAGTAAAACACACATAGATAAATAAATAATATAAAAATAAATTTTATAACACACACACACACACACACACACACACACACACACACACACACATTTGGTTTTTTGGAACAGGGTCTCACTGTGTAGCTCTGGCTGTCCTAGAACTCACTATGTAGACCAGGCTGGCCTCGGGCTAACAGATATCTACTTGCCTCTGCTTCTCAATGACCAGCTTTAAAAATACCTTTGTAAAAATAAAAGTTTATAGCTATTATACACACACAAACACACGGGGAGAGAGACGCAGAGAGACAGAAGGGGGGGGGCTAGGCAGGGGCAAGGCAGTGGTGGTGGTACACAACTTTAATCCCAGCATTTGGGAGGCAGAGGCAGGTGGTTAATAGAGTGAGTCCTAGGACAGCCAGGGCTACACAGAGAAACCCCGCCTCCAAAATACAAAACCAACCAAACCAAACAAACAAACAAAAATGTGGACAATAATAAATAGACCACTGTAAGATAGAGATGACAAACCCTGCTTTGCATAACCAGTTCCTTGTTTGGAAATCGCCTGCTTGCCTCAAACAATCTTCCTAGTTTCCTACAGCCCTTATACCGCGGCGCTAGGCCAAGAAACTTGACCCGTTCCGGCTACCGTCGCGCGGGCCGGAAGGGCGCTCAACATTGCTTCCGGGCCTCCCTTTTGCTTTTCCCCCTTGTCTCCCTCACGCTGCTTCCGCACCCCATCTCTCTGCCGTCGGTTTTTGTGTCTGTCGGCGAGGCCGAGCCCTGGAGCCGAAGCCTGGGGTCCGTGTGGAGAGACACAGCCCTCGTG
The DNA here is from genome assembly GCA_030556225.1 of Cricetiscus sungorus. Lineage (NCBI taxonomy): Eukaryota > Metazoa > Chordata > Mammalia > Rodentia > Cricetidae > Cricetiscus > Cricetiscus sungorus. The sequence goes on from JANBXA010000141.1 coordinate 1,434,487, forward strand.
GTTGGAGCCGGAGTCGTGAGGACTGACCGAGGCAGGCTGAGGCTGAGGTGGCCCCGGGATGGTTTGCTTGCGGGAGGTCGCAGCTGTGTGTAGAAACCTGGCGGAGAGCGAAGGTCGGGGGCGGGGCCGCGGAGCTGCGGCGGCGGCGGTGGGCGTGGGGCCGGGCGCCGGCGAGGCGCGGGAGCGGGCCGGGGCTGCTGCTCCTCCGGCGCCAGGACCCGTGCGCCTTGTTCGCAGCGGGTGTTAGTGTCGCCTCTGCTGCAGGCTTGACTCAGTTCACGTGGGAAAGAGCTTGTACTTCTGTCCTTCCTTTCTTCCTTCCTTCCTGCTGGACGTAGACTCCGGGGCCTGGTGCAGCGGAGAACCCCTTCCCCTGCCTGGTCGTAGGAATTGCTTTCCACGGGGAAGCAAAGTAACGTGAGAGAAAAAGGGTAAAAGAACCCCAGATGGAATGAATTACGGACCAGCAGTGTCCGGGTGGACGTGTCAGGTTAGACACAGTGTAGAGACAAGTTCATCTTACTAATAAAGAGGGAACAGGTTAGCTCACAGAAATACCTTCCTTTGTAGATAAGCAGGCGTCAGTTTTCTGCGACACTGTTTGGGGTAGCTCCCAGTTGCAGATTGGTGTTGTCCAAGCTCTCTAAGCTGTTAGTTGTGACTCAGGTCTGTTGGTCTGTGTGAGGAGGTGAGTTTCCCCAGAAAATCTCCGGGTCCCATTCTGGTGAGGGAGGGGAAAGGACAGTGAATGAGGGCTTGCGGGATAGGAGTGCGTTTTACAATGAGGCTGAAATTGTGTGTGTTGAGCTTAGTCCTTTTGGTTCCTCGTTCTCACAGGGCAGAAGCATGTCCTCCCTCCCTGGGTGCATTAGTTTGGATGCAGCAACAGCTGCAGCTGACTCTGAAGACATTACTGAGCTGCAGCAGGCGGTGGTTGAAGAGCTGGGTATCTCTATGGAGGAACTTCGTCAGTTCATTGATGAAGAGCTGGAGAAGATGGACTGTATACAGCAGCGCAAAAAGCAGCTAGCAGAGCTGGAGACGTGGGTGCTACAGAAGGAGTCTGAGGTGGCTTATGTGGACCAGCTGCTCGATGATGCGTCCAGGTAAGGATTCGTGCAAGCAAAAGTGCATGTCCATTTGCAGGCTTGTTAGGGTGATTCTTTGTGCCAAAGCTCAGGCATGTGGGACCTTGCGCTTCCTCGGGGTTTGGTTTTGCTTTTGGCTTTTTGGGATTTTCAAGACAGTGTTTCTCTGTGTAGCTCTGTAGACGAGGCTGGCCTGGAAGTGGCAGAGATCCACCTGCCTCTGCCTCCCGAGTGCTGGAACTAAAGACAGGGCCACCACTACCCATCCTTCCTCAGGGTTTAGAGTGCAGATTTGCAGCATCTGCTTTTACCTATGTGTGTGGTAGCTGGTACATGGTCAGCAGTAGAGAGGTTAAAGGTTTGGATTCCTTTGTTTTCCTCCTGTAGTGAATTTTGTTTCTTTAGTAAGATCTCCAGGAAGTGAAGGTGTAGAGTTGATGGTTTCTGTTTTTTGCTTTGTTTGTTTGTTTTGTTGTTTTGTTTGTTTGTTTGTTTTTTGCATCATGAGGGTGGAGTAGGGGAATGTTTCAAGATAGGGTTTCTCTGTGTAACAACAGTAGTCTTGGCTGTTCAGCAACTCACTTTGCAGATCAGTCTGGCTTTGAATTTACAGAGATCTGCCTGCCTAAGCCTCCTGAGTGCTGGAATTAAAGGCATTTGCCACAGCACCCAGTTCTATTTTTCTTTTTGTTGTGAGACAGAATCTCAATATCTAGCTTTAGTTGGCCTGAAACTTGCAGAGCTCTGCCTACCATTGCCTGTCAAGTGCTGCAGTTAAAGCGTCCCAGCTTTTGTTTGGTTGGTTTTTAGGGTCTCCCCAATACTAGAGTGTGGCCTTGAATTTGTTTTTGCAGCTGAGCTTGATCTCAGCCCTCCTGATCCTCTTTTGCATCCTGAGTGCTGGGATTACAGGTGTGGGTCAGCATGGCAGGTTTATGTGTTGTGTTGTGATAGCACCAAGGGTTAGGCAATCGTTTTGTCAGTTGAGCTGCATCCTCCTCTTCTCAACTTGGTATCTGTGACTGTGAAACATTAACAAATCCAATCAGACTGCCACCACACTTCAGATAACCAGTAGAAGATGTTAGTATTGCACTTGGGGGAATTTTGAATTGTTGGTCAACTGGTTGAAAACCGATGCCACTACTTGTTTTGTTTTTTGTTTTTGAGACAAAGGTTCCCTATGTAGCAACCACCTGGTGGCTCACAACCATCAGTAATGAGGCCTGGGGCTCTCTTCATAGTGCAGACATTTAATAAGAAATAATTAAATAAATTTTTTTTTTTTTAAGGTCTGGTGTTTGTGTTTGGGGATGTGTATATGAGTGTAACTGAACTCAGTTCAGAAGAGGGCTCCAGATTCTCTGAGATGTAGTGACAAGTGTAAGTTGCTGATGTGGATTTTAGGTACTCAGCCTGGATCCTGTAAAAGTGTACCTTTTAACCACTGAGCTGTCTCTCTAGTTTTTGTTTGGTTTGGTATTTTATTCATTATGTGTTCTTGGTATACAGCTCAGTGTGTAAACTAGCCCCCTGCCCTACCTTACTTTTTACTTTGAGACAGGGTCTGAATTGCCCAGGCTGGCCTAACTTTTGTTCTGTAGCCACAGTGGGTGCCATTTTTCTGCCTCAGTCTCTCAAGTAGTTGGGTTGGTGGGTTTGTCACCAGGCCTTGCTTTCCTTCAACATTTTCATATATGTATTTATTTAGAGCTTTTTGTTTTCCTTGTTGATGCTGGGGATTGAACCCAGGGCCATATACATGCTATGCAAGCACTCTACAATTGACCCACAGACTTGTTAGTTTTCTCTTGTTTTGTTGAGGCAGTATCCCTCTGTGTAGCACTGGCTGTCAACTCAATCTGTAAACCAGCCTGGCCACAAACTCATAGAGATCCACCTGCATCTGTTGTAACTGAAAATATTCTCCACCACCACCCTGCCGTCCCAGACATTTATATTGCTTTTATCAAATTATGTTCTCCTACTTATAACTTGAATTCATTCATTTATTGTTTCATGGAAAATTCCAGTGCCTACATCTATATACTCATTGAAGTTCTTTTATTCCATAGGTGATGCTGGAAGCAGAACTCCAAAAGACCAGAAGGTTAGTTGGGTTGATTATAGGAAGTTAAGAAACATGAAATTGGCTGGGTGGATGTGCTGCTCACCTTTAATACCAGCACTCAGAAACCAGAGGTATGGGTATCTCTGTGAGTTCAAGGCCAATTTGGTCTATATTGTGAGTTCCAGAACAGATAAGGCTGTGTAGAGGGACCCTGTTGAAAAACAAACAAACAAACAAACAAAAACCAAAATAATAACAGAAAACAACACCCTGAATCTTGGCTCTGAGAAGGCAGAGACAAGTGGAGAGGTGGATCTCAATGGATTTGAGGTCAGTCTGGTCTACATAGGGAGTTCCAGCACAGTGAGCCTCTGTCTCAAAAAACTTTAGTAATAGTAACCCTAACAATAAGTAATCTTGTGGCTAGAATGTGGCTCTGTGTAAGAGCACTCACTGCTCTTGCAGAGGACAAGGGCTACGTTCTCAGCACCCACATGATCTCTTATATCCACCATAGTTCCAATTTCAGGGGATCTAATACCCTGGGTTCACCAAGCACATATGTGGTACACATAAATACAAGCAAAACACTAATACACATAAATAAATTTAAAACAGATTTTTAAATGTGGTACAATGCAGGAAGCCTTGTGTTAGTTATAGTACTGCACCATCAGATTTGTCTTGTTGCATGCCTATAATCCCAGCACTCAACACATGAAGGCAGAAAGACCGTAAATCCAAGGTCATCCTCGTCTACTTCATACGTTTTTGACAGGCCTGCACTATAGTTGGCCCTATCTTTTCTGTTTGGTTTGGTTTTACTTTGTTTTTCGAGACAAGGTTTCTCTGTATAGTCCTTGTTGTCCTGGGACTCAATCTGTAGACCAGGCTGGCCTTGAGCTCGGATTCGCCTGACTCTACCTCCCAAGTGCTGGGATTAAAAAGGTGTGAGACATTACCTCCTGACTCAGATGGTACTACCTTTAAAAATAGAAGAAGAAGCATTTAAAAGTGGGAATAATTTTGGTCTGAGCATACAGTCAGTTTAGTTTCAATGTATTCACCATGTAGTAGGCTCCATTAGTTAATAGTTGTCTTGTAGATAATTGCAAGAAAGCAGAAAAGTTGAAAAGTTGCTTCTTCCCGAAGCTCCACATATAATTGAATTTGTTTTGGTTGTTGAAGACAAGTTCTTCCCAGGTAGTATTCTTTTCCCTGTTTGTTTGTTCGTTTGTTTGTTTGCAGCTTCAGGGGTCACTGCTCATGTTAGGCAGTGCTGTTTCACTGAGTCCCTGGCATTCTCCATGTTGGGACTCAGCAGTCTGCTGACCCCAACCCTGACAATGGGCGGGACACTCATGGCCATGTCATCACTATGTCAGCTTTACCTGGCTGCTCAAGCTTTTACCTGGCTGCACAGGGGACCCAGTTATGCATGCGCAAGCCCCACTTTTAAAGCAAGCGCTCCACACCCCGCTTTCTCTCTCCCTGCTTTCAGTTGGCCACCAGCTACCCTCCTTTCTCTCCCCTCTTCAATAAACTCCACGTGGGCGCAGAGTCTCGTGTTTGTGTTTCTTAGGCAATAGCTGCTGCAAAAGAACAACACTTATTGTGTCCTAACTCCCTGTCTATTTTCCTACAGCTCCTTGAAGCTATGGCTGCCTTAAGAAAATCAGCTCAAGATGTCCAGAAGTTCATGGATGCTGTCAACTAGAAAAGCAGTTCCTAGGATCTGCATAAAAGTTAGTGTTGAGGAGTTGCTGCATAGAGAGAGGTGAAACCTTTCTGAAATGTTACTGATAATCAGCTTTGCATCTCAAAATCCTGTTCTAATTGTCAGTTTTCTTTTAATATGTTCTTATGTGCACAGTCAGTCAGAGATTGTTTGATGGGGTGACTCAACTGTTAATTGTGGTTACTATTGCTGTTAATAAGGAGTTATGAATAGCCGGTTGTGGTGCCACATGCTGGTAGGATATGCCGAAGGGTAACCTTAGGAATGTGAGGATGCTCTGTATTCAGGGTTCTGTATTCAGTGTTCTGTATTCAGTGTTCTGTATTCAGTGTTCTGTTTCTCCTGTTAGCATAAACAATTGAGTCGTCTTGTGTTTCTGCCCTTGTCCAAGAGTTCAGCAAAAGTGGCTAAAGGTCAAGGAATACCTCAGCTTCCTTTATTTCTGCACTACCTTTCTTGTTTGGTTTGCTAGTGTCTTCTACATCCTAGGCCTGCCTTGAGCTTCATATTTTGCTGAGGATGACCTTAAACTTGTGATCCCCCTGCCTTCCCTGCCTGGGACTTTAGGCATTAAATACTATGCCAGGTGTATGCAGTACTTAGATTGAAATTCAGGGCCTTGTGCATGCTAGGTAAGCTCCTGCAGCTGAGCTGCATCCCCATCCTACCATACTGCCTTCTTGACCTTTCCTTTCTCTAACCTCTGACATCACTCTCTATACCAACTCTGTCTCTAGGAACCTTGGGTCCCATGTCTGGAGAACTGAGCAAAGATGGGGACCTGATAGTCAGCATGCGGATTCTGGGCAAGAAGAGGACTAAGACATGGCACAAAGGCACCCTTATTGCCATCCAGACTGTTGGTATGTTTAAGCTAGAGGAAGGACTAAGGACAGGAAGCCTGTGGGACTCCGTTGCTGGTCTTTCCCCAAAGCCTTTCCTTTTGTCTCCTACATTGCACCCAGGACTCACAGTTGTGTTATTGTTATTGTTTATTTTGTTTTCCTTTTTCCCAGGGCTAGGAAAGAAATACAAAGTGAAATTTGACAACAAAGGAAAGAGTCTGCTGTCTGGCAACCATATTGCCTATGATTACCACCCTCCTGCTGACAAGCTGTTTGTGGGCAGTCGAGTGGTGGCCAAATACAAAGATGGAAATCAGGTCTGGCTGTATGCTGGCATTGTAGCTGAGACCCCCAACGTCAAGAACAAGCTCAGGTACCTGGACAGGACTGTCGACTCTAGGGGAGTAGGAGCTGGTAGCACGGCCACACTATTCATACTGTAGCCAAGATTTCACTGTCAGCTTTTGTGTCCTCAGTCCCTTGTGATCAGAAGCCCGTTCTCTTTTCCTGTGTTATATCTTTTCTCTTCCTTCCTTCCTTCCTTCCTTCCTTCCTTCCTTCCTTCCTTCCTTCCTTCCTTTTATTTATTTATTTTTTTAGAGACCAAATCTCTGTATGTATCTCAAGCTACCATTACACTTCTTTTGTTTGTTTTTTGAGGCAGGGTCTCTCTGTGTAGTCCTGGTCATCCTGGAATTTTCGCTGCAGATCATGATTGACCAGAACTCAGATATCCACCTGTCATGTCACACTTTTTATATATCCTAGATTGGTCTCAAATTCACAAACCCCTGCCTTTGTCTTGTAAATGATTTAATTAGAGATATGTACTCCCATATCTGTCCTTTTAGGGAAACAATTCTTCATGAAAAGTCAAAAATTAGTCAAGATTTATTAATAGTGAATGTTGACGGGAGAAATGAAGTGTAGATTAATTGGTATCATATCAGTATATAGAAGAATCCATATTTGGGGGCTTATTTTTTGGTTGTGGTAGACAGGTTTCTCTGTGTTGCTCTAGCTGTCTTGGGACTCAGTCTGTAGACCAGGCTGGCCTTGAACTCAGATATCTTCCATCTCTGACTCAGAAGTGCTGGGATTAAAGTTCTCTGTCACCATTCCTAGCTTTCAGCTTGTTTTTTTTTTTTTTTTTTTTTTTTTGTTAGTTTTGTTTTTTGATACCTGGTTTCTCTTTGTAGCAGTCCTACATATCCTGTAACTAGGTCTGTAGTCCAAGCAAACCTCGAACTCACAGAGCTCCACCTGCTTCTACCTTCTAAGTGCAGGGATTAAAGTTGTGTATCATTACCTCCCGGCTTTTGTTTTTCTTTAAAGTTGTGTAGATTTGCTTAGATTTGCACTGTTCTCAGTGTGCTGAACCACCTACATCAGTCATTAATCAAGAAAATGCCTCCACATTTGTCTACTGGCCCGTGTAATGTGTTGTGTCATGTTTTACTCCTTTGGCCTTTGGGGGACCTGACACCCAGCTCCCAAATAGATCACACATGGAGGCTTATTAATTATGAATGCATGGCCTTAGCTTGGTTGTTTCTAGCCAGTTTTCCTGATCTTAAATTATTCCATCTACCTTTTGGCTTTGGTCTTCTTCCTTTTCTTACTTATGTATACCTTACTTTCAGTCTTACTGTGTGGGTAGTTGGATGGCTGGCTGGCTGGCCCCTGACATCCTCCTTCCCTTGTTCTCTTGTTGCTCTTTGTCTTTCTTGTTTCTTCTTCTGTTCATATTCTCTGTCTGTCAGTCTTGCCTATCCTTGCTCCTGCTTTGCTATTGGCCATTCACCTCTTTATGAAACCATCAGGTGTTTTAGACAGGCAAAGAATCATAGCTTCATAGAGTTAATCAAATGCAGCATAAACAAAAGTAGCACACCTTAAAATAATATTCTACAACAGTAATAGCAGTATTTTCCCCTTCCTTTCTTCCTTCCTTCCTTCCTTCCTTCCTTCCTTCCTTCCTTCCTTCCTTCTTTCTTTCTTTTTTTCTTTTCTTTTTTTTTTTTGGTGACAGGGTCACGTGGCTCTTGGTGGCCTGGAACTCATAGAGAGTCACCTGCCTTGGCCTCTGAGGTACTGCCATTAAAAGTATGTGCCATTCTGCATTGTCTTAAGTGACATTTCCTCTTCTCAGATGATCCTTAGTTATATCAAATGTATAAAATAAATAGCACAGTTGAATTTATAAAATAGTAGTTTACCAGGCATGGTGGGAAATACTTTTAATCCCAGTATTTGGGAGGCAGAGACAGGCAGATCTCTGTGAGTTTGAGGCCAGCCTGGTATAGAGTGAGTTCCAGGTCAGCCAAGACTACACAGAAGAACCTTGTCTTGAAAAACTTTAAGTAAGTAAATAAACAAATATATAATTTAAAAAAATCTTGCTTATAACAGGCAGGGTGACTCACATCTATAATCTAGCAGCCAAGAAACTATGGAGGATCACTTCAAGTTTGAGGATAGCCTAAGTGACAGTGTGAGATTCTTTCAGCTGGGTGTGGTAGCAATTGCCTGTAATCCCAGCACTTTGTTTCATGTGTGCTATGTAAGCACTCTCCCAGCTGAGCTACATCCCCATCCTGTAATACCACCCTCTTGACCTCTCTCTAACCTATGTCATCACTCTTATACCAACTCTGTGTCTCTAGGAACCTTGGGGCAGGTGTCTGGAGAACTGAGCAAAGATGGGGACCTAATAGCATGGGGATTCTGGGCAAGAAGAGGTTCTAAGTAGTTCAAGGTCAGCAGCCTTACATATTGAGACCCTGTTTTAGGAAACAAAGGGGCTAAAGACTTTGTGTTTTGCTGGGCATTGGTGGCGCAAGCCTTTAATCCCAGCACTCAGGAGGCAGAGGCAGGCAGATCTCTGTGAGTTTGAGACCAGCCTGGTGTACAAGAGCTAGTTCCAGGACAGACTCCAAAGCCACAAAGAAACCCTGTCTTGGAAAAACAAACAAAAAACCAAAAAAAAGGACTGTGTTTAACAGTACTTTCTGTTGCTCCAAATGACCTGAGTAAGTTTCCAGCACCCATATCTGATGGTTCACAATTCTCTGTATTTGTGTCTCCATGGATCTGACACCTCTGCCTACTCATCTCACTGCACTTATATACACAGACTTAAATGTAGACATAGATACATATAATTAAAAGTAATAAAAATTTACCTAGGGTTTGAGTAACCTTTGGTTACTCAAAAAACCATGAAAAAAGAAAATTAAAAGCTATACCAAAACTAAAATAAACCAACCATTCAACCAAATAACCTTAGGCAACTAACAAACCAAACCTGAAGTCAACACGATATTTGTCCTGTCACTATATTGCTTCTTAGTGAATAATTTATTAAACTTTTATTTTTTTGTAGTTACTTATTTTGTGAGTGTGTGTATGATGTTTCTATTGCAGCCAGAGGACAGCAGTGGAGTTAGTTCTCTCCTTTCACCTTTGAGTGGCTTTTGGAGGACCCAACTTCAAGTGCCTTTAGTTCTTGAGCCAGCTTGCCAGTTCTACTAATTTATTTTTAAATGTTTTTTAAGACTTTGTGTATGGGTGTGGGAGTGCACATGTTACAGTGTGTGAAAAACTGAGGGCAATTTTCAGGAGTTGGTTTTCTTCTTTCCTCCTGTAAGTTCAGCGCATTGTAACTTGGGTTGTTAGATTTGGCTGTATGTGCGTTTACCAGTGGAGTCATCTCGATGGCAAATTCTTAAATATTTGGTGAATTAGATTATAAGACAACAAGACAAGGGTAGTACCATATGCTTGTAGTCCCACATTGGATGAAGAGTCAGTAGAACCAGGAATCCAACGTCATTTTCTTCTACATGGTAAATTTGAGGTCAGTCTTAGCTATATAAAACCTTGTTTCCTGGTTGGAGACAGAACATCTGGGGGCATCCTTGGAACAGGAACCTGTGGTGGTTATCTGTTTCTGGTGTAAGTGATTTATCCCTGAATAAACATCCATCAGACAATATTTTGCCCTGGAATCTTGTTTCCCATGCTATAGGGTCTTTCTACATAGCCCCGGCTATCCTGGAACTCACTTTGTAGACCTTGCTGGCCTGGAACTCTCAGAGATCCACCTGCCTCTGTCTCTTGAGTGTTGGAATTAAGTGTATTCACTACTATGCCCTGTTTCAACTGTATTTCTTGATTTGTAAAATTGTAGAATTTTCCCCATGGTTTTGTGAGTATGCAGTGTCTGTTCTGAGTTGCCCAGTTTTTATAATTGCTCAATAATTCTATGTGGCTATCACCTTGTCATTTGTAAAAACTTGTCACTTTATCCTTATTGACATGAGTACGAGATTCATTTTGTAGTACAGATAGGACTCTGCCTTCTGAGTGCTGGTATATGTGTCTTAATAAAGAGATCTTAATTCATTGCCTCCAGTTTTGCCTGATGACATTTTTAGTACCATATGTTGATAATCACCAAGTTCCTTTTATGTTACCAGGTTTAGAACAAGCTCTAAAAAATTATTTACTGGACTTTTACTAGGACAAAGGTCCTTAAAGGAAAAGTCTAGAAAGGATTAGCTATCCCTGTATGAAGTTGACATATTAGAACATATAAAGAGTATTACATAACGAATCCTCTGTAGGGAGCATATGCAGACGAGCCCACTAGGAAAGTAAACTTTTTAGTAAAATACTCGTTTTCATTGCATTTTACTGCCTTGAACTTGGTCTTGAATCTCTGACGCAAAGAAGGCAGGATTAGGGAAACAGCTGGTAGGCTTCCTAGCTCTAGGGTCACTGGACTTTCTGGCCTAGTCACTAGCCAGGCCCCTATGTTTCTATTGGTCAGGTCTCCCGAGGAGGCTGTCTAGGGCCTGGCCGCGCCCATGGTGTGGGGCGTGTCTTCTCCCCGGGTTGGGGGGGGGGCTGGGTATCCGCCATCTTGGATTCCGCGGTAGCAGTGGCGGTGGTAAGGTGCCGATTCTGCGGAGTGGCTCTTCCCTCCCCTCCCCCAGCTCGGTGGCGGCTGCCCCTCCCACTGAGGGTGGCGCAGCGACGGTGCCATCTCGACCATGGCGGCGACTACAGCTAACCCAGGTGAGACGAGGGACTGACAAGTGCGGAGAACCGGGGCTGGGCAGCCGGGCCTGGCGTACGGGTGGTGGGGGAGGGGTGTGGGGAGGCTTCTTGCCCGGAGGAGATGTGGAACCGGTGCGGGGCGTTTGGGGGCTCTGCGCCCCAGACTTGGAGTAGCGGAGGTGCTGGGTTGGGCGCTTTCACTTTGCTGGTGGTAGGGAGTGGTGTGGTCTTTTAACCCTCTGCCTGCTGCTGACGTCCCCTGATGTCTTGTAAGTAACTGGGCAAAGTGGCTTGGTTTACTGAGAGTAATCTCGGCTGTAAACATGGGACCACACTGATGTTTCATAAAGTCTGGATTCCAGAGTTGGGAAGGTCTACATTTAAATGTAAAACTTGGTTCTTTAAGGCTCTGCTCAGATTCTTGTGGTTTGTAATTCCCACCGGCCACCTTCCCCCTCGGGCTATACTTTGAAACATGGGGGCTTACGGTTTTTTAGTGTAGTTATAGTGTCTGCTCCTGAAGGCAGAGGTTTGGGTAATGCTTGTATTTCAGGACAGGTCTTTGTCCAGAACTCAGGTTTTTAAATCTTGTTAGGTCTAGGTGGAGCAATTCCTATTCTTTCAGAAAAATGTCCCATGCCATTTGTGGATGTCCTTTTCCTTTTTTCTTTTTCTTTTTCTTTCTGTTATTTTATTTTGAGACATGGTCTCATTCTAGTTCCATGTTGGCCTTGAACCGCTGCTATTTCTACGTTTTAAAAATTATGTACATGGGAATATTTTCATATGAGTGCAGGTGTGGGAGGAGTTCAGAATAAAGTGGTGGACCCCCTGGAGCGGGAGTTGTAAACCACAGAATGTGGATGCTGAGAACTGACCTCAGGGCCTTTCAGAACACACACTCCTAACCACTGGACCTTCTCTTCAGTTCCTAAATATCAGTTTTTTAATCCTAAATTTGTTTTTGTTTTGTTTGTTTCTCTGTGGAGTTTCTCTGTGTAACTTTGGAGCCTGTCTTGGAACTCACTCTGTAGACCAGGCTGGCCTTGAACTCATAAAGATCCATTTGCCTCTACCTCCTGAGTGCTGGGATTGAAGGCCTGTGCCACCAACATCTGGCTCTATCTTAAATCATTTTTTACATAAAAGGTGAAATAAATTGTCAGGATTCTATTGGAGGTTTTGCTGAATCACAGAATGAAAGTGTTAGGGAAAGCCAGACCTGGTTGTAAAGTAGCTGATGTCTGATTTACAGAATAAAGATTTCAAACTGATCACACATTGCGAAATCCTTATGTAACTCTTCAGAGTGCAAAGTGTTTCTCTTGCTAAGAAGTGCCACAGATAAACAGATTTTAGTTTGTAAGTCAGGAGCTTTTCCAGCTGGGTGGGTGGAGCTGCCTTATTTGTTCTGTTTTTAAACAAGTCACCAGAATGACAGTCTCTTGACCAGATTTTCATTTCCTGATCAATATTAGCCTAAGTTTCTAAGGGTAAATAATTTTTTTTTTTTTTTTTCTTCTGAGTAGGGGTATTTGAGAGGCTGGCCTTGAACTTGGAATAGTGCTCTTGTGTCTACAAGTGCTGGCATTACAGGCATCTGTCACTGTATACAAAGTTGCAAAAAGTTTTAACAAGGTGAAGAAACCCTTTTAATGAAACAGTTGTGGAGTTTTTTTTTTTGTTGTTGTTGTTAATGGTTTGTTGTTTTGAGACAGGGTTACTCTGTGTAGTCCTGGTTGTCCTAGAAGGTGCTCTATTGATGAGGCTGGTCTTGAACTCAGAGATCTGCTTCCCTAGTGCAGAGATTAAAGGCATGTGCCACCACCATCAGGCATAAACAGTTGATTTTGTTTATTTTCATTTAGTTGCTTTCTTCAATTTTGAGAGAGAGAGAGAGAGAGAGAGAGAGAGAGAGAGAGAACACTGAGAGAGACTGTGTGTCTGTGTGTGTCTGTTCCTGATGCAGGCTAGAAAGATGGAAAATTATGGGGACATGGGAAGGGGAAGGAGCCTGTCCTGTTCCCAGTCTGGCTGAAGACGTCATTAACATTTGCTAAGACTTTTCTCCTTTAGTTTTCTAGAAGCTTACCAGAATCTGCCTTTGTAAGACAGGGGTATGTTCTGAACTCCTCATGTGTCCTGTATGGCTCCTGGTGTTGAGGAATAATTGTACTTACTAAAGAAGAGGGAGGACTTCTGAACTCCTTTAATCTTTGCATAGGCAGGGAGATAATCTGAATTAAAGGCTATCATGGTCTACAAGTGACTTCCAGGCTACATAGTGAGACCTTGTCCAAAATAAATAAGTAAATAAATACAAAAGCTAAACAACAAAAAATGGGTTCTTAGCAAAACTTTGAGATGTCACAGGAGTTTTCTAAGACACTTAATTGCTGGTCTTCTTTAGTAAGCTTTAGTAAGCCCATACTAATACTTTCGGATGGCTTCTCTTTCCTGAGCGCCTTTTCTTTTAAACCTTTGAGCTTGAGATCTGTATTGTAATTGCTTTTAATAAACTTTAATTTTGCATCATACTGGCTTGTTCAGAAATTCTTCTCTGAGTAAAGTCAGGAATCCTAGTGAAGTTCCTTAATACCTGAGTGAAGTTCCTTAAAGGGAAAGGAAGCTCTCCAGGCTGCTGTCAGGGAAAGCCTTAGAATGCAATCTTTGTTCCTGCTGTAGTTGACATCCCTGTTGAGCCAAGGCTCCTTCAGCCTCTGGGGTGCTGGGATTACAGTCCTAGCATAGAACCACCACACCACATTTGAGATTGATCCCCTACTGTCTGTGTTTGTCATCTGTCCTTTCTACCTTTTCCTGGGGCTGCATCCCCAGCTCAAGATTGCTTTTTCCCTGTTGAGAATTCTCCATCTAACTTACTGATTCCTTGTTCCTAATGCATGATAATTAAGTCAGAAAACAGTGCCTTTTTGTTGTTGTTTTTTCCCCTTTCCCTTTTGTGCCGAATAGAAGATGTGTTGTGGGCTTTTTAGTAACCTGTTGAATTTTGGAAAATGAGATCCATGACTGAAGGGACATACTATGGGAAATGTATTATGCTCAATGAAAGAAAATAAATGGTTCTTATGTGAAATTTCCTCCCTCTTGAGATCAGGCTAGCCTGGAACTCATTACACAAGCTAGGCTGTCCTCAAACTTACCTTGATCTCTCTGCCTCTGACTCCTTAGTGCTAAGATTATAGGTTTAACACCAGCAATTATGGAATTATCTTGGTTTATTTCCTTAGATCAGCTTAGAGACCAGGAACATCATTTCTTTGAATTTTTTCCTTCCCTTCTTTTTTTCTTTCTTTTCTCTTTTCTTTTCTTTTCTTTTTTTTTTTTTTCAAAACAGGGTTTCTCTGTGTATCCCAAACTGTCGTGGAACTCCCTCAGTAGACAAGTCTAGACTCTAAGTCAGAGGTCCACCTGCCTTTGCCCCCAAGTGCTGGAGCTAAGGGCATGTGCCACCATGGTCTGGCTCTTTGAAATTCTTGTATTTTGTTTTTGCTTAAGTGAGTTCTGATTATATTTCTTTGCAATTCTTGCTAGTTTTATCTTCAGATGCTTGGGGTGGGGGTGGGGGACTTTTTAAAAGTACTATTGTGGCCGGGTGTTGGTGGTGCAAGCCTTTAGTCCCAGCATTTGGGAGTCAGAGGCAGGCAGGTCTCCGTGAGTTTGAGGCCAGCCTGGTCTACAAAGCTACACATAGAAACCATAACTCAAAAAATAAAAAACAAACAAAAACAAACAACAACAACAAAAGAACAAAAAAATTACTATTGTGGTGCTGGAGAGATGGTTCATCAGTTAAGAACATTGGCTGCTTTTCCAGAAGATCTTTGTTCAATTCCTAGCACTAGAATGGTAGCTCACAACTGTCTGTAACTTCAGTTCCAGGGGATCCCAGACCCTCCACACAGACAATGCAGCAAATCACCAATACACATAAAGTAAATAACTTTTTAAAAAGTATTATCGTGTGTATATGTATGTGGTTTGCCGTGTGGAGGTTAGAGGACAACTTTCCAGAATTGATTCTTTCCTGTTCATGCCTGTAATTGCAGTCCTTGGGAGACTGAGGCATGAAGATTGACACATGAAGACTGAGGCCAAACAGACTTTTTTCTAAGCTTCATTTAAGTTAATATTTAGGGTTGGAAACGTTTTTGAGCATGTTAATTTGTGTGCTAGGTGTTGCTGTAGAGAAGCTCAGTGGTTAGGAGCACTGGTTATCCTTGTAGAGGATCCAGGTTCAATTCCCAGCACCTACATGGCTTCACACAAACATTTCTAACTCCAATTCCAGGGAGTTAGAATTCCAATTCAATGTCCTTTTCTGGCGTCTATGGGCACCATATACGCTCATGATACACAGACATACATGTTAGCAAAACATCCATATATGTAAGGTGTCTGTGAGGTGACTCAGTGGGTTAATCATTTGCTGACAAGCCTGACGACCTGAGTTCCAACTATGGACTCACATGGTTGCAGGAGAGAGCTGACTTCTGTAGTTCCTCTGACCTCACATGTGTGCTGTGTACACACATGTCTAATGTCTTTCAAAAGTCTGCTAATGATACTTTACTTTCTTTTGGTGTTAGAAATTGAACTTCGGGCCCTCACATGTTATGCGAATCTTTAACAGTCTCTAATATTGAGTTATAGTCCCAGCTATTCTTAGTGTGTGTGTATGTGTCTTTACAAACAGGCCTGTGCTTGCCACAGTATGTGTGTAGAGGGCAAAGGATAATCTAATCTCTAGTTTCTTCACCTTCTGTCTTGTTTGAGACAGGGTCTCCTGTTTGTCTTTTAAGACAGGGTTTCTCTGTGTAACAGTCCTGGCTGTCCTGGAACTTGCTTTGTAGACCAGGCTGGCCTTGAACTCACTGAGAGATCCTCCTGCCTCTGCCTCACAAGTGCTAGGATTAAGGGCATGTGCCACCACTGCCCTGCTGAGACAGTCTCTCTCTACTGTTGACTGTTATGTATACCAGATTAGCTGTAGCTTCCAGGGACACTCCTGGTTCTGGCTTCCACCTCACAATAGGAACACTGGGTTTCTCAAGGGTTCTGGAGATTTGAACTTAGGTCTTCATACTTGTGCTACAATTGTGTTAGCCATCAGCAGCCCCACTCCCACCCAATTGTTTTTATTTATTTATTCCTTTTTGTTTTTGAGACAGTCTCACTATGTAGCTCTGTCTGGCATAGAACTCACTATATCGACTAAGTTGGCTTAAGAGCTCACAGAGCTATAACTGCCTCTCCCTCCTGAATGCCCCGCACCATTTTATTTATCTTTTGACCCAAGGTCTTCTGTAGCTCAGGCTGATCTGGAGCTTTGCTTTGTAACTGAGAATGACCAGGGATTCAGTCTTCCTACCTCTATCTCCCAAATGCTGGGACTACAGATATACAGGACCACGCCAGCCTAGGAAGAAAACGGAAAATTTAACATTTATTTGCTTATGCATTTGTGAATATCGGGAATGTATGTGACAGGCAGAGGATAACTTGTAAGGTTAGTTCTCCTCCATCCTGTGGGTCCTTGAGGTTGAACTTGGGTTCTCAGGCTTTTGTAACAAACAATGCTTTTTTTTCCCCCCTAGAGTTATACAAAATTTTTATGAGTGCTTTGCTTGTGTGTAAGTGTGGCACACATGCAGTGCCCACAGAATTGGAAGAGGGCATCAGAACTGGAGTCACAGATGATGTGTGTCACGATGAGGGTGCTGGGATTCGAGCCCAGGTCCTCTGCAAGAACTGCCAGTGCTTTTAACCATTGAGCCACCTTTTGAGGCCAAGAAAAAAAAGTCTTTTAAGTATAACTTTTATCTAAATAAGTTAGAGCTTTAAAAGCACCAATTAAAGGTTTTACTTACTTTTCAGATATATAAAAACAAAAATTCAGACAGTGATTTTTATTCTTTCCTTTTTTTGGTCACACTAGGGATTGAACCCATGTTCTTGTGGCAGGCATTGAACAGCATCCTTAAACCATTTTTTAAAAATAAATTTTTATTTTAATTAAAAACAATCTTATTTTACATACCAATCTCAGTTTCTTCTCCCTCTCATCCTCCCATTATCCCCACCAACCTCCCATTCCACCCCTAATCTACTCCTCAGGGAGGGTGAAGTCTTCCATGGGGGATCATCAAAATCTGTCACATTGTTTGGGGCAGGACCTAGGCCTTCCCCCGTGTAACTAGGCTGAGAGAGTGTCTCTCCATAGGGAATGGGCTCCCAAAGTCCGTTTGTACACTAGGGGTAAATACTAGTTCCACTGCTAGAGGCCACATAGATTGACCAGGCCTCCCAACTGACACCCACATTCAGAGGGCCTGGTTCCTGTACTGGTTTCCCAGCTGTCAGACTGGGGTCAGAGAGCTCCTACTTGCTCTCAGGTCAGCTGTTTCTGTGGGTTTCCCCAGCAGGGGTCTTGACCCCTTTGCTCATCATACTTCCCCCTCTACAACTGGATTCCAGGAATTCTGCTAGTGCTTGGCTGTGAATCTCTGTTCCTTAGAACAGATATGTGGATCAGGTTGACCTCAGCACAGATTTGCCTGCCTCTGCTTCTTAAGTGGTGAGATTAAAAGCATGTGCCACCAGACCTGCTACCAGGCCCAGTTTCAGCTTAGCTCTTTGGCATTAGAGTCTGTCTTAGTTAGGGTTTCTATTGTTGTGAAGAGATGCCATGGCCACTGCAAACTTTTATAAAGGAAAACATGTAATTGTTGCTGGTTTACAGTCCAGAGGTTTAGTCCATTATTGTCATGGCAGGAAGCAAGGCAGCATGCAGGCAGACATGGTGCTGGAGCTGAGAGTCTTTATATCTTGATCCAAAAGGATGTGGCTTGGAAATAGATGAAACTTCAAAGCTCACCTCTACTGTGACACACTTCCTCCAACAAGACCACACCTACTCCAACAAGGCCACACCTCCCAATACTACACTGCCTTTAGGGGATATTTTCTTTCTCCTCAGTCAAATAGTTTATCAAGGAATGAGAATAATATGCTGAACTGGTCACAGTGGTATATATAACTTGTCTCATCCCTGGGGAAGAAGGGACAAGGAAGATTAGGATTTCAAGACCAGCCTTAGCACATAGTGAATTTCAGACCAGCGTGGGCTACATGAGGCCTTGCATCAATCAATAAACAAAAAAGCTGGGTTCTGCAGAGTGGCCTTGCCATTAAGAACACTGGTTTATAGGCTTGGCTGTATGCATCTATTTTTAGGAATGCGGTCTTATTTCCTATAATGACTTCAATAAGTAGATATAAGTGAGAAAAACACATTGTAAATAAGACATCCTTGTCTCTGAGAGTGCTTCAATGCCTGCAAAGATCTGTGAGTTACAAGGCTAGACAAAGGTATACAGTGAGACCCTATCTCAAAGCAGAAACAAGCTGGGTGGTGATGGTGCACACCTTTAATCTCAGTATTAGGGAGGCAGAGTTAGGTTTATCTCTGTGAGTTCGAAGCTATCCTGGTCTACACAGTTTGTTCTAGGATAGCCAAGGCTACACAAAGGAATCCTGTCGCAAAAAAAAAAAAAAAAAAAAAGAAGAAAACATAAAAACAAAGATAACCCTTTTCATTTACAATAAGACAATCTAGAGAAAGACATGAACATATTTATTAGGCATTTATTAATTTTCTGTGTTTTAGGCTCTACTTTAATATTTTGTTGGTTACTGTATTTATTTCTAAAATATTTATCTGTTTTATGTGTATCTGTGTGCCTGAGTGCATATGTGTGCACCACATGGGTTTAGAAAACTTCAGAGGTCAAAATAGAAGGGCATTAGGTTCCCTGGAACTGGAGTTTCAGACTATTGTAAACTGCCATGTGGGTGCTGGGAATTGAACCCGGGACCTTTGGAAGAGTAGCCAGTTCTCTTAACCCCTGAACCATCTCTGCAGTTCTTATCTCCTATGTCATGAAGTCTCTTCTACTTCCCAAGTAAATTACAAATTTAAAAAGTTTACACCTTTTTACAACATCTTTTTTAACTTTTGTATTTTTCCTTCTCATTTTCACTGTAGTTGGATGACTGAAGTCTTTCTTGAGACAGGCTCTCAAATACCAGGTTAACCTTGATCTTACTATGTAGCTAAAGATGATATTGAAGTTCCAGATCTCCTTGCCTGTACCTCCATAGAGGTGGGATTATAGTTATGTGCCATCACTCCAGGGCCTTCATGCATGCCAGGCAAGCGTCTTGCTGAGCTATATAATATGAATTCCAAGTCAGGCTAGGGGGAGGTCCTGTCTTCAAAAAAAGAAATAAAAAATAGGCCAGGGATACAGCTCAGTTAGTAGAGCCCTTATTTGTCAGGCACAAGATCCTGAGTTTAATCCCCAATACAGTGCAAACCCTACCCTCCCTCCAACCTCCAGATGGTTTCTAAGCTGGATGTGGTGGTGGCTTACACCTGTTTTTTGTTTGTTCTTTTTTTTTTTTTTTTTCCCCTCTGAGACTTAAATCCTAACTCCTTAGTGCTGAAATTACAGGCCTGTACTATAAAGTAAGTGAACTTCAATCAGAAAATTCCTTCAGCTCACTGCCTTTTTCATATATATTTATTTAGCTTTATCATTTTCCATGAAGGGAGAATCAGTATTGTGGATTGATATCAGCAAACTTTAAGTTCTAACACATAGACATATACATATGTGTGTGTGTGTATACACATAATTCCCTCAGCTTTGCTGTTTGTTTTGAGACAAAGTCTCACTCTAGCTGGCTTGGAACTTGCTATGCTGATCAGGCTGCTTTAGGACTCAAAGAAATTCCTCTGCCTCTTCCTCCTGAGTGCTAATATTAAAGACACGCACCACCACACCTGGTAACTTTGTTTTTCAAAGATGTATTTTTATTTTTCAGTGTGTGTGTGTGTGTGTGTGTGTGTGTGTGTGTGTGTATGTATGTATGTATGTATGTATGTGTGAGTATGTTGGTACATGTGTCCTTGGAGGTCAATAGACATGTTGGGTCCCCTGGAGGTAGAGCTGTATTATAGACTGAGCTGCCAGGTGTAGGGAGCAGAAGTAGTCCTGAGTGAATGTGCATTGTTGACACAGGCATGACCATGTTGAGATTGCCGAGGCCTCAGACCCATGGGAAATTGACAAAGTCATTGCCCATATGGTACAGTCCAAAGGGGGCTGGCAGGGTTCTCCTGATTCTTAGTATGAGTGTGTTTGTTTTTTTATTTTTAATTTTTTTATTAATAATATAATTTAAAAATTTACATGTCAATCCCAGTTTCCTCTCCCTTCCTTTCTCCCTTCCTCTTACCATCTTTCCCCCCTTACATGCATCCTGACCACCCTCCCCTCCCATTCCCCCCACCCCATTCCACATGTAGGGCTATGTTATCCAGGTGGGGTCATGTAAGTCTGTCAAGTCATTTGAAGTAGGGACTAGGACTTCTCTCTTGTCTCTAGGTTAAGGGAGTATCCCTCCATGGGGGAGTGTCCGCAAGGTCCTTTTGTGAACCAGGAATACATCTTGGTTCTACTGTCTGAGGTCCCTTAGACTTCTCATCCTTCTTGCTGAGACCAATATTCAGGGGGTCTGAGTCAGTCCCATGCTGGATTCCCATCTATCAGTCTGGGGGGGGGCCATTAGCTCCTCTTTGTTCAGATCAGCTGTCTTTGTGTGTTTCTGCAACTTGTTCTTGTTCTCTCTCTGCATCTGAATTCTAGTTCGACTCAGTGCTTAGTTATAGGTGGTTTGCTTCTGTTTACAACAGCTACTAGATGAGGGCTCCATGATGGTGGATAATTTAGTTGATGATCTCACTATCAGGGAAGGGCATTTATGGTAGCCTTTCCACGGTTGCTCAAATTGTTAGTTGGAGTCAATCTTGTAGGTCTCTAGACCTTTCTTTAGGTTCAGTTTTCTCTTCAAACCAATAATGGCTCCCTCTTTTATGTTCTCTCTCTCTCTTTTTTCTGTCTTCTATTCCTACCCTGACTCAATCTTCCTAGTCACATGTGCTTTCCTCTCCTCCCCTTCTCTTTCTCCTAGTTCTCTCTCCATTCACTGCTCCCCCCCCACTTCCCATGTGCTCTGGGGGACTTATCCCTTCCCCCTTTTGTGAGGGACCATATATGAATCTCTTGTAAAATACACCTTGTATCTTACTTCCTCTGGTAGTGTGAATTATAGGCTGGTGATCCTCTGCTCTAGTTCTAAAATCCATATATGAGTGAGTACATACCATGTTCTTTTTGTGACTGGGTTACCTCATTCAGGATGGTTTCTTCAAGTTCCATCCACTTGCCTGCGAATTTCAAGATTCCATTACTTTTTTCTGCAGAGTAGTATTTCATTGTGTAGATGTGGCTCATCTTCTTTATCCATCCTTAAGTTGAGGGGCATCTAGGTTGCTTCCAGGTTCTTGCTATTACAGATAATGCTGCTATGAACATAGTTGAGCACATGTCTTTGTTGCATTGATGTCGATCATTTGGGTGTATACCTAAGAGGGGAATTGCTGGGTCCTGTGGTAAACTAATTCCCATTTTCCCGAGGAACCGCCATACTGATCTCCAAAATGGTTGTACTAGCTTGCACTCCCACCAGCAGTGGAGGAATGTTCCCCTTTCTCCACATCCTCTCCAGCATAAGTTGTCATTGGTGTTTCTAATTGTAGCCATTCTGGCAGGAGTAAGATGGTATCTCAAAGTTGTTTTGATTTGCATTTCCCTGATACCTAAGGATGTTGAGCACTTTCTTAAGTGTCTTTCAGCCTTTTTGGTTTCCTCTACTGAGAATTCTTTCTTCAATTCTGTACCCCATTTTTTAATAGGGTTATTTCGTGTTTTGTTGACTAGTTTCTTGAGTTCTTTGTATATTTTGGAGATCAGCCTTTCGTCAGATGTAGGGTTGGTAAAAATCTTTTCCTCATCTGTGGGCTGTCGTTTGGTCTTGTCCACTGTGTCCTTTGCCTTACAGAGGTCCCATTTATTAATTGTTGATCTCAGTGTCTGTGCTACTGGAGTTATGTTCAGGAAGCAGTCTCCTATACCAATTTGTTCAAGGGTACTTCCTACTTTCTCTTCTGATAGGTTCAGTGTGGCTGGATTTAATGTTGAGGTCTTTGATCCACTTGGACTTGAGTTTTGTGCATGGCAATAGACATGGGTCTATCTGCAGTCTTCTAGTATGAGTGTGCTTGCATGTGTGTGCTCATATGCGTGAGTGTGGAGGGCGGAGGTGTAGCAGGTTGACTTACTTACTCTTCATTGTATTTGCTGTCTGGCTCCCTCATTTTCCCACCTCGATTTCCCAGTTCTGGGGCTTTATGTGTGTGCCAGCATACCTGCTTTGTGTGTGGCTGAGTTCTATTCATAATCTTTTGTTAAGTATTTTAGTATATTTTCAGAAAGAATATTAGTTTATAATTTTGTATATATGTTTTTTACTGATTGTCTTGTTTTGATATCAGGTTGATACTAGATTTATCAGTAAAATTATGTGGGGTTTGATATACCACCGATATATTTTCTGAGACTATGTAGAGTTGATGTTAGTTCTTTACATGTTGATTAAATGCATAGTAAAATAATCTTGACCTGAACATTTCTTTTTGGGGGGAGTATAAAATTAATAATTTAGTTTTCTTAGTTATAGAACTATTATATTTATTATCATGTTGAGTCAGTTATAATTTGGCTTTTCTTCCTCTTATTGCAGGTTGGATCAATTTTATTTACCTGTTTAAAAGAACCAGTTTTTTTTTTTTTTTGGGGGGGGGTGCTTTCTTTCTTTTTCTTCTATCTTAGAGTTTCTGGTGTTTTGGTAAAAACACCATCTGTGACCAAAACAACTTGTGTAGGAAAGTATTTTAGCTTATAGTTTCATATCCACATCACAGTCTATCATTGAAGCAAGTCGAGGCAGGAATTCAAAACATAAGCCACTAAGGAGTCCTGCTGACTTGTTTCTTCTCCCATGGCTTGCTCAGCCTGCTGCTTTTAACACCTAGGACAACCAGCCCATCATTGCCTACAGTGAGCTGGGCCCTCACATATCAATCACTAAGAAAATGCTCCACAGGCTTGCCCACATGCCCATCTAGTGGGGCATTTTTCTCAGTGGAGGTTCCCTGTTGCCAGAGACTCTGGTTTGTGTCATGTCAATTTGGTATGAAGCCATCTGGCATAGCCTCTAAGCCTGTTATAGTCCTATTTCCTTTGATTAATGTGTACATGAGTGTGTGTGTGTGTGTGTGTGTGTGTGTGTGTGTGTGTGTGTGTGTGAGTGTGAGGAACTCATGTAACTAAGGATAACTTTGACCTTCCAGTCTCTGAGTGCTGGAATTACAGGAGTGCATCAATACACCAGGGCCTGTAGCATGCTAGGCAACCACTCTACTGGCTGAGCCATACCCCCAGCCCCATGTGACAGAGGGTGGGTCCCTTTAGCAAGAACTCGCGGATAAAAGACTCAAGAGTCTAGAGGTGTCTCATTGGTTAAGAGCATGCATTGTTACTGCAGAGGAGTTTCCCTTTGCTTCAGGTACCATATCAGGTGACTCAACTGTCTGTGACTTCAACTACAGGGTATCCAACATCCTTCTCTAGCATCAGCAGGCAACTGTACTCACATTTGCACATATCTCCCCCCTTCAATTAAAAATAAATCTTTAAAAAAAACATACACTCAGAAGGGATGGTTTATTAGAGTCAGTAAGAAAAGTACAGGGCAGGCAAGCTGAAGATCTCAACACTGCCAGGAGGAAGGATATATGAAGAAGACCAAGAGGAAAAAGTCATGTCCTTAACTAGAGCAAAAGGAAAAAAAGACACCTAGGAGGACAGGTGAACACACCAGAGAACTAGGGAGTTTAAAACCATGGCACCAAACTGTCTTCCTCTCAGAGCCAAGAGTGGCTTGGGCGCAAATTTATTTATATATTTATGAGACTGTCACACACTGTACTCACTGTTTAGTCCAAGGTGGCCCGGGATTTGTGGCCATCCTCCTGAGTGCTACACTTAGATAGAAATATTAATATTATTTGGTTTAGTTTTGTAGTCAGTATAGGTGGAACTGACAGGAGAATTCTAGGGAGAGGAAAGCACATAGGAGAAGCCAGAGAGTCACTAGGAAGGTAGGATGCCTAGACATTCTCCAGAAGCCAGGACCATATGGCAGTACTTAGATTAATAGAAATGGGTTAATAATAAGAGAGAGCTAGTCAAAAGAAGCCTGAGCCATCAGCCAAATAATTTATAATGAATATAAGCCTCTGTGTGTTTACTTGGGACTAAACAGCTGCCAGACAAGGCAGAAGAGAAACTTTTGTCTACAAGAACTCACATAAACAAATTTTAAAATAATTTTTAAAGCTAAATTGACATTATTCAAAGCTCTGGCTGTTCTGGAACTCATATCTCTCTGCTGTAGCCCTGTGATATCTGAAGTTCTAGTAGGTTTTCTTTTGTTTGTCTTTGCCCCCAACCTGCTATCTTTCAGTTCAGATTAGTTGTTTTGTTTTTCTCTATAGCTCTTGCTCATTTTCATTGATGTCCACTATTGATAAGACCATGGGACATTTTTATTTGAATTGTATATGCCCATTTACATTTTTCATTCCTCAGGTTTCTAGTTTTTGATTTTTTTTATTTCCATATCATATATCTTTGTTTGCTAAGGCTGAGTTTTTATTTTTTATTTTTTTTTCTTCGAGACAGGGTTTCTCTGTGGCTTTGGAGGCTGACCTGGAACTAGTTCTTGTAGACCAGGCTGTTCTTGAACTCACAGAGATCCACCTGCCTCTGCTGGGATTAAAGGCGTGAGCCACCAAGTCCTGGCTGAGTTTTAAACATTTCTTTCAAATGTTCTTTTAGTTGGTTACTTACAAAACTTTTGTTAAGTAATTCTAATATCTGTGTCATTTTAATGTTAGCATCTGTTAACTGACACCTCCCCTTTGAGATCTTCCTGATTTTTAGTATGACCAGTGATTTTTTTTTTAATTAAAACCTTGATGATTTTGTATTTAAAATTGTCTGTTCAGAATATGTGAGTCTTCTAATACATGATTGAGATTTTACCTAAAACTTGAAACTTTCTTTTTTTGTTTTGTTTTTTGAGACAAGGTTTTTCTTGTATATCCCTGGCTGACCTGGAACTAAGGGATCCACCTGTCTCCGCCTCCTAAGTGCTGGGATTAAAGGTGTGCATTGTTGCTCTTGGTTTTGTTTTGTTTTCTTTTTTTTTGGTGGAGTTTTTGAGTTAGCGTTTCATGTGGGCCACTAAATCCACCTTGTATAGGATCCACCTTGTATAGGAATATGACTGAACTCTGGTTTTTCCAGACAGGGTTGGTTCTGTGTATGACAGCCCTGACTGTTCTGGAACTCATTCTGTAGAGCAGGCTGGTCTCGAACTCAGAAATCTGCCTGTCTCTTCAGTGCTGGGATAAAAGGCGTGGGTCACCACTGACCAGCTGACTTTGAACTTTTGATTTTTCTCTCTCCGGTCTTCCATGTGCTGGGATCACAGATGTTTGCCACCCCATGCCTGGATTGAACATTTCTTTTTTTTTTAATTTTTAAATTGTATTTATTTATTTGTGTATATGGTTGTGGGATGTCACAGTGCATGTGTGTGAGGTCGGAGTCCACCTTATGAGTCAGTTCTCTCTTCACCATGTGGGTGCTAAGTAGCGAATTAAAGGCATTGGAGTTAGCAGTAAGTTCTTTTACCTGCTTAACTGTGTGAGTATTGTTTTTAGGCAGCGTCTTGATGTTAATTGTTGAGGGTATTGATATTTATTATTTCCTGACAGAAATGACATCAGATGTACCATCTCTGGGTCCCACCATTGCTTCAGGAAACCCTGGACCTGGGATTCAAGGTGGCGGAGCTGTTGTACAGAGGGCTATTAAGCGACGATCAGGGTAAGTTTGAATATATATCATCAGTGTCTCTCTTGTAAAAAACAACTTGATTTAGTCTCCTCCTACTTTTCTATTCCCTACCTCACTTTTTGATCTTACTACAGTGCTGTCACATAGCTAACTCTTAGTCCCTGGATTTTTCCTTATGTAGGCTTGCTATTTTATATACATTTCTTTTAAAAATGTCTATATAATTTGAGTAGATATATAGCTATAAAGAAAAAGATGGAACTGTTGTGCCTATTGCCTGTCACTTTGCTCTCATCTTACCTCACTCATAGAATCAATTGTTTCACACTTAGTGTTGACTTTAATTAATACATTACTTTTATAATTTCACATGAAAATTTCTAAGCAGGCAGTAGCATGTATTCTAATAGGTCTCAATAATAAAAACCCAGAGTCTGATATTAGGAGGAGGAAGCTGAAAGTCAGAGAAGCAAAATAGCCAGCTACTAGCTTTTACCTCTACCTTAGACCAGATGGGCTGTCCTGTCTCCGTGAATCTTCACACTGACTGCCTAGATTGCCTAGACTACTCAGACTGCCTCAGACTGACTGTCTTAGACTGCATTATGCTCCTGTCTCCTCCTGCCCTATATTCCTCTCTTCGTCCAGCCATATCCCTTCCTGTTTCCACCTCCTTAGTGCTTGGATTAAAAGCGTGTAACTCCCAAGTGTTGGGATCACCTTTGTGTGAGCTCTGTTTCTCTTTTAGACTGGATCAATTTCGTGTAGCCCAGGGTAGCCTTGATCTAAGAGATCAGTCTGCCTCTGTCTCCGAGTGCTGGGATTAAAGGCTTCACACTGCCTGGTTTCTGACTAATTAGTGACTTAGCTTTGCACTCTGATCTTCAGGCAAACTTTATTTGTTAGATCATAAACAAAATATCACCACAGCAGGTTAAAATTTTGTTCTGTTGATTTTTTTGTTTTGTTTTGTTTGTTTTCAAGACATGGTTTCTCTGTGTAGCACTGGCTGTTCTGTAACTCACTGTAGACCAGGCTGGCCTTGAACTCAGTGATCCACCTGCTTCTGTATCCAGAGTACTGGAATCAAAGATGTGCACACCACTCCCTTGTGGTCTTTGAACTTGAGAGCTTCTCTTTGGATGTATCTTTATTTATAAGCAGCCAAAAACAAACAAAACAAACAAAAAACCCCAAACACACACACACATCCCAAAAAAACTCAAACCAAAACAAAAAACCCTCTGGAAGGTAAAGGACTATGGGAAAGGCCAATGGTTTCACTGTTGTTAAGAAAACTATTTTTTTTTTTAGCTGGGGACAGTGGTGGTGCACACCTTTAGTCCGAGCACTTGGGAGTCAGGGACAAGCAGATTTCTGTGAGCAGGAGGCCAGCCTGGTCTACAGAGGGAGTTCCTGGACAGCCAGTACTGCACAAAGAAGCCCTGTCTTAAACATCACCCCCCACCCCCAAAAGAAACTGTTGGCTTTCTCTAAGCTCTTGTGTTTATATTCTCAAAATCTTTTTGTTAAACTTACTTCTTTTCTAAGTTATTGATACTTTCTTTGGCTTGGAATGCTAGTCCTTTTAGTTACAAAAGTATTAAGTACGGGATTTGAATGTGGCATTATTGTGTGACAGCTAATAGACTCTAAAGGTAGGTGAGGCACATCCCTTGTTTTCAAGTTTCTAACATTCTGATCGTCATTGTGTGTATATACACACACACAGGCACACACAATGACTATATGTATATATATATACATATGTACATATACACATTCACACACACATACATACATATATGTATATACACATATGTATATGCCATGCAAGATAGAATATGGCAAAAACAGGTGAGGTATGAAATCCTCATACTTGAAATCCTAATACTCAATAGGGCTGAGTCTGGAGGATGAAGAATATGAGGCCATCCTTGATTACATAACGATACTCTATCTTAAAACAAAACTAAAGATAAAGACAATTACCTAAAAGTTTATTTTTTTTTTTAAAGCATATAAAGACTAATTTGGGATGGTAATGATTGGGAATAGTTCTTGAAAGAAGGTTGTTTTAGGGCAGTGGTTCTCAACCTTCCTAACCTAATGTTACAACTCTTTAAAACAGTTCCTCATGTTGCAGTGGCCCCCAATGACAAAATTATTTTGTTGCTACTTAATAGTTACAATTTTGGTACTGTTATAAATTGTTGTATAAATATATGATGTAAAAAGCAGTAGAATGGAACTACGGCTTTAAGACCAGTGAGACAGCCCAGTGGTTAAAGGCCCTTATGTGTGAGCCTGGTTATCTTTGCTTGATCCCAGAATCCACATAAAGGTAGAAGGAGAAAACCAACTCCAGCAAGTTGTCCCTGACCTCTAATGAATATGGTGCCCATGTACACATCATACACTCAAACACAAAAAAATACTAAGCTTAGAAGTGAAAAATACAAGGTTCCTTTAGGATCACCCACTTTTTGCTATTAGATTGTGTGTGTGGGGGGTTGTTGGGGCTCAAACACAAGGCCTTGTGCATTCTTGGACTCATACTTTACCACTGAGCTAGTTTTCCTAGCTGTTGCTTGTTGTTTTTTGTTTTTGTTTTTGAAATAAGGTCGAGTATACCCCAGGTCTGGGACTCATGATTTCCTTCTGAATGCTAGGATTACAGTTTTGTATCAGCATTTCTTGCAAAAAAATACATGAAAATGAATCTTGAGTTCCAGAGAGATGTCTCAGTGGTTAAGAGTGCATACTGCTTTAACAGATCCAGAATTCAGTTGCTAGCACCTCCTTTTGGTGGCTCACAGCCATCTATGACTCTAGCTACAGGGGACCTGGTGCCCTCTCTGACTCTGTGGCACCTGTGTTCACATGTGGGCATGCCCCCAAAAGACACACAATAAAACCTTTTTCAAAGTCATGAAAGATGGTTTCTTAATACTAAAAACATACTTAAAGAAGTGTTTGCTTTTTATTTTGTAACAAAGTCTGTTTGGTTTTGTTATTTTGATACAGTTTTCCTGAGCCCCAGCAGGCCTGGGCTCCCATTCCTCTTGGTTTCACTTCCCAAGTGCTTGGAAACAAAAACATGTGGCCACCATATAGTGCTCCTGTGTATCCATGTTGGCCTGGAGTTCACCATGTAGCCTAAGCTGGCCTCTCACTCATGATTCTCCTCCCTGCCTCTGCCTCCTGTGTTCCATGGATATAGTCAATTGCCACTACATCTGGGTATGGTGGCACATGTCTTTAATCCCAGCTCTTAAGAGACCCTAGCCTGGTGTACTTAGCGATTGCTAGATCTGCCAGAACAAAGTAGAAAGTTCCTCTCTCAGAAAAGCAATCACATCCTCCCTCTCTCTCTCTCTCTCTCTCTCTCTCTCTCTCTCTCTCTCTCTCTCTCTCTCTCTCTCACACACACACACACACACACATTTATTTATTTCCTCTGTGTGTATTTAGATAAGAAAAGAACCTGTGGTCCCAGGGATCCAATTCAGGCCTATAGGCTTGGTGACAAGTTCCTTATTCTGCTGAGCTAACTCTCTGGCCCTTCGTTTTCTATTTGCAATTGTCTGAGCTGAAAAGTTCCCAAGGGACAAGTTACCACATGTCCCACAATATCTGGTGAGCATGTGATCTTGCTTTCTTGCTTTCTTCTCTCTCTGACAGCTTAAGCTACATAGCCAGACCCTTTTGCTTCTACTTGCTCAGTACTTTGAGTTAAAGGTATGTGCCACTAAGGCTGGCCACAGCACAGTGACTTTGAATATAGTATATCTTTCATTTTTAGACTAACAACTTGCTGTATCTTCTCTATGTGTATAGCATTCACTCTACCAACTGAGCTATGCTCTGAGTTGGTGAGAACTGTTTGTTTGTACTTCTCTTGTACCTCTTCCTGGTTATGGTACTTGCCTCATGTGTACAGATCCCAGCTGGAGGAATCAGTTGTGCTACTGCAGCTTTCTCCATACTCCTTCCTTTTGCTTTTGAAACAGCCCAGAACTCACTATGTATCTGAGGGTGGCCTTTCAATGCTCATCCCAGTTTCTGGATGGTGATTGTAAGTATGGGCCACCATGGCTGATTTTTTTTGTCCAGTTATGACACTGAAAAACATGTATCATAGATTTGTTTTGCTTTTGCCCACTTCCTTCTATTTAGGTGAGCACATAGATGTCTTGTATCAATATATTTTACTTTCTTAAGATTCTATTTTATCAATAAACTAATTTTTTTTTGTTGCCTCTTCCTAGGCTGGATTTTGATGATGATGGAGAAGGGAACAGTAAATTTTTGAGGTAAGAGTTTTGATTTTTCTTTCTTTTTCTTTTTATAAAAGACTACTGATAAAGTGACTCTTGATTAGTAGGCTGGAGGGCTGGTTGGCTGGCTCAGTGGGTAACAGTATTTCTACCAAGTGTGATGATCTAAGTTGGATACCTCAGAACTCACTGACTGCTGCAAATTGTTCTCTGATCTCCACATACTGGCTGTGGCACGAGCACCTCTGACCCTAACAAACAAACAAACAAATAAGTAAATAAAATGATTTAAGATCACTGGGCTGGGAATGTAGCTTGCTAGAATGCTTGCCTCTCATGTGTAAGGCTTTGTGTTCAGTTCTTAGTACCAAATAGGTTATTCAAGTATACTTATACTTCTGGCTTATAATGTTTTTCTTCATTGGCCTAAAGAATATGCTTTATCCTAAAACTGTACATTTCCTAATATCATAGGACAGTTTTAGGTGTTACATTGTTTTTATAGATAGCTCCTCAGAGAGGAGAGCACAGAAAATTTAGAAGACCATCCCTAAGCCAAGTTATATGTTGATTCATGACTTAAAAAGAATAATAGGCTGTGAGGATAGCTCAGTGGTTAAGGATTTGACATTGCAAATCTGAGAATAACAGTTCAGAGTCCCAGAACTCACATAAATGCCAATGGGCATGGCATCTTGCTTGTAATTCCAGCCTTGGAAGATAGACACATCCCCAGAGTAAGTTAGCATTGAGTAGTTTTTATCTGTAAGCTTTGAGTTTGATTGAGAAATCCTGCCTCAGTGAATAAGGTAGAGGGATAGAGAAGGATTCTTGACATTAACCTTGGGCCTCTCTATGCATGTGCACTCACATGTATATGTTCTTACATATGTGAGTGCTGAATTTGTTATTATTTTATTCTCTTCCTTCCCATGAGCCCTGTGTGTGATGAAATAATTCTGCCTCATGTAGTAAGGCAGAAGAGTGATGGAGGATCATTCTCCACATTAACTTTGGGCCTCTTCATGCATGCTCATTCACATGCATGTGTACTGTACCCACACAGACCTGTGCCTCATACACATGCAAACATGCATATATACACAAATGGAGAATGAAAAGAATTAATTGGTTAGTTCTCACAAGTCAGTAGATTGATTGAATCTTGCTTGAATTCATGGTAAGACTGCTCAGCCATCTGGTTGATTTAAAGTTAGACTCAACTGGCATAGTTGCTTGTGTATACATGCCCTGCATCACTGTTGGAGAGGGCTACACTGTTGGAAGGTATAATTTGATGATATTCTACTCTGTCTCACTCTAGTACCTGTTGACTTATCTTTTAGGTTTTTTGTGTATATATATATATATATATATATATATATATATATATATGTATGTATGTATGTATGTATGTATGTATATATGTGTGTGTGTGTGTGTGTGGTACAGATTTTTTGTGTACATGTGTGTATGTGTGTGGTACAGGGTGGCAGGGTTCAGACCAGTCTAAAACTTGGAGCTTAAGAAGGGATGGTGGTTTGAATGAGAATATTCCCCGTAGGTTTGTATGCATGTTTGAATACTTGCCCCCAGTTGGTGGACCTGTTTGGGAACGGTTAGGTGTGGCTTTGTTAGATGAGGTGTGTCACTGGGGCATTCTCTAAGGTTTCAAAAGATTTAGTTCTCTTTCTGTCTCTTGTTTGTGGAACAATGTGTGAGATACCAGCTGTTTCTGCCTTTGCTTCCCCATCGGATGTTTCCAGAACTACCTGTCCAGGGGAGGTACTACCCACAGTGAGATGGACCCTCCTTATCAGTTATTAATAAGAAAATATTCTACAAACTTGCTCAAAGGCCCGTTTGATGGAGACATTGTCTTATTTGAGATTTCCCCCTTTTCAGATATGTGTAGGTTTGTGTCAAGTTGACAAAAAACCAACCAACACAGCAATTGAAAGTAATTCTTCTTGACACTTAGTGGAACTTAATAAATTTGAAGAAGGGAAAAGATTTAATTTTGTGGCAGTAGACAGCCTTCTTTGTTGTTATTTCTACATTTATATATTTTAAGTGTCTGGATGTTTTGCCTGTAAGTATTGTTGGGACACACATGCATACGGTGCTGGCAGAGGCTAGAAAGGGGACTGCATCCTCTGGGACTGGAGTTACAGATGGTTGTGGAGACCATGTGTCCATCAGAGAAGATTGCTTGGACATGGATTTAATCCAATAGAAAGTCTTTCTCAGGGTGAGCTGTTTAAGCACAAAAATCTGGGTTGGCATACTTCAACAAGACTAACAAGATCAGTTAACCAGAAACAGGACTACAGAAGCTGAAAATTTAGCAAGGTTAGTACATTTATAGACTCCTAGAACTATGGACTTTGATGGATGAGTCCTTTGTGTCAGTGTTGGCAGGTGATGCTGCCTGTGGGCTGAGGTTTACAGCCTGAATGGCACTTCCATCATGGAGTCAGTTGTGCTAAGGTCGGGGCCTGTTACAGTAGGAACTGAACACTTAACAACTGAACCATTTCTTTGTCTCTCCATCCTTAAGATAGATATTTTTCAAATAGCTATATTGGGGATCCCTTTATTACAGAATCCCCCCCCCTCTGGCTTTTTTTTTTTTTTTTTTTTTTTTGGGGGGGTGGTGTGGAGTTTTCAAGACGGGTTTTTCTGTGTAACAGCCCTGGCTGTCCTGGAACTCGGTTTGTAGACCAGTAGACCAGGCTGGTCTTGAATTCACAGAGATTTGCCTGCTTCTGCCTCCCAAGTGCTAGGATTAAAGGTGTGCACCACCACTGCCCAGTGAGAATTGTTAATTACAGTGCCATGCTATCATGAACCATGCATTATGTATGATTGGTATGAAGGTATTAGACTATTTCTTCCCATGAGATAGTTTTTTCCCCTGAATCATTGCTCCCACCAAATCAAGTAATCCTAAGTTTTGTAACATTTTGGTCATTAGCAGATCACTATATGACTGTGGTCTCATACGATTATAATGGGAGCTATAAAATTATTACCTCATGACATAGCTATTATAACTTCAGAGTGAAAAAAATTCATCATTCATGTTTGTGGTGATGTTGGCATGTTGGTGTTGCTAATCATTAAAATGTAGCATATACATATGTATAGTTAATACTTGATTATAAATAAATCACTGTCACTTATGTATTTACTATGTTGTAGTATTTATTCCATTTTGCATCATTAGTAATTGAGCATAGGACCTACTGAATGCTAAGCAAGCACTAAACCATTGAGTTATCCCTAGCCCCTATTATTATTTTAGAGTGTACTCCTTCTTATTGAATGAAAAGTTTACTGTAAAACATTGTATCATTGAATTGACAATTTTGTGAAACTTAATTTAATTCCTAATAGTTCTTTTTGGTTGTCCTGAAAAGGTAACATGTAGAATTGGGAGAAAATACTTGTAAATCATGTATCTTAGAAGCAATTGATATCTAGAATATGTAATGAACTACAGTTCTGCCATACTATTGAAAAGTGGTTTAATATTTAGATGAAGACTGGGTATTGGAGAGGTGGCTCAGCTGTTAAAAGTGCTTGTTGTTTCTCCAAAGGACCAGAGTTTGGTTCCTGGAACCCACATTGGGCCGCTTACAGTTGCCTATAACTACAGCTCCAAAGACTCCAATCCTGCCTTCTGGTTTCCATAGCCACCCAAACATGCGGCAAGCGTGCGCACACACAAATAAAAATAAATGTTTCTTTATTTTAGGAATAATTTGCTGCAACTTAATAGAATGATTGCCTAAAATGTGTGAAGCTTTGGGTTTGCTTCCCAGCACTGTGTAAGCCAGGCACAGTGGGTACTTATAACCCCAAGGAGAGTAAGTCAGGAAGGTTACAGGTTCAAATTTGAAATCAGCTTGCACCACATAGCCAAACCTTGTCTTCATAAGAAGATGAAAAACAAACAGCCAAGTACCATGTGGTGGTAAGTACCTGTAATTTCAGCACTGGATGGCAGAGGCAGAAAGACCTCCAGTTTGACATCAGCTGTGCCTCTTGATACTTCAGAGTGGTTAAAATGGTAAAGTGTGTGCTTAATATCAGAAGGCCTGAGTTTGATTCCCAGTACCAAAGTTTATTCATCCAGTTCAGTTACTATCCACGGAGAGGCAGTGGATAGTAACCTATTCAGGCATGCCTTCGTTGCATATGTAGGGGAGGAAAGACCTTCTTCCTTCTCAGCATTTTGATGACTGAGTTGATGAGACAAACTGGAGGCAGGTAAACAGAAAGAGAGGTAAGTTGATAAGGTACTCTGAAAGTAGCCTAGGGGCCCACAGGGAAACAAAGCTGCAGTCAGTGAATTTGAGGAGTTTATTTTCTCTCCTCCTAGGGAGATGATTTAAGAATAAGATGAATGGGCATTTGAACAGGGTCTTGGCCTGGTTTACATTTGTCTCTTGACCTCCTGTGCTATGGTTTAGTTCCTCTTCCCAGGTTGGTAAGTCTTCCTAGAGGGGATTGGTAGCCATAAGAGAAGTTGCCAGCATGGGTGTATGACTGTGTGTTTTAAACATTTATTTCTTTTGTGGACATTTGGACATGTGTGCTATAGCAAATGTATGAAGGTCAGAGAATAACTTGCAGGAATAGGTACCCCCCCCCCCACCACAGTATGGGTTTTGGGGACTGAATTCAGGTGAGCAGTCTTGGCAGCAAATGCCCTTGTGTACTGAAACATCTCATCAATCCCCTTTTGTTTGTTAGAGCCCCACTTTGTAATCCAAGCAAGTCTGGAAAAAGTTGTGCAGTCCAGGCTTTACTCAAACTCACTAAGAGACTCTTTTTCCAGTGGTGGGATTGCAGGCTCCAACTGCCATTCCTATCCTACATTTGTTTGCTGTTTTGTTTTAAATAGGTCTGATTGTTTAGCTTCCAGAGGTCTGCCTGCCTCTGCCTCCCAATTCTGTGACTAAGGATATGCCCTAACATGCCTGACTTTCCAGTATTTGTTTTCACATTCCTTTTGATCTGAGTAATCAGTAAGCTAGAGCACTGTGATTAGAGTGGTGTTTTCTAACTCCGTTGATTTGTGGGTCATTTTTAAATGATTTGCCCTTGCTGGGAAGACAGTAGAAAGGCAAACAAATGACAATGCTTCAGTAGACAGTGATAGTCAGATGACTGTTATATAACTGAGGGCCAGTATTAGGTTGAGGATCTCAGGAGCTTTGGGGAGGACACATTTCATCTTGAGACTGAAATGGTGAAAAAGAGGGGGGAGTGGGATGTCTGGTTTGGCTCAGAGCTAGACAGCCTTCATAGAAAAGGAAAGGGAAGTACAAAGACCTGGAAGCCATATGGGAAGAATGTGGCGATTGTTGGGAATATTAAAGTCCTTGCTTGTGGGCCACAGTATGGGAGGGTAATAGAGGAGGCAGTGGCCAGGAGCTTTGTGATCTTTTAGACAGCAGTGAACTTTGCTTTCAGTAGAAGCTTCTAGGGAATAGTTTTGTTTTTATTTAATGGTTAATTTAAAAAAAAAAAAACTACCAAACAGATTATTTTCAAAATCAATAAAAACAAATTTAAAAATGAAAGGGGAAAAATGCCCAAAGACATGGATAGACATTTCTCCAAAGAAAAGATACAAATGGCCAACAAGCATATGAAAAATCAACATCACTTAGTCATTAGGAGATATACAAATCAAAACTATACTAGAGATGTTGTTTTATATCTGTTCCTGTAACCACTATCAAAACCAAAACAAAATAGGAGCTAAGTCTGGAGGCTGGGGACCACCAGCCTCCAATGGGTAGATGAAACCCAGTAGCCAAGGCTATGTAGTGAGATCTTGTCTCAGAAAGAAACAAGCAAAACCCCAGAAAATAACAACTAATGTTAAAAATGTGGATGAATTGAAACAGTTGTATACTGTGGTAATGGAAAATGGTAGTCACAATGAAAAACTGTGCTATTTTAAAAGTTAAACTGTTGTTAAGAGTTCAGGGTCAAGCACTTGCCTTGAAGTCTCAAAGCTCTGGGTTCTAGTCTTCATACCCCCCCCCCCCCCCAAATTTGTTTGTTTTTTGAGACAGGGTTTCTCAGTGTAGCCCTGGCTGTCCTGAAACTTATTTGTAGACAAGGTTGGCCTCAAACTTACAGAGATCCGGCTGTTTCTGCCTCCTGCCTGAGTGCTGGGATTAAAGGTGTGCACCACTATAGCCCTGCTAAAATTTTTTTATATTTATGTTTTGCCTGCATGTATGTATTGTTCTATGTGTGTGCCTGGTTCTGAAGAGATCAGAAGATGTCAGATACCCTGACACTAAGTTAAAGACAATTGTAAGCTGCCATGTGGCTTCTCAGAACTAAACCTGGGTTCTCTGCATGAATAGCACATGTTCTTAATCATTGAGCCATTAGCTTAATTCTTAAATTAATTAGTTTTGAGCTGGGTATGATGGCATATGCATATAATCCCAGTACTTGAGAGACTGTGCATTCAAATCAAGCCCAAACCACATAACAAGATGCCATCTCAAAAATACACACAGAGAACTAAGCATAGTATGCTGTTGAGATGGTTCATTGGCAAAGGTGCTTTTTGCTAAACTCAGTGACCTGCATTCCATTTCTGGAACCCACATGGTAAAAGGAAAGGACCAACGCCTGCAAATTGTCTTCCAGCCTCCACATCTGCCATGTGGTTGCAAACACATATCTGGTTTTGATGGCCTGAAACTTGCTGTGTCAACCATGCTGACCTCCAATTGTGACCGTCCTCTTGAATCTGCATCCTGTACCCCTTACCTTCTGTTATCCTTTCCCCACTAATCTCTTTCCTCTTCCCAACTAGTTCCTCTTCTACATTCATGACTTTGAGGAGAGGTGGGGGCTCAACATTTCATTAGGGCAGCTTCCAGTAGCATGTGTGAGTGGTTATTTACAGGAACATCTTCTCTGTGGCTTCACACTGAAGACAATCTTTTCCTAGCAACTACTAATTGGTTATAGATCCTCAAGGAGGGTTGAGGCTTTATGAATTCCTCTCTTTTTCTATGCTAAGATGTTGATAGACCCAGTCTTATGTGGTTCTTGTAATTTCAGCTACCATGAATTCAAGAATTCATTGGTCATATTTCTAGAAGATAGTGTACCTCAATAGTCTGTCCCCTTCTCTTAATTCTAAAATAGTTTCTGTCCCCTTATGGAATAGTCCCTGAGCCTTGGAGGCTTTGGCTATCTTTTTTCACCCCCTGTGGAGTCTTGCTATACTGCTCTGACTGGTTCAAGTGTCCTGTTCCCTCAGCTACCTAAGTATCTGGGCCAGTAGAGCTGCAGGCACATGCTACTACCCAGCTTAAAGCAGGCTCTTAAGGACTTGTTTGAGTATCCATATTAGTAATCCTGGTTTTCACAGAAGAATGGACACAGGAAAATGCACACATACACTGTTCTATAATTTTTAAAGGCACATTAAAAAAAAATATGAGTCAGTATGAGACAGGCATAGTGGTTCACACTTGTAATTCTGATACTTGGGATGCAGAGGCAAAGGTCTCTGAAAGTTCCAAGTGAGTGAGTACTAGGCTAGCCACAGCTACATAACTGAGACCCCATCTCAAAACAAAACAATAAAACAAAACAACAATAGAAATGATCAGGAACAAACAAACCCCCAAAAATTCCCAACTTGAGGGCAGTCATGTGATATTTCATGTTCTCATCACACGATCTTTTTGTGTGTCTGATAACATAAAAACATGATAGGAAATAGTCACCAGCTTTTATTTTATTTTATTTATTTAGTTTTTCCAGAACAGGGTTTCTCTGTGGTTTTGGAGGCTGTCCTGGAACTAGCTCTTGTAGACCAGGCCGGGCTGAAACTCACAGAGATCCACCTGCCTCTGCCTCCCCGAGTGCTGGGATTAAAGGTGTGCACCACCACCGCCTGGTTAGTCACCAGTTTTAAAAGTTCTGTCAGTGGCTGTGAGGATCTGTTGCTTTGTGATGCTTGTTTATTGGCTCTTTCCCTGTTGCATATTTTTCCTTCTCTCTAGTTTTTATTTTTATTTCAGAGCAGAATAGATAAGCCCAGTGGTTTGAACTAATCTTCTCCCTGCTGTCTCTCTTTTCAGATGTGACGATGAACAGATGTGTAATGACAAAGAGCGCTTTGCCAGGTAATGTACTAGAAGTTTTGGTCCTGGTTATGGAATCAAGCTGTCTAAATGTTGGATTTAAATTTTATTTACATGAGAGTGAATGTCTCTGCTAGTATCTTTCCTTTTTTGAGAAGTGTTGAAGCAGTCTGTAATATATGCATGTTCAGGTGAAACTAGTGATGTATTTTTACATAGTGTTTTCCCCATGTATGTAAACTATAGTAGTATGTTTATTGTATCTATAGGAACACAAACTATGGACTTCTTGGGTTCGTTTGTGTATTTATTTATTTCTGATGTAGGGTTTCTCTGGTTGTCTTAGAACTGGCCTTGTAGACTAGCTTGGCCTTGAACTCAGAGATTCATCAGCCTCTGCCTCACAAGTGCTGGGATTAAAGGCATTATTATATCGGTACAAATAATGGAAGAATTTTTATAGAAAATGGTTTTTACTCGTTTAAATGAATTTTCTTTTTTCTAGATAATAAACTTAAATTTCTTTAAATAAGTGTTAGAATGGGGTGGGGAAAATAAGTGTTAGAAGATTATGAAATATATTTATCTTACTTTTTATTAAAGAGCAATCTTTCTCAACCCAGATACTGGTTTTACTTTTAAAAAAATTCTTGCTATGAGTTACTCTTAAAAAGAGATAGAAAGATGGATGGATGGATGGATGGATGGATGATAGATAGATAGATGGATGGATGGATAGATGGATAGATAGATAGATAGATAGATAGATAGATAGATAGATAGATAGATAGCACAGTGAGCATGGGGCTGGAGAGATGGCTCTGTGGGTAAGAATGCTTGTTGCTCTTACAGAGGACCTGAATTTGTTTCCAGAATGCATATGATGGCTCATAACCACCTGTAACGCTAGCTCCAGAGAACCTGACATCCTCTTTTGGCTTCTGGGGACTTCCAAATGCACATGATCATACATATGTACAGACACAGACATACACACAAATAAACAAATACATACATACATACATACATACATACATACATACATACATACATACATACTTGGGAGCCACAATGTTGGGTTCCAAGTATAAGCCTATGCCCCTGGCCACTCAGTACCCTTGGCCCAGCAGACTGTGATGTGTCCCCAGAGACCAGAGAGGTTCAGGTTGAGCCCTTGCATAAGGGCCTAACTTAAACAGAAGTTTTTGCTTCAGTACAATGGTCCCAAATGCCAAACACACATTGAAAATTCTATCTTGACTCATTAAACCTAAGAAAGATCAGCAAATGTTTATCATAAAAATTTCAGACATATTCCCAAGAACTCACTTTCAAGAGCAGTGGCGTTATTTGGACCCCTCTTTTTGTGGTATTATGTTTTCAAAACAGACAGGGACAGAAAGAAAAGTCTTATCTGGGAAGGAAAACTGGACCAGACATTTAACCTCTCCTATTAAGTTAGGCAAGGATGACTTTTATAATGAATACTTTAAACTCAACCCCTGAATCCAACTGAGGAAGGAAAGGACTTATTCTTGAAAGTTGCCGTCTCCCACACACACAGTGACACTCTGGTGTCTGTACTTACACATGTACACCATATAGACACACACATAATTATAATAAATAAAAATTTAGAAAATACTGAATTTTTTGGCTGGGGAGATAGCATAGGGTATAAAGTGCTTAACCCTGGAAACCACATAAAATCTTGGTATGGTCTCCTAAGAGTCTGTAATCCTAGCGCCTCCTTATTGAGAGACAGAAGAATGAGGAGAATGGCCAGAAGCTCATGACTCAACTAACTTGATGTGATGTATGCAGCAGCGAACAATAACCGTGACTATCTCAGACCAGGTGGAAGGCATAGACCAACACCAGAGGTTGCCCTTTAACACCCCCCCTCCTCCCCGTCTCTGTCTGTCTCTGCCTGTCTGTCTGTCTGTCTGTCTGTCTGTCTGTCTGTCTGTCTCTCTCTCTCTCTCTCACACACACATATACACAGAGCTGAGTTTGTAACACCTCAAAAATGAGCAATTTTATTTATCTAATTTATTTGTTTGTTTGTTTGTTTACTTTTGAGGCAGGGTTTCTCTGTAACAGCTTTAACTGTCCTAGAACTCACT
Source organism: Cricetiscus sungorus (assembly GCA_030556225.1). Classification (NCBI taxonomy): domain Eukaryota; kingdom Metazoa; phylum Chordata; class Mammalia; order Rodentia; family Cricetidae; genus Cricetiscus; species Cricetiscus sungorus. Next base: position 1,474,755 of record JANBXA010000141.1, read on the forward strand.
CTGTAGACCAGGCTGGCCTCATACTCACAGAGATCTGCCTGCCTCTGCCTCCCAAGTGCTGGGATCTAAAGCATGCGCCACCACCGCCTGGTGAGTAATTTTAGTTTTAAGTGTTAAATTTAATTGAGTACTTTAAAATTATTTATTTAAATTATGGTTTATGTATGTCTGTGTATGGGTGTATATACATGTAAGTGTGGGTGTCAAAAGAAGCGGTAAGAGGACATCAGATTCCTGGAAGAGCAGCAAGCACACTTAGCCATTGAGCTGTTTCTGGAGCCCAGTGAATGCTGATGTAACATTTTATTACATTGATTAATTGATTGGCAGAGAGAGAGAGAGAGAGAGAGAGAGAGAGAGAGAGAGAGAGAGAGAGAGAGAGAGAGAGAGAGAGAGAGAGAGCGAGAGCGCTTCATCTCATCTCACATGTGGAACTTAGAGAACAACTTCTGGGGTAGATTGTGGCCTTCCACCTGTGAGTCCCAGTGATCAAACTCAGGTCTGTGGGCTTGGCAGCAAAGCACCTTAACCACTGAGCTATTCTGTCAGCCCTTCTGTGAGTACTTATTAATAGTATTTATTTATTGCTGATCCTGCCTGTCTGGAGTCCACTTTGAGGCCTCAGATCTAAACAACCAAGAAGTATCAGGCAGAGAAGTTTAAAACACTTAGAAACAGTATATAGGGTTGATTAAAGAGTATGCATAGGTAGTAGGTAAGTAATAGGAAGAAAGAGGGAAATAGTAGATAGAAGCTGCTGAACTATTACAACAGCTGTGAAATCATGAGTGCCTAGGCACAGAAAACTGGCCTTTGCACTAGGTAGTACTTATTAAAGCCTCTTGAGATAAATGAAATTTTAAGTATGCAAGTAATCTCTAAAGTGAAAAGTTAATTATTAATATGTGGTAATTTTCAGATTCTATTAAAAATTCAAGCCATAAAACTGGATGTGGTGTTGTACACTCGTAATCTCAGTGCTATGGAGGTGGAGGCTAGAGATCAGAAGTCCTAGGTTAGGGGCTGGAGAGGTGGCTCAGCAGGTAAGCGCACTGGCTGCTCCTTCAGAGGACAGGGATTCAATTCCAGCACCCATGTGGTGGTTCACAACCATCTATAAGTCCAGTTCCGGGGGATCCAACACCATCTTCTGGATTCCATGGACCTTGCATGTGTGTGAGACACGTACACATACAAGCAAAACACGCATAAAAATGGATTAATCTTTTTTTTAAAATGTTATTTGGCAGCTGGGCAGTGGTAGCACATGCCTTTAATCCCAGCAGTTCAGTGGATCTCTGTGTGTTTAAGGCCAGCCTGGAGCAGGTTCCAGATCATCATTAAGGCAGATAGTATAGGTCCACAGTCTCATGATTGAAATTCTGGAAGGCCATAAAAACACAACGTGGAGTATTTTAATCTATCCATGCCCTATTCTGTTCAGAAATATTGCAGTAGATAAGAGATTATGACTATTAATATTAAAAGGAATTTTAAAACAAAAATTTATTTCTTCTTTTTTAAGTTTGTTTTTCAAGTCAGGGTTCCTCTGTGTAGCTCTGCTACTCTCTCTGTAGTCCACACTGGCCTTGAATTTAGGACTTGGAGATCCACTTCTGCCTTCTGAGTGCTGGGATTAAAGATGTGTGCCGCCACCACCAGGTAAAAAGGCTTTTCTAAATAATTTTAAAACAAAACCTATTAAGATTTTATCTTTAAACATTATTAGTTGATTGTGCCATATGTTTGTGGGTACTGCATGTAGGTATGTGCATATGAGGGCATATGCCCATGGGAGCCATAGGATTTCCCTGGAGTTGGATTTATAGGCAGTGTGAGCTGTTCAATTTGGGTTCTAGGAACTAAATAAACTCAAATTCTCTTCCAGAACAGCGTGTGCTCTTAACTTTGAGTCATATCTCCAGTCTCTTTTTCTTTTTTCTTTTTTTTTTTTTTTTTTTGAGTTAAGATCTTACCAGCCCTGGCTTTCCTGGAACCTGCAGGCATTTTGCCTCTGTTTTTTGAGTGCTGGAATTAAAGTTGAACACTACCTCAGTCAGCTTTTCTTTTTCTACTGACCATTCTTTGAGTATGTATATATGTTATATATGTATGTGGAGACAGGAGGACAAAACATGGTCTCACTTTTCTGCCTTGGAATGTACCAAGTTGGCTAAGCTGTTCTTCAATGAGTCACTAGAATCCTCCTATCTCTGCCTTCCCAGTGCCAAGATTCCAAGGATTTTGTGTTTCTTTTTATTATTATGCTCAAGTTTTGCTCTTTTGCAAATTTCTAGACACAGCAGTTCTCCTGTCTTATTGTTCCTAGTATCTGGGACTACAAGGCCCCTGCTTTCTACTCTGTCCATCCTAAGGCAAAGTCTTAGAAGTTATTTTATTTGCATGGCTGGATTTGTTGTGTTTGTGTATATGAGACAGTCTCTTAGACCTGTTGCTCAGTTCTCATGTTCATATGTGTTCTACAATTGAAATACATATTCCTTGTCCTTCTTAAATTTTTTTAAACTTTACTTATTTTATCTGTATTTCTTTTGCCTGTATGTATGTCTCTGCAGGCAGCATGTGCATGCTTGGTGTCCCTAGAGGACAGAAGAGGGCGTTATGTCTTCTAGAACTGGAGCAAGAGACTGTTATGAATTGCCATGTGGATACTGGGAATCGATCCAGGTTCCTCTGGGAACCTCGGTGTTCTTAACTATTGACCCATCTCTGTAGCCCCATTGTTGTCATTTTTAATAACTAAAACTTTTTGATCTGTTAATATGCCTTACTTAGATAATTTATTTAAGGCTTGTCTCTCTTAAAGTAAGTACTTATACAGTAAATTAGGTAATATCTTATTTTTCAGTTGCTACCTCCACCTCTTTTTTGGGGGTGAGTCTTTTGAGATGGCCTTTCTGTGGTCATCCTGGAACTTACTATGTAGACCATGCTAGCTTCGAACTCATAGAGACCTACTTGGCCTCTGCCTCCCAAGTGCTGGTATTAAATGTGTGTGTCACTGCTACCTGGCTTCTGCCACACATTCTTAATAGTATCTGGAAGAATTTAGTGTTAGCTTTTGTCTTTTTTCCAAGGGAATTGGTTAAACTACAGAAAAAGTGCTAAGGTAACTGAAACAGAATTAATTAGATTAGGAACATGCCATTGATAGAGGATATGTAAGAAACATAGCTCTTGGTTTGAGGATATAATTTTATGAGTAACATCTGGTCACAGCCCAGCTAGGTGGCTCAGAATATAACTCTTGTCACCAAGATTGAGGACCCAAGTTCTAGCCCTAAAATCACATGATGAAAGCAGAGAACAGACTTCCACAACTTGTCCTCTAACTTCTGTATATATATAGTCTGTGGCACACATGTGCATGCACACAGACACACTAAATATTACAATGGGAAAAACAGTCATAATTTTTGTGTGTGTGTATGTGTTTATGTTAGGACATTATATTTTTCATTAGTTGTTTGAAACTGCTTAATTTAGTCACTATAGAATATTGTGTGTGAGTATGATTTTCTTCCCAAATTGGCAGCGGCTTATAAGAATGATCATCCTGAGTTCCCTGGTTGGCTCTTGTTCAAATTCTGCATCTTTGGTCTCTATAGAGATTGTTTGACAAAATGTTTTTTTTTTGTATGTGTGTGTTGAGATCATGTTAGTTCCTAAGTGGTCGTGACTTTTATAAGTTACTTTTTTAAGAAATATGGTCTGTAGATTATAGGCAAGGTTCTTGCTTGTATTGCCATTTCCTCCCTTTTCTCTGTATCCATTTTATTTCTTTTCTTTCTTTCCATTTGCATTTCATTTCTCCTCCCTCCCTTTCATCCACTCTTCCTTCTTTTTATTTTAATTTTCGCTTAGTTCATCAATTCTGTTTTTAGGTCGGATGATGAGCAGAGCTCTGCGGATAAAGAGAGACTTGCCAGGTAGGAACCATGTTTAGCATGAAGCAGATGCTGCTGCTCTTCTTACCCGTGTCCTGCCCATCTGTTCTTCCCCTTTCTGTATGTTCTCTTATCAGTGGTAAAAAAGGACATACATTTTTACACATTTGGGTGTAACAGGAACTTTGGGTACTCCATCAGAAAGTGATTGAGTTAAGATTGGCAGTGGTGGCAGACTCTAATTCTATGTGTGGTGGCTCATGCCTTTAATCCCAGCACTCGGGAAGCAGAGGCAGATGGACGTCAGTGAGTTCGAGACCAGCTTGGACTACAGAGTGAGTTCTAGGATAGCCAGAGCTGTTAGACAGAGAAACTCTGTCTCAAAAAAACCTAAAAGAAGCAAAAAGAAAAAGAAAGAAAAGAAATTGCTGTGTTCATTATTTTAAATGTTTTATTTTCTCTTTATCTTATCACTAAATTCACAGATTGAAAAGGATTTAGAAATAATGTGACAGGGTCCCTCAGGGATACATGCAGGCTGAACACTGTATACATAATAAATAGATAAATAAATTAAAAAAAAGAAATAATGTAGTTGTGTCTATTGGTGCTTTAACAGGAAAACAGAACATCTATAATTGCCATAGTTCCTAGTATTTAGGACATAGCACTTACTCTGCAATTCCCTATGTAGATGTACAAACTAGATTACTCTGTCAGAACTGATTCCTTATAATTTCTGAGGAAAGTTTTATCTGCCTTCGTATGGCTATTAAAAGGTGAATTTTAGTCTATGCTGGAGAGATAGCTTAGTCTGTAAAGTTCCTGCTGTGTAAGCATGATTACTGGAGTTTTATCCCAAGAACCTACTAAAAAGGAGGGTGTGCATTTACAATTCTGCATATGAGTGTAATTATAGCACAGCAGGGAAGCAGAGGCAAGCAGATCCCTCAGGTCACTGGGCAGCTGTGCTAGCTTAGTAGTTGAGCCCTGAGTCCCAGTGAGAGGTGTTGTCTCAGAAAACAAGTGGGAGGAGGGTGTCTTAAGAGCTAACACCTGAAATTGACCTTTGATTTTCACATACTTGCACTTGTGAGCTCACTCATGCTCATACACTGTGCACATGCACGCACATTAATTTTCTGGATGTCAGTCTCAGAAAATGGGTACTTTAAATTTGAGAATAATTTTTTTCTATGTCTTAGGCAAAGTAACTAAATGTGGACCTATGAAGTGGGATCTTTTTGTATTTTGGAAAGAGACTCTAGAATCAGTCCTTCTTTCCTCTTTCAGGACAGGGTCTCGTGTACCTATGCTGGCCTTATACTCATGATTCTCCTGCCTCTACCTCCCAAGTGCTAGGATTGCAGGTATGTGCCATCCATCATGTCCACATAGATAATCTCTACAGTCAGATTTCCTTTTGAGGGAGTACTAGGGCTTGACTTTAGAGCTCTGTGTGCTGTGGGTGAGCACTGTGCCACTCCCTGTGTTAGTTCTCTTTAGGCTACTGTCTATGGGACAGAATACTGCTTTATGCCCAAACTTTGCTGTTCTGGTCTTTGAGTTGGCATGCCTTACTAATAACTGGGTCGTTAATACAGATAATTTTACTCCTTGTATTACTTCTTCAAGCTGGGTCACATATTCATTCTGTGGCTGTTTCAACCCATGACGACGATGACGACGACGACAACTACTACTACTACTACTACTACTACTACTAATAATAATAATAATGCTTTTACCCTTAGACACCTGAGTCAGCATGATGGTGGTGAGGAAAGCATTGCATTGGGGAGGAGGACAGCTCTGGGAATTCTTTGACTTTGTTTGGCTCATTTTATAACAAGGACATTGGTGTTAGGTGTGTGTGTGTGTGTGTGTGTGAGAGAGAGAGAGAGAGAGAGAGAGAGAGAGAGAGAGAGAGAGAGAGAGAGAGAGAGAGAGAGAGAGAGCACAAGTGTGTGCGTGTGTTTCTACAGAAAAATCCATAGGTGGTAAAAAGAAGTACACAAAGGTGGTAAAGCTGCTCAGCTAAGAGTTGAAATGCAGTCTGTTTGGTTTTCTCTTTGAGGAAACTTCATACAAGCCCCTGAGCAGCTTTTTAGCTTTCTAGAAATCCTGATTGTCAACTCTTATGTTATTCTGCCTCAGTTTTAAGACCTTTGTTATCTCAGTTGAAATCTCTGTTACCCTGGTGAAATCCAAGTTCTATTTCCATGCTTTCAATTATATATCTCCCTACTCTATTCCTGCTCCCTCCATATATTTTGCCCAGTCTGAGGACCCACATGATAACTTATACTCTCTTCAATTCCGTGCACTTCCAAACCCAGAAAAGAAGGTAGGATTTTGTGCATTAGTGTAACAAATACAATTCCAGACTCTTCCAATTCTGCATTTTAATGTCATAAGAAACGTACAACAAAGCAGCATTTAATATACTAAGAGAATTTATATTTACATGTCCTTTTCTCTCTCTCTTTTTCCTTTTTGGGGGTTTCACTATGTAGCCCTGACTGTCCTGGAATTTATAGAGATCCACCCACCTACCTGCCTTCTCTTGAGTACTGGGATTAAAGGCAGGCATCACCATACATGGTCTCCCTTTTCCATTTTCCTCTCCCACTTTCTTTCTTTTTGTTTTTAAAGGGCAGTCTTATCTATTCCAGGCTAGCCCCAGACTTGATATATAGCTGAAAATGAATTTAAACTTTTAATCCACTCAAGTGCTGGGATTACAGGTTTGCACAATCACACCTGTTTTATGGGCTACTGGAGATCAAACCCAGAGCTTTGTGCATGCTAGATAAGCACTCTACCACCTGAACTAAACTCTCAGTTTGAGGTAGTGGTTGCTGCTGCTTTTTCTTCTCTCCCTTTAAACAAGTGGTGTGGGGGTGTGCAGAGGTAGTTTTGAGACCGATATTACTATGTAGCTCAGGCTGATCTTAAACTCACTTTGAAGTTCATGATGGTCCTCTAACCTCAGCTTCCCAGTTGCTGGGATTATAATCAGGTCTGGCCTCATTTTTTTGTTTGTTTAAAGACAGGGTTTCTCTGTGCTGCCCTGACTATCCTGGAACTCACTCTGTAGACCAGGCTGGCCTTGAACTCAAGAGGTCTACGTACCTCTGCCTCCCAAGTGCTGGGTATAAAGGCATGTGTCACCACTGCCCAGCCTTATTTAGTTCTTTCGAATAGACTATCACTAAGTAGTTCAAGTTGCCCTAGAACTTGCTGTATAGCCCAGACAGGCCTCAAACTTAAAATTCTTTTGCTTTAGTCTTTTAAATGCTGGAGTTGTAATCATGTATTATATATGTCTGGCCTCTGTACTATTATTTCTTTCATAAGCTATAGATCTACTTTCTTAAATTGGCAAAAGTTGGACATTTTATTTTCTAGCCTTCAAGTATTTTAATTAGTAAACATGCAGTTAGTGAAGTGTAGATTTGCCCCTTAGAAACTTAAATAAGTTAAATCAATATTTAAAAAAATATTATTTCGTTTTGTTTTTTATTGTTGTTGTTTGAGGCAGAGTTATTCTGGAACTCACTCTGCAGACCAGGCTGACCTTGAACTCAGAGATGTGCCTGCCTGTGCGTCTGCCTGATGTTTGGGATTAAAGGCAGTCACCACCACGCCCATCTTTAACTATTATTTTTAAAAAACATTACTATGAAGAAATGGTAATTTAGAGGAAGTGGTTTCCTGGAGAGGCATTATGTACTTGTTCTTTGTCTAGACTTTGTTAGTTTGTTTCATGCTTTCTCTGCATGAGGTTGACCTGCTTGGCTTCTGAGACTTGAACTTCATCAAACCTAAGTACTGCATCTTTCAGCAGCTGATCTGGTGTCCATATCACTCTCCTAAAACCAAAGGACCAGATGTGACTGTCTAGAATGGAGCTTCTCTCTCTTTCTCCTGCAGGGAAAATCATAGTGAAATTGAACGACGACGACGAAACAAGATGACAGCTTACATCACAGAACTGTCAGACATGGTACCTACCTGTAGCGCCCTGGCTCGAAAACCAGACAAGCTAACCATCTTACGAATGGCTGTTTCTCACATGAAGTCCTTGAGGGGAACTGGCAACACATCCACTGATGGCTCCTATAAGCCATCTTTCCTCACTGATCAGGTCTCTGGAACTTAAAAGTGACTCCTGGGTATATAAGTCGAGTGTTTTGTATTAATCTAATGGGTTTTTTGTTTGTCATTTTTGAGGTAAGGTCTCATGAAGCCTTCAACTCACTATACTGTCAACAGTGACATTGAACTCATATATTGTCACAGTGACCAGCTTCAGGAGGTTGTATATTCAGGAAACATCAGACCACATGGAAAAATGAATTTCAGTCCTTGACTGTAACTAAGTATTGGAGTGTGAGAAGTAGATAAGAATTTTGAGAACTATTTAGCAAGATTTTAGGTATTTTTGAATTTGAATCATAAATACAGCCTGTGAAGTGAAAGAAGTGAAAGAGAAGTTACCACATGCATGGAGCCAGGATTCCTTGGGTTTAGGATTCTAGAACATGGAAGAAATCTGTCTCAGCCTTGAAGCAACTTCCCGTCTTAAGAGGAATCTAACAGGCAGTCCCTGTTGCTCCATGATTTGTTCTGTTACATTTGCTACTTATATGAAAACAGAGACTGCACAAATACTTCCCATCACCCAGATCTCCATCTAAGAGCTATGGCTGTAGCTCATTGGCAGAGCACTCACCTCTTGTGCTGGAGGCCCTAGGTTCAGTCTCCACTACTACCAGAAGAAAGACCTAAATTTGAACATAGTAAATATGTGAGTGGTAAGATACGTAAATGAAAAATGATGGAAAGAGGCATATGGAGAGCAGATGGCTTCTTTGTTAATATTTTGTATGTGACAAATATATAACAGTGGGATGTCTAAATTTGTTTAGTCTCTAGACTTGAATGAGTGGGCCTGAAGCCGACAAATTAAATTTCAATTAAAAATCTGTGATCGGCCAGGGCATGGTGGTACATGCCTTTAATCCCAGTACTAAGGAAGCCAAGGCCAGCCTGGTATATGCAGGCCAGCCATAGCTACATAGCAAGACCCTGTTTCAAAAATAAAAATGGTATATGATAGTTCATACCTAGAAAGCACAAAGCCCTGAATTTGATTCTCAACACCATATACAACTGCATGTGGTACCCCATAAACTGTAATTTCAGCCCTAGGGTAGGAGTAAGAAGTTCAGGTCATCCTCCTAAGGGCTAGCCTGGTATATGTGAGACCTTGTCTAAAATAAATATATATACATATGCAATGTGTGTTTATTGTGGGAAGTTTCAGAAAGTACAGGCATATGAAGAATAAGGCAAAGGACATTTAATGTAATGTCAGCATGATCTTCTAAGAGTTATAGGAGTATGGCTTGTGAGAAAGGAGTAAATCCTCCCAAGTAGGATAGTATATTTGCTAGCCCATGAAGCACATTTAATAGCTATGTACATAGACTACTCAGTTTACTTCCTCAGAATAGATGCAGGTATTGACTAAACAAACACCAGGTATGCTCCTTTTGTGGGACATCAGATACTTTGTGCTATAAGAAATATAAAGAATGGCAAAAAATAGGTAGAAACAGATATGTAAGTTGATAACTCATAACAAAGCTAGTGTTATAACAGGAACAGTAAATGAGGCTTATAGGAGTATAGATAAAGAAAAAAAAAGGAATTAGGTGATGGGCATGGTGGCACACTGCTTTAATCCCAGCAGTCAAGGTACAGGCTATCTCTGTGAGTTACTTTCAATTAAATGATACTTGGAAATCAGGAAGTTATTGGGGGAAGGGCATGGTGGCCTGGTGGGAAGATTCAGAGGTGTGGACTTGGCTTTTTGTTGTTTTGGTGTTTTTGGTTTTTGTTTGTTTGTTTGTTTATTTGTTTGTTTTTGTTGTTTTTTCCAAAATAGGGTTTCTCTGTGTAGCCCTGGCTGTACTGGATCTCACTCTGTAGACCAGGCTGGCCTTGAACTCACAGAGATCCGCCTGCCTCTGCCTCCGCCTCCCAAGTGCTGGGACTAAAGGCATTCGCCACAACGCCCAGCTATGGGCTTGTGTCTTATTTCATGATGTGGAAGCATATGTATAGATTCTGAAAAGAGAAGATGATCAGAGAGCAGGACTTAAGAAATGTCTACATGTAACATGTGAACTAAGGGAGAAAACCTGGAGCAGAAATGGAGTTTCAGAAGGTGCTAAGCAAAAAGGAAATTTATAGAGTGGAGTGGGGTAGTATTATCAGAGAGATCGAATATAAAAAATGATGAGGATCCAGGAAAGGGACCTGAATTGGCAATTAGGAAGATGCAAGTAAATCACTTAAAACAACAAAAACAGAGATGATGGTTTAGAGTGAAGGTTGAATAATTGAAAGGCAAAAGAGGATAGGACTTTGAGTGTAACATGATCACTCTGCTTTTATCCCCTTTAATCTACCCTCAAAATGACAGTAATCTAATTATGTGTTTATGGTTCCTTACTGCCTAAAAGTTAAAACCTAAATCCTTGAATGTAATAATAACATACCCTGAACAAGTTGAGGGAAGATTTGTATAGAATTAGGACATTTTTGTGTTTATAAGCTTGAATGCAAAGAGGGAAAGCGAAGCGATCCTAAAAAGAGCACAGAAAGGATGGGGTCAACAAGTCCACTGTTAGAGGCTTGGAGTGAGCCTCACTTGACAGAGTTCAAGCTAGCATGCCCAAAGCCGTGGTCAATTGACACCCACACAATCAGGATGGTGTTGCACACTTGTACTCCCAGGACCCGGTGGAGGCAGGATGATCAGGAATTCACCGTTTGAGTTCAGACTGATGTACATGAGACCCTGTCTTTTGTTGTTATTGTTTTTAAGCCAGTTATTAGCTGTATGTGTTAGTTCTAATTCCAGTCCTTGAGATGCTGAAGCTAAATGATTGCCATGAGTTCAAGGCCAGAAGATCCCTTTCCCCCTCTGAAAGTCTCATCATTGTAAACCTTTTTATTTTCCTTTCAGTGTTAAGAGAAAGAGGTGGCTAGCAACTTAGAGAAATAGAATACTTACTGTGAAAAACTATGCCAGTGGGTATTTAGGGCGGGAAGCCATAGCTTGGCTGAGGTATGACCTCCGATTCCTAATGGAGCAATGTGTGTCTACCAAAGAGACTTGCTGCTTCCCATGACTAGAAATATATATAGTTTTTCAGAGTCCACTATTAACTTTGAGTTATTTTCTTGACCAGGAACTGAAACATTTGATCTTGGAGGCAGCAGACGGCTTTCTGTTTATTGTCTCATGTGAGACTGGCCGTGTGGTTTATGTCTCTGACTCAGTGACTCCTGTTTTGAACCAACCACAGTCTGAATGGTTTGGGAGTACACTCTATGATCAGGTGCACCCAGATGATGTGGATAAACTTCGAGAGCAGCTTTCTACTTCAGAAAATGCCCTGACAGGTGAGAGTTGGGTGGCTCGCAAATGAGTGGCGAAAAAAAGTCTTTATTTTGCTGAGGGATTAGTAACATTGGTTTGTTGAATCTGGTAGAGCTTATAAAAAATTTCCCTTAATGAATATACTTGTTAAATTTTATTTACATGTAGAATATCTACTCTGTGGCTCATTCTTAGAAAACATTTCATTAGTGGTTGGGTTAATTTGTAACTTTATTATACTGTAAATAAAATAGGGAAATTAAAATATACAGTAGTTTCTTTCTCCTGTGTCCACATAATAAAAGAATTGTCAGTGTTTCTATTTCATTTATTACCTGGCATCTTTTTCATACACACCTGTGCTTGACTTTGTGCTAGGTTCTATAAGAGAGTTGTTATCGGTCAGTGTATAAGGTTCTTGGTTGTTGTCATTGTATGTTTACTGTGTCATTTTCCCCTTCACCCATTTAAAGGAGATTCAGTCCTTTGCTAACACTTGGGTAGAGGAATAAGTCACATTTGTTCTAGGCGACTGTGTAGACAGTTACAAAGTGGAGAACAAATAACTGGTAGTTAAAATGCAAGAAATTCCAGTATCACTGCAGTGGACACGTTCATATTAATTTCAGTTCTTAGTTTTCCCTTCTTTTGTGATTTATGTACATTTCATTTCTCTAGTTTTCTGTTTCCCCAAAGGTTACTGCTGTTCTGTTTTTTGAATAAATAAAGGAGAGAAACAGTTTTGTTTTCAGACAGATATGTTTCTTAGCATATAAAATTATGTGTTTTAAACCAGACCCCAGCTTGAAGTTAAATAGTAGTCTGGCTAGGTTGCTTAGTGGGTAAAGGAGCTTGTCCTGTGAGCTCAGCAGCCGACACTTGATCAATAGAACCTATGTGTGAGTGGAGGAGAAAACTCACAGTTATCTTCTCACCTCCATGTTATATGGGTAGACACATATACACAACAACAAAATAGTAAAATGGTGTAAAAAAATCAAAGATGAGAATAATACACCTTGCTTGGTCATTCATGGTAGTGCATACCTTTAATGCCAGTGCTCAGGAGGCAGAAGCAGGCAGATGTCTGGGTTTGAGGCCAGCCTGGTCTGCGTAGTGACTTCCAGGACAGCCAGGACTACACAGAGAAACCCTGTTTCAAAATGCAAAACAACATCAAAAAGAACTGGAGAGATGGCTCAGTGGTTAAGAGCACTGGCTGCTCTTCCAGAGGACCAGGGTTCAATTCCCAGCATCCACTGGCAGCTCACAGCTGTCTCTAATTCCAGTTCCAGGGGATCTGACACCTTCACACCAATACACACAAAATTCAAAGTTAAATAATTATTTGAAACAACAACAAAAAGATATACTTTGCCTCTTGCTTCCTTATAGTACTTCCCATTCATGCCTTACCCAGAGACATTTCCAGTGCCATCATAGAGCTTATAGTGAGATTCCTAGATGAGAATGGAAGTAGCTAAGGCTCACTGACCATTGCCTCCCGTGTCTCTTCCCTTTCCCATGCACAAGAACTAACTTGAGATTGCTCTCCACATCCTTCTCCAGGGCGAATCCTGGATCTAAAGACTGGCACCGTGAAAAAGGAAGGCCAACAGTCTTCCATGAGGATGTGTATGGGCTCAAGAAGATCCTTTATTTGTCGAATGAGGTGAGTGTGAAGCTTGGGATTGTGTTGGGGTAGGGATAATAAGCAGATACGGCTTTCATTTCTGTCAAAGGCACTAACATTTAATTTCTAGAGCTATATTCCTGGCCACAATTAGCTTACATTTAATTCTCAAGAACCAGATATTCTATCATAGTTCTAATACAGTACTTAGTAAAAGAAACACACTGAAAAGAATTACTCTTATGGCACAGTTGATAGGCCCTTCATCTCTTCCTATTTTTGTCTTACTTTATTTTCACAACTGTCCATAGGATAAGATTCACGGTTACTATTTTATTGATTATAAAAAGGGATTTGAGGGCTCTTCATTCCCAGTTTCATTACCAACACCACATGGTAGTTAACAACTACTTGTTAGTCCAGTTCCAGGGGACCTGATGCTTTCTTGTGGCTTCTGTGAGCACCAGGCATGGAAGCGGTGCACAGACATGCAGGCAAAACAGCATACACATAAACACGCTTTACATGGGAGCGGGGCCTGGAGAGATGGCTTACCAGTTGAGAGCATTTGTTCTTCCACAGGACCCAGGTTCGATTCATAGTGGTCACGTGGAGGCTCACAGGCATCTGTGACTCAAATTCTACGGAATCTGATATCCTCGACTGGCCTTCTTGACCAATAGGCCACCTACATGGTGCACATAAGCCATGCAGGAAAAACACTTATACACAAAATAAAAATCTTTAAAAAAAAAATGGATTCAGAACTGAGAAGATGGGCTCAGTATTCAGTGTTTGCTATACAAGCATGAAGAACCTGAATTGAATCCCCAGAACCCACAGAAAAAGCTAGACATGGTCTCTCTGCTTATCCCATTTCTGGAAAAGCTTAGCCAGATTGATAAGCCCTGGGTCCTATTGAGAGACCCTGCCTCAAAAATCAAGGTTGAAAGGGTGTGAGTGATTACTCAGCAGTTAAGACCTTACCTTCCCCTCAACCATTTATATATATTCAGACATCAAACTCAGTATTGACATGCTTCAGCATCTTGTGTGTGCATGATATATGGATGCATATTCATGTGTGAGAGGTTGGAATACAAACTGTTGTTAGAGGTGGTGTTTTCCTTTGACCATGTGGGTTGAGGTAATTCAATTCAGGTCAGAAGTCTTGGGTGGTAAGTGCCTTTCTCCAATAGGCCATCCGACTGGCTATGTTTTTCAGATTTTTGTTTGCTTTTGGATTTTTGGGTTTTTTTGAGATGAGGTTTTCTCTGTGTAACCACCCTGGCTGTCCTGGAAATTGAGCTGTAGACTAAGCTGGGCTCGAACTCACAGATTTCTGCTTGCCTCTGCCTCCCAAGTGCTGAGATTAAAGGCATGTGCCACCACTACCAAGCTCACAAAAGTCTTAATACTCTAAAATGATTTTTTAAATTTATTTGCTTACACATTTATTTATATGAATACAGTGTTCTGCCTGCATGAATTTCTGCACACCAGAAGAGGACATCAGATCTTATTATAGATGGTTGTGAGCCACCATGTAATTGCTGGGAATTGAACTCAGGATTCTGGAAGAGCCCTCTCTCCAGCTCCCCCTGTCCTGACTTTTTAAAAGTAATCTACTAAATTATTGTTGGCATCTCATCACTTGGGAGTTAAAGACAGTCAGATAAGGGGTTTGAGGTTATTCTGTGCTGCATGAGGCCCTATCTTAAAAACTGGTCTGGGTTGGCAACCACAGAGAAAGCGTAGTGAATAAGGAAACTTTGAAGAAAGCCTAACAATGAGTTTGATTACTGGAGCCCACATAATGGAGAGAGGGAACCAACTCCTCTAAGTTGTCTTCTGTCTTTCATAAGTACATAGTGACATATACATCCCAAATAAATAAATTGTATTTACATACATACATACATACATACATACATATGTTTTTAAATGGTCTAGGGATATGGCAATTTTGGTAGAGCGCTTGTCTAAAATGCACGGAGTTCTGAGTTTAGTACCCAACACCATATAAAACTGGTCCGTTGGTGCATGCCTGTAATACCATCACTCAGGTATTGGTGGCTGAAGGAAGAATCAGTTCATGGTACTTCCTGGCTACTTAGGTAGTTCCAGGCCAGCCTAGGCCTGAAGGTGCTGTCTCAAATTAAAACAAAAAAACAAACAAAAACAATAGAAGGTTTCACAAGCTCAGCTTGACTTTCTTGTTGCCAGTTTAATATATGTAGTTAGATCCTCTTATTCTGCTTATTTATCATAGTCCTGCAACTTTTATTTTTTGTTTGTTAAAACAGGTGTGGCAATAGTTCTGTGGACCCCGTTTCCATGAATAGACTGAGCTTTCTGAGGAATAGATGCAGGTAAAATCCTAAGCAGTGAAAACCAAGAGATGGAATTTCTCACTTTCTCTAATAACTCTCACTCTCTCTTCTTTTACCTCACTGTCACTTATTTTCTGGCAATGTTTCTAAACTTTATTTATTTACTTAGTTTTGGTTTTCAAGATGGGGTTTCTCTGTGTAGTCCTGGTTGTCCTGGAACTCTCTCTGTAGACCAGGCTAGCATTGAACTCACAGAGAACCGCCTGCCTCTGCCTCCTGAGTGCTGGGATTAAAGACATGCACCACCACTGACTGCCCTGTGGTTTCTGAACTTGAAAAGCTTCTCTTGCACATTCTGTTTAAGAAAGTTGCTTACTACTTTATTTTTCTTCTGTTCTTGTTTTTTTTTGTGTGTGTTTTACTTCAACATGGACCAAAATTTTGGTTATTTTTTGGGTGGGAAGGGGCAAGCAATGATTAGTTTTCTGAATATCCAAGAAGCTAAAGTTGAAGGTACTTAGGCTTTGTTTTCCTTTAAAATTTGCTTTGTGTGGGCTTCTGGGATGGCTCATCTGATAAAAGTGATCAGTGCCATACCTGGCAACTGGTGCTCACATAGTCAAAAGAGAGAACTGATTCCCACGGGTGTCCTCTGCCTTCCATGTACCCACACACATACACATATAAACAAACAAGCAAATGTAAAAAAAACAAAAAGACTGAAGGGAAAAACAAAACAAAATACTTTGGAGCCACAAGATGGCTTAGTAGATAAAGTCACTTGTTTCAAACTGAGTTCAGTCTTCACAACCCACAAAAGGTTGGGTGGAGAGAATGGATTCCACAGAGTTGTTCTCTCCTCTGACCTCCAACCTCCACAGGTTGAGGGGGTACATGCTCCCCCACACACGTAGCAGTAAAAAATGATTTGGATACATAAGTGCTTTTATAAGACAAGTTTACTTCGGTGAATTTCCCCCTGATTACTCTTCTAGGAATGGACTTGGCTCTGTGAAGGAAGGAGAACCCCACTTTGTGGTAGTCCACTGCACAGGCTACATCAAGGCCTGGCCTCCAGCAGGTAGAGAACTTGGTTACTTAGAAAATTGTCAATAAATAAGGCTATTTTTTAGGGGGGAGGGTGAGACAAGGTTTCTCTGTTTTTGAGACAGGGTTTCTCTATGTATCAGTGCTGGCTGTCTGGAATTCACTTTGTAGACCAGGCTGGCCTTGATCTCACAGAGATCCATGTTGGTATTAAAGAGATGTGCTATCACCTTCTGGCTTTTATTTATTTGTTTGCTTGTTTGTTTGTTTGTTTGTTTAATGTATCATTGGGGGCTGGAAAGAGGGCTCAGTAGTTCAGAGCACTTGCTACTCTTGCAGAAAACCTGGGTTCAGTTCTCAGCATCCATGTGTTGGGTTATAACCACCTACAACTCCCGTTCCTTGGGATCTGACATCCTCTTTTGGCCTCTGCAGGTTCCTGTACACATGTGGTGCCCCTAAACTCACACAGGCAAACTCACATAGACACAAATAAATAAAAATTTTAAAGTATATTGCTAGTATTACTCCTGTATATTTCTGGTGTGTAATATTGCATATAAAATAGATACTTATTTATTGCTGGTCTGGAACTCCTGAGTTCAAGCAATTTTCCCACCTTAACATCCTTCTGGAACTGCCAAACATGAATTAACATAGATGGCTTAGAATTCAGTTATTAGGGCTAGGAAAGTAGCTCAGTAGTAGAGTAGTTGCCTGTTATATGTAAGGACCAAAAACAGAACAAAATGAGTAAGCAAGTAACTTATAGTTTTAAAATATCCAAATTCATAATACATTGAATACAACGTCTTCAAGCAGTTGTGGCAAAGAAACACAGGAATTTTATTTTATTTTATTTTATTTTATTTTATTTTATTTTATTTTATTTGAGACAGGGTCTCTCTATGTAGCCCTGGCTGTCCTCAAACTCACCAAGCTGGCCTTAGACTCACAGAGGCCCACTTGCCTCTGCCTGTTAAATGTTAGGATTAAAGGTGTGCCTCCATTATGCCCAGCTTACAACATTATAATTTAATGCAGTTTAATTTTAGAAAACTGAAATGGGAGTGAGTCTTTGAGGGGTAAATGGAAATGGCTTGATTGTAATAACTTTAAAGGGGGGCTTTTCTCCTGAAAGTCTAGGTGTAAGTAGAGTAGTTTTATTTGAATTTGAGATTAAATAAGGGATGTAGCAAACATGGTAGGGGGTGTGGGTCACATTTTTGTTTTGTTTTAATACCTTGAATTCCAGGCAGTCTCCTACCTCAGCCTCACAACTGCCAGGAGTACAGGCTTGATTCTCTATGCCTAGCAAGATCACCTTATTAAATTGACTGTCAAGGGTTTCCAAGTCTTATTATTTCCTCACTGGATGAGTATTATTGGGAAATGTGGATTTACAGAAGCCAGAAATGCAGAGAAAAGAAAAGTTTTAATTATTATTTATTTTATGTGTATGGGTATTATGTCTACATGTATGTCTAGGAACCATCTGTTTGCCTGGTATGCACAGAGGCCAGAAGTGGGTGTCAGATCCCCTGGGACTGGAGTTACAGACAGTTGTGAGCTGCCATGTGGATGCTGGGAACTGACCCTGAGTCCTCTCCTCTGGAAAAGCAGCTTAACCACTGAGACTTTTCTCAGTCCCCATTGATATTTAAGATAATAATAACATTGACTTGGGAAATCCTACATTTGCTTTCTGGCATTATATTAATAGTCTAACTGTGGTGCATTACTTGGTCTTCATATCAGTTTTCTCATCTATAATTTGAGATAATATATCCTGTATATCCTTTTTGTGAGAATTAGATTTAGTAAGAAAAGCACACAGTCTAGTTCATGGCACGTACCATGTAGCCAATAAATAGGAATTAATGTAATTGAAAAAAGTTAATATGAACTATTATATATAATGACACATGGACTTTTTAGTCAATTTATATATAAATCATACAGTTAATGTATATGTGATCCTTATTTCTGTATAGCTATCAAGAAAATGTTTTTTTTTCCTGGATCAAAATGAAGTTTTGAGGGATGTATTCTCTTTCCCTTTTTCTGTGATTATGAATATATTTTGGTGTTTTGGATAATGTAATTTTTGTTAATTTAAAAAAATCACTGGTAAGGCAGGAATGTTTACTTCTCTGTGTATAAACACGTAGCATATATAAAGTTTATGTTTTTAGATGACTTTGGCTAGGACTTGTATTTTCCAACTTGTAACAGTTACAATATTGAAGCCAGGTATGCTGGTACATGTCTGTAATTCTACCATTGGGAAGCAGAATGAACAGTCAAGGTTACAGATACAAAAGTTCCATTTAAGACAGTTATACTCTGTCATAAAAATAAAAAGCACAAGCACAAAACAATGACAGTATATAATAAAGTCTGTATAATGACTACCCTTTAAAAAATCATTTTATTCTTAGCATCTTCATACAGAAATGTATTGGTGAGCTTGTAGTCACTTGCCTTTAAAGGGATTTGGGTTTGAGATATATATGAGTCATGCTTCTTTTCCTTCATAAAGGTGTATCCCTCCCAGATGATGACCCAGAGGCTGGCCAGGGGAGCAAATTCTGCTTAGTGGCCATTGGCAGGCTGCAGGCAAGTATGAGTCTTCACATCTATGTCCCTTTTAGATTAGGAAAAAAATCTTTTCAGGACTTACTTGTGTTAATTTTCTTTTACTCTGAATAAATAGGAAAATTCCATAAATCTAAAAGTCTGAAAAAATGTGTTATTTACAGTAAAGATTGCTATTCTCACACTTGGCAAAAATTAAGCTTATGGTAGTTTTTTTTGTTGTTGGTATTGCTTTTCTGTGTCGCCTAGGCCTCCAGCTCATTGATTTAAGGTGTTTCTCATGTCAGCTTTCTGAGTGCTGGGAGTTTAGGCAAATAAAATCTGTTATTTTTAGCTTTGCACGTCTTACTTTTCCATTTCCAGTTCACTTCTTTGTCCCTGTGCAATATAACAATTGTTATTCTTTTGCTATTACATGCTTTATGATAGAGTTTTGTAAGAAGTATTTTTAAAATTAACTTTTGTTTTATGCTTCTGGGTGTCTTGCTTGCATGTGTGCCTGTGCACCACTTGCATGCCTGATGCCTGAGGCAGCTGGACTGGAACTGGAGTCATAGAAAATTGTGATCTGCCATGTGGGTGCTAGGACTTGTGTAGACTGACTTTCTGTCCCACCAGCCAGTTCCCAAATAACCACACAGAGACTCAATGTTAGTTATAAGTGCTTGGCCACTAGCTTAGGCTTGTTTGTAGCTAGCTCTTGTAACTTAAATTAGCCCATTTCTATTCATCTGTGTGCTGCACTGAGGCTTGTTTACCTCACGTAGGTACTTCTCTTCCTGCTTACCCTGCAGTCCCATTTTTATTTGGCAAGATTAGAGAAAATACTGTATTTTTATTATTTTTTTAATTTAATTAATTAATTTTATTTATTTAGTTATTCATTTATTGGTTTTTTGGGGCAGGGTTTCTCTGTGGTTTTGGAGGCTGTCCTGGAACTAGCTCTATAGACCAGGCTGGCCTTGAACTCACAGAGAACCGCCTGTCTCTACCTCCTGAGTGTTGGGACTAAAGGCATGTGCCACCACTGCCTGGTTAAAATATTCTATTGTTTATATATGAGTCTAAAGTTTTATACCTAATTTGCCTTTTATCATCACTAAGGAAAACTTTTTAAGTCTAATTATTTAGTCTTTAATGTATTACCTAACAACAGGGACATCTGGCTTCTTGGACAGATACTCTTCTGTAATGTTGGGGCATCCACCTATGGCTGACAGGCCTAGTATATCTGACAGACATTTCTGAGAAGCAGGAAGTTTTGAAGGACTGTTCTACCCTGTCTTGACAAAGTTTGGCAGTCCCCTTTTTTGTGTCTTGTTTGTCTAGTTTGGACACTATACTGTCAACAATTGAAGCAAGGTCAGTTTCTTGCCCAAATGGCTAGCTGTTTGTCATAAGGAAAGCAAATTCCATATGGAGTTTCTTTGATGCCCATCATCTTCTGATGACTACATTAGTGCTTGTCTTGCTGTCAAGAAAAAGTCTTATGTTGCTAAAACATCTTAAATTCCATCTTCTGTAGGTCTTTGAAGTATTTGAAGGCCATCTATCGAAATACATCTGTTTAACCTTGTAAACGTACCTTATATAACTGCAAGTTTGATTGTTATAGATGGTCAACATCTAACTTGTCTTTATTATCTTAGACAGCTTTCAAGAACTAAAACTTTACATTTTTAAATGAGCTGCATAGATACCATACCTTAAATAAGAGTAGAAACATTTATACAGTATAACAAAAATAACATTAAATTTGTATCAATATACAGCAACCCATACTGATGAAAAGTATTCGAGACTAGTGGTTGTTCAAAAGTAGACTCAACAACCCACCCTTCTGTCCCATCATTTCTATACTGTATCCCTCTTTTCCCTGCAGAAAGAGATCCCTGAATCTGATCTCCTTTGTTCAACTTTTTTTCCTGACCATGACCAGCCCCTAAATGTTGACAAACACCCATAACTCACCAAATGACCAAATACCACCCACCCTACCTCTTTGGAATGTGGGCATCATGTTTCCTAGACTGCTTCCTATTGTCTAGGGGACCCTGAGAATATTAGGATGATGGTCAAGTCTTGGGAGAACTACTTATATTATTTTTTGTTTAGTCTCTCTGTGATGGGAAAGTATAGACCTTATCTAAAGTCTTGGCTGGATAATTTGTGAAACTGTTCTGGATGCAGAATTTTGAGGAAACTGCAGCAGAGGTATTCTGAGAGGCTGGATTACCTGGACAGCTTGTCTTCATTAGTGTCTGTTTTTTTGGTTTTTGTTTTTTTTTTTTCTGAAAACACATATAAACTTTTCAAGATAACGTATATCTGCATTAACATAAGTATGGAGTATGTGGTGTCAATTAAAATGATTTTTTTTCTATGTTTGATCAGGTAGAAAAGTCTGTTTGGACTGTATAACCAAACCTTCTCCATCCATGCCATATGAAAAGATGGCATGTAATAATAAGCCATAAAAACTCCATAGCCAACAATATTTGTCATGTCTCATCCAGTCTCAGAGCTGTTCCCACAGTAGAGGGATCAGGTTATATGTCACCTGTCTTGTAGTTTTTCTTGGTTTCTTTCATCATGTCTATAGTCAAGATTTTCAGAAGTTTTCCTCAATCAAATCTGATCTTTATTCATTTTGAAGAGAAGTATAACTTTTTGTTTCCTGTGGAAACAGAGGCATAACCTCTTCCCCAGTGTAACACATTTCCTAGCTTCAATTCTGAAGCCAAGACATTTCTAAAGTGTTTATGCTGGTTTAATTCAGCAGTCCCTTTCATACTCCAGTGTCTCTCAGCAGCTATCAGCATTCACAAAATTCAAAGTGAACAAATCACCATACAGGATCCAGATTCCCTATGTGTTTCCCATTTTTATGTGGCTTTTTCCTTTTATGTTACTTTATTCTTTGTTTAAAGACTTTTATTTTTAACTATTTGTTTATTCCTGACAGTCTATACCCATGTTGTTGTTGTTGTTGTTGTTGTTGTTGCTGTGTTTGTTTGTTTGTTTGTTTGCTTTGTTTTTTGGTTTTTCAAGGCAGAGTTTCTCTGTGTAGCATTGGAGCCTATCCTGGAACTGGCTTTGTAGATCAGGCTGGTTTTGAACTCACAGAGATCCTCCTGCCTCTGCCTGCCAGTTGCCCCAGTTTTTATTGTTTAAAGGTTTTCTCAATCCAGGCCACTTTATCATGCACCTGCAGCCTTCTCTGGTCATGTAACCAAAATCAATCCCAACATGTGGCTTTGTACATGGAGCTGGCTGACTTGGACCTGCAGACAATAGCCAGGAACTGCATCTCTCTACACTGCAGCCTGCCTAGGAAACTATATCAGGCTCCGTGTTTGTGTTTGGAACTTTCCTTTTTAAGCTTTCTCAGGTCCTATATGGAAATATGTGCCCCCATGTTGGACCATCATATGTAATGAGTCTTTTTCTGTCCGACCAGCCAGCTCCCAAAAAATGACAGAGAGACTTATTATTAATTATGAGAGCTCAACCAATAGCTGAGGCTTGTTTTTAGCTAGCTCTTAAAACTTAAATGAACCCGCTTCTATTAATGTAACCTGCCTTGTGGGTACTATGCAGGCCACATTAACTTAAATTAATTTAACTCACGTGTATTAATGTGACCTGGCTTGTAGGTGCTAGAACTTGAACCCAGGACCTCTGGAAGAGCAGCTCTAGCACCTACAAGCCAGGTTAACCACTGAGCACCTTCAGCCCCTTGATTTTTGTGCTTTTCCTGCACACAGTTAAGTTTCTCAGAAACTTGAACCATTCTGAATAATGACCACAGGCTAACCAAATAAAAAGTAGGTTGTTTATGGTTGCATTCATTATTTTCTTACTTTACTAACTTGGTAATGAGAACATTTGTAAGAATAGAGCTAGACTTTATGTCTGTCATTGGGATTGCCATTTTTGCATTTCTGGGTGAAACACAAGTTCCTAAATCTGATAGTCTCATATCTATGCAGGTACTCATGAAGAAAATGTTTCTGTAAGTAACGGAATTGTTTTGGCTCATTTTTATCTCTCCATTCCTAGGTAACCAGTTCTCCCAACTGTACAGACATGAATAACATTTCTCAACCAACAGAATTCATCTCCCGACACAACATTGAGGGGATATTCACTTTTGTAGATCATCGTTGTGTGGCTACTGTAGGGTACCAGCCACAGGTGAGAGTACAATTACTCCAGTGTTGTTTTTGATTGCTGTTGCTAGTGTTGAGGTCACATGGCTGTCTAATTCCAGGGATGACCAAAATATAGCAGTCCAGTTCAGAAAAAAAGATGCTCTTTTTTTTTTTTTGCTAATAACAAAATCTAGTCTCAACTTCTACCAAGGCTATCACCCCATATAGAGAAATATAGCTTGTAAAACTACATGGAAATAGTAGGGATAAATATATACTTACTTTGGTTTTTGGGTTTTTTGTTTAGTTTTGTTTTTTGCTTTTTGAGACAGGGTTTTTCCGTGTAGTTTTGTAAACCAGACTGACCTTGAACTCAGACATCTGCCTGCCTCTGCCTCCCAAGCGCTGCCACCACTGCCCAGCCTTATACTTACTTTGTATTTCTGATATTATAGGGAGGCATTAATCTAGTTGTCTATTCTGATGAGTGGCCAGAAGAGAGCCTTTTTTTTTTCTTTTTTTTTTTTTTTTTAATTCATGGTCATTGGATTTTCAGCAAAAGTACCAAGACATTTCAAGGGGAAAATGTCTAACAAATGGTAGTGTAGATATTGGAGTACATGTGTACCCTGCCCCCACCCCCCCCAAAAAAATTCATCATACCATAGACAAAAATGAACTCAAACCCTAAATGTATAAGGACTAAAGTTGGAAATAAGCTTCTAGAAGAACCTCTTTGTGTGTGCACATAAATAAGATCATGCCAGAGCATGATCTGGGGGTTTACCAGGTTCCATTTGTCTCTTCATTTTGAGACAAGATCTCTCATTGGCCTGGAACCTGAAAAGCACTCTAGGCTTTCTGGCCACTGAACTCCCACAATCCACCTCTCTCTGGTTGCCCTGGGTTTGTGAGAATGTACCACAGTTGATTTTATTTCTTATTTTTACTTTTGAAACAGTATCTTACCGTGTAGTCTTGGCTGTATTGTAACTTTCTAAGTAGACCTGGCTGGTGTCAAACTAAGAGATATGCCACCTCTGCCTCCCAGGTGCTCAGAGTAAAGGTATATACTCCTGTTTTTATATTACACATATGTGTGAGTGCCTGAGTATATATATATGTGCAGCCTGTATTTTCCTAGCATTACACAGACCAGAAGAATGCATTGGATCCCCTGGAACTGGGTTCTATGTAGTTAGAACACTGTCTTGATAGCTACTGCTTTATAGGATTGTTGGATCAGGGATTATAAATCCTCCAACTTGGTTCTCCATTTTTAACTGCCTGGTATATGATCTGTTCAAGAGCAAGAAGTACTCTTAAGGGATGAGCTATTTCTACTGCCTCACCGGGGTTCCCCCACTTTCTTGAAAACATGTATTCTAACAACCAAACTTAGGTCCTTATGCTTGCCAGGTATGAATGTTATCTACAAGTTTAGCTTTCCTTTCCTGTCTGGTGTTTGTTTTGTTTTTTTTTCACCTCCTTAGATAGCTTCTCTTTCTAAACTAGCCTAAAACTGGAAATCTTTCTGTCCCAGTCTCCTGAGATGCTGAGATTTATAGAATATGCCTGGAAAAAAATTACCCTCTTAAAAATAAAAACTAACAAATAAACAAAAAAGAAATTTCCCCTCTAAATTGATACTAAGAGAGCTAGTAAGATGACTTTGTGAAAAAACTCTTCATTTTTAATTATTCTGTTGCAGTCTACAAATACAAGTATGCATGCATGTCCCTTAGAATGTAGCTGGAGTTAAGAGTAAGTTCTCTCTACCATGTGGGTTCCAGAGATGGAGCTCAGGTCATCAGTCCTCATGGAGACGACTCACTGCACTGCCGCTCTGGCTCTGGCTCTGTCTTCTTTTGTTTGTTCACTTTTTTCTCCACACACCTGTTTATAGTAGGATAAAGAAAAGGAATAACATTGACATCTGAGCTGACAGGTGTAAAACTGTGAATTTTAATTTTCTCTGTTCTAGGAGCTCTTAGGGAAGAATATTGTAGAATTTTGTCACCCTGAAGATCAACAGCTTCTAAGGGACAGCTTTCAACAGGTAATCTTTCTCCTGGTTTGGGTCTGAGATATTGTGATCATTCCTTATGTTTATTTTAGATACTTACTGATCAGTGTTCATTTAAGCACTGTGGTGGATTCTGTACTTTTCTTCATACGGAGCTTATAGTTTAAGAAATAGAAAATGCTAATGCTTTGAAACTAGATAAAGTCCAAGGTGTTTCTACTGGGCTTCAGCTATTTATTGTCTTCTATTCAATTAACCTTCTCTAAGAAATTGTCTTCAAAGCATTTAAAGTATTACCTGTTTCCCTGACCTTAGATCATAGCAGGGAAATTTCCCCCTAATCCTTTATAAATAACTGAAAGTTAACTCACTTGTAACTAGTTGTAATTCTCAGGCCTGAGCTCCTGAAAATACTTGGTGAAAATAATGGACTTGACTTTATATAACTATTCTTTATATTTTATAAGTTAATTCTGTCTCTATAGTGATCTTACTATACAATGGGTATAACGATACTTAAAGGTAGAAGGTTGTGGGAGGGTTTAATAAGGCATATGTAGCTCAGTGTTTGACACATAATAAAATAAGCGTTAGTTGCTAATATTCTCTATTATTAGAAATGGAGAACTAAAAGATTGTCTTCTGTTCCATTAAGACCAGGAACTAAAACATTAATGAAACTAAGGCTTCCTGTAGGGGTTTTGTGGAAACTAGAATTCTCAAGTTTTGAGTAAAAGAGCTGGGATTGATAGTAATGTATAAAATTCCTGGCAAAGACTTGCAAAGCCAGTTAATTACCTATGTCTGCAGCAAACCTCAAGGGAAATACAGAGAGTCTTCTCTGTGTTCCATCTTGGTTATAAGGTCTTACAGTCTGCAGCTTGGGGAGATACTTGATAGATATATGTCCCCTTAATTTCCTCTCCCTCTTGTTTGGCCATTAAAAAAAGATGGGTGCTTCAAGGGCAATAACAAAGAATCCTGAGGTTCTGCTAGTGGGAGGATGTTACTTAATTTTCTATTTTTAAAGTCCACTGATGATGAAAACCCTTCCAGGTGGTGAAATTGAAAGGCCAGGTGCTGTCTGTTATGTTCCGATTCCGATCTAAGAACCGGGAATGGCTTTGGATGAGAACCAGCGCGTTCACTTTCCAAAACCCTTACTCAGATGAAATCGAGTACATTATCTGCACCAGCACCAGTGTGAAGTATGGACTTCTGTCTTTTTCTCATGTTGGGTTTCCCCTGTGGCCACCCCTGGGATGGGGCTCAGGGTGGGACAGGGCAAATCTTAGCCTTATCGAACTATCTCCTCGTCAGCTTTGACTTATGAAATACCGTCAGTTTGAAATTTCTCATTTAATAGTCATTTACTAGGGTTTGATATAGTCGATGTAGAAAGTAAGGTGGGTTTTGTTTGCTGCTGATATCTATTTATTAATTTGTGAATATCACACTGACGTGTAGCAGAAAATGTATGAGCATCAGAGGAGAGCTTGAGGAAATGGTTCTCTCTTCACCAAGTGGGCTCCAGGCATGGACTCAGGTTGTCAGCCTGGGGCAAGCGCCTTTTCCCACCAAACCATCTCACTGGCTCAGATAGAGTTATGTTTTCATAAGCAGCAGTAGTTGGTGCTATGGGCAGTGCCCATAGCCACTGAGTGTTCTCCATGAACTTCTTTTCTTTCTGTAAGAGATTGCAAATAAAGCAATAGTTCAAATGTTAGTTGTTGAGACAGAAAGGTTATCATTTTAATTTTCTAAATTTGATTTACTTAGTAATAATTTTACTTTTTCTTAATTAGTTAATTATTATGCTGGTTAAACTCAGTGATTTGCAGAAAGTAGGCAAAGTGCCCTTCCACTGAACTATTTCCCTGCATTAGGATTTTTTGGAGGGTTTCGTATTTGTTTTTGAGGCAGGGTCTTGGTATATAGTACTTGCTGATCTGAAACTCTATTTGCAGATCAGGCTGGCCTTGAACTCACAGATATCCACCTACCTCCCTGAATGCTGTTTGGCTTTTTGTTGTTGCTGGTCTTGTTTGGTTTTTTGGTTTTTTTGGGTGTTTTGTTTTGTTTTGTTTTGTTTTGTTTTGAGATGAGGCCCCTGTATGTAGTCCTGAATGATCTGAAACTCATTAAGTAGACCTGACTGGACTTGAACTCACAGCAGTCATTATTCTTCTGCCTCATGAGTTCTAGGATTACAGGTATGAACCACCATGTCAAGCTTTCAGCTTTATTATGAGTGTTGCCTACATGTATCTTTTTGCACTACATATGTGTATGATGTCCTCAGAGGTCAGAAGGAGTTCAAATCCCTTGGAACTAGAGTTGAAGACAGTTGTGAGAAACCACGTGGGTACTGGGAACTGAACCTGGGTCCTTTGCAAGAACAGGAAGTGCTCTTAACCACTGAGACATCCATCTCTCTGTCCCCTAGCTTTCAACTTTTTAAAAGGTTTGCTTGAAATACATCGCACAGGCCATATATCCCTCCCATTACATGGGCAGTTTTTAGTTTGGCACACACTTCTGCAACTCTTAGAACATTTTCATCACTACTCAAGCCCTGAGCCCACTAAAATTGTTCATTCTCTTTCTTCTAAAGTCTTAAACATCTAATTTACTATCTCTGTATATCTGCTTAGAGATTTGTAAGTCACAGAATGGTTCCTTTGTGAGTGGTCTCACTGCTTTCTGGGTCAACCATGTGGTAGTATGTATTAGTACCTCGTGTTATTGTTGGAGCTGTAAATTAATATTTCATTTTATGGACATAGCAATTTTTTTTTTTGCTTTAAACTTTCATATACTGTATTCTGATCACACTTTCTTTCTCTCCCAGCTTCTTCCGGCTCCTTCCCACCTACCCTACCCAACTCCATGCTTTTTTTTTCTCTCAACAAACAGACACACACACACACACACACACACACACACACACACACACACACAGAGAGAGAGAGAGAGAGAGAGAGAGAGAGAGAGAGAGAGAGAGAGAGAGAGAGAGGCCAAAATAATATAGCAAAAGATGAATAAAACACATACACACACAAAAAAATAGAAGTCCAAACAGAGCAATATGAGGCAAAAATACCATGGAGTACACATATGTTGGCCAGCTGCTCATAGACAAGGTGCTACTCAGAAGTGAAATGTGGTTAATAACACCTAATGAGACTCCATTGAAGAAAACCAATTTTTCTTTTGCAAGAGCGTATCAGTTGCAGATGATAGTGTTTTGGTTTGGGTGATGTAGTAAGTAGAGAGTCCATTGTAGTCATCAGTTGATGGGCATTGGGTTATTTCTATTTTCTGGCTATTCAAAATGAAGCATAAATATTCCTATGCTAGTTTTGTGTAGCATAGGAATGCTACATAAGCCTGGTTGTGTTGAAACTCACTATGTAGACCAGGCTGGCCTCAAACTCACAGAAATCCATCTACCTTTGCAGACCTCCAAATGCTGGGATTAAAGATAAGCATCACCATGCCTGGCTTGAATTTATTTTTTAAAAATCAAATATTAGCAGGGTATAATGGTGTATAAGTGTATTTCTGTGAGTTTGAGGACAGCCAGGGCTACCTAGAGCATTGGTTTTCAACCTGTGGGTCATGACCCCTGTGGACAAATGACCCTTTCACAGGGGTTACATATCAGATATTTATATTACAGTTTATAATAACAAAATTACCATTATGAAGTAGCAACAATAGTAATTCAATGGTTAAGTTCATCTCAACAGAAAGAACTGTAATACAGGGTCATAACATTAAGAAGGTTGAGTACCACTGGCCTAGGGAGTTCCAGGACAGTCAGGGATACATAGAGATGCCCAATTAAAAAAAAAAAAAAAGGCAAAAAGATCAAACTGTTTTAATGTATGCATTCATTTCTGTTACAATTTTTAAAACAAGGTAGATGGGCACACACTTTCACAATGCCCAGGTATCAAGTAACTTGAAGGAGTTAGAAAACAAGTGGGCTGGGGCCATGTTCAGGTGGTACAGTGCCTGTCTATCATGCATATGACCCTGAGTTTGATCCCCAGCACCTCATAAACTCAGTGTGGTGGTGCATGCTTGTAATCTCAGTCCTTGGAGGTAGAGACAGGTGATCAGAAATTAAAAGTCACCATATTTCTGAGTTTAAGCTGGCCTGGGCTGTGGAAATCCTGTTTCAAAACAACAACAAATAAAACCAGAATGAGCCCTTGTTTCTTAGGACATAGATTCGGTTAGTACTATGTTGTCTGTAACTTAATTTTTTTTTTTTCCTGAAACCAAGTTCATGGGTTACCTATGGGATTGTACTTTATAAAGAAAGATCTGTTAGTAATTGCCTTTCTTTACAGGTTAATATATGGAGTTTATTGTATTGAGTCATTTCTTGCTTTCCCTTTATGTGTTGTTGTCTACTTTATCTTCCTAGGAACTCTAGCCAGGAACCACGGCCTACACTGACTAACACAGCTAGGTCACAGCTAGGTTCAGCAACCAATCTATCCCTAGAGATGAGTACAGGGCAGCTGGCCTCCAGGTGAGAAATGGTGAAGTAATTAAGTCTTAAGCAATCACTAGCCGGATTGTAGTGATGTACAGTCACATTTTTGTTCTTGCTGCATGTGGTTTATGTTTTTAAAGGCCCTTTCTCTAAATTCTTTGTTAAAAATCTTTTCCCCTGTTACTTTCCACACTGATATTTGACATATAGGCAGCAGCAGCAGCAGCAGCAGCAGCAACAGCAGCAGCAGCAAACAGAATTGGATATGGTACCAGGAAGAGATGGGCTGACCAGCTATAACCATTCCCAGGTGGGTGTGTGTCTTCTTCTGTAATAGGACAGTGAACATTTCTTTAAAATGTATCTTCAAGTGGCAAGATTGCTTAGTAGCTAAGGGAGTTCTGCTTTTGCAGAAGACCCAAGTTCAGTTCCTAGTACCAGCAGTGGGTGTCACAACCACCTGTAACTGTAGTTCCAGGTCTGATGCCTCTAACCTCTGTAGTCACTATATATATAAATACAGTGTATACACACACACACACACACACACACACACACACACACACACACACACACACACACACACAATTAAAAAGATAAAAATTAATCTTAAAAACTCCCAGGCCAGTGAGAATATGAAATTGAACATTATTGAGTTGCTACATTAACTATTACTGATTGTTTTCATTATTTTATTCCCTAGGTTTCTGTCCAACCTGTGACAACTACAGGAGCAGAGCACAGCAACTCCCTTGAAAAGTCAGATGGTCTCTTTGCCCAGGACAGAGATCCAAGGTTTTCAGAAATCTATCCCAACATCAGTGCAGGTACAACTTTCATCTACAGACTTCTTTTACAGTCTGATTTTGATTGTCACTGACTAGACTGCTACTGCCCAATTGATAGTCTTTCAGCATACTTCCACTTAAATTACGTACTTCATGAGTAAATAGGACTTTATTTAACTATATACTACAGCCCCTTGATGGCCCTCCCCCAACTCCTTTTGGTCCACAGATCAGAGTAAAGGCATCTCCTCCAGCACTGTCCCTGCCACCCAACAGCTATTCTCCCAGGGCAACTCATTCCCTCCTAACCCCCGGCCGGCAGAACATTTCAGGTGAGCCCCATATGTGTGTGCTGCTTGACAGGGCTCTGCGGGATTCAGCTGCTGAATCCATGTGCCTCTTCCTTGCTTTCTCTGGTCCTTTCAGACAAAGCAGTAGGACTTATTGGACCTAGAGTGAAATGAAGAAGCTACTTTTTTTCCTCCTATTTTTTGCACCTATTCTATTGCCTTGTTGTAGGTTCCATCTCTCTGTGTGGTCAGTGTGTGACTGTCAGTCTTACGTTTTTCAAATTTATCAGGTTTTCCTTAACTCCAAGGAAATCAAAGGGATTTAGGGATAGAATTTGGTTGTCCTTTGATTCATAGCTTCCTTGATAGAATCACCTTTGAATCTTTTACTTCTCTGTTTGTTCCTCCTAGGAATAGTGGTCTGACCCCTCCTGTAACCATTGTCCAGCCGTCATCTTCTGCAGGGCAAATGTTAGCCCAGATTTCTCGTCACTCCAACTCTACCCAGGGAGCAGCTTCAACTTGGACCCCTAGTACCCGCCCAGGCTTCTCTGCTCAGGTAAAACCTCTTACCTGTCTGACCTATATATTGTTTTTTGTTTGTTGGGGACTTTTTTCCCTACAGGTAAATTTATTATTGTCATCTTAGACATCTCCTCTCCAATTCCTGTTCTTGATCTAACTTATAACTTTCATGTTTGGTGAGAGCAGCCAGATAATTAAAACACCAGAAATACTTCCAAAAATTTTATTGGTGCCTCTGGTTTTCCCATAGTCACCTTAAGTCAGAACTGCACATTCCGAGCAGTTTAAACAGCTTTGATTTGGGGTGTGTTTAGAGTAAATTCAAAGCGTTGTCTTTGTCTAGGACTATGTAACATTGTACCAAAGTAAAAGATTAGTAATTATATTCATTGACTATTTGTTAAAATAGTTAAAAATCCTGGTATAGTATCTGTGTGTGTGTGTGTGTGTGTGTGTGTGTGTGTGTGTGTGTGTGTGTGTGTGTGTGTGTGTATATATATATATATATATATATATATATATGTAGTGAATATGTTAGGCTTATTTCTCTTATACTTGTCTCATGTAAATATTTTAGAAAAGGAAAAAAATGAAAAGTCAAACTGGGCTCCAGAATTGTTCTGTGTGTGGTGTGTGTGTGTGTGTGTGTGTGTGTGTGTGTGTGTGTGTGTGTGTGTACACGCACACACATACATGTTACACAGTTTTAATCCCAACGTAGAAATGGCTTAGGCAGGAGGATGGTGCATTCAAGACCTGTCTTGGCCACCTAGTGAGATAAACTGTCTCAAAAAAGGAACAGAACAAGAACAAAATGCAGTGGAAAGTAAAAGCAGGAAGACGTTGTTCAAAGTGTCAGCCATGAGTCAGCCTCTCCTGGTTAGGTTAATAATGATGCTTTGTTTCTAATTGGGTTTTCTTGTTCTTTTTGGTTTTTTTGTTTGTTTGTTTGTTTATTCTTTTTTTCTTAATTTTTTTCTTTTCTTTTTGAAGCAGATCTCGAGTTTTTATTAAAAGACTCTTTAAATACAGATTTAAGCTGAAATTCAAGAGCAAAAGAAAAACACTCCGAAAGACATAGCTGAGTGTGGGCATGAACTTCCTTAAGAGTTGTCATCAAAGTCTTCTGCACTATACATATATCCCAGTAAAAGGAAAGATGGGACTCTTTAGGAAAGGAAGCTAAGAGTAGAGGGAAGTCAGACGAAGTGAATGATGCAGTGGTTCTTCTTTGTAGAACTTTGGGGACTGAAGAGACGACTCTAATGATAAAGTGCTTGTCACTCAGGCCTAATGACCCACATGGTGGGAAAGGGGAACCAGCTCCTGCATGTTATCTTCTAACATTATGTGTTCACACGTGTGTGTATACTCATGCACACAAGTAAATGTAAAAAGGAAAGAAAATTAAATCAGGTGTGATAGAAAACACCTGTATTCCCAAGACTGGGAAAATGGAGACAGATGGTTCCCTAGAGCTTGCTAGCCAATTAGTCTAGTCAGATGGGTGAGCTGAGGTGCAGGGATCCAGTCTCAAAATAAGGTGGTGCACGCCTTTGATCGCAGCACTTGAGAGGCCAGAGGCAGGTGGATCTCTGTGAGTTCAGGCCAGCCTGGTCTACACAGAAACTCTGCCTCAAAAAACAAAAATAAGGTGGAGAGTAATAAAGGAAGACACCCGACCTAACATCTGGCTTCTATACATGTGTGTACATGCACCCACTTACCACTAAGAAGTACATGAACACACATATAAGGTGGATAACAACTGGGAAAGACACATTGATCTTTGGTTACTGTGTTTGTGAATGTGCACTTGCACATATATGTTAAATATGCATACACATACAAATTATAACCTGTTTTCTGTTCTCATAATTTTATGAGCTCATTTTATATATAAGAATGGGTTTGTTGTACTGTTTTTATGCATGTCTATAATGTAGTTTGACCATAACCTCTTGTTCTACTATAGATCTACTGATACCTCTTCCTCTTATCTATCAACCAGTCCCTATTCCACCTTAATGTCTTTTTTCCTTGTTTCATGACCCAGTGAGCTTAATTAACAACTTCTTCTTCTTCTTCTTCTTCTTCTTCTTCTTCCTCCTCCTCCTCCTCCTCCTCCTCCTCCTCCTCCTCCTCCTCCTCCTCCTCCTCCTCCTCTTCCTCCTTCTCCTCCTCCTCCTCCTCCTCCTCCTCCTCCTCCTCCTCCTTCTTCTTATTATTATATCTGTAATTCTTGGCTTTTTAAACTTTTAGTTGCCTAAAAAAAATAGTTTTATCAAGAATTGGGAGTATCAGAAGTTTACAGTTAGAGACAGGTAATAAGTAGTGGTCAGAAGAATGAGTATTGACGCATAGAACGATGAAGTGCACACTATTCCCCCTGTTCTGTATCCCTCTTTTCTTTATCAGGTGCCCACCCAGGCCACAGCTAAGACTCGTTCTTCCCAATTTGGTGTGAGCAACTTTCAGACTTCCTCCTCCTTCAGTGCTATGGCTCTCCCCGGCGCTCCCACTGCATCTCAGGGTACTGCTGCCTACCCTACTCTCGCCAACCGTGGATCCAACTTTCGTAAGTTCAGATGAGAAGAAAAATAACAGGAAAGTCAAACTACTAAAGAAAGAGGATTTGGTAGTTAGCATTGTTTCCCTGTATCCTTTATGGGCTGACCTAATTATAACACAATGCAGTCTGTTTTGAAATTGAAAACCTTGCACAAGGGATGTTGAAATGGCCCATTGCATCACAAGCCTTAATACCTGAGTTTAGTCCCCAGAGCCCATGTGTAGGAGCAAGCAGACTCCACCAAACTGTGTCTTCTGACCATGAACGAGCCACACATGCGCTATACACAAAACAGTAGTAACTTTTAAAAATCTTTATGAAAACTTGCTATAGGATAACTGTTTCAACACCTGTAATAAAATTCATGTGAATTATTGTAATATTCATACCAATTGTACTACAAAAATCACGTCTACGTAATGGAATGCATATTTAAATGAACAAAGAATTTTTTAGAAATGCTATCTAGGGAATGAAAGTGAATTTGAGGATGAGCTTTGAAATAGAGGCATTGGTTAGCAGATAGACTCATATGTAGTCGTTTGCTAGTTTCTCCCTTCCATTGAAACTAATAGATTCAAGCTGTTTATTCTTACTGTATTTCTAGCTTCTGAAACTGCAGGACAGACTGCAGGACAATTCCAGACCCGGACAGCAGAGGGTGTGGGTGTCTGGCCACAGTGGCAGGGTCAGCAGCCCCATCATCGGTCCAGTTCCAATGAGCAGCATGTTCAGCAAACATCAGCACAACCGCCTAGCCAGCCTGAGGTCTTTCAGGTGAGTAGATAAAGACTTCAGGAAGAGAGATAGAAGGACACATACGTTATATTGGTTGGGGTAGTATGAGATGGGACAGAAGGGAAGACAGGGTACGTAGGAATGTCAGTAGTTGATCTTATTAATTTAAATTATAAATTATTATAAACACACCCATTATCAGACCAAAGTAATTGATGTAAAGATGCTGAAGTTATTTTAATTCATGTACAGAGGTCCGTATCTCAAAGTAGCTTTGGTTTTAATTAGAACAAACTGATTATAACTATAAACATGTTTTCACCTGAGGGCACTACAAGATTGATTTTGATAATCTTAGAGAATAAACTAGTCAAAAACAGACTAAAAAGAGGGCAAAATAGGGTTTGGTCAGAAACAAATGTGATTAGATACATTTCAGATATGACCATAGGGGTTAAATGAAAAGTTGCATGCATATTTTTCTTCTTTGAAAATATCAAGGGACCAGGGGGCTGGAGAGATGTCTCAGCTGTTAAAAGCACTAGCTGATTTTTCCAGAGGACCCAGGTTCAATTCCCAGCACCTACATGGCAACTCACTACTGTCTGTAACCCCAGCTCCAGGAGTTCCAACAACTTCACACAGACACACATTCAAGCAAAACACCAACGCACTAAGATTTAAAAGAGAAAGGAAATATCAAGGACTAGGTAAAAGGAAAATAAAGGAATTATAGGAGGAAGATGGAGAAGAGACTAGGAAAAAGACTATGAGGTGAGGCTACTGCAGGTTAAGAATGGTAGCATGTGGGAGTGTTGGGGTTGGGGGGAACACCCATCAAGTCTAATCTTTTTTTTTTTTTTTTTTTTTCACTAGGAAATGCTGTCCATGCTGGGAGACCAGAGCAACAGCTACAACAATGAAGAATTTCCTGATCTAACTATGTTCCCCCCTTTTTCAGAATAGAACTATTGGGGTGAGGATAAGGGTGGGGGAAAATCACTGTTGTTTTAAAAGCAAATCTTTTGTAAACAAAATAAAAATTCCCTTCCCTTCCCTCACCCCCAATATGTACCCCCTTTACCCCTTGACTCTGAAGTAACATTTATATAAGAAATGAAATGAATTCCCAGGCTTTTAGGGTCTTTTGAAAATCTGAGGACAGGTGAGATTAGACGTCCTGTCCTTATGTCTTCTTACCAGAAGTGTCACAGAAATGAGTTGTGCTGAAGACAAGGGGCAGAATAGATGAACCTGACAGCCACTAATGAATTGCCTAGGAGACTGTGGCTTGTTTTGGATAGAAATACTGAATAGAGTAGAGGAGAAGAGAAATAATCCTCATAATTGAGGATTATGAAATATGATAGGTATGTGTGGAGCTTCTGGAAATGAACAGTCCCCTAGAATGAAACATGGAAGAGCATGAATGTGTGAGTGTAAGTGTGTGTGTGTGTGTGTGTGTGTGTGTGTGTGTGTGTGTGTGTGTGTGTGTGTGTGGCGCGCGCAGCGTGTTCATGTCCTTGTGTGTGTCCTTGTGTGTGTGTGTCCTTGTGTATACATGTGTTTGAGCTCCTCTGTTTTGTTCTTTCTCCCTATTAGGGAGTTTATGCAAAGTTTGTCCCAGATTTTCTTTGTCTTTCTGCTTGCTCCTTAAAGAGTCCTAAGAAATTAATTTTTCCTGGTATATTTTTGTATTTAGTATTGCAGCCAAAGAGTATTTAAACTAAGCCTTTGCTGCACTTAAACCCATGCCCAGCCAAAATGGAAATATAAGCCAACATATAGCCTTCTGTTGATAGGATTGGTCTCTTACAGAACACATTCAGTGATCAAGCTGGATTATTCCTGCTTTTTGGTGCTCTCAATTTATGTGGAAGATCTGTAGATATTACCAGAATAGGACGTCCAGAAACCCCAGACTTGCCCATAGAATAATGCTGCATTTTTCTGTCAGAGTCACACATGTGTTCTGGAGAGGTTATTTCTGCATGGAAACTCAACTTCTTGGATTAGCTATCTGAGTGAAAGTCCTCACCGACGAGGGAATAAACCAAATAGAAAGCCCTCCTGCACATGTCTTCTCCTTCCTGTTGTCAAAGCAACATTTAGGTCTTCCTGAAGTCTGTTGTTCTTTGCTCCCTCTCCAAGCTTGGATTTGGGTTTTGCTTTGGAACATAGATGTGAGTCTATTTGTTAGTTGGGTCATGGTCTCAAATTCCGGCAGGGTCACTTGATAATTACAGCCATAGAAACTCAGATACAAGCTACTGCTTTCACCCTTACCATCCTTGGGTGCATCTCATATCAGGAGCCTGGTTTTGTTTTTTTGTTTTGTTTGTTGTTTTGCTTTTGTTTTTGTTTTTCTGGCTTCTGTCAGTATCTAAGTGAAAGATTAAACTAAGATGGAAAATATCTATTCAGTGTATTCACAGGGAATGAGCCAGGATGGAGAGGCTCATGGAGAGGCTGAAGAAATGTTATATTCTAAGTTTCCCTCCATTTGTCTCCAGTCTGGTGCCAGGCAATAGAGTGGAAAAGGAGGCTATTTTTTTTATTCTAAGTGCACATACACAGTATACATATATATTTATATCACAATTTACAGAACCAAAAAGTTGAGTTTCCAATGAAATACTTGTTTTTTAATAATCAACTTGTTTTTAAATGTGATCAGAACTATAATGTACAGTAATTACAGGGCTTTTGAAGAAGGGGGGAGGGAGGGAGAATCTACTCTGAGGGTTTTGTTCTGCTTTTCCTTCAGGGTTTTATTTTTGATTGTTTTTTCTTGTTAGCCATCTGTGTTAAACCTTGCAGTGGCAAAAATAATGATATGTAGCAAAGATTTTAAAACAAAGTATTTTTTCTTTTATAAAGTTTATCGTGTTGTGTGATCTTGATTGCGGCTTCCTTATCCCTGTCCAGCTCCTAAACCACAGACATGCACAACTGGAAGAACCCATAATTGGGCTCA
This sequence comes from Cricetiscus sungorus, assembly GCA_030556225.1. NCBI lineage: Eukaryota > Metazoa > Chordata > Mammalia > Rodentia > Cricetidae > Cricetiscus > Cricetiscus sungorus. The sequence goes on from JANBXA010000141.1 coordinate 1,512,313, forward strand.
GACACAAAAGCATAAAGCATAGTCTTGATTTTCGGAACTAGAGATCAAAGGCCTTGATCACTCAGCACCCTGTTCCTTGCTTACTTTCCTCCTGACCCTGACTCATCATGAGTAGTCAGTAGACACACTGTCACACTAGTAGTGGGGGTGTCTCGTCTATTACAAGATGCTGGGAAGAGCCGGGCGGTGGTGGCCCGCACCTTTGATCCCTGCACTTGGGAGGCAGAAGCAGGCAGATCTTTGTGAGATTGAGGCCAGCTTGGTCTACAGAACTAGTTCCAGGACAGCCTCCAAAGCAATACAAAGAAACCCTGTCTCGAAAAACCAAAACCAACCAACCAAACAAGAGCTCTTGGAATTTGCAGCCACTTGGGACATCTGGATGGATGTCTTTCCCCCTGTATTTCCTCCTGATTGAAAGGAAGTAAGGGGATTGTCAACTTTAAACTGTGCACACACATGTGGGTCTGTACGTGCATGGTCATTGGCACCTCTTGAAATCCAAAGGCAAGCATGGGCTCTGGAATCGGGGTGTGTGTGAGGAATCCAGCTAGAAACTGAATTTAGATTTGTGGCAATACCCTTTCTATTCCAGGGTCCCTCATTCTCTAATTCCTCACATATGTTTATGGAAAGAAAAAGGAGTTTAGAGTCATGGTCGGCTGAGCTAGAGTCTCATGATGTGCCGCATGCATGGATTTTGGGGAAGCGTTTGGAGGTGATCTTGTGACTAGACCTCTCTGGGGATTTTAATGATTGAGATACAGTGCTCATCAGATTCTGCCATCTGAGAGTTTTAGCAGTGGAGTCACATGTGTATCCATCAGCCTGTCAATGTTGATTGAAGGGTTGTAAATAATATATGATACATTGGGTCTCTTTCTTTCTTAATCCTGTGTTGGGCCATGAGCCTTGGGCCATATAATGTTCAGCAAGCACAACACTGAGTTATGATCCTCAGTCCTCTTTTAACTTACATTTTAGATAGGAGCTCACTAAGTTAGGCTAGGCTTGCACTTGTGAGTTTGCTCTTATTTAGAGACAGCATCTCACTGTATAACCTTGGCTGACTTCAGACTCTTTGTAGACTGCTCCAGGCTTGACCTCACAGAGAACCACCTGCCCCTGCTGCCCTGTCCCGAGGGTGTGGTAGGATGAGAGCGGGTGGGGTGGAATAAAAGGTGTGCCCACAGCCACCTGTGATTTTGCTTTAGCTTCCTGAGTGCACCACCACATGCCCTCAACTTTCTGTCCACTTTTAAAACAGTTCACCCTGACTTTATGCACAGCCATAATGGGTTAGAATAGCTTTTCCCTGCCCAGAAGCAGTAACAGTATCAGTCACAAAAAATTTAAAAATGTTTAAATTGGAGTCTTATATGCCATATATTACTCTTTCTAGTCTTTGGTGTGTCTCCACCCCTCCCCCCCCCCACACACACACACTGAGTGCACATAGCTCTGTGCCCCCTATCATCTCAGGAGAGGATCTGAAACAAAGTTGAAAATGGTTGGGGGGGGGAAGGGGTGACTGAAAGGTTAGAAAACGATGGAATTCTCCAATAAGACATTTTGAGGAGGGGTGGAGACAACTCAGTCTCTTTCATTTCCTCACCAAAGCCTCAATTTGAATAATTTGCTGTCTAATTCCTCCCCCCCCCCCAAAGAGTTAGATGGAACTAAACACTTAGCAGCTCTCAGGAACATTGTGCAAATGTTTGTTCATCCTTCCACCCTAACCCCCCTTTCCCATCTTATCCCTGCCTCCCTCCCTTATCCAAATTTTCCAGCCACTGCTGGAGTTGACTTCCGCAATCCTGACGGAATAAATCTAGCACCCTTAGTCTTCTGCTCACAGTAGCCACACTCGCTGTCTGAAAGCAGCCGGGAGGACAGAGCCTCAACGACAGGTAAAAGTTTTTTAACTTCTAGATCTTTTAGCATCTCGTTCCTACCAGTTATTTTAAGAAGAGAAAGGATATAGTGGGTTTGGGATCCCTGAGCAAAAACACTAACCCTTAGTTCACTTTCTGGCTAAATAAAATGTCTGGAAATCTTTAGGATTCTGTGTATGATTGTGTATGTGAATGAATATGTGTTTGTTGGTGAAAGGTGAGGATTCTGTGAGCCTGCCTCAAAAGTGGATTCTCTCTGCAGTTCTGCTTAACTAAAGGGTTAACTGACTTGCTCCCGAGGAAGAGGACGAGAGCCGCATCCAAGGCTGTAACGCTGCTACTAAATGTTCTGCTGAATATTTGGTTGCTTTGCAAAGAGTACATAAAAATGTAGTCAGTGTTGCACAAGTCATATGATGTGCTGGAGACAGGAAGTGGTTTTTAAACTTAAAAATTTGCAATTAAGCCAGTGCAAGAAATTAATAAAGCCAGAGCAAATTCCTGAATAGCTGTGAACCGTGGACTTATTCATTACAGAATATTGTCCTTTTGTCCTCTTACACATCTGAGGCTTTTGTCCTGTGCAGCAGCCACGTCTCTGTTTGAAAAAAAAAAAAAATGGCATCTGGTTAAGATTAGAGTCGTTTTCTGTCTAAAGAGGGAGAGGGGTGAGGAAAGAAATGGATGAAGCAAATGAAGACACAATGAACATACTGTAGATAAATACTGCAAAATGAGCCCTGTTCTTTCCTGGCAAGATCTGGGTATAGGCAAAGGAGGGAGGATGCCATGAACAGAGCACTCTGGAAGCACACCGTAGCTAGAACTCTGCCTCTAACCACATTCATACTGGTTATTCTCTCCGTGTGCACCCTCACTGGGATACTGGAGAAGAGCAGTACCCAGCCCTTCCCAGCTACCCACTCTGGTTGTCCACCATGTGTGCAGTATTGATGGGGCATCCTTGAGTTGGGATCACTGAAATCAGATGTTCCAGCACCTCCCCCCTTCTGCCCATTATTGCTCATCATGAAAATCGCCTGAACTTCCTGTCCATTTTCCACTTACAGCCAACATTACTAGCCCTATAGTTCAAGAGAAGGGATTCTTGGGCTGGGCACAGTAACTCATGCCTTTAATCCCAGAGCAGGTTGGAAGAGGGGACAGATCTTTGAATTCAAAGCCATCTTGGTCAACATAGTGAGCTCAAGGCTAGCCAAAGGTTAGAAACTTACAAAGCAAAACCATGTATCTAAAATCAAGGCAACAGAGATTGGGTGGGGGGGCGTGCAAGGCGTGCACATACACACACGCCTATGTGTGTAGTTCTTTTGGGCTTATGAATCTCTTAGGATTAATGCATGTGTGTGTAATTTTCTGGTAGACAGAATTCATTTTTATAGCTCCTAAAAAGTTAAAAGGTGCCTTTGTTGTGATTTTTAAAAAAGCTGCTCAAGAGAGAAAGACACCATGTGACAGAGTTCAATTGGAAGGGTTTGTATTAAGGGAAAAGGATTGTAAAAAGGGAAAGGGGGTGGGGGGAGATCAGCCTCAAGTGAAAGGAGCAGCAGAGAGGGGGGAGGAGGGGAGAGGAGAATGAGGAACGGGGGTGGGGGAGAGGGAAGGAATTGGGCAGGGCCCTTTTAAAAGGGAACATGGCAACTAGGCACAGGTGGTGCTCTTAGTGGCAACAGCTGAGGGCATATCCTGTCAGAACTCCAAAGACAGACCAGTACAAATGCCAAAATACTAACAGCCTTCCTGGTAATGTGTCTGCCATCATTTCCACACCCACAGGCTGGCTTAGCCGGAGAACCTCCTGCCAATAGAAGTTCTCCTGTAATTATTCCTCTCACAGGATGTGGGCGTTCAAGTTTCTGCTGCTGCCCATGTTGAGCGTTGCCCTGTACCCTGAGGAGATGTTGGATACCCAGTGGGAGCTATGGAAGAAGGCCCACAGGAAGCAGTACAGCAGCAAGGTGCCTGGGCCTGCGAGGGGACACAGGAGGGCTGGGGCCTGAGGCCTCTAATTCAGTGTCTAGATTCCCTCTAGTCAAAACACGGTGCTTACCCCAAGCAAGCAGTGCCTGTGTCCTAACTCTAAGCTGTCTTTACTTTTGTACTGCAGTCCTTCTGTCTGCTTTACACATATATTAGCTGGAGAAGTGGCTCGGCCATCACTGAGTGCAATACCCAGCACCATAGATGTTGCTGGGCTGTGTGTATGTTGGAAAGCTCTTTTGGGGAATACTCATAGTAATGTTATTATTCTATGGTCTCTCTAGAACTTTACATACGTTTTTGGGTGTGGACTCTTAAGATTCCATAGTTCCCTAGCTAGACTGTAAACTCTTTGGTTATGGTACATTTTTCTCCTAAAACCTACCTATGTAATGGCACACAGTCTACGAACTTAATGACTATTCTATTTAGGTGGATGAAATCTCTCGGCGTTTAATTTGGGAAAAAAACCTGAAGCATATTTCTGTCCATAACCTTGAAGCCTCTCTTGGTGTTCACACATATGAACTGGCCATGAATCACTTGGGAGACATGGTGAGTTGCGTCTGGGATCCAGGCCCACCCACTGTCTTTACCATGGTCCCTGCTAATGTTTGGCCTCCTGCTTTGTCTCAGACCAGTGAAGAAGTGGTTCAGAAGATGACAGGACTCAAATTACCACCCTCTCACTCCCACAGTAATGACACTCTCTACATCCCAGAGTGGGAAGGCAGAGCCCCAGATGCCATCGACTATCGAAAGAAAGGATATGTTACTCCAGTTAAAAATCAGGTGTGCTTGCTTGCGTGTGTGTAGGCAATCTGGCCTGAACTGAAGTATATCTCATGCTACAAGAATATAGCTTATTCTATTGTTTAATTCATCACCTATTTTGTATATTTAGTTTTTTTCTGCTTTTAAAAACTTAGTGTTACAGTAAGCATCTTATGCATATATTTCTGTGTTCATGTAGAAATATTTGTGCCAGCCGAACATTGGTGGCGCACTCCTTTGATCCCAGCACTTGGGAGGCAGAGGCAGGTGGATCTCTGTGAGTTTGAGGTCAGCCTGGTTTGCAGAGGTAGTTAGTTCCAGGACAGGCCCCAATCAATCAATCAATACAGAGAAACCCTGCCTCGAAAAAACAACAACAACAACAACAACAAAAAACAAAACTGCAAAACAAATTCCGAAATTGTAATTACTAGGACACAGAGAATATTTCCCCCCCAAAAGGTTTTTACAATATTAGATTCTTATCTGCAAGAGAATCTCAGTTTCTCTAGCACCTTAGCAGCACAGGGCTATTTCATCAGTAAGATGAATAATTGATATAACATTCATTCTACAAACACCACCCCTCTCCTAGAACCAAACAAGTACAGTACTAGCTATCTGGTAAAGAGTCAAGACTTCCTCCTCAAGAACTTCTCATTCTTAAAAAATAGAAAATCTGGGAGAAAGAAAATTGTGCAATTGAGGAGAGCAAACACTAATAATAATAGCAACGCTTTCTGAGAGTGCTGAGCACAAGGAGCTTCTATGGCTTACATGTAAATAAGTCTCAGTGCTCACAAGAGCCAGTTCATTAACTATAGCATCACTCATGTTGCCCAGGCTGGCCTCCATCTCATATATGGTTAACATTGACCTTGAATTCCTGATCCTCTTGCCTCTGCCTCTATGATGGAATTATAGGTATATCCCACCAAGTCCAACTTATTCTCATTTTTAAAGGTAAGGAAACTGGGGCACAGGGAAGTTCAGTAACAAGTCAAGGTCACAGAACTAGTGTGCAGAGTCAGGGTCACACTTCAGAACTGTCTCCAAAGTAATAAAGTACCGTACTTGACTCCAGTTAAAGGAAACAGTGGTCACAATTGCTACCAACGGGGATGACAATGAGCTTCACAACAAAGCCAGCATTTGTGTTGAAGTCGCAAAATGCATGAATTTGTTTTAGGCTGATAGAAAGATGCTCCCATGTGAAAAGCGATGACTAACAGTTTTTCTGTATGTCTCTCAGGGTGAGTGTGGTTCCTGTTGGGCATTTAGCTCTGCAGGTGCCCTAGAGGGCCAACTCAAGAAGAAGACTGGCAAACTCTTAAATCTCAGTCCTCAGAATCTTGTGGATTGTGTGTCTGAGAATTATGGCTGTGGAGGCGGCTATATGACCACTGCCTTCCGGTATGTGCAGACAAACGGGGGCATTGACTCTGAAGATGCTTACCCGTATGTGGGGCAGGTGAGAGGATGCCCACTGCAGTGTGGAGCCCCGTGCTGGCTCTCCCTTCAGCATGCTTTTGTTTTCTGTTGTTGTGCCTGCCTGCCTGCCTGCTGCCTGCCTGCCTCCCTCCCTCCCTCCTCCCTTTCCTTTCCTTTCCTTTCCTTTCCTTTCCTTTCCTTTCCTTTCCTTTCCTTTCCTTTCCTTTCCTTTCTCTCAACTCTCTTCTTTCTCCCTCTCACTTCTTCCCCCTCTCTTTCTTTATTTCCTTTTAACTTTGAGGCAATATCTTACTACATATCCCAAGCTAGCCTAGGCTGGCCCCCTTTTTTGAGACAAGATCTCATATAGTCCATGTTGGCCTTGAACTTACTATGTAGCTGAGGATTACCCTGAACTCCTCTTGCCTCCAGCTTCCAAGTGCTAGGGTCACAGGCCTAGGTCCCACACATGGCTATCCTGCTTCTTAATAGAGTTGTCATAGGAAGCCAAAGTTTCCATAATATAAGAAAGCTTTGAGCCATCTCTCCAGCCCCGTGGAGTTTTTAATATAGTTGGGACTGATAGGCAATAGAATTCTTTGTGATATGGACCTCTGAGAGAGGAACAGCAAGTTTCAGTGATAAAAATGTTAGTGACTATCTGCTAAGGTGTGTGCTCAGCTTAAAAGTTTGGCTTATCCTTGATATTTAAGGAGATATCACAACATACTCAAATTCCATACTGCAGTCTGTAGTGAAATGAAGATTTTATAAAATGTATTACTGTGTGTATTTGTGGATATAACACATGTTCGTATGTGCAGGTGGGCTTGTGCTATCCTGTGCTTGTGAAAGCCAGGGGAAACTTACTTTCCTTCCACCATGGGCTCTGGGGATCAAACTCCAATTATCAGGCTTATTAGGCAAGAGTTTTACCAACTAAGGCATCTAAATTAAACAAGATTTATCCACCAGGCCTGCTAATCTGGCACATCCTTTCCTTCCATGCACTCATGTAAGACTTTTAGAATACAGTATGTTTCTTTAGAATAGAATCACCTGGGTTTGAAGGTATATCTTAAAATTTACTATAAGATGTCAAATTGTTTGCCAGAAATTATAACTCCTGCCTGCAGTATGCAAGTGATTCATAATCATGTCTTCAGCAGTATATTTCCCTGGCCATTTGTATTTCTTCTTGTAAACAGCTACTGAGGAGCCCAGTGGGCATTCTGTAATTCCAGCGCATGGGAGGGGGACAGGAGGGTTAGGAGTTCAAGATCATCCTAAGCTACATGGTGTATCTGAATGTAGCCAGCCTGAGCTACAAGAGCTCCTCTATGTAGGAAAGAATGGGATAAAACACCAAAAACCAAAATAAAATAATGAGAGACACTCTATATAGAGTCTAGTCTATTATTTACTGACATTACTTAACATATTTCCCAGTCACCAATTAAAGGATATATTTGAGGAAAGTATAAACTAAAGAACTAATTGACAACTTGCATCTTTAGAAGTTTTATTTTTTATTTCATGTGTCTGAGTGTTTTGCCTACCCCATACTAGCATTCCTGAATTGTATACAAAGGGTCAAGTTCGTCTCTTGAGCTGGGTTTGGTGTTGGCAAACTCCCCACAGAGCAGCTGGTACCTTCCTGCTCCCAACCTTACATATACTACATAGGCAGTATATGTATATACATTGTATACACAATGAATATACATTGTGTATGTATGTGCCTGGTACCCCTAGAGGTTAGAAGGACATTGAATCCCCTGGAACTGGACTTCAGATGCTTGTGAACCACCACGTGGGTGCTGAGTGTCAAACCTAGGTCCTCTTGACTTCCAAGCTTGTCCTTCCATACTGGCTTGCATGATTTATCCAGCACTACATTAATCAATTTGTTAAGAAATAGTTTTCTTTGTCCTGGGTTTTTGTTGTGTGTTTGTTTTGAGGTTGTGGTCCAGACTGGCCTGGGTGCACAGAGACCCAGTCTCTGTCTCCTAAGTGGTGGGTCAAAGTCTGGGCCATGGCAGGCCCTGACATTCTTTGAGTCCATTCACAAGATACTTCATTTCATTTTGTAGATATTATATTTCATTTGCATAAGATCTTCTGTCTCCTTTTTTCTCTTCCCTTCCTCTCTTTCTCCCTCCCTCCCTTTCTTCTTTCCTTCTTTCTTGTGAGATCATGCAGTACCAAGGCTGACCTAGAATTTGAGGTCCTCTTGTATCATGCTGAGATCTCAGGGATGTACCACACAATTATGTCCTGTTGATCTGAGAAGCTTAACCCCAGAATCATGTGGAGAGAACAAGCAGATTTTGAGAAATTAAGGCAGTAAGTCACTGTAAACTTAGACTACCACATCAACTTCAGGCAGTCCTTTTGGTATCAAATATGTGTTCCTATAGATACAACCTTAGGGTGATAAAGGTCCAGTGTGTAGGAGAAATGTTGCCACAAAGAGCACATCACCTTGACAAGACCTTGTATTGTTAGTGAGGCATGCAAAGCTTGCAAGCTCTTGGAAGGTCAGAAGTTAAATTTCTTAGTTATTAATTTATTTTCATGTCATATTATGAACTTATTTCTGTCTTTGATGAAAACATAAGGTCTAACTAAAATTCATTACCCCATACTAGCATTCCTGAATTGTATACAAAGGGTCAAGTTCGTCTCTTGAGCTGGGTTTGGTGTTGGCAAACTCGCCACAGAGCAGCTGGTACCTTCCTGCTCCCAACCTTACATATACTACATAGGCAGAAGATAATTTGCATTAGAAAAACCTCTTATTTGAAAAATATTTCCCTGTCCTGGGAGAGGTGGGTCATGCATATAATCTCAGAACATGGAGGTAGAGACCAGAAGGTCCAGTGGTTAGGGTCATCACTTTATAGCTATGAAGTGAGTTCAGGACCAGTCTGGGTTACATGGTACACAGTATGAATAAGAAAAAGAAAAAGACAGTGATGACAAGGGGCTAGAGAGATGGCTGAGTGGTAAAGAAAAACAGTGTCTTTCTTTTGGAGTTGATTTTGTGAGTGCTAGAAAGCAGGAAATCACTTGACTTCCCCCCTAACCCCCCCCCCAGTTTTTGGTTTTATTTTTTGAGACAGGATCCTACTGTGTAACCCAGGCTGGCCTTGAATTCATGGCAATCTTCCTGCCTCACCCTCTTGATTGCTGGGTTTACAAGTGTGTATCACCAAACCTGGCTTCTTTTCATAGTTTCCTAAAGTGGTAAGACCCAAAGACTGGTCTGTTGCCTCTAACCTTGCTTGACTTTCTTACCAACTTATTTCAAGTTGATTAACTGTAGTCCTGTTCCACCCTTGATTTTTTTTTTTCAGGATCAAAGTTGTATGTACAACCCAACAGCAAAGGCAGCTAAATGCAGAGGGTACAGAGAGATCCCTGTGGGCGATGAGAAAGCCCTGAAGAGAGCCGTGGCTCGGGTGGGACCCATCTCTGTGTCAATTGATGCAAGCTTGACATCTTTCCAGTTTTACAGCAGAGGTGAGGACCTCTTCCTGCAGAGCCCCCTCTGCTAGGATGTGGGTGGAGTCCTGAGAGTATTTAGTTTTCATGGTCGGACTCCATCTGCTTAATCTGGCAGCTGCTGCCGTGTGGGACATATCAGTTGTGAGCCCCTTCTGAGACAAGGGACCACACGGGGCCCCTCAGGTTGCAGAGAAGCTCACCCATAGTTTGCTTTGTAGGTGTGTACTATGATGAAAATTGCGACCGTGATAATGTGAACCATGCTGTGTTGGTGGTGGGCTATGGCGTCCAGAAGGGAAGCAAGCACTGGATAATTAAAAACAGGTAACAGTGAGAGAGAGCTGTGGCCTTTAATCCCCTTTGTAACACTAAGCCTCATCTCCAGCTTCCAGTTTTTCTTTCAGGTTCATAATTACAAAAGTAACATGCAATAGATGGACAGTAAATAATGCCTGAAGTATATGCTGGTCAGCTGCTCTTTGTACAAAATGCTTACTAGCTACACACAAGCAAATGGGCAAATGCATGTGTCAGTCATTGCGTCCCAGTCAGAAAGACCTGGCTGACAAGTAGCACAGAGTCCAGTCCATGCCTAGCATTCCCATTCACCTCACCTGTTTACTCCAGATCTCTCCTGCCACAGCGCAAAGCTAATTGCCCCTCAGATTTACAGTTAAGACCATTCAGCCTGATGTTTTTTGTTTGGTTGGTTGATTGGTTTTGATTTTTTGAGACAGGGTCTCCTGTAGCTCAGGTTAGCCTTGAGCTCAACATCTCTTGATCTCTTCAGCCTTATCTTAATCCATCTCTCCAGATGTGTTTCCCATTGCAGTTTGTCTTATACCCTGTTTTTTAGCCACATTGTCATAACATCTCACTTTCCCATCTATCGTCACTTTTCCATCCTCTACTTTCCTCCCATTGCCACAGTGTATTCATCCTTCAGGTTCAGCCTCAAATACCACCTATCCCATCACGTTTTCCTCTTCTCTAACCTCTTCTCCTCTAGAGACAAGGCCAGCTCCTGCTGGCCTGAACTTGCTGTGTAGACCAAGCTAGGATGGAACTCACAGAGATCCCCCTACCTCTGCCTCCTAGGCGCTGGGATTAAAGGTGTGCAACAACACACCTGACAATTTCTACTATCTTTAAGATCAGTCTTGGTTTCTTCTGTTGCTTTGATAAAGTATTCTGACAAAGTAACCTACAGAAGAAAATGCGTATTTCACAGTTCCAGGCACCGTCCATCGTGGCAGGGAGTCTAGGCAGCAGGAGCTTGAAGTTGCTGTCACCGCACAGCCATAGCTGGGAACAAAGATGAGCGTGATGGATGCATGCTGATGTTTGGCTTGATCTCTCCATTTCCTACAGTCCAGGGTCTGTCCAGGGAATAGTCTCCCACGCCAGCTAACATAATCGAGATGATTCCCAGAAGTCCATCTCCCAGCTGATCCTAGATTCTGTTAACTTGACAATTAACACTGTTACACAACCAACCTGGGTAGCAGCCTTCTTTCCACATCATGACTTTAAACTCCTTAAAAATAACTAACTCGTTTTTTTATATTGTTAGTGAACTACAGTAAGTGTTTTAAGGACTATATAAATTAAGATGATAAGTGTCTTTCTCAATTGGTTCTACAGCTGGGGAGAAAGCTGGGGAAACAAAGGATATGTTCTCTTGGCTCGGAACAGAAACAACGCGTGTGGCATTACCACCCTGGCCAGCTTCCCCAAGATGTGATTCCAGCCAGCCAATCCATTCTGTTCTCCCGTCCCTTCTCCCATGGTGCCATTCAAGTACACTTTGGAGGGAGTTGACAGAGCACTCCTGAAGCAGATGTGTGGTCATGGAGACTGCTTAGTTTCTCCTCATCGGCGCTCCCAGCGACACCTCTGTGACGTCCCTTCTCCCCACTCAAGGCCCCCTTTCTTTGTGGACACAACAGGAAATTCTCTGAGAGTTGTAGACTCTTGAGCTAAGGTACCTGGGCACAGACTCACCTGTGCAGACAAACACTGGAGGTCTCCAGCAGGCTGGAGTGACCTTCCCAAGTCCATTTTCCATGTACTCCAGTGCATCTCTCTATTTTTCACCAAGAGCCACAAGCCTATTTGTAATTATTTGACAAATTTACACAATAAATGTGTGTGATTTTCCTTCTTTGCATTTAAAATAAAATATTTCATTTACAAGTTAATAAGTGACTTATGTTGGATGTGGTGCTAGTCCACGTTTATTAAGAACTTACTGTATCATGAGAACTGTAAATTTCTGGGACTCAGTGGACCTAAGAAGATCTCTTCATATTTAAAACTGCCATGAAGCTGGACACAGTGCATTGTGCCCATGGTCCCAGCACTTGAGAGGCAGAGGCAGGGGGATCACAGAAGTGACAAGTAATATCTAAGCCTTCAAAAATCAGGTTTCCTGCGGTTATTTTATTTTATTTTATTTTATTTTTGAGATGAAGTTTCTCAGCTAGACAAGGCTGTCCTCAAACTCACTATGAACCTGAAATTGACCATGAACTGAACTCCTGGTCAGAGTTTTTTTTAAGAAAAAAAAAAAAAAAAAACAGACTCATATGTAGCATATGCTGGCCTCAGACTCAAGATCCTCTTGTCTCTACTTCCCAGAGATGGCATTATAGTCTTATGTATCACTATGCAGGATTGAATATGCTTTATAATAGTTTCTAGGTTCTATGGCTGTGGTCCTAATACTGCAGCCCTTTAATAAAGTTTCATGTTGTGGTGACCCCCCCAATCATAAAATTATTTTCATCGATACTTCATAATGTAAATATCTGTATTTTCTGATAATCTGAGATGACCCCTGTGGAAGGGTCTTTCAGCCCCAAAGAGGTTGCAACCCACAGGTTGAGAATCACTGTTCTAGAGGAATAAATTAGCACAACCCGTTTTTCCATTTTCCACAAAGTACTGTTATACCATGACAAAGATTCACAGTTGGCCCGGCTATGGTGGTATGCACCTTTAATCCCAGCACTCAGGAGGAAAAGGCAGGCAGATCTTTGTGAGTTCAAGGCCAGCCTGATCTACAGAGTGAGTTCCCGGACAGCTAGGGCTGTTACACAGAGAAACCCTGTCTTGGGAGGGGGGGAAGGTTCACAGTTACTGAACAGTCATGCACTGTTGTTTAACATATTTTTAAATTTAGTCAGTTGGTGGTGGCACATGCCTTTAATCCCAGTACTCAGGAAGCAGAGGCCAGCCTGGTCAGATGGAGTTCCAGGATAGCCAGGGCTACACAGAGAAGTCTGTCTCAAAACAAAAACCAAAGAAACACAAAAATTTAATACACATTTTGAATTATTTATTTTTTATATATGGGTGTTTTGTCTGCATGTATGTCTTCCACATGCATGCCTGGTGTCCACACGGGCCAGAAGAGGGTTTCAGATCTCCTGGGACTGGAGTGTGAATGTTGAGAGTCAAACCTTTGGAAGAGCAGCTTGTGCTCTCTGTAACACGACAAATAAAAGATCCAGAGACTAATATTGGGATTCAGACTTCAAGTTGAATATCAGAAAAGCAAAGCAGCCGGCCACTAGCTCTCGAGTCTAGCTCATGCTGAAAGGGCTGATCCGTGCATGAGCTCTTCACCAAGCCTCAAACTGCTGCCCCTCCTCAGTGTGGCTGGAGAAGGAATCCTTCTATCCTCAATGAAGCTGGAGAATGAATGCCTCATACTGAATCTTTGTTGCTGTTTTTTATTCCTCTCTAGGGCTGGGATTAAAGGTGTAAGCTATAATTCTCTTTTAGACTAAACTACTCTTATATAGATGTGGGTGGCCTTGGACTCACAGAGATCTGTTTACCTCTTAATCCTGAGTCCTAGGATTAAAGTATGTACCACCACCTCCTAGTTTCTGGCTGCAGGGATTAAAGGTGTGTGCTTGGCTTCGATGGCTGCACCTGTCTTTGCTTTCTGAATCCTCAGGCAATCTTTAATAATAACATAATACTACAGCTCTCAGCCTCTGAGCCCTCTCTCCCATGTCATTCATACACTTTTCTTTCATTCTTGGCAAACCCCTCTTCTACTTTTTTGGCCTTTAGGACATGTCAATTACATACAGGGTAGCCTATGCCTTTAATCCATGGACCTCTGTGAGTTTGAGGACAGCCTGTTGTATTTAGTGAGTCTCAGTTCAGCCAGGCTACATAGTGAGATCCTGCCTTAACCCTCCCATTGAAGAATGTCAGACTGCTACGTGTGGTCGGTCATGCCATGCACTTGCAGGTTTAACTATTGGCAAGACTGAAGCAGGAGACTCACTTGAGCCCAGGAGGTCAAAGCCTGATGACGCCATAGCAAAAGTCCATCTCAAAAACAACAACATCAAAAAAGTTTTGAAGCGTAAAAGATACCGAAATGCTAAAGTAGTTTGTGGTAACACATACTGTTAATCTCAGTACTCAGGAGGCATGTGATCTCTGTGAGTTTGACTCCAGCCTTGTTTATGTAGTAAGTTCCAAGAAAACCAGGCCTATGTAGGGAGACAGTCTCAGAAAAAAAAAAGTTTAAAAACAGGAGTGTAGTAGAAAATTAATAAATATATAGTTAATATATAATAAATATACATATACGCACACACACATATATTATAATAAACACAAACAGTGATTGTGAGAGTGAGATACTGCTCATACCAACAGAAATAGGTCATTAATGAACTGGATTTAGACAGGGGCTTTAACGCAGCACAGAGAGTGTGGGGGTGAAAGATCACATGCAGCTGAAGGTTCGGGGACTGCAAAGGCTGGCGTGACTCACACCCAGTGCAGAGTACATAGTGGAGCGGAGTACAAGAGTACAAGAGTAGCGGAGGTGGCTCTTGGGAACCTCCCATGTTCAGTGAGTATCAAGCGTGTGAGCAAAAAAATCATGACCAGATCTGCACTTTTGTAATATTCTTTGTGTAAACAAGTGATGAACAAGATGAAACAGCAAGAGACTAGAGGAAGGTCTTAGAGTGGGACACTCTTCCGGGGACAGATAAACATCTCACCCCAGCCTGGGAATTTACTACAGACACAAGTACTGATACCAAAGTCCAACTCGGTGAACCAATAGTTTTGTTTGTTTGTTTTTACAGACACTAGGGAAGCTTTATTTCTTGGTCTCTTCCTCCTTGGACAGAGTCCTGGTGACCTTCTTGGCCTGGAGACGTTCCTCCCTTCGTGCTTCCTTGGTCTTAGACCTGCGAGCCTCCTCAGCCTGGTCAGCCAGGAGCCTTGTCTGCCTTCAGCTTGTGGATGTGCTCCATGAGAATCCGCTTGTTTTTGAAGAGACTCCCTTTGACCTTCAGGTACAGGCTGTGGTACATAAGGCGGTCAATCTTCTTGGATTCACGGTATCTCCTGAGAAGTTGATGCAGGATCCGCATCCTTCTCATCCAGGTCACCTTCTCAGGCATTCTCATATTGGCGGTATCCTTCCTTCCCTTCCCCTACACCCATATGCCTGCCCTTCTGTCGAGCCAAAGTGTTTTTTCCTGCATCGGCCCGGAATGCACAGTCACGGGCTTCTGGATAATCAGCTTCGGGATCCGCTGATGGGAGTAGGCATTGGCGATTTCATTGGTCTCGTTAGGGTCCATCCAGACTTTATTTATTTATTTATTTGTTTGTTTGTTTATTTATTTATTTTTGAGAAAGGGTTTTCCTGTATTGGAGCCTGTCCTGGAAGTAGCTCTGTAGGTCAGGCTGGTCTTGAACTCACAGAGATCCGCCTGCCTCTAGCCTCCTGAATGCTGGGACTAAAGCGAGGCGCCTGGGTAAAACCCAGGTGCCGTGAAAATCCTGATCCCGCTTCTGACACCAGATATTGCGGTTTAATAAGGGTCAGGATAAACAAATAGGCCGAATACATGTTTATTAAGGGAGAAACAACTCACAACACAGACAGATGAACACAGCAGTTAAAACTGGATTCTCCTCATCGCTACCAGTGCCCGGCCAGACCTTCTTTTTACCACAGTGGAGGATGCAAGCCTCTTCTGTAGCCTGAGCATATGCATGGCTGTGGATGCACAGCGAAAGGGAAACAATGAGTATTATTGGGGTTACTTACAGGAACATAAGCGCTAAAAGACAGCTGCACCACCAGACCCTACCTCAGATGGGTGACCGCTCATGAAAGTTGAAAGCCTAGAGCTCGCTGCTCAGAATGTTCGGAGTGCTTTCCAGAAGGCTCAGCTTGTCTGAGTGGCTCCTGTGAGGCGGGCTTTAAAAGTAAGGGTCAGCTTCAGGGACTTGGTGGAACTGTTACATTGTTCACGTCTGAGCCAGCAGCAGGGGATGTTTTTCCTCCCCTAGATCATCCTGAATCTTTTTCTCCAAAAAAGGTTCTCATCCTAGAGAAAACTGCTACATGAGCCTGTATCTCATAGGTTTCCACATTTGCTCTGTTGTTTCTCAAGGGGGGAATAAAGTCCTTCACAGAAGAACAGATCCAAAACCTTTCCCAAGTTTAGCGGACAGAGAAGAGACAAAATTGCTTCCCAGATGAAGCAATTAACGTCCCCAAGTGTGTAGATGTGAAAGCATGCACATTTAACAATCTGCAAGTGTTTCACAGTGCTGGGGGTCAAACCTTGGCCTCATCATGCAAGATAAGCATTCTCCTGATGAGATGTATCCTCAGGCCAGCAATGTAAATGCACACCGCCATATACCCCCACACATACATCCCACACACACCCCCACACACCACACACACACACACACACACACACACACACACACACACACCACACACCACCACACACCACACACACCACACACACCACACACACACACACACCACACACACCACACACACCACACACACACACACACACATACACACCACATCACACCCCCCCACCACATACCACACACCCATACCACACATACATACACCACAACCCCCCCCACTACGCACACCACACACCACTCACACACACATACACCACACACACAAGTATATATGAATATTCTTATTGAGTGTTGAACCGACCAAAGATAAGCTAATAAAATACCGATTTCCCCATTGGACGACTTTGTACAGAATAATCTTGCTTTTTTGTAGAATTTACTTACCCACTTCTGCCTAAAGAATATCCTTTAGATTTCTGATTTTTGAATACATGTGTGACTATGTCTAGGGAATCAAACTCAGGTCTATTTATTTATTTATTTATTTATTTATTTATTTATTTATTTATTTATTTATTTATAATTTTGAGGCAGGGTTTCTCTGTGTAGCTTTGGAGTCTGACCTGGAACTTGCTCTATAGACCAGATCACCTTGCCTCTGCTTCCTGAATGCTTGCATTAAAGGTGTGTGCTACCACCATCTGGCAAAACTCAGGTCTTTTGACTTTGATTGCAGGTGGTTCTGAACCATCTTGCAGGCTTCTTGCTGGTTTCTTGATAAGTGTTTTGCAGCGAAGTTTGCCTTTTATTACATTCTGGCAGGTTAAAATGGGGTTATTTCCAATACATCCTATAATAGGTTTATTAGTATATATGAAAGATACTAATTTCTGTCTCATATTCAGCTACCTTGTCTTGAATTTTTTTCTTAGAGTTTTTAAATTGAGTCTCTTTAATTTTTTGAGTATGTAGGTGTATAATATACAGAGCTTAATCTTATCTTTTTCTTTCCAAGTTGTCTCTAGTTTCTCTCTTGTGTATTTGCATTCCTCCAAAATAATAGTAAGTAATGAACTTGATCCAGAAATTGTAGGTGCAATGAATCCTACTGTGGAGATGTGCAGAAGCCTGGGGTGAGAGCTCTCGACACCACCCCTGATGATTCAGATTCAATTCTTGAAACCCACCTGATGGAATAAAAGAAATGACTCCTGCGAGTTGTCTGACTCACACACATACACAATGAATATATAAATGTAAAAAAAAAAAGTAAAGATGCACATATCTATTTAGCTCCTATTAAACAAATGTTACTTTTGGTGTTTTAGGTTGTAAATAACATTGCAATTAATAGTTGATATTTTGACACAGACAATTAAAAATTATTAATTTGTCAGTCATCTTAGTGCTTCGTGGAAGTATACACATAAGTCTAGATGTGCATTCATTTGTGTATGTGGAGGTCAGAGGTCAACCTTGGGTGTTATTCCTCAGATGCTATCCTTCCTTTCATGCAGTCACTCACTCTCCAAGTAGGTAGGCTGGCCAGCCAGCGGGCACTAAGCAATCTCTTATTCTTCTTCCTTAGCCCTGGTGTGACAATCTTTCATCACTTAATGCCCTAGCTATTTTTTTTTAACATTTTACCTGATTGTTTTCTCCCCCCATGTATGTGTGTGCGCTACTTGCATGCCTGGTACCCAGAGAGGCCAGAAGAAGGCACTGTACCCTCTGGAATTGGAGTTAGACAGTGTGAGCTGCCATATGGGTGCTGGGAACTGAATCCAGATCCTCCCCAAGCGCTGCCAGTGCTCAGCCACTGAGCCGTCTCTGCAGCCCTGCCCCTGGTTTTATCTGTGAGTATGTGTACTTGTATATGTGTGCATGTTTGCAGAGTAAAGATTTGGAGCTTCAGGCAGTTGTGAGTCTCCTGCTGTGGGAGCTGGGACCTGAACTTAGATACTCTAGAAAACAGCAAGCATCTCAACTACTGAGCCATCTCTCCAGGCATCACCACTGTTCATTAAAATCATTTGCTATTTATTCCAGGTGCTTAAAGAGCCTTTTCACTGTTAGTTACTTCAAGTCTGTACCAAAGTAGCTTTACACACTGATGTTACCAAGTCTACTGCAGGGTCAGCAAGATGTTTCAGCAAGTAAAGGCACTTGCCATCAAGCCTGGGTACTTGGGTTTGATCCTCGGGACTTACATAAAAAGGAGGGCACTGACCCCCTCAAACTTTTCCTCTGACTTCTACACATACATTATGGTATGTGCATACCTGTACATGTACACACAAAAATACATGTACTATTTAAAAAGTCTGCCTCATTCTTTAACAGTCACCTTTCCTGCTCCCATCCTCCTCATATACATTTTTTCCCCCTTTTCATTTGTTGGGAACACAAAGGTCCTTATTCTCACAGATAAGCACTCAGGAAACCAAATGTTAAACATGCAGATTGTCAGGTCAGGCATTGGTGCCGCAAGCACTTAATCCTAGCACTTGGGAGGTAGAGGCAGGCAGGTCTCTGTGAGCTCAAGGCCAGCCTGGT
This sequence comes from Cricetiscus sungorus, assembly GCA_030556225.1. Classification (NCBI taxonomy): domain Eukaryota; kingdom Metazoa; phylum Chordata; class Mammalia; order Rodentia; family Cricetidae; genus Cricetiscus; species Cricetiscus sungorus. Next base: position 1,531,149 of record JANBXA010000141.1, read on the forward strand.
CTACAGAGCAAGTTCCAGGACAGGCTCCAAAGCAATACAGAGAAACCCTGTCTCGAATAAAACAAAAACAACAACAAAAAAGCAAAAATAAAAACATCATGCAGATTGTCTTATCAATGAGGATATGTACGACCTGTTTTCCATCCTGAAGGCTGGGAATGGAGGTAATTAATGACCTGGTTATGAGCCAGGTCATGCCAAGCTCCCACTAACAGGGCAGGAGAGACTTAATAGTCTAGGTGACATTTGCATTGTCTGTATTTCCAGGTCCCCATAACCTGGACCAGCAGTGGCTAATAGCCTAGATGACCTCGACACTGTCTGTATGATTGAGACCACAGCAGGTCCTTAGCACATGCAGCCTTTCTCTAGAACCCATCTTCATGGAAGAAGTGGCATGTACTTTGAAAAGAATGCCTCCAAGTGCACAGGGGATCGTGTTACACCAGGAAACTTTTTCCTGATTGTACTGTATTTAAATATGTTTACAATAAACTGCTGGGGTCAGACTCTAGAAGTGTGAACCAACATTGGCTAACGAGCTTGTGTTGAGCCAGATTTCCTTCTTGCCCCATGTAGATCATTACTCTGCCAGCCCTGGTGTCTGCAGTGACCCACACATTCGTTGATTTAATGGCTCAATGATATTATTAATCCAGTAAAGTGGTTTCATTAATTGCTTCCTCTTTGAGTCCAATGTTCCGGTGCTCTCATTACTGCAATCTGTACTCTCACAACCCTTCACAGACATGGTGAGAAGGATGAAGATATTCAAATGATAGGTGTGGTCAGACCTCTGTGGTTAGTTAGTGACAAGCTCCATTCTGTGATCTTCAGACAGGCTTTGTTTATACAAGCAAATATCACCACAACCCGCTCTACTGTCTTTGTTTGTTTGTTTTGTTTTGTGTTTTGATTTTTCAAGACAGAGTTTCTCTGTAGCTTTGGCGCTTGTTCTGGAACTTTCTCTGTAGATCAGGCTGCCCTCAAACTCAACTGCCTCTGCCTCACCAGTGCTGAGATTAAAGGCGTGTGCTACCACTGCCTGGATGCCTGTTCTGCTTTTATTTATATGGGCATTATTGAAACCATGAGTTCTGTGCTGATTTCACATTATTTATGTTTACTGCAGTGTCCAACTCTTCTGCCCCTGGAAAAGTTCCTTGAGTTGTTAACAGGCTTTGAACTTATAGTCCATTTGTCAGGTACTTCAGCAATCAAGCCCTTTGCTTTGGTACTTACAGTCTTGAAGTCTTTATTTCCTAAGACTCAAGGAAAAAAAAAGACTTGTTTTTATTTTATTTTAGTGGTGGGAAGGGGGTGGGGGGAGTGCAGTGCTCTCAGAGGCCAGAAGATCTTGTGTCCACAAGATCTCCTAGAGCTGGAATTACAGGCATTTGTGAGTCATGCGATGATAAAAACTGGGATCCAAACTCTGATAAAGCAATAAGCCCCTTCTGCTAAGCCATCTCTTCAGCCCCCTGAAACAATTTCTATGGAGAGATTTTCTTTTTTATTTTAACATAGGCTCTCACTCTAGCTTAGATTGGCCTGGAAGTTACTCTATAGCCTAGGCCAGCATCAAACTTCTGATCCTCCTGCCTCAGCTTCCTCAAGACTGTGATTATATGCATGTACCATGATGTTTGGTCTATAGAATAAAGGTGCTAGTATTTTGTGTGTGTGTGTGTGGATAAAAAACCTTATGTATAGGGAATTAACTGAGAAACAATCAGAACTAATGAAATGAGGTTGACATAGTTGCAGAACACAAAATCAAGATATAAAAGTCAGTCAGGCATAGTGGAACACATCTTTAATCCTAGCACTTAGGAGGCAGAGGCAGGAGAATCTCTGTGAGTTCGAGGCCAGCCTGGTCTACAAGGTGATTTCCAGGACAGCTAAGATTTTTACACAGAGAAACCCTGTCTCAAACGGAAGGGTTTAAACTTCCCCAGTTTTACAACTCAGTTCTCTGAGAGGGACAACAAACAGGTGTCTCTGCCAACAAAGGGTCATTTATTAAATTACATTCAAGGATGAGGGAGAAGGCAGGAACAAGGCCTGAGTTAGCCCCACAGTGTCTCAAGGACAGTTCCTGCAATCCCCTTGAAACTTACCCAAGTATGTTCAGACATAAAACCTCAGCCAATTAAAAGTATACTAATGTAACTGCTGCTTGCTTATCCAGTTATGTTTGAGATGACCTAACTGTCCCTGAAATTCCCCCAGTTGTGCATAAAAGAAGCCTGCACACTCCTCTGGGGTCGTCGACATTTTATACAGGTGAACAACTGCATGGATGCTGGTATAGTAGACATACCATCTGAGACTGGGGTCTTCCAGCATTTCCTCAGACCACTACAGCGCGCGCGCACGCACACACACACACACACACACACACACACACACACAAGGTTATTTCCTTATTGATACATTGAAAAATGACATTAAGAAAACTATATTTAAAGTAACATCCAAAAGAAAAATGAAAAAACCCCAAAAAGTGCAAAAATTATAATCTCCAAACCACCAAATTTTGTTTTTAAAAGTTAAGAAAGGCTGGATAGGGTGCACAAGCTTAGGAGGCAGAGGCAGGAGGGTCAATGTAAGATGGAGGCCTGGTCTATATGGTAAGTTCTGGGTCAGCAAATGCAACATAGCAAGAGTTCCTGTAAAAATAAAATAAAAAATAAATATAAACAAAAGGAAAACCTAACTAAAAGCTAGGTGTGGTGGTTCATTTATGTAGTCCCAGTAATTGGGAAGCTGAGGCAGGAGGATTGCTGCAAGTTCAAAGCCATCCTGGACAGAGTGAGTTCTATGTCCACCTCTCCAAGAAAAAAGGAAAAGAAACAAATGGAAAGGTGTGCAAAACTTAAACACTGAGTTATTTGTGACTTGATAATTTCACTCTAAGGTACAGATCCAAAAGAAAGCAAGAATTCAGACAGAGAGTTGAACACCTGTATTTTAGATTTAAAAAAATAATAATCAGAAGTAATAACACACGGAGCCATCAGACAGATGAATGATCAACAAATAGGTAAACTGCTGATTCAAACATTTAAGTCACTGTTGTTCAGTCACGAAAAATGCTGAGCTGGGAGAGGTAACACACCTACATTCCCAGCACTGGAGGCTGAGGCAAGGAGGACCTGCGCCAATTTCAAGGCTGGCTTGAACTAAATAGTGAGTTCCAGGCTAGCCTGAGCTAAGTAGCAAGATCCTGTCTTAAACAGATAGAAATTCTGCTATGTTCCTGAACCTTGAACATATGTAAGTGAAGTGAGCCAAGCAAAAACATTCCCATGCTATGCTTCCACACGCAGGAGAGAAATTAAAATCAGCTAAGTCAGAGACATGAAGCAGAACAGAACACACAGTGGGTTGGGGGGGGGCAGTGGGGTTCAAGGCTCCTACTAAATAGGAATGCAGGAGGTGGGGAGATTACAAAGAGGGAGGAGTATTGTCCTGCTCTCAGCCTCCCAAGTGCTTGGATTATAGGAGTACTCCACCACAGCCCTCATTACCACGTAATTTAATGTAATGTTTATCAAAGAGTCTCAGCTTTGTATTTAGTATGTAAGAGCTCAGTCTTACATACTAAAATTGTCCTATTTACTTATACTGTTTACTCTGTGTGTGTGTGTGTGTGTGTGTGTGTGCACGCATGGCCAAATATTTCTTTACACTGTGTCTTTGCCACACCTTCTGAGTCGTTTAATAAAGAGCCAAATGGCCAATAGCTAGGCAGGAAGAAGGTTGGGTGGAACTTCCAGGGAAGAGGGAGGACTCTGGAAAGAAAAAAGGCAGAGTTACCAGCTGTACCCAGAGGAAGCAGGAGGTAACGAGCATCAAAGAAGAATCTAGATTAAAATTACAGGTTATGGTGGATGATTCCTCTGATGTGTTCTTGGATTCGATTTGCCAGTATTTTATTGAGTATTTTTGCATCAATGTTCATGAGGGATATTGGTCTGTAGTTTTCTTTCTTAGTTGTGTCTTTGTGTGGCTTGGGTACCAAGGTAATTGTGGCCTCATAAAAAGAGTTTGGTAATGAACCTTCTGCTTCTATTGTGTGGAACAATTTGTGGAGTATTGGTATTAGCTCTTTCTTGAATTTCTGGTAGAATTCTGCACTGAAACCATCTGGCCCTGGGCTTTTTTTGGTTGGGAGGCTTTTGATGACTGCTTTTTATTTCATTAGGGGTTATAGGTCTATTTAAGTTGCTTATCTGTTCTTGATTTAATTTTGGTAAGTGATAGTTATCCAGAAATGTGTCCATTTCCTTTAAATTTTCAAATTTTGTGGAGTACAGGTTTTCAAAGTATGACCTGAAAAGCCTCTGGATTTCCTGAGTGTTGGTTGTTATATCCCCTTTTCATTTCTGAGTTTGTTGATTTGCATGTTATCTCTCTCTGATTTTTGGTTATTTTGGATAAAGGCTTTTCTATCTTATTGATTTTCTTGAAAAACCAACTCTTTGTTGCATTGATTTTTGGTATTGTTTTCCTGGTTTCTACTTTATTGATTTCAGCCCTCAAATTGATTATTTTCTGGCATCTACTCCTCCAGGGTGAGTTTGTTTCTTTTTGTTCTAAGGCTTTCAGTTGTGCTGTTAATTCTCTAAAGTGAGTATCCTCCGTGTTCTTTATATGGGCCCTTAGTGCAATGAACTCCTTGGTAGCACTGCTTTCAAGGTGTCCCAAAGTTTGGGTATGTTGTGTCCTCATTCTTCTTGAATTCTAGAAAGTCCTTAATTTCTTTCTTTATTTCTTCTTTGACCCAGGTATGGTGAAATTGCTCATTGTTCAGTTTCCATGAGTTTGTAGGGTTTCTGCAATTTGTGTTGTTGTTGAATTCTAACTTTAAAGCATGGTGGTCTGATAAGATACAGGGGACTATTCCAATTTTTTTGTATCTGTTGAGGTTTGTTATGTTGCCTAGTATGTGGTCGATTTTAGAGAAGGTTCCATGTGAAGCAGTGAAGGTATATTCTTTTGTGTTTGAATGGAATGGTCTATAGATGTCTGACAGTGAGTGGAGAGGGAACTAGGAGAAAGAGATGGGGAGGATAGGAAAGCACGTGGGACTAAGAAGATTGAGTCAGGGAGGAATAGATGAGAGGAGAGAGGGAGGTGAGAGGGAGAGAGAGAGAGAGAGAGAGAGAGAGAGAGAGAGAGAGAGAGAGAGAGAGAGAGAGAGAGGAGAGAGAGAGCATAAAAGAGGAAGCCATTATAGGTTTGAAGAGAAAACTGACTTTAGAGAAATGCCCAGAGACCTACAAGACTGACCCCAACTAACAATTTGAGCGACAGTTTAAAGGCTACCTTAAATGCCCTTCCCTGATAAAGAGATTGATGACTAACTTATCCACCATCATAGAGCCCTCATCTAGTAGCTGATGGAAACAGAAGCAAACACCCACAACTAAACGCTGAGCTGAACTGGTATCCAGATGCAGAGAGGGAGGACAAGACCAGACTACAGAAACCCACAGAGACAGCTGACCTGAACAAGGGGGAGCTAATGGGCCCCCAGACTGATAGCTGGAAAACCAGCATTGGACTGACTCAGACCCCCTGAACATGGGTCTCAGTTAGAAGGCCTGGGCAGTCTAAGGGACCTCTGACAGTGGAACCAGGATGTATCCCTGGTGTACAAAAGGACTTTGGAGCACATTCCCCATGGAGGGATACTCCCTTAACCTAGAGGCAGGAGGGAAGGCCTAGTCCTTACTCCAAATGACTTGACAGATTTAGATGACTCCTCCAGGAAGGCATCACCCTATATGTGGAGTGGTGGGGGATGGGATGGGAGGGTGGGTGGGGGGTATGGGAGGGAGAGAGAACTGGGATCGATAATGTAAAATAAGAAAAATAAATAAAAATAAAAAAGAATAACTCAAAAAGAATATACCCCCCAAAAAATTACAGGTTAACTTAAGTTATAAGAATTAGATAGGAAAAAAACCTAAGCTAAGACCAAACTTTTATAATTAATACTGGACTCCGTATTGTTGTTTGTGGGCCGGTGACCCAAAGGAAAATCTGACTGCATGGGTGTTACATGCATGTATTTAATATGTTGGGACATGTATCCATGCACATGCAGAGGATGACACCAAGTGCCTTTCTCTATCTTTTTCTTTTAATTATAAACTGTTTGGTTAATGACTTAGGCTTCTTACTGGCTAGCTTTCTCTTATTAGCCCATAACTATTAATCTATGTATTTCTACATGGCCTTATCTTACCGGAGAATGCCTAGACCTGTTACTCCTTCAGCAACTACATGGTGTCTCTCTCTATCTTTATATTCCTTTAAAACAGGTTACCTCACGAAACCAGAAGCTAGGCTAGCTGGCCAGCAAGCTCTTGGGATCTGCCTATCCCCACCCCAAAATGCTGGGTTACAAGGATATACAGCCACATCTGGCTTGATAATGGGTGGGGCTTCAGACTCAGGACCTCATCGTCACAGAACAAGTGCTCTTACCCACTGCAGTCCTGAGCTCCCACATCATCCTTCCTAAATCCTCTATGCTAAGCCCATCACACGTCCACCTCACTTCTGTGTGCTCCTTGGAGGGAGAATAGTGAGGCAGCTACTTTACGATGAAAATACTGTCTGCTGTTAAAGCCCCAGCACAATCATGTAGATTAAGAAACAAAAAGCAGCCATTGCGTCATCTTAAAATTCAGAGCTTTTAACATTAAGGAAGTTCCTCAGAAAACCTCGACACAGCTGTTTCATGACCATGAAGCAGAGGGATGATTTCAGGTCAGAGAGGACAAGGCTGGGGCCCTGCAGTGCTTCCCTGGTCTGCTTTCGTTTCCCCCTCCAGTGCATTCTGGGAGCTTTTCCTCATCCACAGGGTGCCAGTGTTCTAGCGGCCTGTCTCTCTCTTTCCATCACTCCAGATAGATAAATCAGCGTGGAGTGTCAGGCGTGCACCATTTTAGGGGAGATCTAGTGCACAAATCCAGTTTACTGCAGTTCCCAAGTGCTGGGATCGCAGCTGTGTGCTGTCATAACCACTTCAGATCTTGTACTTTCTAAGCGGGCTGGGAGGATTAAGTGATGGCATGTGACACAGTATGGGAGGAAGTCCTAACTTTGAGCTACAATTTGAAGTCTCACAATGCCACAGAGGAGGAAAGGTGAAGTCGGAAGAGGCTTCCTGCAAGTTCTTGAAGTGGACTTTCCAGATGGAGGCCAAGGAATGGAGGAAGCCACTCTTGACAAGAAGGAGCAAGAATGGCTGGGCAAGGTGAACGAAAGGCCAGTGAGGGCATGGCTACAGCAAAGATGGGGTTTACAGGAAAATCTGCTCAACATTGAGTAAAATGCTCAAGAATGGGCATTTTGTAGGGGAAGAGCCTTAAAACAGAAAGAACATTTGCTATCCAAACATGAGGACCTGAGTTCAAATCATCAGTCATCTCCCACATGGAAACCCAGGCTAGTAATGTAACCCTAGAACAATCAGCAGAGACAGACCGATTGCTGGGGCTCACTGGCTCCGCCCAGCTCCTGGCTCAGTGAGAGACCCTGTCTTAAAAAAGTAAGGTGGGTTTTATGTCCTCCCTTGACCTCCATAAGCATAACATACACAGACACACACACACACACACACACACACACACACACACACACACACACACACACGAGTAGATATAAGTCATGCATGGTGTCTTGTAATCTCAACACTTGAGTGGCCACAGGAAGCCTAGGCTGGGCTATAGACAGAATGACAGCCTGTCTCCAATAAATAACAAGTAAAAAAGTTTCCTGCTAGTGCTGGGGAGCTGCTGAGCAGTGGGCTTGATGTACAAGACCTGGAGTCAGAGATTAGAACCCTGTACCCACGTGACAAAGTGGCTGTAAAAGCCACTAAGGGACCCCATTCCATCTCCAGGCTTTCATACAAGCACAGGTGTGCTCAGCTCAACCCAAAACACATTCAAATAGAGAAAATAATTTGGTCATGAGGAAAGTATGCTCAAAACACTTTTTTCCCAATTTTCTTTCTGTTCCTTCATCAGCTTCGTCAGCAGCCTCATGTGCCCAAGCTGGTCCTGAACTAACAGTTAAAGACAAAGAATGATCTTGAGTTCCTAATCTTCCTGGCTTCACCTCCCAAGAGGTAAAATTACAGAGTGTCACCAAACCCTATTTTACATTTTTTTTATCTCAGTAATTTCTGTTTTGTTTTTTGTTTGTTTGCTTGTTTTGTTTGTTTTGCTTTTTGAGACAGGGTTTCTCTGTGTAGCCCTGGCTGTCCTGGAACTCACTCTGTAGATTAGGGTGGCCTCGAACTCACGAAGATCCTCCTGCCCCTGCCTTCTGAGTCCTGGGTTAAAGGAGTATGCCACCACCACTCAACAGAAATGATTTTTTAAAGCCTTGTCTTGCTTAGTTTTTTGTCAGCTTGACCCGGGCTAGAGTCATTCTGAAAGAGGAAACCTCAATTGAGAAATGCCTCCACCAGAATGACCTGTATTCATTTTGTTGAAGGATGATTTATGTGGGAGGATATAGCCCACTGTGGGCGGGGTCACCTTGGGCGGGTGGTCCTGAGAACTGTAAGAAGGCAGGCTAAGTAAGAGGAGGCATGGGTCCCCCATGGCCTTGCATCAGCTCCTGCTTCCCGGCTCCTCCAGGGCTCCTCAGAGATGGCCTGTGCTATGGAACTGTAAGTGCAATAAGCCCCCCCTCCCAAGCTGATTTTGTTCATAGTGTTTTAACAATAGGAACTCTAAGGCAACGCTCATACTCCACTGAGGAAACTGAGCCATGTATGTTTGGGGGTGCAAATACATATAGAGGGGATAAACACTAAAGCACCACCACCAAACAAAGTGTAAAGTCAGAAATGTAGGGTCAGGTGGTGAGGTGCTTACCTTACAAGCATTAGGAACTGGGATGGATCCACAGAAGCCACGTACAGAGTCCAGGCATGATGGCATGCCCCCAGAAGCCAGGTGCTGGGGACGGAGACAGCCTTATTAGTGTGACAAGCCAATGGGAGACTAACTCAGTGTGTCTATGGATGGCACTGGAGGTTGTCCTTAGGCCTCTATGCACACACTCACGTGTGCACTCCTGCACACTCATGAACACACACACATTAGAGCACAACAATCAGACATATAGCAGAAGAACAGAGAAGGCAGGGATCTGCGGTTACTGTGGATTTCACAATTATTTTCTACTCACACTTCCTGTTTGTAGCCTGAGAGCAGCGATTTCCCAGTCGGCCTCTGACGCCCAGCTCTTGTTTTGCTGATGTTAGCACTCCTGTGGGTTTTGTTACTGCAGCTAACTATTTGGGTACTACAGTTTCTTTAAAAATTGCAGTATGGGGGCCAGAGAGACGTCTCAGCAATTGAGAGCCCTGACTGCTCTTCCAGAGAACCCAGGTTTGATTCCTAGTATCCACATGGCAGCTCACAACTGTCTGACTCCAATTCTAGGAGGTCTGGTGTCCTCTTCTGGCCTCTTTGGGCATTGCACACCTGTGGTTCACATATGTATGTGGACAAAATACCCATACACATAAAATAAAAACAAATAAAGCTTTATTTTTAAAAATTACAGAAGGCTTCCAGAATCTTTGAGAGTCCAGAGTTAGTCAACCACAGAGACTATTATGAACTGTAAACTTGTTATCCAGACCACACAGGGAAGGCTGCTGCTCAAGCCATGATGCTGACATGAACTCTAATTTGCACAGTGAGCACGAGGAGTCAATGCCAGAACAGTTGCCTACTGCACGGCTCCGCTGCAGTCCTCACCACAGAGGGATTCCGTGGTTCTAGTTTCTCACAGGCTCATTCAGAAAATGAAGTCTTTTTACAGGACAAAGCCTACGTCACACATCTGAGCCTGAACCGCAGTGGAGCCTTAGACATAAGTTCTGACCTCAAAATGGAGGAGTAAAATTTGTTAACATGGGAAATTCTCCAGGCGGAGGCAGGAGCATCAGGAATTCATGACCACACTGCTGCATGGCAGGGCCAAGAAGAGTCTGGGCTAAGGAGGCCCTGTTTTCAAGGGCAGGAGAGATAGCAGTTACAAAAGCATGCACAGCTCCTTTTCAGGGTCTAGGGTTAGTTTTCAGGACTAATTGTCACCTATAACATCAACTCCAGGGATCTGACACCCCCTTCTGGTCTCCAAGGATACCTGACTCATGTGAACACACCACAGAGATAACCACATATCCATAATTAAAAGTAAAATAAGTCTTTAAACAAGAAAAATGTATTCACATTTAAATGTGACTGTTAATTCAGATGTCATCATAGGTTGTGCTTGTATTTCTTTAGCATATGTCTTTCAGAAATATACACATGAGGGTCTGCATGATGGCTTAGCAAGCAAAGGCACTTGTCACCAAGCCTAAATTCCGTCCCTAGAACACATTGAATCATTTCATAATACAAAGGAAAGAAACCATGACATGCAGGAGTTATTTCAAAGTAATCTGGGTAAAGAGTATAAACGAAACAACTTGGTCAGTTACTGATAATCATTGAAACAAAATTATAGTTTCACAGGGACTTTCCTATTTTACATCTTGTGGACAAGGTTTCATGTAACCCAGGCTGGCCTGAGACTGGCGATGCAGTAAAGGCTCATCTTCTTGTCTCTGCCTTCAAAATGCTGGAATTATAGGCATGTCACACCATCTGTGGCCGCATCTCTACTTTTACATATTTGCATCTTTTTAGATTAAAGAAATTGTTTGTGATAGGTTGTCCCAAAATGCACTATACAGCCCAGGCTGCCCTCTGTCAGTCTTGTGGCAGCCCTACTGCTGAGCCTCCCTCCTATGAGCCTCCACACACATGGTTCATTTGTTTTCAGATTTCCTTTGTTAAAATTCTACGTGTATGTATGAGTACCTGAATAGATGTGTGTATATCAGGCACATACCGGAAGAGGGCATTGGATCACCTGGAACTGGAGTTACAGATGGCTATAAATCACCATGTGGGTGCTGGGAACCAAACCTGGGGCCTCTTAACCACTGAGCCCTCTTTTCAGCCCTGTTTGTTTGCAAACAGTCTCTCATGGCTTGAGTTGGCCTTGAGCTTCTGATCTCCCTGCCTCCAATTCTAGAATTATGGATGTAGACCACAAAACAGGCATGAATAAATGTTCTGCTTAAACATTTTAATTTTTCAAATAGAAAAAAAATATATCAGATAAGCAAAGTTAAAAGACCAGTTGAAGACTGCGAGAGAGTGGGATGAGTAGACAGTCCTGTCAGGCATCACTACCCAGAACCCAGTAAATACAATCCCTGCAGATCACCAAGAAAGAAGCTGAGATTTGAGGAGCCCAACCCAAAAATCTTTACAACAAAACTGTGAATTAAGTGGATCCTGAAAATGATGCAGGGTTGAAGGATAACCTTTCCCTACTCTCCACTGAGGTCATCCTATTGATGGTCTCTACCAGGGGCTCCTCTCGGCAGTCACGTGGTTCTAAGGTGAGAAGGCGTGGGCTGAGGCAGCGCTTCATGTCAGGGTTTATGTGAAACCGAAATGAAAGTTCACTTCCTCATTGTGGATGCTTCATGTGACAAGCTCCAAGTCCTTTTGAAAGTCAGTTGAGCCAGCTCCTGCTGCCTGGGACATCTTCCGAGGGAGGCACACGATCCAGGGTGACCATGGGGACTCCTGCCCACGCTACCATGTATGTATTGTCTGCTTTTTGATTTGTTTTGTTCATATATTTGGTCTTAACCATTTTTTATCTTTTCACCAGCCAGGTGGCCAAGTTTTTAAATCTTTGCTTTCAGGAAGTAAGCTAGAAAAAAAAAATCATGTCGCTCTGTTGGCCCGTGTTTTTCTGATTAAGATGCCGTCTATGTAAGAGGTCCCTGAGTCCTGGGTTCTGTGGAGCATGAACTAAAGGCTCGCCCAGTTAAAACCCCAGCTTTTCTGAATGAAAAAGATCCAGTTCCAGGCAACTATTGAATTTCTGTGGAATATAGAAACAGTGGGTGCTGGGTGTGTTGTTGTTTACAGACCGTCTCACCTCTTAGATCTGGCTGCCGGAACTTGATATGACCTCATCTGTGAGGTGTTCCCTGCCTTCCCTCTGCCTCCCTAGCACCGGGGGATCACAAGTGTAGCCTCTATGCCTAGTGAGAAAACGACGTTTGGGGGTACTTCCTTAGAAACAGATATTTGATTTGTTGAGGAGAAAAGTGAAAAAGGAAAATAACCCAAGGGTATACAATCTAAAACCTAAGCTGTCTTTTAGCTATCTGTAAAGGTGTCTGAACATTTATTTTATACTGAAAGCTTATCTGTCGGGTTGTCTGTTTTTACTTTGATGTTCAGGGTCGGGCTGGAGGGCCTCACACCATCACTGGGCAAGTGCTGTAAGATAGAGCACTGTTGTTGATTTTGGAGATTTGATCTATGTTGACCAAACAGGCCTTGAACACCCTTTTTCAAGCGATCCTCCTGCCTCAGCTTCTTCAGAAGCTGCCTGTCATTGCACCTGGCTTGTTTTTGAAACTAAATATTAGTGAGGTACTATGTAATATTGCAATACATGCACACACTAGGTTGTGGTGATTTAAATATTAAATGGCTGATCAAGACAGAGGCATGTCCTCATAATGAAGGTTTCTATGTTTTGGTTTTGTTGTTTTTCAAGACAGGGTTTCTCTGTGTAGTCCTGGCTGTCCTGGACTCATTCTGTAGACCAGGTTGGCTTTGAACTCACAGAGATCTGCCCCTGCCTCCTGAGTGCTGGGAATAAAGGCAGATGTCTCTGTCTCCCCAGCTAAGGAAGTTTTCTTTAAGAGAAGAGAAAGGAGCCAGGTGGTGGTAGCACACATCTGTAAACCCAACATTCTGGAGGCAGAGCCAGGCGGATCTCTGAGTTATTTTACGTGTGTGGGTATTTTGTCTGCACGTATGTTATGTGCACCAAGCGCATGCAGTTCCCTTGGAGACTAGAAGCTTGGAACTAGAGTCACAGGTTGATTGCTGTGGCATAGGTGAAGGGACGCAAACCCTGCTGGAAGAGTGCCCCCTTAACCACAGAGCATCTCTTTAGCCCTGCTTGAGAAATATCTGAAGACATTTCCTTAGAGTCTATCTACATAGCTCTGGCTGTACTGAAACTCACCATGTGGACCATGCTGGCCCTTGAACTCCCAGAGATCCTCCTGCCTCTGATTCCTGAGTCCTGGGATTAAAGTCATATGCCACTGCCCAGTTGTAGGTCCCTTCTTAAAGTATTGATATAATACTAAAAGAATTCAGAATAGTATTTTGGGTATAATTCCTTCTTCCTCCTGAACATTCCAGGAAGTTCCTTGTATGATCCTAATTTACAGGAGTGTGTTCCTTTGATAGACGTTGCATTGTTATTTTCTGTTTGGAAACCACATTGACACATCCATGGTGGTGCATAACTGTACCTGTAATCCCAGCACTTGGGAGGGAGAGTCAGGCAGATTGTTAACAAGTTCAAAAGTAGCCCAGGTTGTGTGGTGAGCTCCAGCACAGCCTGGGCTACAGAGCAACCTATCGCATTTGTTTATAAATGTATGTTGTTTTGTAAATAGAGACAAGCAAACAAAAGGAAATTGTATGATCAAGATACATGCAGCTAACGGCTGTGCTTCCTCTGCTCCTTTCCCTTAAGTAGAATGAGGTGGCTGCTCTGGATGCCCGTGGTGTGCTGCCTGGCAGGCAAGCAACTGCAGAAAGACCCGACCCTGGACTACCACTGGGACCTCTGGAAGAAATTCCATGGCAAACAGTACCAGGAGAAGGTAGATGGGGCCGCTGCCCGAGCAGTGCCCTTTTGCACTGTTGATTTCTCCATCCCAAATGGCCTTTGGACAGGCAGTGTTTTCTAGAAGGGCCGTACACTTATTTCCAGCAAGATGCTACTCGAGTAGAAACACAGCACGCTCTTGTTGCTAGGCAGCTCGTGTTAGTGTGAGAAACAGTAAGCCGACAGTGTCGATGGTGACAGACCAGGAGAGGACATGTAAAGAAAGGCAGGGAAAACAGGGGGGTGCAGGGGACACACGGTGACATTTGGCAGAGGGCTGGTAGAAACAGGGCAACAGACACAATGGGTGGGAGACGGGGAAGGTGCCGAGCCAGGGGAAGAAGCACAGGATTCTGAGGAAAGCCCACATTTGGCACATTTGAGGAACAGAAAATCCTGGGTGTGGAGACAGCTCAGTGGGTAAAGTACTTGTCATACATATGAGGAACTGAGTTCAGATCTCTAGAGTCCAGGAAAGACTGGGCACAGTACTGTGTCCTCCTAACTTGAGATAGAGAAATAGCTTATGAGCCGTCAGCCTGGCATATGCAGGGTCAAAAAAGAGACCCAGTCTCAGAGTAGAAAGGGAAAACCTCTGACCTCTACATGAATACTGCGGCCTACTCGCATACACACACACACACACACACACACACACACACACACACACACACACACACACACACACACACACCACCCCACAGAGATAAAAATAAGCATTTAAAAATTTACGTGAATGAGTGTTTTGCTGCATATGTCTGTGAACCATGTGTGTAGTACCTTCAAAGGACAGAAGAGGGCATCAGATCCCCTGGAACTGGGCTTTCCCGCAGTTGAGATGAAGAGTGGGTGCCGGGAATCAAACTGGATCCTCTGTAAGCGCAGCCCCCGCTCTTAACTTCTGAGTTATTCCTCCAGCCCCATTTTTTTCTGATTTACTAATTTTATTTTATGTGTATGAGTGTTTTGCCTGCATGTATGTATGTGCACTACATGCACACCGGGAGGCTAGAAGAAGGCATCAGATCCCCTAAGACTGAGGTCTAAATAGTTGTGAACTGCTGTGTGGCTGTTGGGAACCAGCCCTGGGTTCTCTGCAGGGGCGGCAAGTGCTCTTAGCCACTGAAGAGTCAGCTCTCCTCCCCAGCTCTTTATTTTTAGGTATCTGTCGGTGTGTCTGTCTGTGCATGTGAGCGTGGGTGCTGGGAGACCAGAGGCATTCGGTCCCCCGGAGCTGGAGTTACAGATGTTTGGGAGCTGACTGATTTGGGAGCTGGGCCCAAACTCGTGACCTCTGGAAGAACAGCAAGTGCTCTTAATCACTGATCCAGCTCTCCATTTCCATAAGCAATATTTTTAAAGCTCCTCGTTATGGTAGCTGGCCGACAAAAGTGTTTCAAGATAGAATTATTATTATTATTAGACGGGGTCTTAACAGGCAGCCCCAGCTGCCCTGTAACAGGCTATGTAGATCAGCTTGGTCTTAAGCTCAGGTAGATTTGCCTCTGCCTTCCTAGGACTGGGATTTAAGGCACACACCATCATGGTCAGTTAGATAGGGACATAGGGACTCCTGGACTCCTGAATCTCAATTCTCACTCTTGTTTTTTTTTTTTTGTTTGTTTTTTGCTTTTATTTCAAAGGATACTTATTGTCTTTAAATTGTTAACCAGAACTTCAAATAAGTAGGTCCTGTAACTATAGAATGTCTTTTGCAAATCAGCAAACTAAGTCAAGATATACAATAGTTTTTAGTATTCTAACTACCAGCTGTACAATAGACAGGCCACTACAACTGACTCCTCCCACCTGAGAGTCCATGCCCTGGGATTGTCATCTATCAATCACCCTTCCTCCAGCAGAGGCTACCCATCATGCTACTCTCTACGTCTATGAGTTTGGCTTTTCATTTTGTTGTTTTACCTAATCATTTATTGGTGCTGTGGATGGAATCTAGGTCCTCAAGCATGCAAGGCAAGTGCTTTATCTGTGAGCTACACTCTGGGTGATTTAGATGTTTGCAAAGCCCATGTATCAGTGAGATCCTATGCTTAAGTGTTCTTCTGTGCCTGGCTTATTTAGCATAATGTGCCCAGATTCACCCACTTGTTGTGTATGACAGGGTCCCTCCTTTTAAAAAGCTAAACTGCATTAGATTGTGTATATATACCACATTCCCTTTATCTATGCGAAGGCTTGTAGGTTGATTCTGTATCTCAGCCATTGTGGATGGTGCTGTAGTAAACACAGGAGAGCAGATCTCCCTCCTGTGTCAAGAGGTTGTTTCCTAATAACTGTATATCCAGAAATGGGTTGCTAGGACATGTGGTAGGTCCTCTTTAGTGGACTGAAATATTTGTGTTACATTTATTTATTTATTTATTTATTTATTTATTTATTTATTTATTTGTGTATGTTTGTTTCTATCATTAAGCCATTCCCTTTATGTTTTAAATTGTTTCCTTCTTATATACTTTCTAAAGTTGTGTTTGTGATGTGTGTCAATGTCTGTGTGTGTGCGCACACAGGTGCATGTCAGTAGCAGAAGAAGCCATAGGAAGGGTGTTGCATCCCCTGTAGCTGGATTGTAATTAGCTGTCAGCGCCCAGTGACACTGGGACCTGAACTGGGGTCCTTTGCAAGAGCAGTAAGTGTTCTTAACTGCCGGACCACTCCTTAAACCCAGTTTGTTTTCTTTTTAAAAAATTGTTTTAAGTTTGGTTTGTTTGTTTATGTTCTTGGTGTTTTTTTGACACAGTGTCTATTTACGTAGCCCTGGATGTCCTGGAACTCTCTGTGTAGACCAGACTGGCCTAGAACTCAGATCCATCTGCCTTCAAGTGCTGGGATTAAAGGCAAGTGCCATCACACCTGGCTTATTTTTACATTTGTATTGATTTATTTTCTGTGTGTTCTCACATACACGTGTGTTATAGCTCCTATGAGACACTCTGAAGACAAGCTGGGTGAGTTCTCACCTTCTACCATGTGGGCTTTGGGTTGTCATGCTTGGCTGCAGGTGGCTTTGTCATCTCACCAGTCCTGTTTTTCATTCTTTAATCAATTGTGAATGATTCTTATGCACTGGGTTAGGGCCTGGTTTCATACTTCTTCGTGTGGATCAAGATTCCCACACTGTTAGAGCAATGAAGTTGTCCTATCCCTTTCTATGCTTTCTGCATCTTTGCTTAAAAAAAAAAAAAAAAAAATAGGCTAGCCATAAATGCATCTGTTTGTTTCTGGGCTCTCTGCATGGCACACTCTCAGCCTGTGGGTGTTTTGGTCACTGTGGCTTGTGCTTTTTGAGATCAGGAACCGTGCATAACTCTTCCACTTTCTTTTATTTTGCTCAAGACTTGAATGTTTGAGGCTATTGGCTCCACATAAACTATCAGGATTGTTTCTCTGCGTTCGGGAAGAATGTTATCGGAATTTTGACAGGGATTATATTGAGTCTCTGAATTGTTTTGAATACTTTGGAGATTTCAATTATATGAGCATTGTATCAATCTGAATTTCTTTCACCGCAATTTTATGCTTTTTAGTGTTCAGCTGTCTCTCCCAGATCTGCATGTTCTGCCGTTATGGATTCAACGAGCTATGGACTGAAAATATTCTCTTTAGCTGGGCATGGGAGCATGCACCTGTAATCTCAAGTACTCAGGAGGTAGAGGCAGGAGAATCAGGAGCTCCATGTCATCTGTGGTTATGTAAAAAGGACTGACAGTTATGATTCAGCAGGTGAAGATCTCATGGTGGAAGGAGAAAACCAACTCCACAGAGTTGTCCTCTGGCTTATACATATGTGCTTTAGACACACACACACACACACACACACACACACACACACACACACACACACACCACTAAATGTTTAAGATAAAACAAACACATCTAACCTAAACACATGTCGACTTTAAATATTTACATCTGTGTGTGTCTATGTATGGGTGAGTGCTTGAGAATGTAGATGTCTAAGAAGGCGAGGAGAGGGCATCCACTTTCCTGGAGCTAGCTAGAGTTATAAGTGTGTAGAGTCACAGCCACCCAGCATAGGGTGCTAGGAACAGAACATGGGTCCACTGCAAAAGCAGAGTGTGCTCTTAACCTCTGAGCTGTCTCTCCAGTCACTTTTTTTCTTAATATGCCCCATACAATACAATATAGCTACTATATTATATTATAATCTAAAGATAATTTGGAGTGTATGCATATCTAAGTATGTAGGCTACTAATTTTTGTAGAGTGGTTTTACATCATGAGACTTCTGAATGTGTTCATCAGTTTAACAGTGGGTGTGGGGGGTTGTAGTGTGTGTGTGTGTGTGTGTGTGTGTGTGTGTGTGTGTGTGTGTGTGTAGGCCAGAGATAGACATTAGATTTCTTTCTCTCCACCTAGTTTTTTGAGGCAGGAGCTCAACTTCTAGAAGCAAATCCTCTTATTTCCACGTCTCCAGTGCTGTGATTACAGGTGTGTGCCTTTGTGTTTTCTCATGTATCTATGTATATAAAGTCAGGCCCTCGTGATTCAGCACAAGCATTTTACTGGTGAGACATCTCCCCAGCTTATGGACACATTTGTGGGTAACTTAACTTAATATATGATGTCTAAATTAACTTTTTATTTCTTTCCTACAATTTTAGATATATTCTTACTTATTCCAATTTTTTCCTCTAGAGTTTGGGATGTGTTCATCATGTGTACTCATTATGTCTATCTCTAGGATTATTATAAAACGTGTACACAGGAAGAGGGACCGTGTCCAGGCTGAAACAGGACAGACATTTACAAGTGTTTCTCACTGAGGCTGAGAAAAGCTTTGTTGATCTGGAAGGATTTCAGCTATCAAAGGAGGCACTGTTGTGGAATATTATTTTAACTAGGCAAAGATGTGTTGTGTTTGTTTATGCTGCTTTTGTTTAAGGATGTGTGCTTAATTATATAAAGATGTGTTTCTTTAATAAGGACTTGATTGGTTTAATAAAAAGATGAATGGCTAGGCAGAAGAAAGAATAAATAGAAGAAGAAATCTAGGCTCCAGAGGAGCCAGAGAAGAGAGAATGGGGGGTGGGGGGAGAGAATGGGCTTCTTGCCCAGCGCAAGAAGCCAGGCAGCCTCCAGTCAGACATGAAAAGCAGTGAAAGTAAGATAAGGAAGGAAGGAAGGAAGGAAGGAAGGAAGGAAGGAAGGAAGGAAGATGAAGAGAAGCAGGTTAATTTAAGTTAAAAGAGCTATCCAGAAGTGAGCCTAAGCTAGGCTGAGTTTTCAAAACTAATAAAACTTGGTACAAGGCCCTCTGTGCATTGTGTACATTATATTCTGTGTAAATGTATCTCTGGGAGGAGAAGAAAAATCAACAGTTAACATCGTAATTGGCTCTAGATATATTAAATATTAAATGACTGTTCTCAGCCAGGCATTGTAGCACACACTGCAATCCTAGCACTTGGGAGGTAGAGGCAGAGGAGGAACAAGAGGAAGCCATCTGCAGTAAATTTAAGATCAGCCCAGCAATGTGGAACCTTGCCTTAAAAAAACAAAAACTACAACAATACAGAAAGAAAAAGCAACCATACTAAAGTAAACTAAAACAAATGAGAATTACCCAAAAAAGTCATTGAATCAATATTTGTGTGTGTGTGTGTGTGTGTGTGTGTGTGTGTGTGTGTGTGTGTGCGCGTGCGTGCGCGGCTTTTGTGCTGGAGAATATTGCACTATGTGCATTCAGGAGCTTGAGAAGGTCAGAAGAGACACTGGATCCCAGAAACTAGAATTACAAATGGCTGTGAGCTACCTTGTATCAACAGAGCCAAACCCGGGACACTAAGTCATCTCTCCAGCCCCAAATCAATTTTTTTTTTTTTTTTTTCTTGAGGCAGTTTTGTTTTTTAATTTTTTCTTTTTAAAAAAAAATTATTTAATTTAGAAACAATCTTATTTTACTTATCAATCCCAGTTCCCTCTCCCTCTCACGGCTCCCCATGACCCACCCATCCCACCACCCACCCACTCCCCAAGAATGGTGAGGCCTTCCATGAGGGATCATCAAAGTCTGTCACATCATTTGGAGGAGGGCGTAGGCCCTCCTCTGTGTATCTGTGCTGAAAGAGTATCTCTCCATAAGGAATGGGCTCCCAAGGTCCATTTGTGCACTAGGGATAAATACTGGTTCCAGTCAGAGGTCCCCGAGCCTTTCCAGACCTCCTAACTGACACCCACTTCAGAGGACTTGATTCAGTTCAATGCTAGTTCCCCAGCTTTATGACTGGGGTTCATGTGCTCTCACTTGCTCAAGTCAGCTGGTTCTGTGTGTTTCTCCAGCATGGTCTTGACTCCTTTGCTCTGGATTTCAGGAGTATAGCTCAGTGCTTAGCTGTGGGTGCCTGCTTCTGCTTCCATCAGCTACTGGAAGAAGGCTCTAGGGTGGCATTTAAGGTAGTCATCAATCTCATTATCGGGGAAGGGCATCTAAGGCAGCCTCTCCACTACTGCCTAGATTCTTAGTTTCGGTCATCTTTATGGATCTCTGAACATTTCCCCAGTGCCAGATTTCTCTTTAAGCCTATACTGGCTCCCTCCATTATGGTATCTCTTTTCTTGCCTCTTCTATTTCTCCCCCGACTCAGTCCCTCATGTTCTCCCCTTCACTCCTCTTCTCCCCTGATCTTTCTCCTCCCTCCCACCCTCTTCTTCCTCCCCCCTCCCATCTTCTTCCTCCCTGGTCTCAATATGCTCAGGAGTTCTTGGCCCTTTTCCCTTCTCCGGGGGACCAAGTATATCTCTCTTAGGGTCCTCCTTGTTTCCTAGTTTCTCTGGTGGTGTGGATTGTAGGCTGGTAGTCCTTTGCTCTATGTCTAATATCCATATATGGGCAAGTACATACCATGTTTGTCTTTTCGTGATTGGGTTACCTCACTCAGGATGTTTTCTTCCAGTTCTATCCATTTGCCTGTGAATTTCAAGATTCCATTGTTTTTTTCCCCCTGAGTATTATTCCATTGTGTAAATGTACCACATTTTTTCCATCCATTCTTCTTCGATTGAGAGGCATCTAGGTTGCTTCTAGATTCTGGTTATTACAAACAATGCTGATATGAGTACAGTTGAACATATGTTCTTGTTATCATATGTCCTCAAAGGATGAATGTGCATCCTTTGAGTATATGCCCAAGAGTGGAATTGCTGGATCTTGAAGTATACTGATTCCCATTTTCCTGAGGAGCCACCATACTGATTTCCAAAGTGGCTGCACAAGTTTGCACTCCCATCAGCAATGGAGGAGTGTTCCCCTTTCTCCACATCCTCTCCAGCATAGACTATCTTTGTTTTTGTTTGTTTGTTTTATTTTAGCCATTCTGGTGGGTAGAAGATAGTATCTCAAAGTTGTTTTGATTTGCATTTCCCTGATGGTTAAGGATGTTGAACAATTTCTTAAGTGTCTTTCAGCCATTTTAGATTCCTCTATTGATAATTCTCTATTTAGTTCTGTACCCCACTTTTTAATTGGATTGTTTGGTGTTTTGGTAGCTAGCTTCTTGAGTTCTTTGTATATTTTTGAAATCAGCCCTCTGTCAGATGTGGGGTTGGTAAAGATTTTTTCCCATTCTGTGGGCTGCCATTTTGTCTTGATGACTGTGTCCTTTGCCTTACAGGAGCTTCTTAGTTTGAGGAGGTCCCATTTATTAATTGTCTATCTCAGTGTCTGTGCTTCTGAAGTTATGTTCATGAAATGATCTCCTATATCAATTTGTTCAAGGGTACCTCCTACTTTCTCTTCTGATAGGTTCAGTGTGACTGGATTTATGTTGAGGTCTTTGATCCATTTAGACTTAAGTTTTGTGCATGGTGATGGATAAGGATCTATCTGTAATCTTCTACATGTCAGCATCTAGTTATGCCAGCACCATTTGTTGAAAATGCTTTTTTTCCATTGTATAAGTTTAGCTTCTTTGTCAAAAATCAGGTGTTCATAGGTGTGTGGATTAATATCAGGGTTTCCAATTTGATTCCATTGGTCTACCTGTCTTTTTTTTTTTAACCAATATCAGGCTGTTTTCATTACTATAGATTTATAGTATATTTTGAAGTCAGGGATGGTGATGCCTCCAGAAGTTCCTTTATTGTACAGGGTTGTTTTGACTATACTGGGATTTTTGTTTTTCCATATATAGTTGAGTATTGTTCTTTCAAGGTCTGTGAAGAATTGTGCTGGGATTTTGATGGGGATTGCACTGAATTTGTAGATTGCTTTTGGTAAGGTTGATATTTTTACTACGTTGATCCTGCCTATCCATGAGCATGGGAGATCTTTCCATTTCCTGGTATCTTTTTAAATCTTTTTCTTGGCAGACTCAAACTTCTTGCTATACAGGTATTTCACCTGTTTGATTAGAGTTACCCCAAGATATTTTCTGTTGTTTATGGCTATTGTGAAGGGTGATGTTTCTTTGATTTCTTGCTCAGCCCATTTATTGTCTGTGTATAGCAGGACTACTGATTTTTCTTTTCAATTAATTTTGTATCCTGCCACTTTGCTGAAGGTGTTTATCAGCTGTAGGAGTTCTCTGGTAGAATTTTTCAGGTCATTTATGTAAACTATCATATCATCTGCAAATAGAGACAGTTTGACTTCTTCCTTTCCAATTTATATCCTCTTCATCTCCTTTTGTTGTCTTATTGCTATAGTAGAACTTCAAGTACAATATTGAAGAGATATGGAGAGAGAGGACAACTTGCCTTGTTCCTGATTTTAGAGGGAATCACTTTGAGTTTCTCTCCATTTAGTTTGATATTGGCTGTTGGCTTACTAAAGATTGCCTTTATCATGTTTAGGTATATTCCTGTTATCCCTGATCTCTCCAAGACCTTTATCATGAAGAGGTATTGGACTTTGTCAAAGGCTTTTTCAACATCTAGTAAGATGATCATGTGGTTTTTCTTTTTCAGTTTGTTCATATGGTGAATTACATTGATGGATTTTCATATGTTGAACCATCCCTGCATCCCTGGGATGAAGCCTACTTGATCATAATGGATGATTTTTCTGATGTATTCTTGAATTCCATTTGCCAGTATTTTAACATTAATGTTCTTGACAGAGATTGGTCTGCAGTTCTCTTTCATAGTTGTATCTTTGTGAGGCTTGGGTACCAAGGTAATTGTAGCCTCGTAAAAAGAGTTTGGCAATGAACCTTCTGCTTCTACTGTGTGGAGCACTTTGAGGAGTATTGGTATTAGCTCTTCCTTTGAATTTCTGGTAGAATTCTGCACTGAAACCATCTGGCCCTGGGCTTTTCTTGGTTGGGAGACTTTTGATGACTGCTTCAATTTCATTAGGGGTTACAGGTCTATTTAAATTACTTATCTGTTCTTGATTTAGTTTTGGTAAGTGATATTTATCCAGAAAATTTTTCATTTCCTTTAAATTTTCAAATTTTGTGGAGTACAGGTTTTCAAAGTATGACCTGATGATTCTCTGAATTTCCTGTGTCCGTTGTTATGTTTTCCTTTTCATTTCTGATTTTGTTAATTTGCACAATCTCTCTCTCTCTCTCTCTCTCTCTCTCTCTCTCTCTCTCTCTCTCTGCCTTTTGGTTAGTTTAGATAAAGGTTTGTCTATCTTGTTGATTTTTCTCAAAGAACCAACTTTTTGTTTCATTGATTCTTTGTTTTGTTTTCTTTGTTTCTACTTCATTAATTTCAGCCTTCAATTTGATGATTTCCTGCAGTTTACTCCTCCTGGGTGAGTTTGCTTCTTTTTGTGTTACAAGCAGTTTCCCAAGGCTAGCCTGGTCCCAGGGCTGCATTAGCCCCAAAATAACGCACAGAGATTCTATTAGTTATAAAGCTGTTGGCCATTGGCTAGAGCTTCTTATTGGATAGCTCTGTCTTAAATATTAACCCATTTTTTTTAATCAATCTAACTGTTTCCATGGGGTGTTATCTTACTGGAGAAAGAGTTCGGACCTCTTCTCTCATGACCTACATCTTGACTCCTCTCTACTACATCTCCCAGAATCCTCCTTGTCTCCTGGTCCCACCTATCTTGCTTTCCTATTTGCCAACAGTGCTTTATTCATTAACCAAAAAGAGAAACATATTTACAGATGATATCACCCATCATTTCTGTTCTAGAGCTTTCAGGTGTGCTATTAATTCTCTAGTGTGACTATTCTCTATTTTCTTCATGTGGGCACTTAGTGCAATGAACTTTGCTGTAGCACTGCTTCAAAGTGTCCCATAAGTTTGGTTATGTTGTGTCTTCATTCTCATTGAATTCTAGGAAGTCTTTAATTTCTTTGTTTATTTCTTCTTTGACCTAAGAGTGATGCAATTTGAGAACTGTTCAATTTTCATGAGTTTGTAGGTTTTCTGCAATTTGTATTGTTAAATTCCAGCTTTATGGCATGGTGATCTGATAAGATACAGAGGACTGTTTCAATTTTTTTTTTTTTTTTTAATCTGTCAAGGTTTGCTTTGTTGCTGAATATGTGGTTGATTTTAGAGAATATTTCATGTGGAGCTGAGAAGTAGGTATATTCTTTTGTGTTTGGATGGAATGTTCTATAGATGTCTGTTAAACCTAATTGGGTCATGACTTACTTCTATTATTTCCTTTGTTTCTTTGTTAAGTTTCTGTCTGGTAGTCCTATCCAGTGGTGAAAGTATGGTGTTGAAGTCTCCTAGTATAAGTGTATGGTGTTTTATGTGTGATTTGAGTTTTAGTAATGTTTCTTTTATAAATGTGGGTGCCTTTGTATTAGGTGCATAGATGTTCAGGATTGAAACTTCATCTTGATAGACTTTTCTTATGATGAATATGAAATTCTCTTCTTCATCTCTTTTGATTAATTTTAGTTTGAAGTCTAATTTGTTAGATATTAGAATAGCTACACCAGTTTGTTTCTTAGGTCCATTTGATTAGAGTATCTTTTTCCAACCCTTTACTCTGAGGTAGCATCTGCCTTTGAAGTTGAGGTGTGTTTCTTGTATGCAGCAGACGGATGGTTTCTGTCTTCGTATTCATTTTGTTAGCTTGTGTCCTTTTATACATGAGTTAAGACCATTGATATTGAGAGATGTTAATGACCACTGTAACGACTATGTTTTCCCACCACCAATCTGGTCCCACCGCCACGCCAGTCCCCAATAACATGCAGAGACTCTGTATTTGATATAATTTTGTTGGCCAGTTACTAGTTTCTTATCGGCTAGCTCTGTCTTAATGATTAACCCATTTCTACTATTCTAAGTATTTCCACGTGGTCATTTTACCCGGGAGCGATGGCTCGGAATGCTGTTCTCTTTAGGCTCTCCATGCTGACCCCTCCTAACTCCTTCCTCTTTCCTCCTAGTCTCCTAGCCCCGCCTATCTTGCTTTCCTATTGGCCAACAGTGCTTTATTCATTAACCAGTATGAGAAACATATTTACAAAATAACATCTCCCATCAGACCATTGGCTGTTTTGGATTTGCTAGTGGCGGTGGTATTGTGTGTGGATTTTTCCCCCTTTTTTTCTTCATTGTTTTTTTCAAGACAGGGTTTGCTTGTGTAGTTTTATAGACCCAGGCTGGACTCAAACTCACAGATATCTGCCTGCCTCTGCATCTGAGTGCTGTGACTAAAGTTGTGGGCCACCACCACTCAGCCCAAATCAATAATCTTGAAAATAGTTCTGAGACATCTACGCATAAAGCAGCATACAGAAGTAAAATGAAGCAGACTCTGTGTGAACACAAGCAGGAGACATGAGAGTTTATGAGTCTCCTGAGTGCATTTAAGAGTCAAACAGAATGGTGGATAAATGATACATGAAAAGATGCTGTTCAGAATTTTCAGATATAAAAATAATCCTGAGTCACCAACCCAAGCCTAAGGGGGAAAAATGTAAAACCCCACACCCATAAACACATAAACAATCACAAAACTTTTAAGAAAAAAAATTTGCAGAAGTAAATGAGGACAGTGGTACTGGAGCTAGGTGTGATGACATATTTGTACAACCTCAGAACCCAGTAGGTAGGCATAGGACGGTATTGAGAGTAGCCAGCATGGGCTACACAGGAAGTCTTGGGTTAACCTAGACAAGAATAAGTAGAACAGTCAGGGCTACATAACAAGACTAACAAGACCGTGGACCGTGTCCTTTTTTTTTTTTTTTTTTTTGTAAGAAAGAAAGAAAAAGAAAAGAAAAAGATGTGTGCCCAAGTCATGAGTGTTGTCCATTCCCACACCCCATCTCCAGAGACCACAGGAGTCCAAGTTCATATGCAAAAGCAAAGAGCCTTTATTGCAAGCTCCAGCTTGGACCTTCCATCCATTCCAATGCAGCCTGTGGAACAGAGAGCCCTAAGCTCAGTTGTGGCAGGGGTGGGGAGTAGGGGAATTCTGGATTCAAACGGGGGTTGAATTCCTGATTGGGCAGGAGTAGAGAAACAGGAGTCCTATCAAATAGGGATTGGTGTTGGCATTGCTGCAAGCAAATTGGCAACCTGTGTACAAGTTATGTCAGCTATCTTTAACGTTCTGGAACATCTGGAACTTGTTTGTCTCTATTCTGATTGGTCCCTGGATTTGGAGCCATTGTAAGGGTGAGACCTAGTCCTGTATTGCTAGCCTGCAGCCTGTCATGGTTGCACTGATGTTAAATTAGGCCTCAAATATGTAGAAGGATTCCAGCATGTTACCTGTAAGGGATACATATCAAACAAGTGTCTAAGATTTAGAGTGTTAAGAATCAACTTCACAATAAGTAAAGAAGGAAATTCATTATGTATATTATATATTAATAACATGCAGAAATTAAGAGCAAGAATTTAAATTAAAATGTGATTTTAGCAGTTGTTTTGGATGTATTCATTTGTTTATATGCTTCTAGATATGTCCACATTTAGTAGAATACTATCTGGGACACTGTAAAGATGACTCAGCAGTTAAGAACGCTTGATGCTCTTGCAGAGGACCCAGGTTTAGTTCCCAACACCCACTTTGGGGGCTCACAACCACCGGAAACTTTAGTCATAGAATCTGATGCCCTCTTCTGGCCTCTGTGGATAGCTGAACCTACACACACACACACACACACACACACAGAGAGAGAGAGAGAGAGAGACGTGCACAGAGATAATATTTAAGTTAATAAAATAAATTCCACTTGCATTCATTTTCCTTCTGTTTCAGAATGAAGAAGAAGCACGACGCCTCATCTGGGAAAAGAATCTGAAATTTGTGATGCTTCACAATCTAGAATATTCTTTGGAAATGCATTCATATAGCCTTGGCATGAACCATATGGGAGACATGGTAGGTAAATCACAAACAGTTCTTATTTTATGACTGGGTGTGTGATTTCTGTACCACCAGGACTAATTTGAAGGTACACTGGAATGGCAACAATAAAACAGAGGAGACTGTATAGCCAGGACTGGGGTGTGGCTCAGTGGCAGAGTACACTTCCCCCTGCATTCAAAGCCCTGGGTTTCATTTCTAGTGCCACCATAAAGAGAGGAGAGCAGGAAGTTGGTGGCACACACCTTTAATCCAAGCCCTAGGGGTAGAAGCAGGTGGATCTCTGAGTTAAGAAACCAGCCTGGTCCACAGAGTGAGTTCCAGGACAGTCAGGGATGTTACACAGAGAAACCCTGTCTTGAAAAAACAACAACAACAACAACAAAAAGATTCTGCCTTTCTTTTAATCAAAAACCTTTAACTTCAAGTTTTGACATTTTTCAGTTTCTCCTTCCCTCTGCTTACATTGTGTTACTAATGAAAAGTGCAAAATTAAAGAAAAAGCACATAGCTCCCATTGTGGTCATCTCCCACCCACAGTTCCCCACAGTTTGTCTCACAGTTAAGCTACAGCTATGTGCGTGCCATTACCACTCATTTTCTTAGTTTTAAAATATATTCTTGTTACAATTCTTAGGATTAAAAAAAAAAATAGGTAAAGGCACTTGCTGTCAAACCCTGACCACCTGAATTCAATCCTGGGGACCCAGATGGTAGGAAGCATGGACTGCTTCCTTCAAGTTGTCCCCTGACTTCCCATGTGAGCCATGATACACGTGTCCCAGCCCCCGCAAACGCATGCACAAAAAAAGAGGGAAAGAAAGAGGGGCAAAATGAAAGGCTCTAAGGGAAATGTGCTGTTTACTTGCTTTGCAGACCAGTGAAGAGGTCCTTTGTCAGATGAACTCCCTGAGGCTTCCCAGCCAGCGGCAGAGAAACAGCACCTACAAGTCAACCCCTAATCAGAAACTGCCTGATTCTGTGGACTGGCGACAGAGGGGGTGTGTCACGGAAGTGAAATACCAGGTGAGCATCACAGCCACTGAACCCTGGCCCCAGCACTCCCTTCCCACGTCTAGCTACACATCCCCGTAGTGATCCCCACTGTCTCTTGACTATTTCTTCCTGCTCATTTTTATTATCCTGTTTTTTGTTTGTTTGTTTGTTTTGTTTTGTTTTGTTTTGTTTTTTTGAGACAGGGTTTCTCTGTATAGCTTTGGAGCCTCTCCTGCATGACAATTGATGTGCCTCTGCCTCCCCGTGTTGGGATTAAAGGCATGTACCACCACCACCTTGGTTTCCAACTAAATTCTAAGAGGTTTTATTGTTTGTTTGTTTGTTTGGCTTGGCTCTACTTATTTCTTTATTTTGGCTTATATACACAGCCCAGACTGGCCTCAAGCTCACAACAATGAAACAAAGCTCTCTCCATATTTTGGATCTTAACCACTTATCAAATATGTATTTTAATGCTAAGCCTGCACAATATTTTTGATCAAAATAATAATAATATTCATTGTTATTATTATTATTATTATTATTATTATTATTATTATTATTATTATTATTGGGTTTTCAAGACAGGGTCTGTATAGACTGGCTGTCCAGGAACTTTCTCTGTAGGTCAGGCTGGCCTCAAACTCACAGAGATCCACCTGCCTCTGCCTCTGCCTCTGAGCATTGCATGAACCATCACTGCTCAGGTGATCAAAATCTTCTAAGCACAGAAACTAGAAAGTTGGTCCAGCAGTTGAGAGCATTGACTGCTCTCTCAGAGGACTTAGGTATGATTCCAATACCTGTACAACTGACTGTAACATTGGCCTCAAGAGATCTAGCGCCCTCTTCTGGCCTCTGAGGGCACCCGCACGTACACGCACACATGCATACATGCATAAATAATAAAACCATTTTTAGACTATGATAATAATGTTTGAAAACAGTTACCCTAGAGTTAAATCCCTTTTGTGTGAGGCATTATTTTGTGACAGAACACTGGAGTTCAAGAACGCCTAACATCAGAAATATCAATGAGCAGAAATAGGGACTGAACCTTTAAAAAAGTTTTAAATTTATTTAATGTGTACACATTTTGCCGTGTGTGTGTGTGTGTGTGTGTGTGTGTGTGTGTGTGTGTGTGTTTACCACATGCATGCAATGACTGCAGAGATCAGAAGAAGGCATCAGATCCTCTGGAACTGAAGTTACTGAAGGTGGTGAGCTACCATGTGGATACGGGGCACCAAAACCTGGTCCTCTGCAAGAGAAGCCATCTCTCCAGCCCCAGAAGCTGAATCTCTAGGCTGCATTTTATTCTGAGAATTGGTAGCCTGGGAAGGTAGCAGGGAACATTCTGGAAGTCTGCCTTACATCCCAACTCTGGCAAGTGGCTGTATAGGGAATGGAAATGAAGAGCCCTAGCCTCCCTCAAGAGTCTGTGAGACTCTTGGTATCAGCGCCCCCTCCCTACCACATCCTGAACATGTCTCGTTGCCACCTCTAGGTAGCTGGTTGGCCTGCTTCTCAGGCCGCTGAGCCTTGCTGTCCTCGTGTGGGGTCACCTGGGCTAGAGCACTGACTGAACAGTTAGCCATTCACTGTAAACCCTAGCGGCACTGTTTGCAATGTGCGATGGAGACTCCTTTCTACAGCGTGAGGTGTGTTGTTTCAACTTCAGCACAGTGGCTGTGCCTTAATCTAGTGCCACCTCAGCCAGCAGTGACAGCTCCACAGTTACCAGCTAGCTCAGAGAGGCTGAGTGGCAAACAGCTGACCTTCTTTCCTTGCTGGAGTCTCTGAAAGACCCAAGCTTCTCCTTCTCTAAACCAGAAAAAGCTGTGTTACTCCAAATCCCTCCCTACTACTTCCTGTGTCCGTCTCTCCTGGATGTCCTCTCGTGCTCTGTGATTACTTTCTGTCAACTAGTTGCTAATGCACCCTCCTGAGCCAAGGTTAATTTTATTTCATTAATGCTAATGCAAACTCGGGGTTCACAGTGTGATCAAATATCCCCCAACTAAAGTACCTCTCTCCCTGTGTCCCTCCTGTGCTGCTCCTAGGTATGGAGGAGGAGAAGGTCTATTGTAGATGTGAGGGCGAACACAGGCAGAGGCAGGGACATCTGGGAGAGGCCAGAATGAACATGACCCTGGGCCCGACCATGTGAGGATAGCGGGAAGGGGAGAGGGGAGAGCCAGGAGAGTAAAGGGTAGGCTAAAAGGGCCGGGTAACCAAAGTAGCTGAATTATATAGGAAAAGACATCTGGGGGAAGGGCAGCCCAACCTCTGAGCTGGACAAATTTACAGTAGGGGATGGGGTACGCCAGCCATGCCCTGTAACAGATAGGCACTGAGGGATGCTGGGAGAACCTGGTGGCCAGGTCTGCTTTGATATGTTAAACAGACACGTCAGCCACTTGCCCTGGGCTTAAGACCTGACACCTGTTGCATCCCTTTCCTTAGAGGAGAAGATAGTTGTGACTTTGAACATGCTTGGTTGTACTGCCAATGCATTCCAAGTGCATGCTGTAATCTACACTCTCTCCACCAGGGCAGGGCCTTGCCTGGACCATGCTGGAGGCAGCTCTTCGTGGCAGAGCTGGAGCCACCCTTTGCCCTATGGAAGCCCTCCTTACTGATTCTGAGACCAACTTCTGTGTTTCAGGGATCTTGTGGGTCCTGTTGGGCTTTCAGTGCAGTGGGGGCCCTGGAAGCGCAGCTGAAGCTGAAAACAGGGAAGCTGGTGTCTCTCAGCGCACAGAACCTGGTGGACTGCTCAACCGAAGAAAAATACGGGAACAAAGGCTGTGGGGGTGGCTTCATGACGCAGGCCTTTCAGTACATCATCGATAATGGTGGCATCGACTCAGATGCTTCCTATCCCTACAAAGCCATGGTATGTGACTTCCTTCCCACCCCTGCCACACAGGCTCGGCAACACAACTGCCTGACCCCTTCTAGAAGCTCCGCAGAGCTCTTCAGTAGCAAAAGTTCTCTTTGACACGCAGAGATCAAAACCGTGGGGTTTTGGTCCTTGGTTGTTACAGGGACTCATGTTGCGGTCCAGGCTGGTCTCCAATTCATTTCACTTCATAGCTGAGGAGGTTCTGAATCTCTGTACCCTCTGCCTATACTTCTCAAGCGTTGAATTATAGGGGTTTGCCGCCAAGCTCTAAGAAGAAACTATTTTCAAAGAAGAAGGTAGCATTCATACTTAAATGCAGGCTTAAAGAAAACTTTGTGGGGATTTTGGTTTTATTATTTTGGTTGTTGTTGTTTTTCAAGCCAGGGTTTCTCTGTAGCTTTGGAGCCTATCCTGGAACTAGCTCTGTAGACCAGGCTGACCTCGAACTCACAGAGATCCTCCTGCCTCTGCCTCTGCCTCTGAGTGCTGGGATTAAAGGTGTGCATTACCAATGCTCGGCAAGAAAACATTTTTAAAAGCCTTCTGTTGTGTATTATCTGATATTTAACTTTTTAGTTCTGCAACCTTCAATGCTTAATGATAGTCTCAGGGCATCAGCAAGCTCATTCTCCCACTTAGAAGGCTTGATAATGTTATTCTCCTTGCTGCAAGATTTTTGTTTTGTTTTCTTATAAATTTTGTTGAGTAATATAACAAGAAAGAAAGAAAAGAAAAGAAAAATTATCCCTCCAGGGCTGGTAAGATGGCTCATTAGGTGAAGGCACCTAGGCCAAGTCTGACAACCTGAGTTTATCACTGGTCCCACATGATAGGAGAGAGCTGAGTCCTGTGAGTCATCCTTTGACCTCACACTCGCATAAGTAACTGCAATTAAAAAATCACATTTTAGGGGCTAAAGAGGTTGTTATGATACAATGCAAGGGGAACCTTGGAGGATTCCATGGCAGGTAAGGTTGACCGAGGCAGAGGGACACACATGCCAGGCAGACAGAGCTTAAGTGAGAAGTTTTATTAGAAAGGGGAAGGAGTGGGGAGGAAAGAGAAAGGAGGTAAAGAGATACAGAGAGAGGACAGGAGAGAAGATGGAGCCAGGAAAAGTCCTGTTTGCCTCAGGGGAACAGCAGAAAAGAAAGAATATAAGTGGGCTGGTGTGGGGGGTGGGGTGGGGGTGGGGCTGTCGCTGTCTTTTAAAGGGCTCATTTGCACCAGCATGCAGACCAGTAGTCATGGAACCCTGAGCTGACCCGGGTACTGCCCTGCCTAAGTGCAT
This sequence comes from Cricetiscus sungorus, assembly GCA_030556225.1. Taxonomy (NCBI): domain Eukaryota; kingdom Metazoa; phylum Chordata; class Mammalia; order Rodentia; family Cricetidae; genus Cricetiscus; species Cricetiscus sungorus. Next base: position 1,563,453 of record JANBXA010000141.1, read on the forward strand.
TCTGCAAAGTGCCTGGGGCAGACCAACGTAATGCCTAGAACCTTACAGAGGTGGCTCAGGGGTTAAGAGCACTGGCTGCTCTTCCAGAGAACCTGGGTTCAATTCCCAGCAACCACATGGCAGCTCACAACTGTCTGTAACTCCAGCTCCAGGGCATCTGGCACTCTCACATAGACAAAACATCAATATACATGAAATAAAATTAGATATCTTTTTAAATCACATTTTAGCCAAGCAGTGGTGTCTTTAATCCCAGTACTCAGGAGGCAGAGGCAGGCAGATCTCTGAATTTGAGGCCAGCCTGGTCCATAGAGCTAGTTCTAGGACAGCCAAGACTATACAGAAATACCCTGTCTCAAAAACAAAACAAAACAAAACAAAACAAAATCACATTTTAAAAAATTATCACTTGAAAACTTTCTACCTTAGGCACTATTACTTTGGTTTGTTTCTTTCAGTCACTTTTTCTGTTATGATTTTAGGGAGAAACAATCATATATTTAACCAACATACATTTGTAACCTGGATTTTTGCTTTCAAGACAGTCTCACTATACAACTCTGGCTGTCCTAGAACTCACTCTGTAGACCAGGCTGGCCTTGAACTCATAGAGATTCACCTGCCTCTGCTTCTGGAGCGCTGTCTGGCAGTTATGTTTGTTTTGTGCTATCTCCTATAGCTGCAGCTGGCCCAGAACCTGGCTTATAAGCCTGTGCTACCATATCCAGTTTGACACAGTGTTTAAACAAACAAACAGAAGAAAACCCCAGAACAAAACAATAAAGAGAGGGTAGAGAGAGAGGGAAAGGGGTAAAGTGGTGTCTCCCATCAAAGTAGGGGATGGGGAGGAATCATGTTTGAAATCCAGAAAGTTGAAGCAGACTTTATGCTTGTTTATTTCTAGGATGAAAAATGTCACTATGACTCAAAAAGTCGAGCTGCCACATGTTCAAGGTATATGGAGCTCCCCTTTGGTGATGAAGAGGCTCTTAAAGAAGCTGTGGCTAATAAAGGACCCGTGTCTGTGGCCATTGATGCCAGCCATCCTTCCTTCTTCCTCTACAAAAGTGGTAAAAATGAAGGCACTGGCCTCTTGTTATTGCTATGTTTGGTGTAGACTGAGCATCACATACCTCCTCTGACTGATGAATCCCACTGGTGAAAGCTTGTTAGTACCACTTCACTAAGTTCTTCGTATATCTTACTCCATCCACTCAGTAACCCTAGTGTACACACTTGGCAACACTAATCTGTCTTGGGGTTGAAGAGTTGGCTCAGTGGTTAAGAGCACTTCTTGTTACCAGGAACCCAGAATCAATTCCTAGATCCCATCTCCTAAGGCACCAAGCAGGCATGTGGTGCATATCCAGGCAAAACACTCATACACATAAAATGATAAGCAATAAATCTTAAAAACAAAATTAAAGAAAAAAAAAAAGAGTTAGCCTGACTAAGCACCTGAAAATGGTGATGCTAGGATTAAAATGTATGCAGTCGAAAACCATGAGACATACTATACAATCCATGCATGAAAATGAGTTGTGGCTTGGTTTGGTGAGCATGTCTGTCTGTAATCTTAGCATTTGGGAGGCAGAGGTAGAGAGATGACAAGGTTGAGGCTTGGGCTATGCCGTGAGACTCTATCAAAAAGCAAAAACAAAGCAAACAAAAAGTTAGGTTTTTGTTTGTTTGCTTGTTTGTTTAATCCACCAAGAGTACATTATATGAACTAAGGAATCAAAAACGGACTTCCACTTACAACTGGGGTTGGGAGGGGGGCTAATAATAATAAATATATCCAGAGAGCAGAAGGTGCTATAGTAAGACTCCAAAGGATACTAGAGTCGAAAGCCACATCTCTGTTTACGGAATGGAGTCACATATCAATCAAAGTCTTCACAAAACTAAATAGAATAATCCTAAAGAGTATGTGAAACCATGAAAACCCTCAATAGCCAAAGCCGTTTTAACAAAGGGAACAAAGCAAGAGACTACATTCCTGAGTTACAGCAACCAAAAGGCATGGTGTCAGCATAAAAACAGACCCCAGACCAACAAAACAGAACAGCAAGACCCTGTCTCAAAAACACAGCCAGCAATGTTGGCACGTGCTTGTAATTCTAGCCCTTGGGAGTCAGAGGCAGGAGGATTACCTGGAGTTTGAAGCCAGCCTGGGTGGCCTTGTTAGGCTTCTATTGTTGTGTTAAAACACAGACCAAAATCAACTTGGGAAGGAAAGTTTATTTGGCTTACAGTTCAAAGTCCATCTTCAAGGGAATCCAAGGCAGGACCTGAGCTGAGACCGGGGAAGACTAAGATGTTGCTTACTGACTCGCTCCCTCAGTTTGTTTTTCCATTCCATCCAGGACTACCTACCCAGGTGGCACCACCCCCAGTAGGCTGGACCCTCCCACATCAATCTTTATTGTTTTTCAAGAAAATGACCTACAGACTTGCCTTTAGGCCAATCTGAGGGATGCTGGGAGCCATCCTCAGTGGTGGATAGGTCCCAGCAGAAGATGTAAAGAGTTGGTGAGGGAAGAAAGCGAGCCAGGCCATGGTGGTCGGGAGAATCTTGCAGCCTGACTGACTAGCAGCCAGAGTGCTTCTTTATTTATTCATTTATTCAGTATTTAGTAAATAGGGATACATTCATGTTGTTCCAAAACATAGGTTTTTGTTTTTGGACATTTTCTCTTATTCATCTTTTAGTCATCAATAATAAACCATGACAGAACAGTTATCATATCCAATCATTTTTCTTCATGTTTTGACATCATTGATAAACAGTTACCTTTTATAACTATTTTTACTTATTAACCCCATAACCTAATTTTTAAGAATCTAGAGGCAGTGGTCGGTGGTGGCGCACACCTTTAATCACAGCACTTGGGAGGCAGAGGCAGGCAGATCTCTATGAGTTCAAGACCAGCCTGGGATACGAGTGAGTTCCAGGACAGGGTCTAAAACTACAGAGAAACCCTGTCTCAGAAAACAAAAACAAAATACTAGAGGCATAGGACAGCCTGTTTTCAGGCTGGTAGCTTTTGTGGGTACAAGGACAATAGACCAAAATAATCTTCAAGCCATCCCAGGCATGCTTCCATGTCCCAAGTGTGCATAATTAACTCTTAATGGTCAGAGTGCCAAAGAAATATCCTCAGGCCAAAGATGCTGCAGTTATTATTCAAATTTTGGCATATTACAATGTATACATTTTGTGGAATATGTTTATCATCTTTCTACATCATTCTTTGCCCATCAGTATATGTCTCTATGTAGGACAGAGGTAACTTCAGCTAATCTAATTTTGTTGTATATGCCATGTAATCGCCTGAGTGTATAGTGGGAATCTGAACTCTGGCCAACTCCTCTAGCCCACCGAATCTTGCTGTCCTTTTTGAGTTTACTTTGTTTTAGATATCTTGTTCCTGTGTAAGGACAGGGGCAGATGTCTCAAGAGTGTCTCATAGCCTCTGCTTCTTTATGTGTGTCACAGATTCCAAGGCTTAATAAGGAAGACCTTCAAGGAGATAAGGAGCTGTCCCTAAAAGTGGCAGGGGTGGAATGGTCAGGACTGTCCTGGAAGCTCAGAAGCAGCATTCCTGGGAGAAGGCATAAATGACCCATAAGAAATTTTCCATCAATCCAATATTTCTAAATTGTACAAATATTAAAAGTCTCAGCCAAGAAGTGGTTTTGCATACCTTTAATCCCCACACTCAGGAGGCAGAGGCAGGCAGATCTCTGTGAGTTCAAGACCAGTCAAGTCTACAAGAATGAGTTCCAGGACAGCCTCCAAAGCCACAGAGAGACCCTGTCTTGAAAAACCAAAAAAAAAAAAAAAAAAAACAGTCTCCCAAGTCCCAACATGTGGCTCAGCTTTGTTGGATTTTGTCAAACAGCTGTGCTGGCCTTATGACTTTTGCTGTTCCCATCAGATATGGCTGTGCCAGATGGAGACATTTTCTCAACTGAGGTTCCTTTCCCCAAATAATTTAACTTGTGTAAAGTCAACTAAAAGCTCACGAGGACACCAACTATAGAGTGAGAATTTCAGACCAGCCAGGACTACATATCAAGACATGTCTCAAACAAACATACAAATAAAAGATAACCTTATTTTGGTGACATGGAGAAAAGGGAACCTTTGCACTCTGATCATAAGAATATAAATTCTTATTTACAATATATAGAAATTCCCCCAAGAGGTTAAAAAAAAAAAAAAAAAAAAAAAAAACAGAACTATCATTTGACCCAGCAATTCCACTGCCAGGAATACATCCCAAAGAAATTAAGTCAGTATAATGAAAAGACATCGCTCAACCTAAGTGACCACCAGCTGATGAGTGGATAAAGAAAGGATGGTGCATATAAAATGTGGAATACTATTTGGCAATTAGAAAAAGAATTTGGGAATGGGAATGGGGCTCAGATAGCAAAATGTTTGCTCACTATATGTGAAGCCTTGGGTTCAATCCCCAGCACACATACAGACCAGGAACACTGGTACAAGCCTGTCATCTCAACTCTTGGGAAATGTAGGCAGGAGGATCAAAAGTTCAAAGTCATCTTTGAGTATTTATCAAGTTTGAGGCCAGGTAGGGGGCCTATGTGCGACCCTGGCCATAATCACTACGGAAACTTAAAGGAGGGCACATAACACTTCTCTAGGGTTGGCACTTAAAACTATACATGCCATCATATGAAGCTTAATGACATAGTCCCTGAGAGTCCACTAAATACAGAACTCTGTATTATACTCAGTAGAAAACTACAATATGCACTAAGGAGAATTTAATTTAAAAAAGGCTCAAAGTGGACAAAACAATTTATGGACTTAATACAAAAAACTACAACTGATTACACATAAACTAGGAGAATTAGAAAAATGTGCTTGGGGGATGGAGAGATGGCTCAGAGGTTAAGAGCACTGGCTGCTCTACCAGAGGTCCTGAGTTCAATTCCCAGCAACCACATGGTGGCTCACAACCATCTGATGCCCTCTTCTGGTGTGCAGACATACATAGAGGCAGAATGTTGTATTCATAATAAATAAATGAATATTGAAAAGAAAACTGTGCTGAATGAAAGAATATAATAAATTTTCTGAGGGAGCTATGGATCAGTCTCAGACTTGTCAAGGAAACTGATAGTATCAATGTCAAACAACTGTGATGTCTAAATCACTTTGTCATGTGTCCAAGATCCTTATAAAAAGCAGTCAAGTGTCCAAGTATGTTGTGTTATCCTGTAGCCCTTGCCTCTTTCCTGTCTGTGTTTTATTCTCAGGTATCTATGATGACCCCTCCTGTACTGAGAAAGTAAATCATGGCGTACTAGTGGTTGGCTATGGAAGCCTTGAAGGGAAAGACTACTGGCTTGTGAAAAACAGGTAATACATGTGCACATGAGTGTCAGTTCCATCCTCACTGTTGAGGGGGTGGGGGCACATCAACAAATATGCTCTTGCAGTTAGGATGATGGTCACCATAGCAACAAGGGTGAACATTTATAGCCCCAAGAGGAATTATTCACTGCTGCACTGGGGTGGGTTTTAATAAGCATGCCCTCATAGTCATCAGGGAGTGGCACTATTGGAGGCATATTAAATTGATTAGGAGGTGTGGCTTTATTGGAGGAAATGTGTCACTGGGGGTGGGCTTTAAGCTTTCAAAATGTCAGGCCAGGCCCAGTCTCTCTCTCTCTCTCTCTCTCTCTCTCTCTCTCTCTCTCTCTCTCTCTCTCTCTCTCTCTCTCTCTCTCTCCCCTCTTTCTCCCTCTCTCTCTCTCTCTCTCTCTCTCTCTCTCTCTCTCTCTCTCTCTCTCTCTCTCTCTCTCTCCCCCCTTTCCCTCTCTATCCCTCTGTTTCTCTCTCCCTCTCTCTGTTTGAGGATCAGGATGTAGTTCTCAGCTTCTGTTCGAGTGCCATGCTTTGCTGCTGTGCTCCCTGCCAAGACAACAACAGACTGACCCTCTGAAACTGCAATTCAACTCCTAATAAAATGCTCTCTGAGTTGCTGTGGTCATGATGACTCTTCCCAGCAATAGGACAGTGACTAAGACACTCACCTTCGTCTTTGTTTTTATGATTTATCCTCTATAATACTTTTCATCCTATTTTATATCATTTGGTGTTTTGAGATAGGATCTTGCTATTACTCCTAGATGGCCTGGAACTCACTATATGTTCCAGTTAGCCTTGAACTTACAGCCATCTTTTGTATCTGGCTCCTGAGTGTTGGGATTACAGATGCATACTGCTATTCTCCAATTGCTTTTCTTATTATTCCAGCATTTAGGAGGTAGAGGTAGGTCATTCTTGGCTACATACAAAATTCTAGGCTAGCCTGAGCTACATATGACCTATGTTCACATCCCTCAATAAAATGAAATATAGACTTAAAAAATCCAAAATACAAAACCAAAAATCCAAAAAAGGCCAACAATATGGCTCAGTAGGTAAAGGTGCTTGTTGCCAAGACTTACAACCTGAGCTTGATCCTACCTCCTACATAGTGAAAGGAGAGAGAGCTGGCTCCTACAAGTTATCCTCTCACCTCATACAAGCCTTTCCCATACAGAAAAAAAAAATGCAGTAAAAATATTTTAAATCAAAGCAGCTTAAACATTATCTGTTCCAGAAAAAAGAAAATCTCTGAATGTTTTTTTCATTTTGTTTTGAGATTGGAACTTACTATGTATACTAAATTAGCCTGGAATTCACAGAGATTTGTCTGCCTCTGCCTTCCAGGTGCTGGGATTAAAGGCGTGCATCACTCGTATGCCTGGTGCTCTCAGGAGCTAGAAGAGGGAGGGCATCATCTCAGAACTGCAGTCACTGGTGGCTGTGAGCCGTGTGGATGCTGGGAACCTAACCCAGGTCCTCTGCAAGAGCATCCAGTGCTCCTATCCATTGAACCATCTCTCAGCCCCTTTGCTGCCAAACTATTCTACAGATACAGATCCAAAGCATTTCCACTTGCATTTAAACTGTTTGCTTATGTGTAGTTGAAATATTCTGTGACTCTGTGGTAGCCATGACGATGGCCTTGTTTTCCATCATCTGCCCTGCTCTACTTCACAGTGACCCCTCAATAATGCACTGAAGTGTATAAGTCATAAGCAAAATGAGACCAACTTTTAGAGAAAAAAGGGGGAAGAAGAGGCTGCAGAGATGGCTTAGCAGTTAAGCGCCCTTGTTGCTCCTGCAAAGGACCTGGGTTCTGTTCTAGCTCCCAAATCAAGAGGCTCACAGCTGTCCTAGACTAAGTTGCTGGGGCTTTGAGGCCCGATTTTAGATGCTGTGACACCCACATGCATATAAACTAACAGGCACAAGCAATAAGACATAAATTATTTTAAAACAGTTTAAAGCTTTATTTTATTTTTAATTATATGTATTGTGTAGATATATTCACAAGAGTGCAGGCAACCAAGATGGCCAGAGGCACAGGATCCCCTCGACCTAGGTTACAGGTGGATGTCAGCCTCCTAACATGGATGCTGGGACTCAAACTCAGGTGCTCTGGAAGTTCAGTCAGTGCTCTTAACCACTGAGCCATCTCTCCAGTCCCTGACTCTTACTGCTATGGGAGGGAATATGAAAAGGCAAGACTTCGAAGCATAGTTGGGTTTTCCCACATGGTAGCTCACATCTCTCTGTAACTCCAGTTCCAGGGGATCCAACAACCTTACACAGGTATACATGCATACAAAACCCCAATGCACATATAATTAATTAATTAAAAATATGTGTTTTAGGGGAAGCAAAGAGATAAAAATTATTGATAATACTGTTTTATTATATGAATTTATAATTTTGTGTTTTTTCTCTTTTTATAGCTGGGGCCTTCACTTTGGTGATCAAGGATATATTCGGATGTCAAGAAATAATAAAAATCATTGTGGGATTGCTAGCTATTGCTCCTATCCAGAAATCTAAACAATGTGTTATTTTCTAACAAGCCATGAAGATGAAATATACTTTAACTTAATTTCACCTGCTCTGTCTTGAAGAAACCAATGCGTCATGATCAATGTGTATTTAATGTTCTAACTAGGTCTCTCTGAAAAGTTTGTAAACAAGAATAGCCTATAGAAGGAACTCTGTCAGAATCCATCCCCAGGACACTCTTGTTTGTTCTTTCTGCACCTTACAGCTTGCCATCTTTATGTGTTCTAATAACATTTGTAACATAATGTCCCTAAAGTGCTTAATAAATCTGTCATTTCGAATCTCTATTTTTGTCACATACCATTTTTTAGGTTGTCCTTAAGTAACCTTTATACCTTATCATAAGCATGGCTATATTAGTGATGAGCTATAGACACTGTGATAAAGAAAACATTATAAAAACTCAAAAACGCCTTTAATCCAAACACTTGGGAGACAGAGGCCAGCCTGGTCTATAGACTGAGTTCCAGGACTGTAGCGTGTATGTTTCTGCCAGCCCACCAGCCCGCCAGTCTAGGCCCACAGCTGCAGCAGCCCCAAATAACACACAGAGACTCTGTATTTGATACAATCCTGTTGGCCAGTTACCATTATTGTTTATGGGCTAGCTCTGTCTTAATTATTAACCCATTTCTACTTATCTAAGTATTTCCACATGGTCATCTTATCGGGGAGCCGCGGCTGGCGTCCTGCTTCTTCCCCGGGCTACATCTCGACCCCTACTCCCATTTCCTCTTTCCTTCTCCTTGTCTCTTAGCCCCGCCTATCTAGTTTTCTATTGGCCACAGAGCTTTATTAACCAGTATGAGAAACAGATATACAGAATAACATCTCCCATCACAGGACTACATAGAGAAACCCTGTCTTGAAACAACAACCAAAACACTACAAAATGATGTTAAGTTATACAATGTCCAGAAGACTAAGTTGTATTTTGATTCATAAAATTATTCAATAAGTATTTTAAAATTGAAGCACATGGATGTTTAAAAGTAAAGCTGGGGATTTTTGTTGTTATTGTTGCTCGTTTGTTTTTTAAATGGCTCAGTGGTTGAGAGCACTTGCTCCTTTTGTAGGAGACCTGGATTCATTTTCCAGAACCCAGAGCCACATGGTGGCTCTCAGCTATCCTAATTCAGTTACAAGGGGGTCCACTGCCTTCTTCTGGTCTCAGTGAGCACCATACACATGATGCACATAAACATATACAGACAAAACTCTCATAAAATTAATTCTTCTTTTTCAAAAAGTCAAGCTGTTTTTGAACACCTTTGAAGAATTAGTTCCTTATTCTGTGGTGTTGGTGATCAAACACAGAGTCTTCCACATGCCAAGTAATTTCTTTACCAGTGACCTATGCTCCTAAACATGGGCCTAGGGAGGAAGGATTGTAACAAGCATAAAGATGGGTTCTATTGAATGAGTCAATGCTCAGGATTTTGGGAATTCAGGTGAAGGCTGGCTCCATAGGCTAGCAAAAGATCACCAGGTCAGTAGACAACATCCATTCTTGCCCTCCAGGTAAACAGGCACTGTGTCCTTCCTTTGATGAAGAAAGCCTGTTTTTGTTTTTTTTTGTTTTTTGGGGTTTTTTTTGTTTTACATATGGATCCCAGTTCCTTCTCCCTTCCATCCTCCCATGCCCCCACAGACCGCCCCCATCCACTCCCCAGGGAGGAGGGGCCTTCCATGAGAGATCATCAAAATCTATCAAGTCATTTGGGGTAAGGCCTAGGCCCTACCCCATGTCTCTAAGCTAAGGGAGTATCCCTCCATGGGGAATGGGCTCCCGAAGTCTGTTCCTGCACTAGAGATACATCCTGGTTCCATTGTCAGAGGTACCGTAGACTGCCCAGGCCTCCTAACTGAGACCCACATTCAGGGGGTCTGGGTCAGTCTTATGCTAGTTTCCAAGCTGTCAGTCTGGGATCCATGAGCTCCCTCTTGTTCAGGTCAGCTGTTTCTGTGGGTTTCTGCAGCCTTGTCTTGACCCCTTTGCTCATCACTTCTCCCTCTCTGCAATTGTATTCCAGGAGTATAGCTCAGTGTTTAGCTGTGGGTGTCTATTTCTGCTTCCAACAGCTACTGGATGAGGGCTCTAGGATGGCATATAAGGTAGTCATCAGTTTCATTATCAGGGAAGGGCATTTAAGGTAGCCTTTCCACTGTTGCTCAGATTGTTACTTGGGGTCATCCTTGTAGATATCTGGACATTTCCCTAGTGCCAGATTTCTCTTTAAACCTATAATGGCTCCCTCTATTATGGTATCTCTTTTCTTGTTCTCCTCTATTCTTCCCCTACTCAATCTTCATGCTCCCTCATGTTCTCTTCTCCCCTTCTCTTCTCCCCTTCTCTTTCTCCTAACTCCTCCTCCCCTCCCTCCTGCTCCCAATTTACTCAAGAGATCTTGTCCCTTTCCCCTGCTGTGAGAGACCATGTATGTCTCCTAGGGTCCTCCTTGTTTCCTAGCTTCTCTGACCATGTGGATTGTAGACTGGTGATCATTGTTCTATGTCTAAAATCCATATATGAGTAAGTACATACTATGTTTGTCTTTTTATGACTGGGTTACCTCACTCAAGATGGTTTCTTTTAGTTCCGACCATTTGCCTGTGAATTTCAAGATTCCATTTTTTTTTTCCTTGCTGAGCAGTACTCCATTGTGTAAATTGCCACATTTTCTTTATCCATTCTTTAGTTGAGGGGCATCAAGGTTGCTTCCAGGTTCTGGCTATTACAAATAATGCTGCTATGAACAAAGTTGAACAGATGTCTTTGTTGCATGAATATGCATTTTTGGGGTATATGCCTAAGAGCGAAATTTCTAGATCTTGTAGTATATTGATTCCCATTTTCCTGAGGAGCCACCATACTGATTTCCAAAGTGGCTGCACAAGTTTGCACTCCCATCAGCAATGGAAGAGTGTTCCCCTTTCTCCACATCCTCTCCAGCATAGACTGTCATTGGTGTTTTTGATTTAGCCATTCTGACAGGACAAAGATGGTATCTCCAAGTTGTTTTGATTTGCATTTCTCTGATGGCTAAGGATGTTGAACAATTTCTTAAGTGTCTTTCAGCCGTTTTAGATTTCTCTATTGAATTCTCTATTTAGTTCTGTACTTCACTTTTTCATTGGATTGTTTGGTGGTTTTGGTAACTAGCTTCTTGAGTTCTTTGCATATTTTGGAAAACAGCCCTGTCAGAAGTGGGGTTGGTGAGGATCTTTTCCCATTCTGTGGGCTACCGTTTTGTCCTGTTACCTTACAGGAGCTTCTTAGTTTCAGGAGTCCCATTTATTGTCCATCTCAGTGTCTGTGCTATTGGTGTTATGTTCATGAAATGATCTCCTGTACCAATTCGTTCAAGGGTACCTCCTACTTTCTCTTCTGATAGGTTCAGTGTGGCTGGATTTTATGTTGAGGTCTTTGATCCATTTGGACATAAGTTTTGTGCACGGTGATGGATAAGGATCTATCTGTAATTTTCTACATCTCAGTATCGAGTTATGCCAGCACCATTTGTTGAAAATGCTTTCTGTTATGAGTAGTTTTTCCGCCAGACTGGTTCCACAGCCACACCAGCCCCAAAAAACACACTGAGACACTGTATTAGATATAAAGGTGTTGGCCTGTTACTAGTGTTTCTTATTGGCGAGCTCTGTCTTAAAATTAACTCATTTCTATTAAGCTAAGTATTTCCACTTGGTCTTATCTTACCGGAGAGAGGATCCAGAGTTGTGCTCTCCTGGTTCTACATGTTGAATGTCCCTCCTACCTCTCCCTGAATTCTCCTTGTCTCCTAGTCCTGCCTATCTTGCTTTCCTATTGTCCAACAGGGCTTTATTCACTAACCAATAAGAAAAACATATTTACAGAATGACATTTCCCATTATCTCCTCTTTTCTGTCTAAAATAAAAAGAAGAGTTTTAGCTTTAACATAGTAAAATATATAACAAAACAGTTATCAAATAAGAACTATAGTTGCATTTAACAAGATTTAAAGAAAATATTTTATCATCTATCCTATTTTTGTGAGTCTAAAGTCCTATATGTAACTTATCTTTAATCCTAACTAAGGAAAACTATAACCATAACTGTCTTCAACTCCTTCAAAGACCACAGAAGGATAATATATAAACTCTAGAAATGAAATGACAGAGATGTCTTGCTACCAGACCAGTCACCTGAAGTTCTTCTGTAATGTTTCATCTTTAGCCCATAGGCCATAGTGTGTCTGGCAGACTCCTCAGCAAAGCAGGAAAGTTCAAACTGTCCACCTTTATTGGCAGTTTGTCAGTCAATTTTCTCTGTGTCCTGTAGACTGTCTAGCAGACACTTCCATGAAGCAGGAACCCTATAGCAATGTCCATTTTGTATCAGCAGTCACTTTCCTGTGGGTCCTGCATGTCCAGTTTATATAGCATGAAGTCAAACAGTCTAGACAAGAGCAGTATCTTGCCCAAATGGCTAGTTTTGCCATATTGGAAGTAAGCCCCATAACAAGTTTCTTCAATGTCCATCTATCTTCCTTTCTGATGCAAGTGATGTTGCCAGGAGCAGTTATGTCTCACTGTCAAGAAAAACCCTAAACCATTTTAAATGCTATATTCTATAGGCCTTTGAAAAGTTTGAAGAATGCCTATTTATCTTAAATACATCTCTGTATATGTAAAAATCCTAACTAACTTAACTATAAGTTTTGACTATCATAGGTAACTATTTAAAATCTCTACTAAATTATACATTACATTTCTAAATGAGCTATATAAACACAATATCTAAACAAGAGAAAAAAACATATCACAAAATTGACCTTAAATTTGTATCAATAAATGAAAATCCATTCCAAAACAAAGTAATCATTTCTATATCATAATCACCTTTTTACCTTTAAAAAGAGATTGGATGTAATTACTAATCATTTATAACCAACCCAATTTAAATAAAAACCCAGGGATGAAGCCTACTTGGTCATGATGGATAATTTCTCTGATGTATTCTTGGATTCGATTTGCCAGTATTTTTTTTTTAAGTATTTTTGCATCAGTGTTCATGAGGCATATTGGTCTGTAGTTCTCTTTCTTAGTTGTGGCTTGGGTACCAAGGTAATTGTAGCCTCATAAAAAGAGTTTGGCAATGAATCTTCTGCTTCTATTGTGTGGAACAATTTGTGTAGTATTGGTATTAGCTCTTCTTTGAATTTCTGGTAGAATTCTGCACTGAAGCCATCTGGCCCTGGGCTTTTTTTGGTTGGGAGACTTTTGGTGACTGCTTCTATTTTATTAGGGGTTTTATGTCTATTAAAAATTGCTTATCTGTTGTTGATTTAATTTTGGTAAGTGATATCTATCCAGAAATTTGTTCATTTCCTTTAAATTTTCAAATTTTGTGGAGTACAGGTTTTCAAAGTATGACCTGAAGAATCTCTGGATTTCTCAGAGTCTGTTGTTATATCCCCCTTTTCATTTCTGATTTTGCTAATTTGCATGTTCTCTCTCTGCTTTTTGGTTAGTGTGGATAAAGGTTTGTCTATCTTGTTGATTTTCTCTAAGAACCAACTCTTTGTTATATTTATTCTTTGTGTTGTTTTCTTTGTTTCTACTTCATTAATTTCATTCCTCAATTTGAATATTTACTGGCATCTACTCCTCTGAGGTGAGTTTGCTTCTTTTTTTTCTAGAGCTTTCAGTTGTACTGTTAATTCTCTAATGTGACTATCCTCCATTTTCTTCATGTGGGCACTTAGTGCAATGAACGTTCCACTTAGTACTGCTTTCAAAGTGTCCCATAAGTTTGGATATGTTGTGTCTTCATTCTCATTGCATTCTAGGAACTCTTTAATTTCCTTCTTTATTTCTTCCTTGACCCAGGTATGGTGGAATTGTGCGTTGTTCAGTTTCCATGAGTTTGGAGGGTTTCTGCAATTTGTGTTGTTGTTGAGTTCTAACTTTAAAGCATGGTGGTCTGATAAGATACAAGGGACTATTCCAGTTTTTTGTTTTTTTTTTTTTTTGTATCTGTTGAGGTTTGCTATGTTGCCAAGTATGTGGTCGATTTTAGAGAAGGGTCCATATGGAGCTGAGAAGAAGGTATATTCTTTTGTGTTTGGATGGAATGTTCTATAGATGTCTGTTAAACCCAGCTGGATCATAACTTCTGTTAGTTCTTTTGTTTCTTTATTAAATTTCTGTCTGGTGGTCCTGTCTAGTGGTGAGAGTGGGGTGTTGAAGTCTCTCACTATAAGCATGTGAGGTTTTATGTGTGACTTGAATTTTAGTAATGTTTCTTTTATGAATGTGGGTGCCTTTGTATTTAGGGCCTGATGGATTTTTCTTGTGATGAATATGAAATGACCTTCTTCATCTCTTTTGATTGATTTAAGTTTGAAGTCTAATTTGTTATATATTAGGATATCACATGGGTCCATTTGATTGGAAAATCTTTTCCCAACCCTTTACTCTGAGGTAATGTCTGTCTTTGAAGTTGAGGTGTATTTCTTGTATGCAACAGAAGGATGGGTTCTATCTTGTTATCCATTCTGTTAACCTGTGTCATTTTATAGGCAAGGTAAAACCATTAATATTGAGGGAAATTTAGGATCATTGATTATTAATTCTTATTTATTTTGGATTTGTTATTGTTGATGTATTGTGAGTAGATTTACTTGCTTTTTCTTTTGGCTTCTGGTAAAATGGGATTGGCTATGTTTCTGTGAGTGTAGTTAAATTCCTTGGGTTTGAGTTTTCCTTCCAGAACTTTCTGTAGGACTGGATTTGTGCACATATATTGTGTAAATCTGGTTTTGTCATGGAATAACTTTCTTTTTCCATCTATAGTGATTGAGAGTTTTGCTGGGTATAGTAGTCTGAGCTGGCATCCGTGGTCTCTTCGTGTTTGTAGAACATCTATCCAGGACCTTCTGGTGTTCAGCATTTCCATGGAGAAGTCAGGTGTAATTCTGATAGGTCTGCTTTTATATGTTACCTGGTCTTTTTCCTTTGGTGCTCTTAATAGTCTTTCTTTATTCTGTATGTTTGGTGTCTTGACTAGTATGTGGGAATGGGACTTGTTTTTGCTTTGTTTTGTTTTGTTTTGTTTTGGCCAGTCTATTTGGTATCCTGCATGCTTCTTGTATTTTCATAGGCATGTCCTTCTTCAGATTGGGAAAGCTTTCTTCAATGATTTTGTTGAATATATTTTCTGCACCTTTGTGCATGACTCTTTGCCTCCTTCCATACCTATTATCCTTAGGTTTGGTCTTTTCATTGTGTCCCACATTTTCTGGATATTTTGTGTTAAGGATTTGTTGGATTTAAGATTTTCTTTGGTTGATGAATCTATTTCCTGTAGTGTATCTTCAACTCCTGAGATTCTCTCTTCCATCTCTTGTATTCTGGTAGTTATGCTTGCATCTGTAGTCCCGGATCATTTACCTAAATCTATTTCCTCATCTCTTTAAACAAAAACAAAAAACAAAAAAAACCACCCAATGATTAACACCAGAAAAAGGAAGAGGTAGGGGCTGGAGATATGTAGGTGGGAGGGAAAGAAGAGAGAATGTAGGAAGGGTTGATATCTGTCTCTCTTATAAGGCTCTTATAGAAGCAATGTAATATTAGAGCAGTGAATTTGAAAATTCTTGGAAATTTTTTAAATGTGAGGAAAAAATGTTGTAAACATTAGAACAAGATTTTCAACATTTTATCCTGAAAACAAAATCCTAGTCTTCATTATTCTTCATACTTCTGAACTGTGGGGGCCTCTGAGACCACCAAGGTCAGCAGAGTGTTGGTCTGTGAGAGGAAAGAAGACAGTTCAGTTCAACAAGACTCAGTAGTTGGTATTGATTTAAACTTCGAGGGTCTGACACCAGGTCATTTATTTTAGGAATATTTAAATACAGCACAATTGGAAACAAAGTTTTCTGCTGATAATCTGCTGTACGCAATAAAGCTAAGACATGACTACATCAAAACTCTTTGTAAAGTACAAGTGACATCTTCATAAAGATAGATTAATTGGGGAAATGAGCTAAAGATAAACAAGTTCCTAATGAGGGTCTGGGGGAGCAAAGGTCATCACATCTGTTTCCAGCCTTCTGGGTGGAAAACAGGTATACACACCTCTCTCTGAAAAACATCTCTGTGTGTTCAATATTTCTGTTTTCCCTAGTAGTCATCTGTGAGCACAAGGACCTACAGACATCCTGCATGGAATAAATTTGGGCAGGCCTTTCCCTGCCAGTGGTGTACATTTCCTTTTGATGAAAATATATCAAAGTCAATGAGACAATACTCAGTAAGGGAAGAAGCTCCCACTGCCATCCAGTCCCCACCTACCCTTCATGCTAATGTTTTTTTCCATGGGGTCTGGAGAGAGAGATGATTGACTGGTTAAGACTGTTTGCTGCTCTCAGGGGGGACTGGGGTTCACCTCCTGACACCCACATAATGACTCACAACCATCTGTAACCCAGGTTCCAAGGGATCCAGCGCTTTCTTCTGACTTCCAAGAGCACCAGTCACACCCATGATGTACACACATTCATGCAGACACTTATGCACACAAAACAAGTAAATAAATAAAAACTTCAAAGTCTGTCTATAGACGGCAGTTAACACTAGTCAACAAACACTGTACCCTGAAGAAAAGCTCAGTGACAGAGATCGCTGATCCACAGAGACATGAATAAACCTGAACAAAGCCATGACTGCAGAATAAAACCACACTGACTGACACATGGCTTATGCTGTCCTACCAACTGTGAAAACCACAGAGCCTCCATGTAGAACACCCCACCCACAGACTCACCCAGCTCGCTAGCCTTCTCAGACAGCCTTTCTCTCCTCTACAACGGTGTGGTCTTCCCTAACATTTATTTATTTGCTTGTTTGTTTGTTTGCCTAGATGGGCACACATGCTAAGGTGCACATGTAGAGGGCAGGGAACATTTTTTGCAGAATCGGTTTTCTTCTCCCACTTTGTGTGTTCTAGAAATAGGTATGGGTTCATCATGCTTGGCAGACCCTGCCTTTACCCAGTGGGCCATTCTGATAGCCTGGGAACTGTTTTCAAAATAGTTGTGTGAAGCCGTGTCAAAGGACCACCCACACACTTGAATGCCAGTACTGAAAATCACCACTCCAAAAACAGCTCAATTTTGTTTCTAAATGAGACAAAAATTGTTTTCAAAGCTACCCACTGTTCCCAGTTAGATTAGTAGAAATATCTAAGTAAAATAAGACGTGACATATGCCTGTACATCTAGTATGGAAGAGGGGAAAAGCAGGGAGGAAGGCGGTCAAGACCAACTTCAGCTAAATAGGGAGAATACGTCTAAAAAGTAAAAGCACTGGGTGAGACGATTTAGCGGGAAAAGTGCCTGACAACTGAGTTAGATTCCTGGGACCCACATGACAGAAGGAGACAACTGATTACCAACCACATGTGCTGTGGTACGAGCATGCCCACATACTGTACTCTGGCCTCTGCATGAACATCACAGGGCACACACACAAATAATACTAAAAATTAAAAGCAATTTATTAGCAGAAATAAAAAAGTCTAAGTAATCAGCCTGGCAGAGCAACTGATTTCCTCCAATCATTGACCGGACAGTGGGACTACCCGCACGGAAGGAAGATCGGATAGCAAACTGAAGCCAGAAAACAACCCCAGCCCAGGAGTGGAGGCATCTGGAGACACAGTGGTCGCTGGCGGAGCGGCCCGAGTCCGGTCGGGTCGGGTCGGGTCCGGTCGGCTTTGCACACTGAGCGATCGAACCGCACGTCCGACTGAGCCTCGCCGCGAACAGCGTTCCCAGCAGGCCTTGCGCAGCCTTTGGCGGGAACAGTGGTCTCGCCTGAAGGTCAAAGGGCGCTGCTCGTGCCTGCGGCAGTTGGCGCGCATGCGCACTGCGCACGTGCTGAAGCCCGTGCCGCGCCTCGCGCCTCTCTTCCCTGTCGCTGTGGCCCGCGTCTCTCAGGCGTTGCGTAATATATGTTTCCTTTGGGCTTGGGTCTCTTAACTGTCACCGCTCAGCCTCCTCTCTGTGGCCCCTCGCTCACTCTCGGGTCCCTGCGGTCGGATAGACTGCCGGTTGAGAGGTTTTGTGTGCTCTGTCCCGCAGTTTCCTGAGGGGCGGCGGGGCTGGCGGGCGCCATCGTGCTAACGGCTTCCGGCCGCGTTTGCAGACGAAATGGCACCCGAGTGCAAGGAAATTTAAACAGGGTTACCAAGATAGTTGGGACTTGAGAATCAGTCGTTAGGAGAATTTAACAGGCGGGCGGATTTTAGGCCACCGTGCACGGTCTACATAGCGAGCGAGTCACAGGGCTAGCCAGAGCTACGTAAGGAGACCTTGTGTCAGAGTATGAGCAAAAGTAAAATTTTAGAATAAATGACACATGGTGGCCCTGGGGAGGTGGAGGCAGGAGGGTCAGACGTTCAAGGTCAAGCCCAGGGTGGTGGTGCACTCATTTAGTACCCACACTCCGGAGGCAGAGGCGGGTAGATCTCTGTGTGTTCAAGGCCAGCCTGGGCTACATAGAGAATTCCAGCCAGAGCTACATAGGGAGACCCTGTTTAAAAAAAAAAAAAAAAAAAAAATCAGTGGCATTCTTGCTTGGAGGTCCAGCCTGGGCTACATGAAAGCCTATCTCAAAGAATTTAAAAAATATATTTATAAAAAAAAAAAATCTACTTCTGTTGCCTTTAAAAAAAAGTTTACGTTACACTTATGGGGATGGTGGCACACATCGTACTGTGGCACGTGTAGAAGACAGAGGCCTTGTGGGAATCTGTTTTCCCCTTCCACCGTTTTGGTCCTACCAATTCAGATCATCAGGATAGAAGCAAGCTCTTTTACCAACTGAGCCATCTTGTGCCCTCCCTGCTTTGCTGTTTTATGGTTCCAGAGTAGACAATGTATACTGAGCCTTGATGAAGGAATCGTCTAATTTCACTATTTAAGATATATTTTTTTAATTATTAGGCCTACCCCTCTCCCCCCCCAAAAAAAAAAACAAAAAAAACCAGGGTCTCAACTTGCTAACTAGCCAACTTGAACTCACTCCTGATCTTTCTGCTTCAGCCTCACAAGTATTAGAATTATAGCATGTACTACATCCTGGGGCTATACATTGTCATTTTTAAAGATTCTATTTTAAGTAAAATTTTGAAATTTATTAAGATAAAAATTCATGTAATAAAGTAGAGTTTTCAAGTTAAAAATTAAATCTGAAATTAAAATTTTTATTTGTGTTACATGGTTGAAGAAAACATTTTCTTGGAAGATGGCTACTATGCAGTTGCGGAGGACGGCTTCCATGGTATGTTATCTTATGATTTAGTATGTATAAAATAGCTCTGTAGACCAGGCTAGCCTCCTGAGTGCTGGGATTAAAAGTGTGTGCCACCACAGCTCACCTTAGCCATAAATATTTTACTGTTTCAAAGTTTCAAATATTTGAGGCTTTAATAATACCAGGTCCCCCTGTACTTTAAGGGAAAAAGTAATGTAGAATTTTTTTTGGACATTTGGTATGTTACCATAAGCTGTTCATTCAGTGGCATCTGCTTTTTTCCTTGGAGCTCTCATCAGCCAAATGTGACAGTTGTAAAGTACAAGTAAGCAAGTAAGGTGGAGTCCTGATTGCTTCCACTCAGCCATTTGTGTATGAGCCTGGTGCTTGTGCTTTGTTTTAGGGGATTTTTTTTCTTAATAATGCTGTTTAGCTGCTGTTAATGAAGAGAATGAATATTTAGAACTAATGAAAAGAAATTCTAAGAGTGCATTTCTCTTTGTTATTGCTATTATTGTTATTATTATTATTACTATTATTTAAAGGTTTGTTTATTTTATATATATAGTGTTCTGTCTGAAGCAGGCCAGAACACCAGATCTCATTATAGATGGCTGTGAACCACCATGTGGTTGCTGGGAATTGAACTTAAGACCTCTTGAGGAGCAGCTCTGAACCATCTCTCCAGCCCCCACTATTTTATTATCACTTTAGGCATCATCTCACTATATAACCCTGGCTAGCCTGGAACTTTCTACATAGACTAGACTATGCTCACAGAGATCCACCTGTCTCTGCTTCTTGAGAACTGGTATTAAAAATGCATATGCTACCATATCTAGCTCAAAGTGCATTTCTTTTCTATTTATAATGTATGAGTTGTTTGTCTGCATATATGTCTTGTACTGTGTGAGTACAGTGCTGTCAGATCTCCTGGAACTAATGTTAGAGACAGTTGTTAGCCACCACGTGGATGCAGGGAATTAAATCTGAGTCCTCTAGAAGAGCAGCCAATGCTTTTGATAGCTGAACTATTTCTCCAGCTCCTAAAGTGCATTTCTTTACAGAAGTTTTATCATACCTTCCTTTGAACCCTTTGCTTGAAAAGTTAAATCAAGTCTCAGATAATGCCTTTTCATTTGTATCCTGAGTACTCTAGCTGTGGGCTGTACTATATAATAACTGTGGATGTAATAAAATAGCTGCACCTGCTATTATATAAAATATTGTAACCATGCTTTGTCAGAACTAATTTACAGTGTTATTCAGTATGTTTTCTTTGCAGATAATGATTGAGAAGCGAATTTTAAAAAATATGGTGCAGGGTACCACAGTTAGAGAACTGTTACTTTCTAAATTTGTTTTGTTTTGTTTTTCGAGACAGGGTTTCTGTGTATTATTTTGGAACCTGTCCTGGAACTAGTTCTGTGTACCAATCTGTCCTCAAACTCATAGAGATCCTCCTTCCTCCACCTCCTGAGTGCTGGGATTAAAGGTGTGTGCCACCAACACTCAACTTACTTTCTGAAATTTTGAAATGGACATGCTACAATTTTCTTTGGTTGACCACAGAACCTGAAGAAGCTTTTGCTGCTTTTGATGCATAACATACCACTATCATTTGTCTTTTAATATAAATGTATATATATATAATTAGACTTTTTGAAAATTTATCTGTGCTGTCAACCTCAGAGAAAAGCATCCCAGTTTAATTTGTTTTTACAAACGAAGACACTAACAAGCTGATTTTTTTTTCATTTGTACGAGTAACATTATTAAATATACAAGGTCTTATTTACATTGGTTTTATTATAGAAACTAGTAAAATAATTGCTAAATTTAAAATGCTCAGTTGGCTAAGCATGGTGGCACATACCTTTGATCCTAGCATTTGGGAGACAGAGACAAGTGGATCTCTATAAGTTTGAGACCAGCCTAGTCTTCGAAGAAGGCCAGCTAAGATGACATAGTGAGACCCTGTCTCAAAAAACCAAACCACCATGTTCACTCACATTTAGTTTACAATTAGCTGTTAATGAATGTTATTCCACTACTTTTATGAAATTGTTTATAGCAAGTCCATACTAGAAAATGTCTGTGACTCAGAAACAAAGAAATTATAGTATTTGCATAGAATTTTACATTATATTTAATCTGTGTTCATCCTAGTCAGTGATTAAAGAATAAATATTCTCTGATATTTGCATTTGCAGTTAATATCAAGAATTCTTTTGTTTTTTTTTTTTTCAAGACAAGGTATTTCTGTACAACAATCCTGGCTGCTCTAAATGCTTAAAATAGTATGCCTCTGCACCCTTCAATCTCAAGGACTCTTAAGACTGTTAAACACATTTTGCTTCACTTTTGGACTGTTAACCCTGAACACATTTTAAAGGCTGCAGTGACTTTCTGGGTATGATGATCTTGGAGAATTGTTTGGGGAAATGCTATACTTATCCAAAACTAGACTCTGCTTTTAAGCTCAGGGAAGCTGTGTTCTCAACAAATATCAATTAAGATACTTTAATTTCCCTTGAATTTCAGAGTGCATTGGTATTTCCCAATAAGATATCAACTGAGTATCAGTCTTTGATGTTTGTGAAAAGGCTCCTGGCAGTTTCGGTATCCTGCATCACTTATTTGAGAGGGATATTTCCAGAGCGTGCTTATGGGACAAGATATCTGGATGGTAACTTATATTTAAGATCTTTGGTTTTTTACTTAGAGAATGTGTTTTGGCCGTAGTTTTATTGATGTAAATAAAGTGTATTAGTTCAATTATTAAGTACTCACAGCAGCATGGAATTACCACCATAATTTTAGAACATTTCACCACTCCCTAAAAGAAATACATCTACAATAAATCATTCTCCTCTCCCATATCCCTAGTTATAGACAACTACTTTCTGTTTCAGTGAATGTACCTATTCTGGATATTTTTCATAAAGGGAATCATGTAGTATGTTCTTTCTAGCTGACTTATTTATTTCATCATAATGCCATAACATGAATTAATAATTGATTTCCTTTTCACTGCTGAATAATATCCCATTGTGTGGCTATACAAGTCAATTTGGATTGGGTTTTTTTTTGTGCTCTTAATATGTGAAACCACATTCATACCCAAGTTGGGGTTTTGCTTTGTTTGTTTTTTGCTAGGCATCAAACCCAGGGCCTTACACATGCTTAGAAAAGTGCTCTTTTACTGTGCCATGTTTCTAGCCTTCAAAAGTACTTTAGGGATATTAAATACTTTTGAAAACACTTAATTGTAATTTTCCCCTCAATTTTGCAAGTATAGCTTCACCTGACATCAGACCTCTAATAATTTAAACATATCTAAAGTCCTGATATACCAGGCAGTAGTGGTGCATGCCTTTAACCCCAGCACTCGAGAGGCAGAAGCAGAATGTAACCACAGTGTAATTCATGTATTGCCTGAAAAACTTAATTGGGGTATATAAACTGTAGGGGAAAAAGTGTACAGTAGAAAGAACATGAAAAGAACAGAGAATAAAGAAGGAAGCCATCAAGAGAGCATGTGGGTGTCTTTTTCAGATAGGAAAGTCTTTTACAACACTGTGAATTCCTTTCAAAGGCCCTGTGCTGCTGGAGGCTGGCCCCCCCAAGACAGCAGTAATTATCCCTGTTTATGAGATGAAGTCTCTAAGAGTGATAATCAGTCCTTTCTGATGTGTTGTGTCTGATGTTATATGTTGTGTCTCTGCAGTCTTCATCTTTGAGAGTCAAATTTGGCCCAGTTATAATACATTTTTCAGTAGAATAAGAGTTCATAGCATAGCATAGACTGTAGAAAAAAATTATATGAAAATATATCTAAATTGTATTTAATATATTTGATTGTTTTGCCTGCATGTAAATATGCATACCATGTGTATACCTGGTGCTCTTGGAGACCAGAAAGGGTATCAGATTCCCTGGAACTACAATTACCATAAGCTGCCACCTGGGTGCTGGGAATCTAACCTAGGTCCTCTGGAAGAGCAGACAGTACTCTTAATATTGAGCTATTTATTCTGCCTCTCCCTGCCCCATTTTTTTCAGAGTCTTACTTAGGTAGTCCAGGCTGGCCTTGCACAGATTATATAGCTGAGACTGGCCTTGAACTCTGGGTTTCTACTTCGTCTCCCTTCTGAATACTGGACTGTAGGCACGTATCACTACACCCAGTTTACTTGGTGCTCAGAATTTCTAGGACTTTGCAAGCCACTTACAAATTGCTTACCAACTAAGCCACAGAAATAGGAAAATTTTTATCCATCAACTTAAATTCTTAATCATTATTATGGCATTTTATAATGAGTACCAATTATCTCAAAGCTGCCACTTATAATATTCATATAATGAGCCAGGTAGCTTAGTTGTTAAAAGGCACTTGCCACCAGATCTGATGATCTGATTTGTATCACTATAATCGACATGGTACAAGGAGAGAACCAGCTCTCAAAAGTCTCTGGTTGTCACACATACATGTTTTGATAAATGTGTGCCCATAGTCATTCACATGTAATACAAATTAATATAATTAATTAAATAAATAAACTTATCTATAAGTACTTCTATATTTATTTCATTTTTCATTTAGATCTTTGTGTCAAAATTCTGAAAGAAGATAAAAATTGTCCAGGTTCTTCACAGTTAGTGAAGTGGTAAGTAAAAGAATACTTAAAGGCAAATAATTAGTACTTTTCTAGTCATACTTTTTTTCTTTTGTACATTGGCTATTTTTCTATGTCTATCCAGATTTAAGTGATTAACCCTTTGGTCCAAGTACCATGTTTTTAGGTCTTTGAATTTATATATATATATATTTTTTTTATCATGCTCCATGTAAATAGGATTCATTTTCCTATTTATAACTCTACAAATAACTATTAGATATTTTATAATTTTCCTTCTGTCCTCCATCTCCATATTTCTGCTTCATTGTTTGTTTGTTTGGTTGGTTGGTTTGGTTTGTTTTTTTGACACCGGGTTTCTCTTATGTAGCACTGGCTGTCCTGGAACTCACTCTTTAAGCCAGGCTGGCCTTGAACTCAGAGAATCACCTTCCTCTGCCTCCCAAGTGCTAGGATTAAAGGCATGCATTACCACTGACTGGCTGGTTTTTCTTTTTCCAAGATCTTTTTTTAAAACTTTAATGTGTATATGGGTAAATGCATGTATGTGTACCTTGGAGTTCAGAAGCCAAAGAAGAGCAAAAGAGAGTAAAGACCCTGCAACTGTAGTTGTGAACTGCTTTGCGGGTGCTGAGATCAAAGCAATAAGCACTGTTAACCACTGGGTCATCTCTCCACATCCCCACCCCCACCCCCATTTCATGTTTTTGTTCAGTTTTAAACTAGTTAATAAGAAAGATGCTTTAATTATTAATTTTATTTTGTAAGGGTAAATATAGAGATTTATGAAAAGAACTATTTTCTGAAAATGCATTAAATATAAAAGCAAATCTTTGACTTTTTTAGGATGCTAGGATGCTATGATGCTTTACAGAAGAAATATGTAAGTCTTTTGCCATCTCTTCTTTCCTTCCCTATAGCTACAACAGGAGTTATCATAAGTAAGACAGTAATTTAAACTAACTTGATATAGACCAGTCTCAATTACTACAAAAATTGAGTGTGTGTGTGTGTGTGTGTGTGTGTGTGCATGCTCATGTCTACTGGTGCCCATGGAGGACAAAAAAGGATGTTAGATATCATGGAGCTACATACATAGGTGGCTATGAGCTATTATGGCTGCTGGGAATCAAACTCTGGTCCTTGAGAACAGCAAGCACTCATAACTGCTGAGCCATCTTTCCAGTCCCACATTTAAATTTTTATTTTATTTTTGAGACAAGAGCTCACTACAGGCTGGCCTGGAACTTGCTTTGTAGATCATACTGGTCTTGAACTCTAAGAGACCAATCTACCTTTGTCTCCCCACTGCTGCATTTGAATATTTTAAAATTCAGTCTTCAGTTCATTTAAGCTAATGCAATTAATACTAGAAAATTTGTGCCAAGCTATATTTTAACAAATTAGCACCCACTTATTAGCATTCATAGCACATATTAAGTTACAAAATTGAATTTAAATGTTTTAAAATATTATATTAGTTTTACATATATTCTTCAACCATGCTTATACTAGTATTTTAATAATTTGTTCTTTTTTGAGAAAGAAAAAACAAAAAAAGAATGAAATATTTATACACACTGTTAATAATAACACTCTGGAGGCAGAAGTAGGTAGATGTCTGTGAGTTCAAGTCCTGTCAGGGATACACTGTGAGACCTTCTCTCACTTGATAATCATAATTGTTATTATTTATTGCTAGCCATGGTGCTATATGCCTACACACCTAGAACTTGGGAGATAGAAACAAGAGGATCGTGAATTCAAAGATGTTTTCTACCATGTATTTAATGGCAATGTAGGACACAGCAGTATTTATTTACTTTTTTACTATTAACCATTGCTAGCTTACCAATGCTCCTAAGTGCTAGAATGTATATGTTGTCCATATTTACTGTCTTAGTGCAAAGTTAGAGACTATCTGCTAGAACTGGTCTTCTCTGTATATATTTCTTAAAATAATAACCATGCAAAAAAGACTTATAGTCTATTGTAAAAATCTTAATTAAAATTTCACTATTGCAGGATGGTAGTGGTGTACACCTTTAATCCCAGCACTAGGAAGGCAGAGGCAGACAGATGTCTTAAGTATGAGGCCAGCCTGGTTTACAGAGTGAGTTCCAGGACAGCCAGAGCTACACAGAGAAACCTTGTCTTGGAAAAAAAAAAAAAAAAAAAATACAAGAGAGAGAGAGGGAGGGAGGAAGGAAGGGAGGGGGGAAGGGAAGGGAAGGAGAGAGGAAGGAAGGAAGGAAGTGTTGAATGATGGGTGTGCTGGTACGGGCCTTTAATTTCAGCACTCAGGAGATGCCAGTGGATCTCTGTAAGTTCAGGGCCAGCCTGGTCTATATAGCAAGTTTCAAGACAGTCAGGGCTACTTAGTGAGACAGACTCCAAAAAGCGCCACAACCCCACCACACACAAAAAAAGAAAGAAATGTTGAGATAGAGCAAAGATTCCTCCTTGGGGATGGGGGAACACTAAAGGTTGAATTTCGAGTCTTGCATGTACTAAATGGGTGCTCTACTGCTGAGCTATGATCCAAGCCCCCAAATGAACATAAAGAAATGTTAGGATCCATCATGAAAATGCACTTAATAGAATGCAATTAAGATTTTGTTCTCTGTTGTATTTCAGCTAAGAATGATCATTCTAGCTGTAAGTACTTTTAAATTGTATCTTTTAACACTGTTAAGTTTTTCCCTTTATTAAATGACACTGAAACTGTCAGATGATTTTATGTCACTTTATTCAACTAGCTGATGTATCTAGTGGGGAGAGAGAATTAATTTTTTAAAAAGATTTATTTATTTTTATGTGCATTGGGGTTTTGACAGCATATGTCTGTGTGAGGGTCTTGGACCCCCTGGAACTGGAGTTACAGAAAGTTGTGAGCTACCATGTGGGTGCTAGGAATTGAACCCTGAAGAGTAGCCAGCACTCCTAACCACTGAGTATCTCTTTAACCCCAGAGAAAAAGAAGTAAACTTCTTATTGGGAGAGTCATTCTGATTTTTTGTTTTGTTTCATTAACCAACTCAACAATGTTCAATTTTGTTCTTTCTGAATACTATCCTCACTTAATTGTAATTCATTTTTACATAGGTATACACCAATCCAGAAGATCCTCGGGTAAGTGTGCCTGAGTTAGAAGTGTTAGAAATGCAATGCTTCTAATATCTGTGTTCTCTTAAGAGTTAATGCTTCTTGGGTTTTTGTTTGTTTTTCTTTGGTGTTTTTGTTTGTTTGTTTGTTTGTTTGTTTGAAGCAGTTTTTTGTGTAGCTCTGGCTGTCCTGGAACTCACTCTGTAGCCCAGGCTGGCCTCGAACTCAGAGATCTATCTGCCTTAGCCTCCCAAGTGCTGGGATTAAAGGTGTGTACCACCACTACCCAGCATGGTTTTGTATTTAAATCAATATATGTCTATATTTTTTCATGTTTGAAACTTGTAAAATTTTTAAGGTGAGGCATGGTTTGTGTTGTTAAATTTTAAAAGATACATATACTCACTACAAGAGATTTTGTAACTGATTTTAGCCCATGAGTCTAATAAACTATTAGAAATAACCTATGTTGTTTGACTTATGACTCCACACAGTATTCTTTTACTGTTGAGACAAGGTCTCCCTGTGTAACATAGGATGGCATCAAACCTGCTGAGTAGCTAAAGATGACCTTGAATTTCTCTGATCCTTACACCTCCTAAGTGCTGGGATTTGCAAACTTGTGCTATCAAGCCAGATTTCCTTTATCATAGGCAAGCCCTCTACCAATGAACTACATGCTCAACACCTTCCCAACTTTATTAAAGACAGAGACTTCTTTCTTATCATAGACTAATCTGAAACCCAGTATGAAGCCCATGCTGCCTATGAACTCACAGTGATACTACTGCCTCCACCTGCTGGGGTTACAGGTGTGAGTTAACACACTCAGCTTTTTGGGGTTTTTATTATTTTTACATTATTGCTTTACTAGGGATGAACCTTGAGCCTTGAACATGCTAGACAAGGTCTCTATCACAAACCACACCCCCAGCCTTCAGAAGATCTTGTATGTTTATTCTATAATAAATAGGCTTTATTTTTGAGGACTTTGTGGGCATTGCCCCTTATTTATCCACCATAACCTATTAGAATTATAATCAGTACTTTACAGATAGATTTGTGTGGTTTGTGTATCTGTGGTGCATATACTCACAGGTGGTATATACATATTGGGTGTCCTGCTTTATCATTCTCCTCATTCCTTTGAGATAGATTCTTTCTCTGAACCAGGAACTAGGCTATTGGCCAGCAAGCCCCAGTGAACCTACAGTCCTGCTTTCTCACAGTGTTAGAGTTACTGGTATGCAACCACACTCAGCAGTTTTTACATGGGTTCTGGGGATTTGTAATCTATTGCTCATACTAGTGTACCAAGCTCTTTTACCAGCTGAGTGATTTCTCTGGATTCAAGGTTTCTTACCTAAAGTTGTGTGACAGACAAAACAAAATCAAAATTTGAACTAGGAAAACCAGCTCACCATGTAGTGGTTTTAACTATTAATTAAAATGTAACATTTAACTTAGTCATGGAAGCATATTTAAACCAATGAGGGCTGAGGATATGGTTCAATTGGTAAAAAGCTTATTGAACTTAATCAAAAGCTCTAGGTGAAAAACAACACTAGTTATGGTGGCATACACCAGAAATCCCAGAACTTGGGAATTACAGTTAGGAGGATCAGAAGTTCAAGGTTATCCACTACATAGAGATTGAGGCTAGCCTGAGTTACACAAAACTATTATAAATAAATGAAATTATTTTTTAAAAGAAATTATTTCTATTCCAAAGTGTGTACTGTTAGAAACCTGCAGTCTCCAGACCCTGTTGGGCCATGCCCAACCCCCACCTTTTTAATAGCAATAAGAGGTGGGAATGTTAGGAGCCTTCAGTCTCCTGACTCCGCCTCTGACGATGGGTGGGAAGCCTATGGTCACATCATCACTACGTCAGACTTTACCTAGCTGTTCAAGGTTTTACCTGACGGTGCAGGAGACCCGGTTATGCATGCGAAGCCTCCCTTTTAAAGCAAGTGCGCCAAGCACACCTCTCTCTTGCTCCTGCTCTTTCTCTCTTGCTCTCTTGCTCTATCTCTCTCTGGGGCCTCTTCTGTCTTTCTTTCTCTCCCCACTTTCAGTTGGCCACCGGCTACCCCCCTTTTCCTCTCCCCTCTCTCAATAAACTCCATTGAGTCTCGTGTTTGTGTTTCTTAGGCAATAGCTGCAGCCAAAGAACAACACCACTGCCTTAACTTAATTATTTCTTTAACATCACCTTCCTTTCTTCTATATAGTCAGTTATAATATAGCTTTGTCCACTCAAAGCAGCAATTTTTGTATTTTATTGCCCTGTTTAGTGGGCCATTTAGGTTAATAACAAAAATGCTATTGATTTGATATCTACCCAATGCAGTCTTTTTGCGTTTGTTTAGCACTAGTTGATCAAATTGGCTTCAGTTGCTTTTTCTGATAAAACAAGCACCCTAGGTACTGTGCAAAATCAGTGTCAAGAATTATGACTTCAATTAAAAATCATCTATTTTGCTTCCAGAAAAAAAAGTCTCATTCCTTAAATTGTTGCACTGGGAACTTAAGTTTCCAATACATAAACTTTGCAGGCAGTTCAAACCACAGCCCTTACCCACTCTGCTGAGGTGTGTTTCCTCCCCAATTTGCCTGCTGAATCATTCCTACTATTTAGTATCAATAACAGACATTGTATTGGGCAAGGCACTCTCCCTCTCCAAATCCCAGACCATGAGCATTAACTATGAGAACTTGAAGACTCCAGTGAACCAATGGAATTAACACATTGTAGAAAACTACTGACTGAATGTTTGAAGTCATATAAAAGCAATGGCAGCCAGAGCTGTGCATCAGTTATGTAACTGCAATGTTTTCTATTTAAGACAATTTCAGAATGTTACCAGTTTAAGTTCAAGTACACCAAAAATGGACCAATCATGGACTTTATAAGGTATTGTTCTATAGTTTTATTTTTATATTATCAATTGCCACTTATTAATAATGCTTTTTAGCTAGACTCCAAGGTTATTTCTGAAACTCCTCAATCTTCCAGTTAGCAATTTGGCTTTGCAAAATGGAATGTGAGGTCAATGTGGTTGTGATACCTGTCACCCGTTGTTGATCCCCAGCATTTATTTATTTTACTGTTCTGGCTGCCTAGAGTGATGCTCCCTTCCTTTATCACCTGTCCAAGTGATTCCTTCCCAATGGTTCACACGCAGTGAAAGACGACAACTTTCTTTGATAGCGAAGGATTGTTCTTCATTCAGGGTTTATGAGTAGCTGTGATTTTTTTGCTAGAATCCCCAGGCAAGCTCTCAAAATGGAGCAAAACTTAGAATGCCACAAGACAAGATTATGTGATAAGTATATACTGTTTTAATTACATAAAAGAGATTTGAATGGTTAGAAATATAATTATAATCCATCATTTATTTCCTTTAAACACATATATATAAAATATGTATTTGTTTTTCTTATGTAAATTTTATATTTAACTTATAATAATGATGTTAATAGTGATACTAAATTTTTATAATAGTGATATTAAAGTATTTTGTGGTAACTTTCAACCTGGTAACAATCTTTTAAAAGAATAATCTCAAATAATGTAGAATAATATTAGAAATCACAAGTCTTATGAAAGAAATTATTTCTGATTCTTTTCTAGCAAAAATCAAAACAATAGATCTAGTGCAACATCTGCTGACACCAAGAAAGCAAGTATTCTCCTCATTCGGAAGATTTATATCCTGATGCAAAATCTAGGACCATTACCCAATGATGTTTGTCTAACCATGAAACTTTTTTACTATGATGAAGGTACTATTTGCAGTATGTCTTGTTTTAGTTTTAGATTTTAAAAATTGATTTCCACTTACAATATTTTTGCACCTAAATTGTTAGAGTCTTTGAAATTATAAAAGCTACATTTAATATGAATATTTGAAAAAGAAACGTTGCGGGCTGAAGAGATGATTCAGAGGTTAAGAGCACTTGCTGCTCTTGCAGAGGACTAGAGTTTGTTCCCAGAATTAGGCTACAGAATTGCCTGTAATTCCATGTCCAGGGCAATCCGGCAACTTCTTCTGGCATTCCCAGGCACCTGTGGACAAAGATATACAGGCAGACAGACAGGCAATGATACACACAAAATGAATTTAAAAAATCAATTAAATATTGAAAAACAAAAATGTTGCTGGATGGTGGTAGCACTCGCCTTTAATTCCAGCACCTAGGAGGCAGAGGCAGGTGGATCTCTGTAAGAAGCCAGGCTGATCTACAGAGCATGTTCAAGGAAAGCCAGAGTTGTTACAGAGAGAAACCAAGTCTTAAAAAAAAAAAAAAAACAGAAAGAAAGAGAGAAAGGGAAAGAGGGAGGGGAGGGAGGAAGGAAGGAAGGAAGGAAGGAAGGAAGGAAGGAAGGAAGGAAGGAAGGAAGGATAAAACAAAAAAAGTTTGCAAAATTAGGATTTAAAATGCATTTCTTGGGGATGGAGGGATGATTCAGCAGTTAAGAGCACAGGCCACTCTTCCGGAGGACCGAAGTTAATTCCCAATAACCACATGGTGGCATCTGGTGCCCTCTTCTGGCCTAAAGTTGATAGAGCATTCATATACATAAACTAAATAAATCTTTTTTTTTTTAATGCATTTCTCTATTGATAGAAAAATCTATAGGAAATGTAACTTACCCATAATTAAAGAAATGAAATAGTGAAATTATCAGATTGGTAAAACTTGTGAATTTCCCGTAATTGAGAAACTATGTGCTCTTAAACCTTATTGAGAGAATACATACAGGAGCAAAATTTTCAAAAGACATGTCAGTATCAAAAAAATGTTGGCTTTCAACATTGCATTAAGGATCTGTGCAGGTCAGCCAAGCTACATTTAGTGTGACTACCTTTAGTGCAACACTCAAGCTACTACATTCTAATCTCAGCCCCTTGGTTTGCTCTCCACTTCATTAGTTATGCTGGACACAAGAGCTCCTTACCCACAGGAATCCTCCTGCCTTTGCTTCTTCAGTTCTGGATTTAAAGGCATGCACCACCAGCATGCTAGCACTACCTATGTTCTTACCAGCTATGTAAAGATTTAGTTGTCTGGTTTCATTTCTAATACAGTTGTGTTTTAACTTTAAGACTATTTTATATCATCTTTTTATAATCATCTTTTTCGTTATAGAGAACAGAAAACTAAATATGCAGTGTTTCTTTCAGGCATATATAATGAATAAATGCCTCATAACTGGAAAATAAAAAAAGGTTTTGGTGGCTGCTGGGAGGTGATACATGCCTTTAATCCTAGCACTCGGGAGCCAGAGGCAAGCAGATCTCTGTGAGTTCGAGCCCAACCTGGTATACAGAGTGAGTTCCAGGACAGCTAGGGCTGTTAACAGAGAAAACCCTGTCAAAAAAAAAAAGAAGTTTTGGTTTTATGGTGCTAGGCCTTGTGCATGCTAGACAAGTGTTCTACCCTGAAGTCATATCTGTCACTCCAAAATTTAGTATTTTAACTTATAAATTATGTACCTAGAAAAATATTTTGAGAATAGCTTGCACAAAAATTTAAGATTATATATTTATAAGACTTTTCATTATAGCAGTGGTTAAAACAGGAACAAAGTGAAAACAAATAGAGTGCCTTCCTTGGAGACTTGAGTAAGTTAATTATGTTGCATCCGTGTTAAAAAGAAAATACTTATGAACTGTTAAAATAACAAAGGTGCTGCAGCAGTACTCTTGTTACTGACTAGCCCTTTGCACTTGCAGAGTACTGAAAAAAAGAAGAGCTAGGCATGATATCCCTGAATTTTTAAAGGATGTTTAAGGATATATTTTATAAAATGTACACAAACACATGAAAGATTACTATCATATGTTCAATGTAACCATAAAACACTGTCATTTTTACTACATGCATGATATTTTTTAGAACATAAGGCAACAATAATAACACCTTCTAACAGTTTCTCTCTATGTGCCTGTTCAGTTCTGAACATTTTACACTTTACTATTTTATATCACAGTGACCTCTTGTGGATAGGTGCTGTTATTGTCTCCTTTTGACAAAGAACCCAAACTAAGATTGATAATTTGCTCACAGTCATGCAGCCAGTCAACAAAACAAATGTTACCCTTAAGGAATGAGGACTTTGATATAGGAGGTGCATCTCTACATTTCATTTTAGAATTTAATCTTGCTGTGTTTTTATATGAATAGTTCAGCCTCTTCAGTTTTATAAACGGCACATTTTTACACTTACCTTTTTGCAGTTACACCCCCAGATTACCAACCTCCAGGTTTTAAGGATGGTGATTGTGAAGGAGTAATATTTGGTGGCAACCCTACATACTTAAATGTGGGAGAAGTCCCAACACCTTTTCACACCTTCAGATTAAAAGTGACTACTGAGAAAGAACGAATGGAAAATATTGATTCAACCATATTAACACCAAAACAATCAAAAATACCATTTCGAAAAATTCTAATGGACAAAGATGATGGAGAAGATGAAAACCATGTAAGTGTGAACACACTTAAAGAGTTATAAAATACAATGGTAGCAAATGCTGACTTTGATAGATCTTAATGTTTCTATAAATACTGTAGTAAAATCATAAGGTTGGAAGAACTTTATTTTGAGACAGGATCAAATGGCTGGCTATATAGGAGATCAGATTCTGATTGCTAAGTCTGCTCATTGAGCACTTTATCTGCTGGACCATCTCACAGGCTCTTGTTTTTAAAAGACAGAGTTCAGGCTAGGTGCTAAATTGCTGTGTAGCAGAAGCTGTCATTGAACTCTAATCCTCCTGCCTCCACCTCCTAAATGTTGAGATTGCAGTTGTAAACCATTATGCAAGCTAGGATTTTTGTAGCATTTTTAAAAATAATTGAGTCTCAAGATGAAATTGTTCAGTGGGTAAAATTCTTGCTGCACAAGCATAAAGATATGTGTGATCAGTTTCCCAGAATGCATGTAAAAGCTGCATATGATTGTACAAGTCTGTAACCCTTGCACTAGGAGGGTTGGGGCTAGAAACAGGAGAATTCCAGGAACTTGCTGGACAAAACACTCAGCTTCTGGTTCATTCAGTGATAGACTCTGTCTCAAAAATATACAGAAATAAACTTGACATGGTGGTGCACACCTACAAATCCCAGCACTCAAAAGGCAGGGGTATACAGATCTCTGTGAGTTCAAGGCCAGCCAGGTCTACAATACAAACCGAGTTCCAGGACAGCCAGGAGAACTCTGTCTCAAAAACAAAAAAGTTGCCTTGTGGTAGCAATTCTAACATCATTTGTATTTCTAGCAAGCCTAACATAGTTGTATTTGTCCTTTAAATAAAGCAAATGTGTTCATTAATATTTCTGCCTGTTTTCATTTATTCCTAAAATGTGTTCAATTTTTCTTCATATTTTAAAGAATAATTTTGACATTAAAACTAAAGTGGATGAACAGAAAGAAAACTTGGAAGTTTCTGAAATTAAAGGTAAGAAGCTAATAAAATTATTTATTAACTACCAATTCAATTTTATACCATTTTAATTGTCTTTTCTTTTTCTTTTAAAACAGAACCCAATTCAGATTGTAAGGGAGAAGAAATTATGCAGTTCAAAAAAAACCCAAGTCATTCAATTTCTCATTGTCAGGTACAAACTTGGTAGTTCCATTTGGCTTTCAATTTTATTTTTGTCTTGTTTTACTTTGTTTGAGACAGGTTGTTAGCTATGTGGTAGTGGTGGCACAAGTCTTTCAGATGGATCTTTGTGAGTTCAAGGCCAGTCTGGTCTACAGAACAAGTTCCAGGACAGCCAGGATTGTTACACTGAGAAACCCTGTCTTAAGAAACAAGAAAGAGAAAGAGGCGGGGGTCTTACAATATAGCTCTAATTAGCCTAGAACTAACTGTATAGACCAGGCTGACCTTAAACTTGCAGCCTTATTCCTACCTCTGCATCTTGAATGCTGGTATTACTATGTGAACATCACATCTGGCCTTAAATTATTTTTAAATTGATTTACTTTATGTGCATGAGTATTTTGCCTATATATATTTTTGTGCACTCTATGACTGTCTGATGCCCATAGAGACTAGAAGAGGACATCAGATCCCTTGGGGCTGGAGTTACAACCAGTTGTGAGCCACCATGTAGATGCTAGGATCCCTTGTCTTCTGTAAGAGCAGCCAGTGCTCTTTACCACAGAGCCATTTTTCTAGCCCCTGAATTATTTTTTTTAAAAGATGATTGCTTATATGTTTATTTTGCTAGTTCTCAGATAGAATAAAAGTATTTAGATAAATTATTATAGATAAAATTATATATTTAAGAGGGTTTTTTTAGTGTATCACTGTGAATTTATTTAATAATAAACTTTAAGATGTTTGTAGAGGGCTGATGAGATAGCTCAGAAGATAAAGGGACTTGCTACCAAACCTGATAACCTCAGTTTGATTTCCAGGACTCAATTCCTTCAAGTTGTCCTCTGATCTTTAACATATGCACAGTGGTGTACATACTTCTTTCCTCAGTAAATAAGTAAAAAAAATGTAATGTTCATAGACCCTAAAAATTTCAGAACTAGATAAAATCTTACCCTTTTTTTTTGTTGTTTGTTTGTTTGTTTGTTTGTTTGTTTGTTTGTTTGAGGGATTGAGAGAGGAGGGGTAGAGGGGAACCTTGCATGGGGAACCTTGGCAGATTCCATGTCTGGCAAGGTTGACTAAGGGGTGGGGGAGACACACAACGAAACAAAAACACCAGGCAGAAACAGAAAGAGCTTAGTGAGAAGTTTTATTAGAAAGGGAAGGGGGAAGGAAAGAGAAAAGAGGTAAAGAGACACAGAGTCAAAGAGAGACAGAAGAGAGAGATAGGAAGTCATGTCTGGCTCAAAGGAACAGCAGGAAAGAGAGGGAGACATAGAGCGGGAAAGAGAGGATGGGAAAGAGAGCATAAGTGGGCGGGGTCTTACTTTTAAAGGGGTCCTTTGCACCTGGGCTGACCAGGGTACTGCCTGAGTGCATTCTGACAGGTGACAGGGGTAGGCCAGCATAATGCTTGAATCCTTATACCTATTATGTTACTTTGGCCTGAAACTCACTAGACTAGGCTGGTCTCAAATTTATGACAATCCTCCTGCCTCTCAGTGTTATGACTAACAATGTGAGCCATGCCAGGTACTGGTGGCACATGCCTTTAATCCCAGCACTCTGGAGGCAGAGGCAGACAGATCTCTGTGAATTCTAAGACAGCCAGGGATACATAGAGAAGCCCTGTCTCAAAAAATCAAAAAGAAGTATGAGCTACTATCCAGCACAAGATAGTGAACTTTATATGATTAATATTTTGGGCCCAACTTACTATGGTATGCTATATGGTTTTGTGAAATATCTTTTCTAGGTTGAACAGTTAGTCAGTAAAACATCTGAACTTGATGTGTCTGAAAGCAAAACAAGAAGTGGAAAAATCTTTCAGAGTAAAATGGTAAATAACCTTTGTAATTCCACCCTCATGTGTGAATTTATTTTTCTGTATTTTTTGTTTGTTTGTTTTGGTTGGTTGGTTTTGAGACAGGGTCTTTCTCTCTCTCATCTGCCTCTGCCTCCAGAGTGTTGGGATTAAAGTGTGTGCCACCACCATCTGCCTATTATCTAGACTCTTAAGGGAAGTATTCTAGAATACCAGAAAGTTCCCATGTTCTAATTTGTAAATTGGTTATTTACAAAATTGACCTTTTGTAGATATCTTGCATAAAATAAATATTATTAAGCAAAAAAAAAACAGTTTTAGTTTCCATAACTAGCTTTTCTAAATAGAAGTTCATATTTGATTTGGTTTTTCATGACAAAGTCTCAGGTCACCCAAACTGGTGTTGAACTCACTGTGTAGCTGAAGATGGCTTTAATTCTTGCTCCTGTTGCCTTCAGTGTACAATGACTATAACTGTATACTCCATACCTAGCTCATATTTTACTTTAGACATTTATGTTACTCTCAAAGAGTCAGGAGTGGAGAAAAAGTATTCAATAAAATATATGCAAAATTAGGGAAACAAAGAACTTAATTTGTCAGTGCTATGCTAGAACATAGCTTCTTAACATCTTGTTCAGTGATATTATAATGGCAGTTTGAAATTGGACATTAGGAATATTCACAATATGGAATCAACAAATACCTCAGGATTTCTCAGAGTCTCAGTGATTATGCTACCTTGTTTATATGTCTTTTTCTTCCCCCACATTCTCAATAGGAAGTTAAAAGTAACTGAAGGCAATATTCAAGCTAGTAGGCTGATTAAAGCACGAAACAAAGAAATGTAAGCTGGGTGTGGTGGTACACTATCCCATTGCTTGAAAAGGGGATGCAAAAGATAGCTGTTTGTTTGAGGCTACCCTGGGCTACATGGTGCATTGCAGGCCAGCATAAGCTACAGGGTAAAACTCTACCGGGGGCAGGGGACTTACAGAAATTAGAAATGTCAAGAATTATTCCAGCAGCAGCAAAACATTCTTTCTAGCTAGTTTAAATTTAGGATGAATATCTTTCACTAGGATGCAAGAAGAGAGGCAGAAGCTGGGCAGTGGTGGTGCTTATCTTTAATCCCATCATTCAGGAGGCATAGGCAGGTAGATCTATGTGAGTTTGAGGCCAGCCAGATCTACAGAGTGAGTTCCAGACAGGCTCCAAGAAGAAGAAGGAGGGGGAGGGGGAAGGGGAAGGAAGGAAAGGAATGAAGGAAACAAAAAAGAGAGAGAGAAAAAAAAAAAAGAAAGGATTTTAGCGTTGGGAATCCAGGGCCTCACACATGCAAAATACTGAGCTATACCTCCAGCTGAAATTTCAAGCATAAAAAGATGTATTGGGTATGGTGCCAGATGCCTGTAATCTCAGCACTCAGGAGGCAGAAACAAGAAGGGTTGTCAATTTTCAGCCAGCCTTGTCTACATGGCAAATTTGGGTCTACATAGTAAGACACTGTCCAAAATTTTTCTGAAAAAAAAATCTGTTCAATAATCTTAAACAAGAAGTATGTCTTTTTTAGAGAAAAGTAATATTTACAACTTTTACAAGTAATATTTACAATATATACAAGTTTTCCACTTTCTAATATTTATCTTAATAATTATGCATATGACATTAATCACTATTGTCAAGAAGTAGAAAAAAACTAAATGTCCACCAACAAATAATTTAATAAACAAAATGTTATAGCCACACAAAGGAATTATTCAGCCATAAAAGGAATAAAATATCAACATACATGCAACAACCAATTGAAAGTGTTGTGCCAAAGTCTGGAAGATCCCCAAAGACCACCAGGGAAAGACAGACCCACTGATGCAAATGCATAAGGTTTATTGTTCATTCAACCATGACAGGGACCTCCTCTAGCTGGCTGATGCAGCAGCCACCAGAGAAAGCAAGTTTCCCATCTACTGTCAGGTTTTCAAAGGCAAAAATTATAGGATTACATTAGTAGGTAAAGGTTGGTTTCTGATTGGTTGACATTTGGGGAATAATTAGAGGAATTTCTCAAAGTCATTTTTTGGCATGAAATACCTGTGTACCAATTATTTTTATCAGTCAGTGCTGAGAGGGAACATTCTGTGGTTTCTATGGCTTTGTCTTGTTACTTGCAGGTGGCCTGTTCATAAATACCAATAGTTTTTAAAATTGTATCCTGGAGACTACAGGGGAGGTTTGGGTCTTCCCTGGAATTTCTTTTGAGGCCAAACAGTTCCCAGGAACCAAGTATTATGGAGGCTGGGGGGGGTGTGGTCTGGAGTTTCTTTGTGTTCACTTTTGGCCCTAGGCTCAGGGAGGCCAGGAGATCTGGAGTTTCTTTGTGTCATGTGCTGAGTCAGAGGCCTATATGTCTTTTTTGTAGTCATGGCTGCTAAAGCAGGGGGTGAGTGAGGGTCTGGTTCCTTTATTAGTTAACCCCTTTTAGAAAGAAGCCAACCACAGAGGCAACATACCATGACTTTATTCATATGAAAGTCATACATTACAGAGAAACCCTGTCTCAAAAAATCAAGTCAGAATTTAAAGTCAAACATGATGGTGGATGCCTTTAGTCCCAGTACTATGGAGGCAGAGATGGCAGATCTCTGTAAGTTTCAGGATAGCCAGGATAGAGAGACAGAGAGAGAGAGAGACAGAGAGACAGAGAGAGAGAGAGAGGAGAGAGACAGAGAGACAGAGAGAGAGAGAGAGAGAGAGAGAGAGAGAGAGAGAGAGAGAGAGAGAGAGAGAGAGAGAGAGAAAGGAGAGACCAACTCTCAAAGGCAGAATTTGGAAAGCTATTGAAATAGAAAGTATTAGGAATGGCAGGAGATTAAGAGGTAAAGAGACTGATAGCAAAAGGTGGGCCTTCTATAAGGGTTGGAGAGTGATGAAGTGTTCTAATACTGACTATACTGGTAAATTATGCAACTCTGAATACTCTTAAATTATTGAACTGTATACTTAAAATAGGAAAATCATACGGCATCTGTATTGTGTGTCAGTGCATACTGTTGACAAAAATCAATTGTTAACTATTCTTTGAGAAATAATGAAATAGTAATTTTTCTGTGTTTGGGAGGTAAATGGAAGTCAACAAGGACAAACTTCTAAAGAAAATCGAAAGAGAAGTCTTCGTCAGCCAGTGAAAACAGTAAGTCTAATGGTAGTGTATAGATTGAATAAAATGGCAACTATCTGAATAGCATGACTATAGATTAAATATACCAAATCTTATATTCTTGAGCATACTTGAAAGTCCTGACACTCAAAATTTGTTCAAATATCTGAGGCTTCTGGATGTGATAAGTCCTTCCTATATATAGTCCTAGTTCTTGGGAGACTAAAGCAGAAGGGTTACCAACATTCAAGATAAACCTGACCTACACAGTAAATTCTAATCCAGTTTTAGCTATAGTGTGAGACACTGTCTCAAAAAATAAAAATGGATTTTTCTAAATGTAAGTAGCTCCTGCCCGTTCCATGAGCAAACCAGTTATTAGAAAAATTTAAAAAATAAAAATCTGTATCTGAAAAAATATAAATACAATGATACAATGACCTAAGAATATTCAGGGCATTTGGGCAATACAATTAAACAGAACTTTCTAGAGATCAAAACTAAGAGAAATAACAAAGTTGTCATTATCCACATTTCTTAAAAATATAATAACTTGCCTGGCATTGGTGGTGCACGCCTTTAGAGGCAAGCAGATCTCTGTGAGTTTGAGGCCAGCCTGGTCTACAGAGCTAGTTCCGGGACAGGCTCTGAAGCAATGCAGAGAAACCTTGTCTCGAAAAAAAATTAAATATATATTATAGATGTGTGTGTGTGTGTGTGTACATATTATATATATCATATATACACAAACACATAAATATCTCTATATAAATATATATGTATACATATGTAATATTCTTTTTCAGGAGAAAGAATGCTATTTACCTAAACTCTATAGTTCTATTTTTGGAAACTAAGAATCTGATAATACATTTGTCATTTTTAAAAATACTTACATTTTAACTAGAGTATAGCGTGAATCCACAAGAGTCTGTTAAAGGGTCTCTAAAATTTATTTAGATATAGAATAGAGATAATCACTTACTGATACAGAACCAATTAGACACTACTGCTGATCCAGCTGCCTTCATCTAGTTCTGCCCAGAGGTGAAGAGCACCAGTAGCAAGCCACCTGCTCTGCTCCCACCACCCAAGAGAGTATAGAACAAGAGAGCTCTTGAACAGTTTTTAAACTGTCACATAGGCTGCCCCAAATATCATTGGCTAAACGAACCGAAATCTCACAACACTCGGGTTTGAATATTATTAGTTAAAATAAGACAACTGAAGGACTGGGATGTTGGTGGTAGAGTGCTTGCTTAGTACTTATGATACTTTGAATATGATTTCTAAAAACAAAAAGAATTTAAACAACTGAAGTCTTAAAACTGTTTGAAACAGCCAGGTGGTGGTGGCACACGCCTTTAATCCCAGCACTAGAGAAGCAGGTGGATATCTGAGTTCGAGGCCAACTTGGTCTACAGAGCGAGTTCCAGGACAGGCTCCAAAGCTATACAGAGAAACCCTGTCTTGAAAAACCAAAACCAAACTAAACCAAAACAAAACCCAACTGTTTGAAATGTTTAAAGAGACTCTAAACTATATAGGTGCTTACTTAATGTCCTTTGGATTTAGAAACATGTCTATGTAGCCCAGGTTGTTTGAACTCCTAGGAGGCCTAGTATGACATTAAATTTCTAATCCTCCTTCCTCCATCTCCTGAGGGACTACGGGTATGCACCACCACACCCAGTTTATGCAGTGACAATAGAACCCAGAGCTTCCTGCATGTTGAACATGCACTATACTGACTGAACTGTATCCCTAACTGGTATTTAAAAGCAAAAAAAAGTTTTTATTACATTTATTTATGCATTCATTCATTCATTCTGCATGTATGTGTGTGTGTGTGTGTGTGTGTGTGTGTGTGTGTGTGTGTGTGTGTGTGTGTATTCACTTATCACAGTACCCATGTGAAGGTCAGAGGACAATTAACTTGCAAAACTTGGTTTCCTTCTACCATGTGGGTTCCAGGGATCAGACTTAGGTCATCATGCTTATTGGCAAGTGACTTTACTACTGAGTGATTTCAACAGCCCTCAAGCTAGTTTTCTTTCTTTCTTTCCTTTCTTTTCCTTCCTTTCTTCCTTTCTTTTTTTCTTTCTTTCTTTTTCTTTTTAAATAATTTTACATGTATGGGTGTTTCACCTGGATATATGGCTATACACCACAGACATGACGTACTGGTGGAGGCCTGAAGAGGGCATCAGATCTCCTAGACCTGGAGTAATAGAGTAATAGTATTACATATCAAGCCAGGGTCCTCTAGAAGTGCATCCAGTGCTCTTCGCCACTGAACCATTTCTCCACATCCCCTGTGTCTTAGAGTCCTATTGCTGCAATGAAACACCATGACCAAAAAGCAAGTTGGGGAGGAAAGGGTTTATTTGGCTTACACTTCTACATCATCATTCACCACAAAAGGAAGTCAGGACAGGAACTCAAAACAGGGCAGGAACCTCGAGGGAAGAGCTGATGCAGAGGCCATGGAGGAGTGCTGCTTACTATTTTGCTGCCCATGACTTGTTCAGCCTGCTTCCTTTTGATGGGAGGGGACAGGGTTTCTCTGTAGCTTTGGAGTCTGTCCTGAACAGTCCTTTGACTGGCCTAAACTCACAGAGATCCACCTGTCTCTGCTTCCCAAGTGCTGGGATTAAAGGCTGGCATCACCACCATCTGGCCATCTAACAGCCCAAGATGGCACCACCCACAGTGTGCTGGGCCCTCCCTCTTTGATCACTAATTGAGAAAATGCTTTACAGCTGGATCTCATGGAAGCATCAACTGAGGCTCCTTCCTCTCTGAAGACTCTATAGTCTGTGTCAAGTTGACACACAAAACCAGACAGTACATCTTGCCAGTCAGTACTTTTAATATACATCATTTCAAAAGAGAATGGAACAAGATAAAGTGACATATTCCTGAATTTCTCAGCAGATGATAAGATAAATCAGAAGGATGACCATGAGTTTGGGGCCAGTATAGATTTCATATTGAGTTCCATGTCCTGGGCTACCCAGTGAAAAAGAGAGAATGGAATAGCTTTATATTCCACTAAGACACTAGTTTTCTTTCATTTCTTCATCTTTAAAGAAGATTTATATGACGAAGTGGTGGTACATACCTTTAAGGGAGACATCCTGTCTCCAAAACACAAA
The DNA here is from genome assembly GCA_030556225.1 of Cricetiscus sungorus. Lineage (NCBI taxonomy): Eukaryota > Metazoa > Chordata > Mammalia > Rodentia > Cricetidae > Cricetiscus > Cricetiscus sungorus. Next base: position 1,606,225 of record JANBXA010000141.1, read on the forward strand.
AAGAAAAATATTTATATTGTGGCTGTTTTGCCTCCATGTATATATATTCACTGGATGCATGCCTAGTGCTTCTGGAACTTCAGAAGAGGGTATTGAGTCCCTAGAACAGAAGTTATGGATGGTTATGAACCATGTGGGTGCTGGGAACTGAAGTGCTCTAAACTACTGAGCATATTTCTAGCCTCCCAAAGATTTATTTTTATAAAATATATGTATGTATGTATGTATGATGTATGTATGTTTGGCCCTGTGTAGTGATTTGATCCCAACACTCAGGAAGCAGAAGAAAAACTCTTGAGTTCAAAGCCAGGCCAGTTTATATAGTGAGTCTCAGGCCAGCCTGATCTATATAACAAGCTCCATGGCAGTCAGGGCTATATAGTATACCCTGTTTCAAAAAACAAAAAAGAATAGCTGGACAGGCCTTTAATTTCAGCGCTCAGGAGACAGAAGCAGGTGGATCTCTGTGAGTTCAAGGTCATCCTGGTCCACATAGTGAATTCTAGAACAGCCATAACTGTGTAGAGAGAACCTGCCTCAAAACAAAACAAAACAAAAAGGATGTGTTATGTGTTTGTGTCTCTGCATGGATAAATGCGCCTAAGTTGCAGCTGCCAAAGAAACAAGATGTCCTGGGCCTGGATTTACAGATGGTTGTGAGCCACCTGACATGGGTTCTGGGAATGGAACTTAGATCCTGATGGAGCAGGTCTTCCTCTTAACCACTGAGCCATACTTCCAGCCTTAGTTTTTTTTTCAATGTTTTAAACCTTAATACTTTATATTTTCTTAGGAACCACAATCCAATTTGTCATTATACTTTTAACTTTTCCAGAAAATGAAAGTTCAATAAAGAAATGTCATTAGAAGTTCTCTAATTCATTCTTCCATTTATTCAAACTTATTTTCTGAAGCTGAGAGTATTGTACTTAGCTTTCATTTGTGAGGGCTTAGGTTTTCATCTTCAGCACTGCAAAAGAAAAAAAAGACAAGAAAATGGGTGCACTGAATCTCTAATTTTTATCTCACATGTTAAGTAAGATCATGTAGCTGAGGCTGGTCTTGAACTTATAATCTTCCTGCCTATACCTACCAATTGCTGCAATTATAGGCTTCAGCTACCCTGTATGCCTTAAAATATGATTTAAACATTACATGGTCCCCAAGTAAAATGTTTTCCTATTGTAATTAAAATCTTTATTCCCTTTTCATTTCAATTTTTAATTATTTCAATGATACAATCTTATACTTTTTCCTTCTAATTCTTTCTACAACTCAAATGAATATCTTACCTTTTGTGAGTATATACTTTTAGCAGTTATTCATAGGTAAGTTGTGTATCAATAATGTACTCTACTTTAAAAATATCCTGGGTATCCTACATTAGTAGAAAATACCCATGTTGAGCTTTAGATGTAGCTCAGTTAATAGAGTGCTTGCTTAGCATGCATGGAGCCCTATGTTAGACCTTCAGTATGACATCAAACCATATGTAGTAGTATATTCCTATGATCCCAGCACTGAGTAAATGATGAGAGACAAGAAGGTCAAACCAACTCTGCTATATAGTGTGTAGGAAACAATCCTGAGCCACATGAGACTGTCTCAAAAACAAGAAAGAACAAGGTAATGGTGGCACCTGTAATCCTCTGAGAAGCAGAGGCAGGCAGATCTCTGAGTTCAAGGCCAGCCTGGGCTTCAGAGAGAGTTCCAGCACAGCAGGGATACACAAAGAAACCCTGTCTCAGAAAAGGGGGGGTAGGTTGGAGAGATGGCTCAGCGGTTAAGAGCACTGGATGTTCTTCCAGAGGACCAGGTTCAATTCCTAGCACCCACGTGGCAGTTCACAGCTGTTCTGTAACTTATGTTCCAGGTGATCTGATGCTTTCATACAGGCATACCTGCAGGCAAAATCACACCAATGCACATCAAGTAAACATAAATTATTTTAAAAAAAGAAATTAAACTGGAAAGTCTCTAAATAGTTGTTTTCTTTTGACAGGTCCTTCATTTCTCGGAATCTTCTAGTGAAGAATCAGCGACAAAAAGAAAGAGAGTTAGTGAACCAAAGGAACATATCTAAAAATTATTTTTCTTATGCATATTTACAGTTCTCAACATTCAAACTAAAAGAGACTGTGTTATTATTTGAAAGTGTGCTTTCTGTACCTCTGAAAATTATTTTGTGGCTCACACAGTTCCTAATGAAAGTTTTAGCTATTATATTGTGTTTACCTGACCAAGGGAACTTTTAACTAAACCAAAGTACAAATGTCATCATTGATTCTGCTCATTATTCACTGAATCTGCCTTCCATTTTAAAGAAAGCTTTTTAAAAATATGTATTAACTTTTAAGGCTTTGCATTTCTGACATGTTTATTCTGGCATTAAAACTTTGTAAGGATTCACTTTTTACTTATGTTAAAACTGTAGCATTTAATTGGTGTTATTAAAATTATGTTTGATATTTTGATATAGTGTTATTAACATGATATATGACATTCAATGTGTATTTAGGGCAAAAAGATGACTGAAAGCAATGACTAATAAAAGACTGGCATTTTACTAGCATGATTAAGATATTCAGTGTGCAGGCTCTTTCATGGCTTCTAATTTTTATTTAATTAGCAGAAAGTGTTTAGCTATTAATTTTGATAGAATTTAGGTAAATATTATCTTGCAAGAGTTGAACATACTTAGAACTTTTGAGTGATAGCATGAGCTATTGCTTTTATGAGAGACTTGGGACCTAGTCCCAGCCCTGCCATTTATTTCCTTTGCTTCAGAAAAGGCAGACCTAAAACTTGATCTTGTAGTTTCAGCAGCCATATTCCAAAACTTACAGTCGCCACAGGATTATCGAAGTGTTCCATAACATCCCTAATGTGTGTGGTGGTAGGAATGTACCCATCCATCCTGTTCAGTGTAAACCGGGCAACGTCCACAAACTGAGTCAGATCAGGTTTTTCTAGAGTCTAGATATCAGGTGTGTGAGGGTGTGTTATTTAATCTTAGCTTATTGCTTGAATGCCAACATTTTTTACCCATTCGTGCCAATAAAAAAAAAAGCTACAAAAACACACCTGCTACACTGAAATTGGCCAACAGAATCCTTTCGTGATTGGCAGTGTTTGTTGTCTCACGGGATACTTTGATTGGGTAATATCATTGGGGTGGGGCACAGCCCTTTCCTAGCCTCCACCGAGGTTCCTTCATTGGATTGACCAGCTGTCAGGTTGAACCCAAACCTGCCTCCTTTTGGTGATGTTTGTCTGGATCGCAACACAATAGCCGGCAGAGCCTCCCCTCGTAAGCTCCGATTGGCTAGACTCAACCTTGGGGGGTTCTGATTGGTCCAATGAAGAAACACCAAGGTAGGTTGCCTAGTGATCCTGAGGAAGCTGATGTGTTATTCCCTCTCTGCATCGAAGGATCAGGAAGTTTGTGCTCTGTGCCTGGTTGAGAAGTTTTTCACGTTCTAGTACCGGGCTGGGGTAAGGGAAACAGGTGCCCTCCAAAAATAGAGTGCGAACTGCAGCCTACGTCCTACTGCAGCCCCGGAACAACGTCAGGTAAGGAACAGAAAATAACACTTCTTAACGTCCAACATAACTGCTCATTATTTTAAGAGAGAAAGGGTGGTTTTTATTATTTGTTGTTGGTCATCATGCCTTCAGATAAGGTGTTTTGACTAATAAGTGTCCATGGGGAAATGGTAAATTCCTCATAGAAATTTGCCCCCATTCTCTCGAGGGTGTAAAGTTTCTTGGATTAGGTTTGGAAATAACCCTGATTCAGTGTTAGTACTGAATTAGTACCCTAAGGCATTGTAACGTGTTCTGTTCCTTCTTCACTTTTCTTACTTCCCACCAAAAATTATATTTGAAATGTACCTTTGTGCGAATTATTTAAGACACTTGGTGTGTATTTCTATTTTTAATGTTCACATGCCTTCCTGAATATTCATTTTAATGAGTATATATTTATTGAGCAGTTACAATGTTAAAGACATTATACTAGTTGTTATGGAGAATATAAAAGCCCAAGATGACAATATTCCAGCCCTCAATAAGTTTAATATACAGCCTTAACAAAAGAGGGACTATATACTTAAAGGGAGTAAATATAAATAAAATTCTGTTAAAGTATAGCTGAGAGAGAAGCCAGTTCTAGCCATGTACACATGCATAATGTAGAGATAGAAATTCACCGTAAGGCCTCACAGTCTTTGGTAGGCCTCCAAAGACTGGGCAACACTTAGGGAGGAAAGGAAAAGGGAGAGAACCCCAGAATAACAAAGATCAGAAAGCCATGTTTGATAAAATTATTACAAGATAGAACTAGAAGCAGCCATAGCACCTTTTTTATACTACTCTTTTGATCTAAAGAATATATAATTGCTGATATTATGCACTTGTTTTTAATGATAGAAATTGACATTTAAACTTGTATAAAATATGCTAACTTTAAGCTTTATCACAGGCAATTTAGAGTGTAATGCTGAATAAAAAAGGATGTGTACTCTGATTTTTTTCTCCATTGCTGAGGATGGCACTTAGGACCTTGTATATACTAACATATACTGTAACACTGAGCCACATTTCAACCCCATTTTCTTTTGAGAATTTGATAATCTTTTAGTAGTCTTGCTGGTTGTTTGGTTTGTTTGTTTCGTTTTTTGTTATAGCTATTTGTGTATTCAGAAGATAGCCAGCTAGAACAAGGATGCTAAGTTACTATACTTGATATTCACTTAAGTGTTATACTCTAGTACTTTCCAAATGAATGCATGAAATGAGTTGTTATGATAAAAAAAAAAAAAAGAAAGAAAGAAAATATTGGGCTGGAAAATACTGGCTCAGTGGTTACAAGCACTTGTTCTAATGGACCCAGGTTTGGTTCCTAGAATCCACCATGGAGGCACCAGGCATGCCTGCAGTAAACAGACATACATGCAGGCAAAAAAAAAACAAAACTCCTATACACAAAATAAAATAAATCTTTTAAAAAAGAAAGAAAATATTAAAACATGGGCATGGAGAGATGGCTGAGTGGGTAAAGGCAATTGCTGCACAAGCCAAGCAACCTGAGTTCAATCCCCAGAACCCATGTAAAGGTAGGAGAGAGGGCTCCAAAACGTTGTCCTCTGACCTCCACATGTGCACATGGCACAAGCACCCACAAATATTATACAAACACAATAATTTTTAAAATATTATAATTATTTTGTCATGTATAATTTTTATTTGTTTTCATAATGTGCTATTAACTGTTTATAGAAATTATAAATTATGTGTACTCGGCCACATACTCATGAAATTTTGCTATTCCATCTTATTTAACTTGGGGACCCATTTTAGGAAAGAAGAGTAACAATGGTAGAAATTCACTCCTGGGTTGTAAGTAAATAAGCACATTAAAAATGTTCATTTCTAATGAACTTTTAAATTACTGGTGATCGTTTTTTCATTGCTTTCTGGAATTTAAGCTGTTATGCTTTGAAAAAGACACCATGTTGTCTAGTGTTTCTGTTTACTACCTCTTTCTGTATTTGTGCTTATACTTTTCTTGGGTATAGAGTATCTGTGTGTATATGTGTAGGTCTTTTGTGAATTTATATTTACTTACTAAAATACACACATAGTTTTCACATCTCTTCATAAACAGGTGAGAATGACCACATTAACCCACCGTACCCGTAGAACTGAAGTCAGTAAGAGCTCTGAAAAGAAAGTAGAAAGTGAGGAAGATACTAATCAAGAAAGGAGTCCAGATAATGAAGACCCTGGGGACTCTAAGGATATCCGACTCACTCTTATGGAAGAAGTATTGCTCCTGGGACTAAAAGATAAAGAGGTAATGATATTATGTTTGCTAAGTTTAGCTCAAAGACACAAATCTTAGAATGTTTTAGGAAGTAAACTCCAACCACATTGGAGTTGGAGGAACATAGGAAAGAGAATATCTGCAAGGTAAAATTAAGAAATATAATTATTTGAAGTATAATTTAATTCCAAAATTGTGGAGGACAGAGATGGATTAACATAATGTTAGTACTTGTATTTCTCAGTTCAGTTTGATGATGGAGTAATGTCTCTTATTAAAGTAAGAAAGAGACCCATTAAGTCAAGTCTTGAGCCTGGAAGAGAAGTCTTTTGTTGTTGTTGTTTTGTTTTGTTTTGTTTTCCCGAGACAGGATTTCTCTGTGTAACCTTAGCTGTCCTGGAACTCTCTCTGTAGACCAAGCTGGCCTCCAACTCAGAGATACCTGCCACTGCTTCCCAGGTGCTGGGATTAAAGGTGTGCATTACTATTGCCTGTCTAGAAATCTTAAGAGACAAGAACAACAGCAGGTATAGTGGCACACACTTATGAGACCACTATTCAGGATATAGGGGCAAGAGCATCTCTGTGAGTTCAAGGCTAACCTGATCTACCTAATGAATTACAGGCTAATCAGGGCTATATAATAGCAAGACCCTATCTCAAAATTAAACAAGCAAATAATAACAAATAACAAGGAATATGTGTAGCTATCTGTTTACTGAAACGAATGGTGACTGAGTTTCTTACAGTAGAAATAATATTTTTCAGCCCAGGATTGATGATATACATCTATAATTCCAGCACTGGGGAGGTGGAGGCAGGAGGATCAGGAGGAGTTCAAGGTTATCTTACCCATATACTGAGTTCAAGATTAACCTGAAGTACTTGACAGTTTGAAACCCTGTCTCAAAAAAAGCAAAGGGGATCCAGGTATGATGGTGCATACTTTAACCCTAGCAAACAGATCTCTGAGAATCTTGGCCAGCCTAGTGTACATAGTGAGTTCCAGGATAGCCAGAGCTATGTAGAGAGTCCCTGTCCCAAAAAAAGGGGCAGGGTGAGGGACAAAGAACAGCAGGTTTTGTTGTGTCTTTTGATTTTTCATTTTCTTCTATGGATCTTTAAAAACAACAATTGATTAAGGGCTTTTTTTGTTTTCCATTTGTGTAAACATTTATGTGAATATATTCCATTTGTGTGTCAATGTCTGCAGAGACCAGAGACCAGGTTCTCCTGGAGTTGGAATTATAGACATTTGTGGGCTGTCTAATGTAGATGCTAGGAATTGAGCTCAGGTTGTCTGGAAGAGCAGGAATCGTCGTGTTGTAACCACTGAGTCAATTTACCAGCCTCAGTAAGATTCATTTTAAAAAAATTTCAACAGCAACCTCCATTTTAAAAAAAGTAATGCCTAAAACAAAACAAAACAAAGGACCAGCGTTGGTGGAGCACGCCTTTAATCCCAGCACTTGGGAGGCAGAGGCAGAGGCAGGTGGATCTCTGTGAAATTCAAGGCTAGCCTGGTCTACAAAGCTAGTTCCAGGACAGGCTCCAAAGCAATACAGAGAAACCCTGTCTTGAAAAACCAAAACCAAAACAAAACAAACAAAAAAGCAATGCCTATTATCTCAACACTTGGAAGGCTAAGGATAGTTAGAGAGTTCAAGGCTACCCTGTACTACATATTTAATTTCTTTCTTTTTTTCTTTTCTTTTTTTTTTTTGTTTTTGTTTTTGTTTTTGCTTTTGTTTGTTTGTTTAAGACAGGGTTTCTCTGTGTAGCCCTGTCCTGGAACTAGCTTTGTAGACCAGGCTGGCCTCAAATTCACTGAGACACACCTGCTCTGCCTCCTGAGTGGAATGTGGCATTCAGGAATCTTAAAGCAGTATAATTAAGTATTCAGTGTCAACCTAAGCTACATAGCAAGTCTGAGAACAGCCTGGATTACATGGTGATTTTTTTTTGTTTTGTTTTTTAATTTGTTTTTAATTTGAGTCTCATGTAACCCAGGCTGTTCAAAGACTTGGTGTATAGATGATGGCCTTGATGATCCTCCTGTCTTCACCTCCAGAGTTCTGGGATTAAAGCATGTGCCACTGTGCCTGGTTTATGGGACACTGGGGATTGAACCCAGGGCTTTATACATGCTAGACAAGTACCTTATCAAATGAGTGACATTCCCCAGTCCAACAATTTTCTTTCATTGTTTTTTGTTAAGAGACAGAGTTTTGCTATTTATCCTTAACTGTCCTGGAACTCACTAGCTAGACCAGACCCTCAAACCTACAGCAATCCTGCTTCTACCTAGAGAGAATACTTATTTTATAGTAGAATTGGTCTTGAGATAGTTTCCTGAGTGCTGCAATTAAAGGCATGTGCCACCACCACCTGGCTAAGAGTTTTGATACCTATTAAGAGTCCGAGCACAAAACAAAAAAACAGAAAACACATGAGAAGAGCCAGGCGTTGGTGGCGCACAGCTTTAGTCCCAGCACCTGGGAGGCAGAGGTAGGCAGATTTCTATGAGTTCTAAGCTAGCCTGGTCTACAGAGCTAGTTCCAGGACAGGCTCCAAAGCAATACAGAGAAATCCTGTCTCAAAAAATAAAAACAAAAAATAGTCCCAGCACTTGGGAGACAGAAGTAGGCAGATCTCTGTGAATTCAAGGCCAGCCTGACCTACAGATCTAGTTCCAAGACAGCCAAGGCTACTCAGAGAAACCCTGTCTTAAAAAAAAAAAAAAGAAAGAAAAGAAAAGAAAAAAACAAAAACATTGTAAGAAGAAGTGAACCTATTAATTTTAACTTGGTGACTATTTTAAATTTTCAATTATTTGTTTGTGTGAATTGTGTCTATATTGTGTGTGTGAGTGTGTGTGTGTGTGTAAGCAAGCATGCCACAGTGTACATATAGAGGTCAGAGAACAATATTTGAAAGTTGGTTCTCTTGTTCTCTGATAATTAAATTTATCTAGAGTGTGGGTGGTTGTCTCCTTCCACTGTGTGGGTCCCAGCGATGAAATCTAAGTTATGAGGCTTCGTGGCAAGCACCTTTACCTGCTGAGCCATCTCACCACCCCTTTTGGTGACAGGTTTTTACATTTACCTTTTCAGAGTTAGGTGTGGTTGCTCACACCTATAATTTCAGCACTTGGGAGGCTAAGACAGAAAGATTACCCTAAATTCTTGGCCAGCCTGGGCTACATAGCAAGACCCTTTCTATCTCGGCCAAAATTTAGGCTGGGAATACAGCTCAGTACATAAAGTGCCTTCTTATTATGCAGGAAGCCCTTGGTTTGACCCTAAGCATCGATATCCCAGAGCACTCAAGAAGTGGAGTAAGGAGGGTCAGAAATTTAGGGTTATCCTAGTCTCCAAAGTGAGTCTGAGGTCAGCATATGCTACATGAGAACGTCTCTCAAAAAAATGTTTAATGAAAATTTTTTAAAAATTGAAAGTCTACTTTAGGTCACTACCTGCATTTCCTTCTAGTTTCTTGATTGTGCAAAATGAACACTTGAGTCTTTCAGTCCTCACTCATTGTGAATAGTGCGAGTATATTGGAAGGGCTTGTTTGCCTTTGTGTGTCCACTTTACATGGGCTATTAAAAAAGAACTTTGTCTTATTCATTATTATATCCAGCTTTAACACCCAAAGAAATGAGCCAGAGGTCAAAGTCCTGTTTTGACAGTAGGAGAATAAAGCTTAAACTGCTTCCTTAGAGCCTCTCCCGGTTCCTCCCAGTTCTGAAATGCTCTATGTTCTAAAATATATGATACCAAAATTAAGATAAAACCACCTACCACTTTAGAACGGGCCTTTCTTTGGCTGTAACCACTGAGCCTATAAATTTACTGTGAGCCTTTTGTCACATACAGTCAAGAGCATTCATTCTGGTGTTTAGCTCCCTTTCTCAGAGTTCAGAATTTTCTTCCTAAGTAATAGTACCACTGGAGGTGGGTTTGCCACAGGTGCTTCTAGATTATGTCAAATTGACAATTAAAACTAATCATCAGGGATGGAAGGATGGCTCAGCAGTTTAGAGCACATAACTGCTTTTCTAGGTGATTTGAGCTCTGTTCCTAGCATCCTCATTGGGGAGCTCACAGCAGAGTTCGGCATCACAGGCCTGTAGCCCCAGCTGTCTGCATGTAAAGGCCAGCCTGTTTTACATAGTGAGTTCAGGCCACATGGAAATTACATAGCCAAAGCCTGTATGGAGATTTTTTACAAAAGAATCCTGATTTAAAGTAGAGAGTATTGAAATTACATTACATTCCTAGCATTTTTTATTCACCTTTATCATAAGCATTTTCTAAGATGTGGGGCGAGGGATTAAAAATATTTTCCTTTGTTTTTAATTAATGTATATGGGTGTTTTGCCTGCGTATTTTGTCTGTGTGCCAAGTGTGTGCAGTGCCTGGAGAGGCCAAAAGACAGTGTTGGATCCCTGGAGACAGACTGTTGTGACCTGACATGTGGGTGGTGGAATTGAACTACTCTTAACTACTGAGCCATTTCTCCATCCCCAGTTGTTTTTGTTTTCCAAACAGAGTTTCTCTGTGCCAGCCCTAGCTGTCCTGGAACTCACTCTGTAGACCAGGCTGGCCTCAAACTTAACAGAGATCTTTCTGCCTCTGCCTCCCAAGTGCTGGGATTAAAGATGAGCGCCATCGCCACCACCTGGTGGTTTTGAGTTTTTAATTGTCTCACTGTCTTGGAAATGACCATGTATGTAGCTCAAGGTGGCCTCTGTTGTTTGGGGTAGTTGTTTTTGAGACAGGGTCTCTTTTATTGTAGGCTGGTCTTTATCTCCGTAGCCATGTATGACCGTGAGCTCCTGATCATTCTGCCTCGACTTCTGCAGTGCTGCGGAGGTTACAGATAAACACCACCACCATCCTCAGCTGTATGCCTGTTTTTTAAATGATGCTTTACATTTTTTTTTTACTTTCTTCATTTCCATTTGCCAACCTCAGCTGCCAACTCTAAGATATTTAACATTCGTGGTTGTTTTAAGGTGTGTCTTCCAGGATGTTTGACTAAGGAAGGGCACTTTGAATACTTGACTAATTGAAAATTCTGCATAAAAGTGACTCTGTATGTAATGAATGCCTATTGCTCAGGCTCTTTACAATAGCAAAATTATCATAAATATGTATAATCTTTAACTAAAATGTTTCTTTTAAGGGTTTTTTTTTGTTTTTTGTTTTTTTAGAAATACATTGACAAAAGAATATTGCCTTTCTTTTTATCTTTCTTTTAAAGACAGTTTTTCATTTATACCAGGCTGGACCTTAACTTTCTAGCCATCTGCTTCTACATCCCCAGTGTTAGACTCAAACCCATGTTAGATAAGCACACTACCAAGTAAGCTACATGCCTAACCCTCCTTTTTCCTTTTTTGATATAAATAAGTATGTTAAATTAGAAAAATTACCCACTAAAACTAAATTACTTATAATAGTGACCTGAAGGAGAATACTTTTTTTTTTTTCAATACAGGGTTTTTCATTGTAGTCCCAACTGTCTGGTTGGCCTGGAACTCACTTTGTGGAGCAGTCTGGTCACTAACATATTGATCTGTCTGTCTCTACCTCCCAAGTACTAGGATTAAAGTTGTGGGCCACCATACCTGGTTTAGGCTTTTACTTTTAAAATTATATGTTTTCATGTGGGCTTTTTCTTTTCCTTCCTTCCTTCCTTCCTTCCTTTCTTTCTTTTTCTTTTTTTTTTTTTTTTTTTTTTTTTGGTGTGTGTGTGTGTGTGTGTGTGTGTGGTTTTTCAAGACAAGGTTTCTCTGTAGCTTTGGAGCCTATCCTGGAACTTGCTCTGTAGACCAGACTGGCCTTGAACTTAGAGATCTGCCTGCCTCTGCCTCCTGAGTGCTGGGATTAAAGGCATGAACCACCACACCACTGCCTGGCCTGAGAGGGTGTGAGGGAGTTCTTTTTAAAAATTACCTATATTTATAATCAGTACAAAACAAAATTACTATCCAAAAATAGCATTCTGACCAGATATTGTGTTATATGCCTGTAATTACAATACTCAGGAGGTACAGGTATCAGGAGAGCTGTCCATTGCAACCTGGTCTGCACAATAAATTCAAAGTTAGCCTGGGCTATAAAGTAAGACTCTGTCTCAACCCATCACCCAAAACAGGATTTAAAAGAACAAAAAAAAAAAAAAAAAAAAAAAAAAAGTGTCAGCTGGGTGGTGGTGGCATATGCCTTTAATCCCAGAATTTGGGAGGCAGAGACAGGCTGATCTATGTGAGTTCAAGGCCAGCCTGGTCTACAGAACAAGTTCCAGGACAGACTCCAAAGTAATACAGAGAAACCCTGTCTCAAAAAACAGAAATAAGGTACTGGAGAGATGCCTCAGAGGTTAAGAGCACTGGCTATTCTTCCAGAGGCCCTGAGTTCAACTCCCAGCAATCACATGGTGGCTTACAACCATCTTATAAGATCTGGTACCTGCTTCTGGCCTACAGGCATAAATGGAGGTAGAACACTGTATACATAATAAATAAATCTTTTTTTAAAAAAATAAAAACCAAAACTAATAAACAAAAAACTGTCATCCTGCCAGGTGCCCTGGGACAATCCCCAACTGGTACTGAGGTAATGTGCAATTCTGTCTCATTCTCACAAGCCCCAAAATATTTTATTTTTTTTCTTCCTCATATATGTAGCTTCTGGTAATATATGTAGTGATTCAATGATGACCTTTGTGTGTGGTAGTTCTTCCTGCTTGGGTATACCAAGGCATTGGCTCTTTAACACCGTCTTTAGTATGAGTTGTTTGAGATTTAACCAAACTATATATATGAAGAGTAAAGAACCTTGGATGCAGGTTCGAGACCAGCCTGGTTTACAAGGTCTACAAGAGCTAGTTCCTGGACAGCCTCCAAAACCACAGAGAAACCTTGTCTTGAAAAACAAACAAACAAAACAAAGCAAAACAACAAAAAAAAAAAGAACCTTGGAAATGTAAGGAGCAATATTTTCCTTCTTCCCAGGTTATTCTACATCTAATTATGTCACAAATGTACTCTCTTTCAGGATTCTACCCTAGTAAATGATATGATGGTCTGTGTTGTCATCTATGGTCTTCATAGGTGGGATATATGCCTACCCTTTTACTCTTCTTCAGGCATTATCTTTTCTTAATTATTTACAGTTCCACAGGTGCTTTTAATTTTTAAGATAAGTATGTTTTTACACTTTTTTCTATTGCATATTAATAAGTTTAATGACTCATTTGGAGAGTTTTTACATGTCTTGAGATGCTGTGATGGGAAAGAGTAATATTTAAAGGGTTCCTATAATCCTGGAGTATAGCTCGGTTGGTAAGAGTCCTTGCTGAGTATTCACAAAGCCATGAGTCCAGTCACCAATTAATAGCAGTGCACACCTATAATCCAACACTCCAGAGGTAGAAGTATTAGTAGATTCCATTCAGAGTTACCCTCAACTATAGTGAGTTCAAGGCTAACCTGGACTTTATGAGACCCTGTCTCAAAACAAAAAAAAAAATCTACATTCTGGTTACCATAGTATCCATATTTACAGTGCTTTCTCTTACATAATTCTGTTGGCAGTATGAATTGTCCTTGAAACAGAAGCTTTATATAGCAAGGAAGAAATGGAAAAGAAAACTTCATTTAATTCTAGCTGTGTTGTTTGAACACCTATTGGGGTTATATATGCTGTGCCTGAATCAACTGTCTGTTCTGAAGTAAATTATAATTTAACAATCTAATTGAACAACTAAATTGTATAAAAATCAAGTATTAAACTAAAAAGCTACTCTGTACCCTCCTTAAAGAGGAATCAAGTGTGTCCCTGCAGTGGGCATGGCTTTGGCAGGAGAGGAAAGTATCCCTGCCTTGGATCAGAGATCTCAGACCCTCTGGAAATACAGAAATGTATCGTGAATGTTTATGAACCTAGCTGGAGTTTTTGCAAGCTAACATACTTGCTTACATGCATTTTCCTACTTCAGATTTTTGAGACAGAATCCCATGTAGCCCAGGCTGGCCTTCAAGTCCTGTTCTATCCACTTTCCAAGTGCCTTGTGCTACCTACCATACCCAACAACCATTTCTTGAGTCCATAAATTTTTGATTGAAAGTTTGTTTCATCCCCATCACTACAGGAAAAATAATTTATTGAGTAGGTAATATATGTTTGCCATAAAGGGTATCATTCTCTTTTTTTTTTTTTTTTTTTTTTTTGAGTCGGGGCTGGCTTTGTACACACAGAGATCCACTTAAGTGGTAGGATTTAAGGCATACATCACCATGCCCAATAAAGTTATTCTGTTCTTAAGATTTAGTGAGAAGGAACAAGCTAGTCATGATATAACAGAGGTTAGAAAAGAAGTGTGTAATTTCCCATGGAGGGATACTCCCTTAGCCTAGAGGCAGGAGGGAGGGCCTAGACCCTACTCTAAATGACATGACAGATTTTGATGATTCCTCCTGGAAGGCATCATCCTCCCTGTGGAGTGGGGGGACATGAGAAGGGAGGGGAATAGGGGGCATGGGAGGGAAGGAGAGGGAACTGGGATCGATATGTAAAATAAGAAAAATATATATATAAAGAAGTGTGTATATAGGCACACTCAGGTAAGAAACATAACAGATGATGTAGTAGAGAGAGAAACAGTGTTAGAAAATGTTACACAGAAGATGTGATCCCTGCACTCAATATTGAAATGCAAAGAGAAGTTGGAGAAGGAACAGTATTGGCTCCGTACAAGGCATTTAGACCACTTAACAAGAAGGGGTAGGGGCTGGGATATGATATAGTTCAGTTTCTAATCCCCAGCCACTCAGACACCAAGCATGGTGATGTGTGCTTTTAATCCCAGTACTCGTGGGTAGAGACAGGAAGATCAGAAGTTCAAGGTTATCCTCAGCTACATAATGAATTCCAGGGCAACATAGGCTACCCGGTCTTAAGAAAGGAAGGAGGGAGGGAAGGAAGGAAGGAAGGAAGGAAGGAGGGAAGGAAGGAAGGAAGGAAGGAAGGAAGGAAGGAAGGAAGGAAGGAAGGAAGGAATCCAAAGCACTCAATAAAAAGTGGGGTGTGCCTGGGTAGGTAGCTTAAGTGCTAGAGTGCTTGTATACATGGAGCTCTGGGTTTGATTCCCAGCACTGCATATACCAGCTATGATGCTGAATGCCTGTGATCCCAGTACTTGTGAGGCAGGAGAATTGCCTCAAGGATAATCTGAGCTACCTAGTGAGTTCAAGGCTAGTCTGGTCTGTATAGCTCAACCCTTTGGGGGGGGGTCAATTGATAAATATAAATAAAATCATTTTTTACAAATGTGTAACAAAAACATGGGGTTAGAGAGATTAGCAATTAAGAGCACTGACTATTCTTCCAGAGGTCCTGGGTTCAATTCCCAGCAACATGGTGGCTCTAGTTCTAGGAAATCCACCACTCTTTTCTGGCCTCTGTGGGCAGCAGGCATGCCCATGGTACCCAGACATACATGTAGGCAAACCACTAACATACATACATATAAAAAACACTTAAGGGCTGGAGGGATAGCTCAGCCCTTAAAGGCTAGGCTTACAACCAAAAATAAAAACACTTAAAATAATTGGTGATAGCTAAAATATGATGACCCAGAGGAGAGAGACCTGAGAACAGCTGGTCTCTTTCTATAGCTCTGTTGGTAAGAATGAAGCCCTGACTGAACCTGCAGGTCTGCGTAAACTGTATAAAGCTAGTATGGTGGTACATGCCTCTGGACCTGGAAACGGGAAGAAACTTTGGTGTTTTGTTTTGTTTTGAGACAAGATTTCTCTGTGTAGATGAGATTAAAGGTGTGTTAAGCTACATAGTTTGAGGCCAACCTCAAGGCTGCATTAGACCCTATTTTAAATATAAGTATGGTTCAGTCTTTAAGAGTACTTGTTGCTCTTGCAGAGGACTCAGTACCTACCTCCCAATCATCCATAACTCCAGTTCCAAGAGGTCTGATACCCTCTTCTAATTTCAGTAGGCACCACACATGCACATAGTACCCATGCATGCAAATAAGCAAAACACTAAGAGGCATAAATAAACCTTTGGGGTTTTGGGGATGGGGGTTGTTTGCCAAGTGGGTGCTGGAAATCAAACCTGAGTCCTCTGGAAGAACTGCCAGTGCTCTTAACTGCTGGGCTGTCTTCCTGGTCTCATTTTTGGTTGTTTTGCTTTATGCTTTAATTTGGGTTTTTTTGGGGGGGGGGTGAGACCAGGTTTCTCTACACATCCCTGGCTGTCCTGCAACTCACTCAGTAGACCAGGCTGTCCTTGAATTGAGATCCACCTGCCTCTGCCTCCTGAGTGCTGAGATTAAAGGAATGCACCACCACTGACTGGCTTTTCACATAAATAATTCTTTTTTGTTTGTTTGTTTGTGTTTGTTTTGTTTTTTTTTGTTTTTGTTTTTGTTTTTGTTTTTGTTTTTTTTGAGACAGGGTTTCTCTGTGTAACAACCCTAGCTGTCCTGGAACTCGCTCTGTAGACCAGGCTGGCCTTGAACTCACGGAGATCCATTTGCCACTACCTCCCTAGTGCTGGGGTTAAAGGTGAACACCACCACCTCCCAATATACATAAATCTTTTCTTCTTTTTTTAAGTAAATAAGTAGAGGCTAGAGAAGAGACTAGCAAGTGAAACATATTGAGACATGGGGACAGGTTGTTGGGTAGCCCATGCTAGCCTCAAACTTGCATATATAGATGAGAGACAACCTTAAACCTGATCTTCCTGCTTTCAAATCCTAAATTCTGGGATTATGGTTATAGGTTACAATGTCCAGCTTTAAAAGTTTTAAAATGAGGACCAGCAAGAAAGCTTAATAAAGGCACTTGCTACCAAGCCTGATGGTCTGAGTTTGATCCCAGGTCCCCACGGGGAGGACAGGTGATTGTGAGAGTTGTCCTTTTCCTAGGCATTATTGTATGTGCATGTATGGATATGTCCACACACACAAATATAGTCAAGATTTTTTTTACATTTATTTTGGTATAAGAGGTACAGAGGTCAGAAGACAGCCTTTGGGAGTTGATTCTCCTTTTATCACAAGGGTTGTGGGCTGGAATTTCAATCATCTGGCTTGGCAGCATGCACTCCAACCTGCTGTGAGCCTCTTGCCAGAGCACTGAGCAGTTCACAACAGTTAGGTTCTCTGATGCTAGCCATAGCTCTTCCATTAAATGTTTCATGATTACTTGCCTTTTGTTTGGAAATTCAAAGCCTGACCTACCCAGCTTGAATCTCAGGGTTTTTCTTTAAAACTTTGAGTTAAATAATCCCAGGAGATGGAAACAAGATTAGGAGTTCAAAGCCAGCCTCTGTTACATAAAAGCAATCTCAATAAACAGCAGCAAAAACAAAAACAAAGCCCTTGAGCTTTATCTTCATAAATATATCTGTGATATCTGATATTTATAGCTAAGAATAGAAGTTGGATGGTTTTCTTCTCCTGGAAAATCCTCTGTGCAAATTAAACCTATCCTTCAGTCCATCAGCTCAGGCCCTGTAGAGGTATCTCTGTGCTTTTAACACCCATGTGACTTATAATTTAGAGGACTGTCTTACAAACTAAACTTATCAGCTATTTAAGTCTATCTATTCCACTTTTTCAGTTCAGCTTTTATTTTAAGTTTCCAAGTAGATTCATGGCTCCTTTGGGGAGTGGCTGTCTTACATCTTTGTGTATCCCTACATCTCCTAGGAAAGATGAATAACATGTATTTTTGTAGTCCATGCCCTATGCTCAGCCCTACCTCATATAGTGCATTATATTGAGACATCACAAAAAATTATAAAAATAAATATTAGTGTCCCCATTTTACTAATAAAGACATTGGACTTAGGAAATATTAAGTAACATACTAGAGCCCTTAACTTATCCATGAGCTTGTCCAGTGCCTTTTGTGCATCAGAATAGTTTGTTTAGGTGGAGATGTAACTTAGCATGTACATAGCTCCTAGTTCAGTCATAGTATACACACAAAAAGAAAGTTTTCAAAAAATACATACCTAGATATTGTGGGATATTTGTATACTGTGTGAAAATGTATTTGCTGTGATTGGTATAACAAAAAGCTAATAGCTAGGCAGGAGATATAGGCAAGATTTCCAGGGATGGAAAGGAAGAGGAGGAGAATCCAGGATGCCAGGAGACATGGAGATGAAACAGGAGGTACAAGATTGAAGAGAGGTAATGCCACATGATAAAACATAGATTAATATAAATGATTTAATGACTTGTTATGCCTAGATATCTAGGAAAGGCTACAATAACAAAACAATAGACATAGCTTATGCTTTCATTTCTACCTTTGCTACACTGCTCTGCAATTCAGAACATCTTGCAAACCTTTCCAAATGAAAGCTCCTGCCATGGAGATAGATGGCTGAGTGTGGAAAGGCAACTTAGTACCAGGCCACATGATCCTCAGGACCCATGTGGTGAAGGAGAGAACCAGCTCCTGAAAGTTGTCCTCAGAGCTCTGCATGTCCCTACCTCACGCCATAAATAGATAAATAAATGTAAGAGAAGTATTTGTTTCAAACCAGAACGCTTCTCAATTAACATGCCAATTGTTAAGTATTATCAAAGTAATGGGGTGATGGTGGCATATACCTATAATTCCAGCACTTGGCAGAGTGCAGGCAGATCTTTGTGAGTTTAAGGCCAGCCTGGTCTACAGAGTGAGTTCCAGGACAGCCAGGGCTACACAGAGATACCCTATGTCAAAAAACAACAACAACAAAAACAAAAAACTCAACAGAAAATAGTATTTTGGGTACTTAGATTAAGGCAATTAGAGCTGGTTAAATGGTTCAACAGGGAAAGGCACTTGCTGCCCAGCACAGTGACCTGAGCACAATCTCCAGAACCCACATGGTGGAAGGAAAAAACTGACTCCCAAATTGTCCTCTGACCTCTGTAGTCTCACCATGGCACTAATGCAAAATAAACTGTGTGTGTGTTTGTGTGTGTGTGTGTGTGTGTGTGTGTGTGTGTGTGTGTGTGTGTGTGTAAAAATCAGATTTCAGTGACTAATGAAACATTCTAGTGGTCAAGGGATGGGGCTCAGTAGTAGAACACTTCTTAGTATGTAAAAGGCCCGCCCTTGTACAGTCCTAAACATGCCCTCATCTCAACTCTACACCTTGCTTTGAATTCATGCAGTGTGATGTGAAAGTAATCACAAAAATAACACACCTTATTCTTAAGGTACTGGCTGGAAGTCAGTATTACTTTCAGAATATCCTTTGTTTTCTTTTCCCTCTCTTAGGGCTACACATCTTTCTGGAATGATTGTATATCCTCTGGGCTTCGAGGAGGCATCCTGATAGAGCTGGCCATGCGGGGTCGAATCTATCTGGAACCTCCCACCATGCGTAAGAAGCGACTCCTAGACAGAAAGGTACAATATTCTCTGAATAATGGAGAATCAAATACCAACAGTATATTTCTGGAGAATAAGAATATTCAACAGTTAAAAGCACTTGTTCTTGCAGAAGACCTGGATTTGGTTCCCAATACCCACATGGTGTCCAACAACTGTCTCTAACTCTAATTCCAGAAATCTTAGTTTCTTCTGGACTCCACCACGCTTTGCTCACCTGTGGTGTACTGCTGTGGAATAATCCTTCTGTGGGGCATGAATGTGTATTACTCTCATTGGTTAATAATAAAGCTGATTTGGCCTATAACAAGGCAGAATGAGGCTAGGCAGGAAAGCCAAACTGAAAATACAAAGAAGGGTAGAGCTGGGGGCTTGGAGCCAGCCTCCAAGGAACAAGATGTTCTAGGGGACAAGTAAAGACACGAGCCATGCCACAAAATGTAGATGAATAGAAATGGGTTAATTTAAGTTGTGAGAGATAGTTAGTAATGAGCCTGAGCTATAGACTGAAATTTTTTTTAATTAGTGTAAATTATTGTGTGATTATTTGAAACCATGTGGTAGGAACAAAAGAAAAAGTTCACCTCCAGTTACAGTGCACAGAGTACATACATACAGGCAAAACACTCATATACATAAAAGAAAATTTAAATAATATACACTGGCTCAGCTGTCCCATTGTCTAGTTGGTTTAGTTACAGGAAAAAAAAAAAAAAAGAATAAGATATCCTTAAAGGGTCTTAGAAGCATGGTTTTGTATTTTTCCAATACAGAAAGTCTCATTTAGGATGCTATTAATTATCTTTTCCTCTCTGTGTATAAAATAAAATATAATGTAGACTAAGGAAATCGTGAGTCAGGCCTGTCTTAATTATCTCAAGATATTCTCTGATAACCATTCAGATCTGTTACATTTACTGAAAATCCTCTTCCCCAGGCAATGGTGGCTCAGACCTTTAATCCCAGCACTTAAAAGGCAGAGGCAGGCGGATCTCTGCGTTTGAGGCCATCCTGGTCTACAGAGTGAGTTCCAGGACAGGCAGGGCTACACAGAGAAACCCTGTCTCAAAAAAGAAAAAAGAAAACCCCCTGCAACAAATGAACTGATTCTACACATCTTAGTCATTTCTTTTCCACTCATGATACTTGCCTCCCAAGTACTCTACTGAAATCATATTCTTAGATAGAACCATGGTTTTTCAGTCTTATTTTTTTTCTTTTAAAATACATATAATATTTTTTTTTTGTTAAAATACACATAATACTTTTGTTTGAGACAGGATCTCACTATGTAGGTGTCCTGGAAGTTCAGGCTGACCCTGAACTCTCACAGATCTTTCTGCCCCTGCCTCCTGAGTGCTGTGATCAAAAGCATGTGTCACTATGACCAGTGCATTTGGCACTTTTTGCTACTCCCCTACTTGACATTCTTAGCCTTTTTCATTATGTGTGTATGTGTGTGTGTGTGTGTGTGTGTGTGTGTGTGTGTACTTTTTTTATATACCCTCTGACTCTACCCTGTTTCCTTTACTTTTGTATTTCCTTATAGCCAAGTATCAGTTTGTATCCTGTTAGGTGATTTTTCTGGCCTTTTGCAAATGCCACTTACTTTTTCAGCTGTATCTATGACCTCCAGGAAATTCACTTCCAAATTTGTAGACATTTCTTTAGCTTCCAAGAACATACTAACTATTGACTAGACATTTCAACTTGGCTATCCCAAAGCAGTCAAAAGCCAGGCTTGACAAGTTTCCCCAAATTAACTATTCTGATTTTCCTGCCTTTATTTGTGGTTTCACCAGGTGGTTTTCCAAACTCAGAAAGATACTATGAAATATTTTTCTAGGTACCATTTGAAATGTAATTTTGTCTTCCTACTGTGAAGTCATACTACATATTAAACTCTTCCGTGACATAGGCCATATATTCTGCTTCCTCAGTGTGCCTATTGTTCACTGAAGAATTTTCATCTGAGTAAAGCAGGGTCCTCTTTCTTTCTTTAGGTCCTGCTAAAGTCAGACAGCCCAACAGGTGATGTTTTGCTGGATGAAACTCTCAAACACATCAAAGCAACTGAGCCAACAGAAACTGTCCAGACATGGATAGAGCTACTCACTGGTGAGATGACTGAAAATAACACCCAAATTCCACCCTTGGTTATCTTAGCCTACTTGTAAGGTTAGAGAGAAAGTAGAGAAGTGCAGCATGCTAGGTATGGTAAGTAGTTAAACAGCACCTAAAGCTTTCCAAGCAAATCAGATTATCATCTGTAATCCTACTCTGAAAGGTTTTTTGTTTTCTGACAGGATCTCATTTAGCCAAGGCTTGCCTAACTTGCTATGCAGCTAAAGATGACCCAGAATTCCTGATGGGACAAGCATGTACCATCACATTCAACCCATAAGAGCTCTTCACAGTTTTACTTTGTTGGGCTTTTTGAGACAGGTCTTACTATATAAACTGTGGTGTCCTAGAACTCTCAATCCTTGTGCCTCAGTCTCCCTACTACTGAAATTACAGGTAGATAGCATCCAGCTTAACATTGTTCTTCACTAGGACTTGATTTCGTTGTTTGTTTTTTTGTTTGTTTGAGACAGGGTCCCACCTTGTAGCAGTGGGTGGCTGAGAACTTGTGGGCCCCAAGTGCTGGGACTAAAGGTGTGCACCACTTTAACCAGGCAAGGAACATTTTTTGTTTTTGTTTTTGTTTTGTTTTGTTTTTCTGAGGCAGCATCTCATATCCCAGATTGGCCTCAAACTTGCTATGTAGCCAAGGATGACCTTGAAGTTCTAATCCTATTGTTTTGGCCTCCCAAGTGCAGGGATTGTAGGCACACACACACACAAACACATGATAATTTTTTTTAATTTAAAAAAAGTTAAGCTAACTGTAATAGCAAAGGCTCATAATCACCATTTGAAAGACTAAGGCACAAAGGTTCAAGATCAGCTTAGTATTCATAGTAAAACCCTATCTCACAACCAGAACATTGACATAAATAAAATCTTTCTATCTTGTATGTCCCAGAATTTGCTGTTTTTATAGCTAATATTTCATGAATTTATTTGGCTATTTAACTAATAAATATTTGAGTTACTTTAATTTTTAGCTATTGGGACCAAGGAAGGCTACTGTAAATATTTGTGAACAATTTAAGAATTTTTTTTCAGCACTCAGGAGACAGAGGCAGACAGATCTCTGTGAGTTTGAGGACAGCTTGGTCAAAGTGAGTCCCAGGGCAGCCAAGGGCTGTTACACAGAGAAACTCTGTCTCAAAAAAAAAAATTTTTTTTTTCTTGCTATAACCCCCCCCCCCCACCTCCACAGTGCATATGCGAAGGTTAGGAGAACACTCTGAGGACTTGGTTCTCTCCTTTTACCATCTCAGTCTGTGGGATTGAACTGAGGTAGTCAGGCGTGGTTGGCTAGTGCCTTTGCCTATGGCCCCATTTGTGGACAACCTTCTGAAACCTTGTCTCAAAAAAAAAAAAAAAAAAAATTAAGTAATTCTAGTGTGGTGGCATACTTTTAATCCTAGTACTTGGGAGATGGAGGCAGGCAGATCTCTGTGAGTTTCAGGACATCCAGAGCTACATAGAAACCCTGTGTAAAGAAAAGAAAAAGGCTAGGTGGTGGTGGTGCACGCCTTTGATCCCAGCACTCAGGTTGCAGAGGCAGGCGGGTCTCTGTGATTTGAGGCCAGCCTGGTCTATAGAGTTCCAGGCCTACACAAAGAAATACTGTCTCAAAAAAAGAAAGGAAGGAAGGAAGGGAGGGAGGGAGGGAGGGAGGGAGGGAGGGAGGGAGGGAGGGAGGGAGGGAGGGAGGGAAAGAAGAAAAGAAGGCTCTTGTCTGACAGTTTTGTCAGTGCTTTGATTCCATTTTACTTTTGTAGACTCCATTTCTTCTTACTCTAAGTCAGCTGCTGACCTCACTGCAGCTCTGATGTGACAAGTCATTTTCTCAGTTAGCCTTCCAAAACTGCTTCTTAGTACCTGGCGTTAGATTACATAGTTTTTCTTTCTCTCTACATGTATCCTGTATGGGGTTCATTGAGCTCAAAATGTTGAGATGGTTTTATCAACTAAAGATGCTTGGTGCCAAGCCTCACAACCTGAATTTGATCCCTAGAAACTACAAGATGGGAGGAGAGAAACTAGTTCTGACCTCTACACAAGTACCATAGCACATGCTTTTTGTACATGCTAAATAATAAATCAGTGTGTGGTCAGAGCAACAGGTGTGGGTGGGGTGGATATCTCACTATACACTAGCATGAAAACCCATGATGATATGTGAACACATGTCAGTACACATGTGTGTGCACGCAGTACATATGTATCTGTGCATATGTATATGTGTGTGTGTGTGTGCCTGTGTGCATTTGTGTATGTGTGAGGACAATTTTTGAGGGTTGTTTAATATAAAACCAACATATAAAGCACAAAGAATGGTTTAAAAAAGAATTGACATTGTTCCCCCATGGATGGAGACCATGCTTTTAAAATTCTAAACAAGCTTTAAATAACAAACTAACTTTTTCTATTTGTTTTCCTCTGTCTGTTTCCCAAAGGTGAGACATGGAACCCCTTCAAATTACAGTACCAGCTGAGAAATGTGCGAGAGCGAATTGCCAAGAATCTAGTAGAGAAGGGTATTCTAACCACAGAGAAGCAAAATTTTCTACTGTTCGATATGACTACACACCCAGTGACCAATACAACAGAGAAACAGCGACTAGTGAAAAAGCTTCAAGACAGTGTGCTAGAACGGTGGGTAAACGACCCTCAGCGCATGGACAAGCGGACACTGGCACTCCTGGTGCTGGCCCACTCCTCCGATGTGCTAGAGAATGTCTTCTCCTGTCTGACAGATGACAAGTATGATGTGGCAATGAATCGAACCAAGGACCTAGTAGAACTGGACCCTGAAGTAGAAGGGACAAAGCACAATGCCACAGAGATGATCTGGGCTGTGCTGGCAGCCTTCAACAAATCCTAAAGCCAGCAGGCGGGTTTCTCCTATCCCCTGCTGGCTGGTGACTGTCAGAGACCCCATCACTGAGTTTTGTCTAATGAGATATTGTCATCATTTTTTTCTCTTTTTTTGAATCAGACTCATAACTTGGGAAGAACAACCTCAGGGCCTCTTCATGGGCCATGACCGTTCTAAGCAGACTGTTTCTCCTCGTACTTCCATTCCATACCCAAATGAAAGGGGGTGAACCCCTGCACATTCAGTAAGTATTCCTGTTTCTGGGTTTAGTTTTAACCAGAGTGCTCTTGGATCAACAGGAGTATCTACGAGAAGGTTAGAGTTTTATAGAACAAAATGTGAAAATGTAGAGCAAACTAACTGTATTCATTTATTTTTCTCCCTGACTCTCTCCAACTCTGCTAAACAGTGATACTTACTGCCATCACCGTCTCTTTGAATGAGGGGCCCTGAGATTGTACCTCCTGCCTGTGATTTTTTTTCACTCTTATCTAATGAAAACACTCCAAGTTTAATGACCTGAATCCCATAGTTATAGAAGCAGTAATATAGCCACACTCCATTTTAGCACTGTCTTGCTTTCACAATCATTAAGACCAAGTCTGAATTTAAAGAGCAATGTGCCTCAGTCACCTCCTTCATGCAGCCAGCGTTAGAACTTGTAAGGGAGGCAACAGAATTCACATCTTTGAAGCTAGGTGTTGGGGGGACACACCGGTCATCCTAGCACTTGGGAGATAGTGGCAGAAGGAACTGGAGCTGAAGGTCAACCCAGCTAGATTAGTAAATTCAAGGGTAGCCAGGGCTATATGAGACTCATCTCTCACTCAAAAATTAAAGAATTTTCACCCTTTCGCATATGACAGTCTTGTTTGCTCCAGATTACTTCAAATGTCTCTACTCTGATTAAAATAAGGGAATTGTAAGTTTCACTTTGCAAAAACAGCACTGAGTCCAGACAATGTAGCCAAACTCCATGTCTTCATAATCCCTGTTTTTATTTCCTCTATAAATTGATAAATTCACCCCATATTTAAGGGCTTTGACAGTAATTCTGTCTATATTTAATCTACAGATACCCTCCAAATTGTGTCTTCTTTCAACACAACCATCATTCTGGCCAAATCTCTTTATAAATGTTTTGCTTTAGTAGTGAGGGTGAAGAGAGACTTTGGTAGAAGAGATCCTAGTTAGATGGGTAGTTGAGTGTCAATGGCAGCTGATACAAGCCTACGTTTAGGGGCTCTGAAGAGACCAGCACTGCTTGTGCTGATTTCAAGCACCCTGTTGACTGCTGGGGAGAAACAGGCTGCCACACAGCCAATAGAGATAACTAAAGCTCATACCAAATCCTGCTCATCTGAAGTAAACTGCTCTAATTTTATCCACTCCCCTGAACCTACCTAGATCCATGGACATTCTCCAATTCATCATTGTTGTTTTCATTTCATATGTCTCTTAGACAAGTTGAGATATAAGTTGTAATTTGAGAAGCAAGTAGAGCCTTAGCCTGGCTCTCTAGAAGTACAACAGCCAGCCCATGTGCTATCTAGTGGCTTAGCTTGTCTTCCCATTGGAACAATTCAGCAGGAATTGAAAACAGGTTTTCCTGTGGAAAGCTTCAGCTTGATTGGGGAAATAGAAGTTGAGTTCTTTCTTGCAACTCTCAGTGTTTATTTTTATATGTCCATAAAATGAGGATGTCTTCACTTCAAATCTGTATAATGTTCACTGCCAAACACTCATTTAGTGTATAATTGCTGTCACATTTCTGTACAATAAAGATCAATAGTTATGCCTCTGGTATCTCTGTACCTGGTTTATAACTTCTTTAACTGTGGCATGTATTGACAGGGTACAGCAGTGCTTACCTGGGTTCCAGTTAACATCCCAGTAGGGCCTCCATCTCAATCCAAGTAAGTTTCTCAGTGATACCATATTACCATTGAAGAGAATGAGAATGCGATTGCAAATGACAGGAGTATAGAGATGAATAGAGATGAACCTAACAATTCATGTGATAGGTAATATACCAACCAGCTCTATCCCTTAGTTTATAACAATGTAACTGTGCCTATGATTGGCTTATTGTTCTTCCCTCACTTAGAATGTCTACAGCATAAAGAACAGGAAGAATGTATTTGGATTGGCTATACTTTGCTATATAAAATGAAGCATGTGGGCCAGGCAGTGATGGCACATGCCTTTAATCCCAGCACTCGGGAGGCAGAGGCAGGTAGCTTTCAGATTTTGAGGCCAGCCTGGTCTACAAAATGAGTTCCAGGACAGCCAGAGAAACCCTGTCTTGAGAAAGAAGAAGAAGAAGAAGAAGAAGAAGAAGAAGAAGAAGAAGAAGAAGAAGAAGAAGAAGAAGAAGAAGAAGAAGAAGAAGAAGCAGCAGCAATCATCATCATCATGTGGGAACCAATTCTCCCCTAATTACTTATGAGTCCCTGGCAAGAAGTCCTGTCATCAGGTTTGGCAGCAAAGTGACTTTATCTGCTGAGCCATTTCTCTGGTCCTGGTTTCTTGTTTTTTAATTTACTGCGTCTACAAATAGTCAACTGAAGAAACATAGCTTTCTCATCCCTGTATTCAATCTACTGCTAAACTAATAAATCACACATGTGGCTTTTGATTCCTAGACCCTCTACATTATCTTAAAATCTTTTATTTTGGCTGGGCAGTGGTGGCACAAGCCTTTAATCCCAACAGGCTGATTTCTGTGAGTACAAGGCCAGCTTGTTCTACAAAGTGAGTTCAAGGACAGTGAGAGCTACACAGAGAAACCCTGTCTCGAAAATAAATAAATAAGTAAATAAATAAATAAATAAATATGTGTATGAATGTTTTGTCTACATGTGTACTACATTGGTGTAATTCCAGTGGAGACCAGAAGAGGGCCTCAGATCCCCAGGAACTGGAGTTCCAGATAGTTGTATGTCTTGTAGAGAACCAAATCTGTATCCTCTAAGAGCTACCAGCACTCTTAACTCCAGGCCTCTCCCCATTATTACTTTTCTTTTTAAAATGATTTTAAGGATAGAGTCTAAGTTTCCCAGGCTGGCCTTGGATTTGTAATTCTCTTGTTTGGGCCTCCTGTACCAGACCCAGCTTCTCACATACTGTTGATTAGGTTTTGTTTTGTATTTTTTTGTTTTCCTTAATTTCTATTCTTCTGTGAACCCCAATCCCATGCAATACTGAGATCTGGGCTTCATGCTTGCTAGAAAAGTGCCCTACCACTAGGCTGTATACGTGCAGCTCTGTTTTGCTCTTAACCACCACATTTCTAGGTGTCTCAGCTAATGATGGCAGTAGGCTTGGGCTAGACTACCTGCTCTAGTGCCTTTCAGCCTAAACTCTAGAACATTTGTATTCATCACCAACAGATTAACCCTCCTGAAGATCATCAGTTCTGCTTCATTCAATTAAGAAAGCCTTTCACTAGCCCGCTGGTGGTGACACACACTTTTAATCCCAGCACTCGGGAGGCAGAGACAGGTGGATCTCTGTGAGTTCTAGGCCAGCCTGGTCTACAGAGCAAGTGCCAGGACAGGTTCCAAAGCTACAGAGAAACCCTGTCTCGGGGTGGGGGGAGCCTTTCATTGATTCATCCTGGTATTTCTAAATGATCTTGTCAGAAACACTTCTTTTTTTGGTAACCTTACACTGCATATGGGTCTTTAAAATCCCTACAGAGCTTTATAAATATTTCTATTATGCTTACCAGACTTTGCCTTGTATAATGATAATCTGTGTGTTGCAGTGTTTCTCAGAGAATTAAACTTATGCTCTGTTACCAAAAAAAAAAAAAAAAAAAAATTGTTGTGGCACGCCTTTAATTCCAGCACTCAGGAGTCAGAGGCAGTTAGATCACTGTGAGTTCAGTGACAGCCAGGTCTACAGAGTGAGTTCCAGAACAGCCAGAGCTACAAAGTGAGATCCCAGCATTCAGGAGGCAAAGGTAAGTGGATCTCTAGAGGTTCAAAGCCAGTCTAGTCAATCTACATAATGAGTTAAAGGCACCTTGTCTGGGGGCAACAGGAGAGGAAAGGGGGGAAAAGTGAAGCTGGCTGTGTTGTTATTGGATAGACTTTATCTTTGAAAATTTATCCTACAAGAGGAGAGCAGTGGGTTTTTATTACCAAGACAGTGCCTATAGCTATTGCTACTTGTTTTTTCTTTTTGTTTTGTGGCTGGGTCTGCCTTTGAATTCACTATGTAGCCAATAATGGCCTTGAACTCCTGATCTCTCTGCATATGCCTGGCAAGTGCTGGTATCACAGGTTTGGTCTAATGCTCAGCTGTTAGTGTAAGCATTGCAACTCTGGTGAAAAGTATCCTGTTAGTCAGGAGCCAAGGAATACCACAAAGTCACCTTAAGAGTAGCAGTCCCGCTCCAGGGAACGGTTTACCCAATGTAACAACTGTGGTCTGGCAGGGGAGGACTTTCCCCAGTGAAGCTATCTATTACAGCTCTGCTCGGCTTGGACTCCAAGGAAAGCTGTTACTTTTCTGCTTCACTCCACTCTACTCCACTTTTGTAGGAGTAGAATAAATTCTACTCCTACAAAAGGAAGGCATCACACAAACCTCATTCAATAGATTTATTGGGAAGGAATAACCCAGGAGGGTAGCTGCCTACAGGATGATACAGCAGCAAGCTAAACTGGGCACAGAGCTTATTTAGGGTTCTTTGGGCAGCAATGGAGCTTTCCAGGGTAGTTTGGGACCGCTGGGTTTTTGTGCTCAGAGATTGGTGGGATTTCAATCCTTGCTCTTGAGTGCTGGAATGACAGAATACCTTTCCAACCGAGCCACCCTAATGCTTACAGCAGGTATTTAACGTGCCAAATGTTTAGCATACAACTAGGACTGCACTCCTGATTTCAAGGATTTACGTCTCCACAGAATGATCTTTTGTTTGTTTGCTTGCTTGCTTTTATTATTTCAAGACCGAGTTTTTCTATGTAACAGTCCTTGCTGTCCTAGAACTTGCTTTGTAGACCAGGCTAGCCTGGAACTCACCTGCCTCTGCCTCCCAAGTGCTGGGATTGAAGGCGTGTGCCACCACCGAGCCACAGAATGACAGCAATTATAATGCCTACAAAACGACTAAGTGTAGAACGAAAGCCATACAAGCCAGTCTGGTACGAGCTAGCACACAGTCCTGGAAAACTGCTGGATGTCCGATTGTCCTCCAATTTTTATTTCTGGACATCTAAGACTTCCTTCGTAACACCGCTCAAAGCCTAATCCTTTGCACCAGGGTTTTCATGTTCGCCCTCCAGTTTGACGTTCGGAGCCCAGGCCTGGACCTGGCGAAGAAACGGAAGCTTCTGCCCACTCAAGAAGCAAAAATACCAAACCTAGCGGTCCTGCCCCTAAGCTCCCTGCAGGCTTCTAATTGGTTCTTGTGGCTTGCTCTCTCCCAAGTGGCGTTCTAGCTCGCCTGTCTGCTCTGATTCCCCCGCCCACCTCCAGCTAAGGCTTATTGGTGTGCCGTTACGTCATTGTCCCATCAAGCCCACTCTCATTGGCTCCCATAGGAGGGGCGGTCTCAACGTCACGGGCTCGGGCCGCCATTTTGACTGAGCAACCATAGTGACAGGAGCCGAAGCAGCAGCTCAGGTTGTCCCCGTTTCCCCTCCCCCTTCCCTTTTCCGGCTGACTTCCAGGGCCCTGCATTACACAGTCCCGGTCCTGCCATGTCCCAGAAACAAGAAGAGGAGAACCCTGCGGAGGAGACTGGCGAAGAGAAGCAGGTGAGAGGAAGGGGGGGGCGAGGGGGCCGCGCGGGCGGGACCCGCCCCCGCCGCCGCTGATTGGTCACCTCCGCCTCGGGTTCCATAGGGGTTGGCCACTGCTTATGTCGCGCAGGCTGCATTTCGGCGCGGCCTGGTGCTCTGATGTCGATTAGTCAAGCTGATTGTCACTCTGAAGGATCCCCTTCGCTATTGGCCAGTAAGCCTTTTAGTCGGTCCGTGGAAGCTGCTCTTTAATTGGCCGAGCTCTGGCGTGGGCGGGTGTTTGGAAAAATGAGGCAAATGAAAGGGGGCTAGCTGGTGGTCCTGGGGTACAAATGGGCTGTTTGATTAGTAGAGATAAGTGACCCAACCATCAGACTGGAATATGTCCTTCATCCACAAAAAGACACAGGTCAAGGTGAAGACATTTAAAATAAAGCAGAATTGGGGGAGGGGAGAAGAATAAGTATTACCTTGGATGAGTTCAGGCGGCAACCTTCCTCAATCCTATTTTGATAGGGATGGTTAGTTGTTCACCGTCACTGACTTGAAGATCCCCTTGAATTCCGTGAATTCCTCCTCAGTGGGATATAGTCTACTCACCATCGCATGATGAAAACACTAGTGCCAACTAAACCCCTTCTCCAGCTCTATATTTGAGTTCTTAACACTGAACTCAAGGATTCATTAAATTCACTTTGTTATATCAGTACCTGATTGTCAAGAGAAAATCCACTAGCCGGGTGATGATGGTGCATGCCTTTAACTCGGAAGGCAGGGGCAGGTGGATCTCTGAGTTCAAGGCTAGCTTGGACTGCAAAGCAAGTTCCAGGACAGCCAGGATACACACAGAAACCCTGTCTAGAGAAGCATAATCAAAACAAACATCATTAAATTGCAGCAGGGGAAGCTGGAACTATAAGTAAGGGGTAGACTGTTAGCATAGGGAGGCTTCTGGGCCCAGTGCCGAAAAATAAAGCATCCAAGTGTGGCACACCCAAAAACTTGTGATTTCAGCATTCCAGGTGCCTTGGGCATCTGCATCTCCCAAAATAATAAATAAATAAACAAATGATGTACCCACAAGAAGCAAGAGACAAACCAGGGATAGTAGCACACATTTTAAATCCAGCACTAGGGAGGCAGAGACAGGAAAATCTGAATTAAGGCCAACTTGGTCTACATAAAGAATTCCAGACTAAGCAGGGCTATGTAGGGAGACCCTGTGGTAAGAACCTCTGTAAACAGTTTGAGCTTGGTTTCCCCTAGACTTCATCGCCTACTCCACTAAGGTAGGCGTTAATCTTTTTATTTATTTCTTTTTATGAGGCTGATAATGAATGCCACGGTGAAACTAGTTCTTATTTTCTTGAGGTTAAAACTAATGTCCAGTTAACTGTTTACTGCTTGCCTGCCTACATTTATGCAAGTGGATTACTCAGCTGGATATCTTTGGACTAGACCACATGCCTAGCATCCTCCACAGTGAGACCAGATGGCTTCTTAGAGTCTGAATGAGGAGGGAGCCTCTCAGAAGACTCAGCTTCTTTGACCTGTAGGACAGCCAGAACCTCTCCTACTTACATGGTATTGCTAAAAGACCTGGCCAGTTCCTTTTGTGTCTTGCTTACTATCTGCTGAGTAAGCTGTCAATGCTGACTCAGCTCTATGATTCAGGTATCATGTTTAGATATTACCTTTTGCCCCGTACTCATGGGTCACTGGGGTGACTCCCTGGGTGTATTATAAGAGCTAACTTGTCATTTTCTTCACTAGATAGAGTTATCTTGAACCTTAGGGAATTGAACAAAGGTCTAACTGTAAGATCTGAAGAGCTGGAAAGATGGCTCGGTAGCTAAGAGCATTTGTTGCTCATTTGTTTGTTTGTTTGTGACAGGGTTTCTCTGTGTAGCCCTGGCTGTCCTGAAACTTGCTCTGTAGACAGGCTGGCCTTGAACTTAAAGATCCACCTGCCTCTGCCTCTCAAATGCTGGGATTAAAGGTGTTCACCACCACTGCCTGGTTGTACTTGTTGCTCTACAGAGGACCTGGGTTTGGTTCCCAGCACCCACATGGTGGCTCACAACCATCTGTAGCTCCAGTTCTAGGAGATTTGATGTCCTCTTCTAAAACCCTGAGGGCACCAGGCAAACATGTGGTACACATAATTACTTGTATGCAAAACACATACACATAAAAGAAGTAAATCTTCAAAACATACACACATTGTAAAAAGAGCAGGGTGGAGATGGCATGTTTACACGCCGATAGAACATCCAGGAAATGTTGATAATGTGAAGGTTGTCAGGTATTAGAAGTCATTGTTTTTCAGGCTTTAATTTCAGTTGGCTTGTTTCCTTCAGGACACACAGGAGAAAGAAGGTATTCTCCCTGAGAGAGCTGAGGAGGCAAAGCTAAAGGCCAAATATCCCAGCCTAGGACAAAAGCCTGGAGGCTCCGACTTCCTCATGAAGAGGCTCCAGAAAGGGGTATGGGGCACCTTTACTGTGGCACCTTGGGTGGAGTCTGTAGAGGCTCTGCTGCATGTCTTCTGTAAGGTTGGTTATTGGGTGGTGGTAGAGATGAATTAGAAACTTGAAAAGAGGAAAGCAGATTACTGTGAGTCTGCTCATAGGAAATGAAGGCCTAATGTTGGGCATTTGGGTGGGTGGTAGACAGGGACTGCAGGAAGGATGCTAATGACTGGAAGTGAATTTTGTGCCTATGTGTATGCCTGGTTGAGTGGTGGTGAGGTTAAGGGCTGTGTCCTTATTAAGTTTTAGAGGCAAATTTAGAGCAAATTATTTCAGAAGATCCAAAAATCTTCAGTTTGAGCAATAGATTTCTTCAGATATTGATACTAGCACTAGACATCATACTCCCTCAAGAAACTTATTAGCTGGGTATGATCTCAGCACCTAAGCTGAAGCAGGAAGATTACCACACATTCAAGAGCACCATGGTCTACATATTAAGTTTCAGGACAACCTAGGCTAAAATGAGACCCTGCCTGTAAAAAGAAGAGAAAAAGTGGGCTGACCAGGAGGTGGTGAGGCACACCTTTAATCCCAGTGCTCAGGAGGCAGAGGCACATGGATCTCTGAGCCTGAGGCCAGCCTGGTCTGCAGAGTGGGTTCCAGGACAGCCTCCAAAGCTACACAGAGAAACCCTGTCTCAAAAAAAAAAAAAAAAAAAAAAGGGCTGGATGAGCAGTTAGAGAACAGGCTTTTCAGAGAGCCAGAGCTTTGTTCCCAGTACCAGTGTCAGGCAGCTGACAATTACCTTAGACTTCAGTTCCAGGATGGTCTGATCCCCTCTCTGGCTTCCATGGATAAGTGTACATACTATATACATAATTTTTTTTTAATTTTTAAAAAAGTACATGCCTTTAATCCCAACACTGGGGAAGTAGAGACAGGGAGATCTCTGTGAGATTGAGGCCAGCCTGTTTAATAGTTCTAGAACATCTAAGGTTACATAGTGAGACCCTGCCTTCAAAACCAAAAAGGAAAAGAAAAGAAAGGAAGGAAGGAAGAAAGAAAATAACAAAACATATAGTTCGTTTTCACATACAGAATGATAAGGGATATACCCTGGATTCAACCTATAAGATTACAGCAGTTTAAAAAACAAACCAGACAACCAGAATGCCTTCCCATCTATCTTACTGTTGGTGGGATGTCTCTCTACCATAACTGACAGGCAGACTGTAAGGGTTGAACCAGAGTGCATGGATGGGATGGAGAATCCCAGGTGCTCAGTGTTAGTCACATATGATGGCGCGGGGCTGATTTACAGCTTATCTCCCTCAGCGAGCCAGGCGTAGGCAGACTGTCTCACCATGGAACATGTGTGGGAGTGGTGGAGTCTGGAAAGCACACTGCCTCATGAGCAAGCCCAGTTCCTATTCCTGGTCTGAGAGAATCATTTCTAACTCAGAGTCGGGTTTAGATGGCTCTGGTTGCAGGTAGCCCCAGATTGACCTTTCTTTAAATCTTGCTGACTTATTTTCCCAACACCAGGGTTTTGCTTTGCTACCTAAGTAAGGTCCTCATGAAACTGTTGTGAATGAAGTAAGAGGTCTGATTGAACCACCCTTTGCCCAGTAAGGTACAAAAAGGTGTAGGAGCCATCAACCTGGTTCAGGGACAGAACTGCCCCTTAAGCTGCAAAGACCAGGTCAGAACATGCTAGATACCAGTCAAGCATGCAGTGTGGACTGTGTGCATGAGGAACTGAGACAGCTGGGCTGCATGAGAGCTTGTGCTGATGGCAGATCTGAGTCTCTGCTTGTGAAGAACACCAGAGCTGCACATTCACCTCAACCTCCCTCCTGTCTCTTAGCAAAAGTACTTTGACTCAGGAGACTACAACATGGCCAAAGCCAAGATGAAGAACAAACAGCTGCCGAGTGCAGGACCAGACAAGAACCTGGTGACCGGTGACCACATCCCCACCCCACAGGACCTGCCCCAGAGAAAGTCCTCACTCGTCACCAGCAAGCTTGCGGGGTAACCTGGGCCCTCTCTTCCCCTTCCTCACCCACTGGACTTTTATATTATAGGCAGGGAATGGGCACCTAGTCGGAGCTCGGCTGGCCGTCCAGGGAAGACATTCTGCTGGGGGCTTAGCTTGAGGAGGGGCTCTGACTTCATTTCTTTGGGTAAATTGAAACTTCTACACCCTCACTGTAGCCCAGTAGAAACCCAAAAGTAGGAGAGACAAGACTGTGTAGCGCTGCAGCTACCCCTGTGCTGAGCAACGTGAGGGTGCGAGCTCTCCTGTTGCAACAAGCCTTTGCACAGGCTGAGTCTCGGAGCAGTGTGGCAGCTTCAGTGTCCCAAGGCTGAAGTGACACGGTGGGAAAGCTGAGTGAAGGAGACGCTGTCTGTGCTTTAAGTGTGTTGTCCCTTAGGCCTCCGTGCTTCGTGTTCCTATTGTGGGTGTTTAGGGAACCTTCAGAGAGGACAAGGGATTTGCTTGCTAAACCACAGTGCCCATCTAACCTCTGCTGTGTCCCTCCAGATGTTGCCCTGCTTCTCAAGGAATGTAAAGTTTGATGAAAGTTACTCATGAAACATTGGTGTCTTTTCTCTCCCAGCATGTTGCTTTGGAAAGGATTATGGGATAGTGGAAAGAGTTTAGGAGTCAGAATGCCTGGGCTGCAGTTCTGCCCATGCACAGTAGCCCTGGTCTATGAGCTTGGCTGGGTCATGTGGCCTCTCTGGATTCTGTTCCTCATCTCTAAAGAGAAGGAAACGTGTGTAGGTTAATTCTGACTCTAAAATCCTACACCTGCTGCAGCTGCTGCTCATCATAAAACCAAAACTGAGGCAGACCCATTGCCAGGCCTCAGCTCTGCAAAGCCAGAAATAGGGGGACAGAAGGGGTGCTCTGTGGGGGGAGAAAGTGTGAGGTTTAAGGGCCATACCTTCAGAGTCTCATAGGTGTCATAGCCTTCTTGAGAGAACAAACCTGAAGAAGCTAGCCCTGGGCGTTTCTTGACTCTACCCATTTTCCTGGGTCGACATTTGACCCTAGCTGCTACAAAGCTGCTCTGGCAGCAGATTGGATGGGCCTGCGGAAATAGGCACAGTCATGTGGTATTCTTGCTTGAGACATGTCATAATCAGATGCTAGCTGCATGTTAGGCGTGGAGGAAGAAGGGATGAGCAGAGCTGACCCCAGGAGTTAGTGTCCCTGCCAGCTGCAGCAGCTGGTCCTTAGCAGATGATTCACTGGAGGAGGCTGGAGAGAGGGTGTGGAACGGGAGGCAGCAGTCTGTCTTGCTGTGTCATCACTAGTTTGGCCTGGATCTTACTGAATGCCACCTGCTGGTTATCAGCAGAGGACCTGGGTGAGAACTGCTTAAAAGAGCAGGAAGGTGCAGTCTGTCTCCCCTTTACAGATCCCGTAGAATGTCTGGCGAGTTTGTTGCTATGTGTGTCAGGACAAAGCATGTAAATGTGCTCTTCTCCTGACTGGCTCTGTGGTCTCTGGTCTCATTCAGATTAGATAGGAGTGGGTTGGTGAGGAAGGAGTGGAGAGAGCAGGGTCCCGGGTCTCCCTGGCCCCCAAACTCCTTGACTCATTTGTAATTGTATATAATTTTTGTGTTTTTTGCTCCATTTTCTCATGCTGTCATCCTTAATCTAAAGTCCATGTGGGAAGGGGACAATGCTGAACATCACTGTATAGTTTCTTCAATGTCCCAGCCATGTTGTACATAGATATGTCATGTTATTATATATATAAATATATATATAATTTTGTACGTTTTCTTCATCTCCGATCTTCTCGAATTCTGTACCTTTTTCTCTTCTGTCTGAGCTGCCCTCTCTATTGGTCAGTTTTGTGTCTTCAAGGCTGGTGTTCGCGGTGAGTCTGGAAGGGACAGGAGGAATAGGGAAATCAAGCTAGCTTGTAATTCCAGCTATTCAGAAAGCTGAGGCATGAGGATTTGCTACTTCAAGGCTAGCCTGGGCTACAGAGTGAATGCAGAGCTGACCTTGGGAATTTAATGAGACCCGATCTCAAAAAAGGCAAAGAAAGGGCTAGAGAATATAGTTCAGATGTATAGAACAGTGCAGTTCAGTCATGCAGGAGACACTAGTTCCAGCCTCCAATAATGTACACAGTAGCTAGTGGGTTCACACAGGCACACATTCGTGAGGACAGGTGGAGACGGGGAAAGGGGAAGGAAATCACCAACTAGCAATTTCATTCTTCCATATGCTGAGGAAACAAATAGGCCTCGCTTCTCGAGCTTGTTTCTTAGTAAGGAGCGGTCATTGCATTTGGTCCCTCTAGATGAGTGTGTGGTGTGACCGGGGTCCCCACTCACTGCCTCACTGCTGGGCTTTCTTCTCCACTCTTGCCAGAGGCTGTGCTGGTATGGCTCCTGAGACAGGCATCCCCCTGCACTGGAAACCTCCAGTTACTTGATGTCTCAAAAATTGATTTTCTGTTTTCCATGAGTGTATCAAAAAGACAGAAAACATTCTGTTTGTGGATAGGAAAAGACTAAGTTTTTTCCCCAGCTTCCTTATGATCACCCAGGTATGTGTCGGGTAGCCTAATGAAGTACTTGGAGAAACCATGGGGTCAAGACTGGGATGGAATTGAAGAGGTTTTTTCCCTTTTACTTGACAGTATTTTTTTGTTTGTTTGTTTGTTTGTTTTTTGTTTCTTTTTGTGTTCATCCACAGTGGCCAAGTTGAATGATGCTGCCTGGGGCTCCA
The DNA here is from genome assembly GCA_030556225.1 of Cricetiscus sungorus. Lineage (NCBI taxonomy): Eukaryota > Metazoa > Chordata > Mammalia > Rodentia > Cricetidae > Cricetiscus > Cricetiscus sungorus. The sequence continues at coordinate 1,643,474 of JANBXA010000141.1, forward strand.
CCAGATCGTGAGACGCTGCCCACTTGGGGTCCTGCGCTGGCTCCTGCCCCTCCCTGCTTTTGCAGCCAGGGGTCAGGAGGTGGCCCAGGTGCAGACTAAAGAGGCAGAGACCCCTGCCCACTGGTGTCCCAGCACATGGAGCCACTTGGGCTGAGCACCAAGACCTTGAACTTTTTTTTGTTTTACATTTTTTCCAAATAACTCTTGAGAGAAATTTCATTGAAACCCCAAGGGTGGGGTTGAGGGGGAGTAGTGGAAGATGTGGGGGGAAATGACTAGAGTTTGTAGCTGGTAAAAAAAGACAATTTCCTATCGTTCTCCTTAGCCACAGGCTTGGGATGGATGCAAGGTGAAGGGATTTTCACAGGCCAGTGACAAGGCTTGAGTTCAACTCTGAAGAGAGATGGAGGTATTTGAATGTGGCTAGTGACCTGGAGTTAGGAAAAAGGAGCTCTGCTCATCACCTAGATTCAGTTCTGCAGAGCAAGATGAGGATTCACTGTGAATTGTTCCTTTAAGAAAAGTACTGTCCTTGAAATAGATTTGCTATGGGGAGAAGGGCAGTGAGTGGAGAGCCCCACAGAGCCCTGGGGAATTTTTTCAGTATTTGAAATAAAACAAGAACAACAACAAAAAAACACCCATGGAAAAAACCAAACCCAGAAATATTCTGAAGCAGTTGGTGTGTTTTATTGGGGTTCTGGAGGGTGAAAATGTGATTGGGGGGAAATGGGTGTGGTCCCTGAGTTTGCAAGGAACACAGGACTCTCTCGGGGTAGACAGTCTGACCTCCTGACTTGGGAGTCACTTGGGAGAGGGAGCCTGAATGTTGGTGCACAGATCAGGCATTTGCTAGCCACTGACCGTCCTCTGTAGCTAATACAGAAGGTGCAGCACCCTATAAAATGAGAGGTCCAGAGTACTTGATTAAATGGTGTACTGTTGCCCAAAGTTGAGTCCAGTCTCAGCAGAAATGGGGCCCCGTTCTTCCTTCTCCCCTTTAGTTTCTATTCCTGAGTTCTGTGTCTGTGTGGAAGAAATAGAAGTTCTTAGTAATAAGCAAAAGAAACTGGCCTTTCTGTTCCTGGCCGGCAGAAGGCAAGTGACTTATCTCCACATGATATCCCAATCTGCCTTCCTCAGATCCTGCCACTGAGAGCTGTTAAAGGGAAGTGCAGGGGACAGCTGAGTGAAATCACCAGTTTTCTGGGGTGGGGGTGGGTCCACTAGAAAGGAGGCCTTGCTCTCAGTATTTATGACATTGCTTTTCTTAGTTAAGCTTTCCAGGTAAATTTTGTAACTGCTTGAGATGTTTCTGCCTTTCTCTTCTGACTCAACCAGGACATTAGGATGCTTCCTAAAAGTTTGTCCTGCTGAACAGTGAGCCTGGTTGAATGAAAGAGCATTAAAAAGTGCTGAGCTGGGACACTGTCACAATACCTGGAATCCCAGCCCTTGGGAGACAGAGACAGGAGGATCAGGAGTCCCTGTTTTGAAGAAAACACCTGGGCATGGTGGTACTTACTTGTAAACCTAGTACTCCATAAGTAGAGGCAAAGGATCACATGTTCAAGGCCAGCCTGCTCTGTATAATGGGTTACATGTCAAAGCTATGTGGTAGGAGTCTCAAAACAAAAACCAGTTGGTTAAGGGTACTTGAAGCCAAACCTGAGTTTGATTCCTGGAACCCACAACAGGTAAGAGAATGTATTCACAACGCCCAGTAGAGGGCACTGTCAATGCAGGATGACATGCAAAAAAAAAAAAAAAAGTTCATTAGCTGAAACAATGAAAAGTTGAGTGCTTTGACAGGAATAAACCAAAAGCTATGTATTCCTGATGTAAGCAACGGTGCTATGAGATCTCTTAATTCCAAGCCTCTTCCCAACGTCCACCAAATGCATGTGCCTGGAGAATGGGAAAGCTGTGTCACAGCATCCAGACAGTGCAGGTTCATTTCCATACAAGTGAGGAAGTTGAGATATGGAAATAAGTTGCTTGGAAAGCAGCAGGCCAAGGAAGAGCTGGTGTTAGCAACTAACCTGTGGTGGTATAACCTCCCTGCTGCTCAGGAGTCCCTGGACCTTAGTTAGAAGCTGTAGCCTGGGTACCAAGAAATGGTTTTGGATACTTACATACCAGCTTTAACATCTGCTATTTGGAGCAGGGCAATGATAGGACATACCTGTAATCCCAGCACTCTGGAGGCAGAGGCAGTCGCATCTCAAAGCCAGTCTGGTCTACATAGTGAGTTCCAGAACATCCAGGGCTACACAGTGAAATCCTGTCTACAAAAAAAAAAAAAAAAAAATACTATTTGAGGCTGGAGAGATGGCTCTGTAGGTAATGGACTTGCCACATGAGCCTGACAGCCTGGTGAACTTCCAGAACCCACAGAAAGGAGGGGGCAGATACCTGACTCCTCAGAATACAGGCACACACACATGTAATAAAATTGTTTTAAAATAGGGCTGGACTTTAGCATGGTAGTGGTGCACGCCTTTAATCTCAGCACTTGGAAAACAGGCAGATAGATCTCTGTATGAGTTTAAGACCAGCCAAGGGCTATATAGTGACACCTGTCTCTAAATAGATGAATGGATGGATCAATAGAGGGTCTGAAGTAGTAGCCTTTTAACCCATCACTTGGGAAGTAGAAGCAGGTAGACCTCTGAGTTCAAGGTCAACCTGGTCCACATAGTTCCAAGACAGCCAGTGAGACTCTATCACAATATCTTAATTATTACCATTTATTCTTTATTCGTGCAAGGACTCAAGCAAACAAGGCAAATTCTGTAACCAACATTTTTCTCAGGTACTTTTCTTGTGTAACCTAGGCTGACCCCAAACTAGACTCTGCCCCATCCTGTGTGCTGAGGTTGAAGGATGCAGCCACAGCTACACCGGGCTCTACTGATGTTTCTGCCAGGCATTTTCTGAAGCCTATCTCACAAGAACTTGGCTGGTGAAGGCTCTTCCACTGCTCTAACACCTGGGGGATGATGGTGACTTTGGATGTACAGAGTGGCAGGAATCGAGTCACTAGTCCACCAGTATTGACTTTAATTAGTATACCTACACATAGAAAAAATAGATGCCAGACAAGATGGCACACACCTGTAATCCTAGTATTCAAGAGACTGAGGCAAGAGGATTGTCACAAGTTCAAGGCTAGCCTGGGCTACATAGACCCCCCCAAAAAAAAAATAATGGTACACAACTAATCTTAGAGGTAGAGATAGAGAATGAGGAAATCAAGGCCAGCCACATGCCAGTAATCCAGTTCTCAAAGGCCTGTAACTACCTAGCTAGTTCTAGGCCCGCCAGGACTACATAGCAAGCTGCACCTGCTCAAGCAGCTTTTATGACCGCCCTGGAGGAAACCAGAACGTGAAGAGGAGGTCTCTACAAAGCATGCTATGTGCCATGCTTATGATTCAACAATGGGAAGGAAAACTTGAGAAGGCAGCATAAGCTTCCCTGGAGCCCCTACGTATAAAGCCAGGCAGGGGGACTAGGCATACAGCCCCAAGAAGAGACCATCCAACTGAATGTGTGTGCTGGCATACAAGCCTGAGCCTTGAGAAGGAGGGAGGGTTTCAATGGTCCAGTACCGTGCTAAAGCCTAAGATGGATGATCCATGCCACTGCTCTCAGTGAGATGACAATGATGGGGAAAGGAGGGAATAAATGCCATGGTAGCATTACATTCTAGCAGTGGTGGTCCATCTTCATGGGGATAGAATAAAAAAACAGTATTTCCTGTAGCAGGCTTTCTTGGACCACCAACTCCCAAATTGTTACATGGATACTTATTAATTACGAATGCTCAACCTTAGCTTAGGCTAGCTAGCTTTTTTTTTTTTTTTTAACTTAAATTAACCCATTTTTATTACTCTGTGCTGTCCCAAGGCACATTTACCTCATCTGAGTACAGTCCATCCTGCTTCCTGCCTGCCTGGTCCCTAGCTGGCTGCTGCTGCCCCTACCAACTGGCTGGCTGGCTCTCCTTTTCTCTCTGCCCTCTAGCCTTGCCTATCCCTCCTCTGCCTAGCTATTGGTCATTCAGCTTTTTATTAGACCAATCACGTGCCTTAGGCAGGCAGGGTAAAACAGCAACACATCCAAACATAGTTAAGCAAATGCAGCATAAACAAATGCAATACATCTTTGCACAGCAGTCTCCCGGATAGTTTGAGCAGTATTGTCAAGCACCATGCTAAACAGATAATTAGGATCAACTCTAATCCTCAGCTCTATAACATAGGTTCTTTTGTTTTGCCTTGTTTGCAAGCATCTCTGTCCCAGTCTGTAATTCCAGTTCCAGGGGATCCTACACTGTTTTCTGGCTTCCATAGGAATCAGGCATACATAGAATTCACATACATATGCACAGGCAAAACACTATCCACATGAAAAGGAATGGGGGATACAGGAAAGGTGGTGCACACTTGTGATCCTAGCGCTTGGGAGACAGGCAGGAGGATGTAGTAAGACTGTCTCAAAACAAACCATGTGTGGTGGCAAATGTTTGTATCCTAGCACACAAGTCACAGAGACGAGGATCACCACAAGTTTGAGATCAGCCTGCTCTACACATACGTATAAAGGGAAAGGGGAAGCCCATTATGTGTGAGCTCTAGGCACATGGGTCTTAGAGTTAAGGTAGAACGTACTGAGTTAACAGCAGAGGGAGGGTCCAAGACTTCATGAGGAAGTTCTGACAGCAGCTTCCGGCCATGAGGAGGAAGACACTGGCAGAGGTGCAACAGACACTAGAAGGCCACAGCAGGGGCCGAATCAGGTGACTCTGCAGACTCTGGGCTGGCCAGACAGGGCTACAAAGGAGGTGTCAGCTCCCATAGGAGGATGTGTGCCGGAGGCGTAGCAGCCACCAAGGGGATTTCAAGCAGGGGTCTGCTCCTGTCTGTTTTAGATGACTCTAGGCCAAATTTATCTTTTGTTCATTTGATCGAGATGCATTCACATGTGTGTGCTGGTGCACTCACCTGTGTGCGTGTATGTGGAGGGCAGAGGTCAGTTGCAATTGGATCAGCCAGTTAAGTTTTTTTTTATTACATTGTTTATTTAGTGGGGGTTGGTGGGAGGAGGCAAGTGCCACAGTACACTAGCAGAGGTCAGAGGACAGCCTGTGGGAGTTGTTTCCCTTTCTGCTTAGCTGATCTGGAATTTGTTAAGTAGAATAGGTTGGCCTTGAACTTTCCAGATCCTCTGCCTCCCAAGTGCTGGGATTAATAGGCATGCGCCATCGTGCCTGGCTACAGAATGGATTTAATGGCAGCGAGACTGCTTAGTTTTAAATCCTGGTTTTTATATTTTGATTGGGGGTGGTGGTGATGTGTGGCTGTCCGGGTGTGCATGTGGGGCACAGAGGTCAACTCAGACATCATCCTCTGGCACCCAGCACATGCCACCAAGCCTGGCATCAGGTGGAGCTGGAGTCCAACTCAGGTCCTCACGTTTGAGTAACACACTATGCACCCTGTTCCTAGCTGGATTTTTATTATTTAAAAACAAATGTTTATTTTAATGTGTATGAGTGTTCTACCTGCACGTATGTATGTGCACCACCTTTTTACCTGCTGCCAGGGAGGTCAGAAGAGGGCATTAGAGTCCCTAAAACTGAAATTACAGCTCATTATGAGCCACCTAGTGGGTGCTGGGAATCCAGCCTGATTTTTTTTTTTTTTTTTTTTTGCACTTTATTTATTTGTTTGTGTATACACGAGCACTACAGCATGTGTATGGAAGTCAGATAACAACCTTTGGGAAATGGTCCTCCCCTCCCCTCTACCATGTGAACACCGGGGATGGAACTTAGGTAGTAAAGCTCATCCACAAATACCTTTACCATCTCACCAGCCCAATTTTTTGTTTTTGTTGTTTTGTTTTACTCTAGGCAAGTTTCTTAAACTGCCTCAATTATATACAGTGATGTGCATATCTACCACACAGAGTGTATGATTAAATTATATAAGACAAGGCATGTAAGACCCTTCGAGGGCCATAGTGTGTACAAATGTGGCTCAGGTCCTCAAGGGGTTCACTGTCTATGGGAAATAGATCTGAGCTGTGGAAAAAGCTCAGTGGCAAAGCACTAATCTAGCATACACGAAGTCCTAGGTTCCATCCCCAGTGTCATATACACATAGGTAGGTAAGTAGGTAGGTTGGAAGGTAGGTAGAATACATACAGGGACTCTGGGCTGGAGAGATGCTCAGTGGTTAAGAGCACTTGTTCCGCCAGCATGAGAACTTGAGTTCAAATTCCCAGGAATGGCTGTGCCTCAGCATTGGAGGGCTGCAATTGGCAGTCCCCAGGAACTCACTGGCCAGCCAGCTGAGCAGAGATGTAACCTGTTTCAATGAGAGACCCCATGTTGGTCCAATAAGGTGAAGCACGAAAGAGGAAGACACCCAGCATCCTGCTTTGGTTTCCTCATGCGTGTGCACCAAAGAGAATACAGAGCGAGCTCCCATGCTGAAGTGGGATAAAACAGCTTGCTCTGAGCACATGCAGGGGCAGGGCCCCTCACTCTGAGAAGGGTGGGCAAGCAGAAAAATGTTTTTTAAAAAGCAAGTCTTTAAGCCCTTCAGGCTGAGTGCAGAGTTTACAGGCTCTGACTATATACAGGCTAGGAACTCAAGATCCAATTATTGAAGTGCTGGATGGGAGGGAGACTAGACCAGCAAAGCTTCTCGGAAGAGAGCATTCAAGCCACTTGGAGAATGAGCAGGAGATGAGGTGAGAAGGTATTTCATGGAGGTTGTAATCAGAGTGTCACACTTTGAGGGGTCTGTGTCAGCACACATTAGGTGAGGTAGATTAGTCATGGGGACCACAGGATGGAGGGCTACACAACAATATGACAGTCTCTTTATGTCGAGCATGCTCACCAAGTGCTCTCTGGCTGGCCCTCGCTGGCCTGGCTGGCTCTGAGCCTCTAACCCTCTTCCTGTCTCTGCTTCCTGCTCCTGTGATTACAGATGCTCACCTCCACTTTTGGATCAGGAACTTCCTCTCACATAAGGCCTCTTGTAGCTGGTGATGTCACTCAGTGAGTGGAGTGCTTGCCCAGCACGGGCCCTCACAAGTTCCAGTCCCCCCTTGGCTACACAAGGGGTTCGAGTCGAAGAAAGGCTTAGACTGCATGAGATCCATCTAAGATGGGATGGAGTGGTGGGATAGAAGGACTAGAGCTTATGCAGATGCATACATTAGACCGGGGATGTCATCCAGAAGAAAGGACAATGTAAAATGATTCACAGTATTACCTTCTGCAAACTAAAAATAATTCGTCTCGGGGTGAGAGCAGAGGTGGGAAGAAGGAAGCAAGAGCCATCATAAATGCCCTTTGAACTTTATCCTAGAAGCATTGAGAACTTATCTAAAGGTTTTGAGCCAGATGTGGCACATGCCTATAAATCCCAGCACCTTGGGAGGAGAGCTGCAAATGTCAGGCCAGCCTTCACTAGACATAGCAAGTTTCCAGACCAGCCTGGGACGCAGAGGCTGTCTCTCAGAAAACCAAGAAATGATTTTGAAATGGGCATGGGAGTTGAAACCAGAGCATCACAGTTAGAGGGCTGTCGAGATGCTCAGGGTAAAAGCACTGGCTGTTCTTGCAGAGGACCTGAGGGGTGACAATAGCTGTAATCCCAGGTGGCGCTGAGGTGGGAGGCTAGTGAATTTACATAGCATGAACTACCAAGTGAATTGGGGTCAGGGTGACTTCCCCTAAGGTATAGATAATATTTAAAGTCAAATGTATGCTTTTTGGTTGTGAACCTAGCCTTTAACGGCTGAGCTATTTTCCCAGCCCTAATGTCAAATGTAAAAGATGAAATAGGCTGCAGAGATGGCTCAGCAGTTGAAAGCACTGGCTGCTCTTCTAGAGGATCAGGTTCAATTCCTAGCACCAACATGGCAGCTCACGACTGTCTGTAACTCCAGTTCCAATGAATCTGGTACCCTTACACAGACATATATGTAGGCAAACAGCAATGTACATAAAATAAAAATAAACCTTTGAAAAGATGGAATAGTTAAGAGCATTTGTTGCTCTTGCAAAGGACCTGAGTTCAAAAAGCATGTGCCACCCACCATGTCCAGCTGCCGTTTAAACCACCCTCTTCTTAACTGCCAAGTCATCCCGTGTCATTCAGGTCTACATGCAGGACCTCGCCTCTGCCAGTCTGTTGAAGTTGGTCTTAGGAAGGCTAGAAATTACAAATCAAGTGGATACTCAGTTCAGGAGGCCGAAACGGGGAGATCTTAAACTGAAAGCCAATCTGAACCACTTAGCAAGTTTGAAACCTGCCTCGTGTTTATAGGAAAGGGGGTGGGGATAGACCTGTTTGAAGGGTTGAGTGGGAAGGATAACTGGACATTGGAGCTCATCCTGCAAAGATGGTAACTAAACCAGGATCTGAAAGGAAAGGAGAGTGTGGACCTGAGAGCCCGGGGCATGGGGTTCAGTAGACAATTGCCGAGCGCTCGCTCGCTTGCTGTGTGCCAGCCCCTTCCAGCTGCTCCACTGAGTCTGGGTGGGAAGCCAGCTGAGGAAGAAATTAGTTTTAAGGAGAGGATGCGGACCTTGTCTTGTCTGGACTGACAGCAGATCATGATAGAAGGCAGGCAATGATGGCCGTCCTTCTCTGGCCACCACAATTTTCTTTTTTATAGAGAAGGCTGTAGATGGAACTTGTCCAGGCAAGTACTTTACTACTGAGACTATGTAAGACCCACGAGAGCGTGATCCTTCGCGCTCCCACTCAGGAAAGGCGCCCCCCAAATCACTCACGAGAAGTGGTCTTGATGCAAATGCATAAGGTCCTTTATATTCCAGTATACTGGGGTCGTCAGCCATGGTAGAGGGCTTAGCGACGACCCCTAGCACAGATTTGAGACAGCTTTTATAGGGTTACAGCAAAGCCCGCGCATCGTGAACCAATCACCTCGTAGTATCCAGTGCAGACCAATTACTTTAAAGTATCCAACCCTGCCCTTAGCCCAGGAAGTCTGCTTTCGCACAGGCTTCTGGGTGTTCATTCACTACCGTAAACATTAAAGTAGGTGACCATCAGCTTGGGATTTAAGACTCCCAGCTTCCTGGGTTTTTGGGGAATTAGGCTAAATTTTTCCATCCTAACAACTACATGTGGAGACTGTCTGAAATGAACAACCAAGGGCTAAGGAACAGACTGGAAAAGAGGAATGTGTCAGAGTACCTGCTCACAGTTCTCTCCGGCGGTACTCAGTTGCCTGGGTATAGGAGTGAGGAAGGAAGGACGATTGTGTAGGGAGGGCCTGGGTCATGACTTATTAGACACATAAGGTGGATTGGCTAAAGGAAAAAGGGGCAAAGGGTGGTTTGAAAACTCCACCTGTCCTAGATAGATAAGCCTAGGAAGTCATTATCAGCAGCTCAACAGAAACCTTACGGGTTAAAGAACAAATGATTCAGTGCCAGTGTCACTTCCGCCGGTGTCGGAGTCTGAGACTTAGGAGTCTGGTGGCTGGGCTGGGTGCAGGTCATGAGGTGCAGGAGAGGTCAGCTACTCTGGGACTTCCCACACAAGGACGGTGAAGCGGAGGATTTGTGTATCTGTGTGCCGTTGTGCTGTCATTTTTGGAAGATTAGGTCTTCTTTGTTTATTTTGAGGAGGGGTGTCCTGAAGCTGAGGTTGACCTAGACCTTAAATAGCTATTTGACCTTGAATAGTTCGCTTCCCCTCCCCTACTCCACTGCTAAGACGCGGGCTTCCAGCCACAGCAGTTTTGTTGGTGCAAGTTCCCCAAGAAGAGCAATAAAATGCTTAATCAGGCTGGAGATGGCTTAGCAGTTGAGAGCACTGACTGTTTGTTCTTCCAAAGAATTGGTTTCAATTCCCAGCACCCATATGACAGCTCACAACTATCTGTAACTCAAGTTCTAGGGGATCTGACACCCTCACATGTGGGCAAAACACCAACACACATGGAGTACATACCCCGCACTTGGGAGGCAGAGGCAGGCAGATCTCTGTGAGTTCAAGACCAGCCTGGTCTACTGAGTGAGGTCCAGGACAGGCTCCAAAGCCACAGAGAAACCCTGTCTCAAAAAACAAAAACAAAAAAATTTTTCAAAAACTAAAAAAAGTCTTAATTAGTACAGAAACTTTTTTTGTTTGTTTTTCTTTTTCCAGACAGGGTTTCTCTGTGTAGTCCTGGCTACCTGAAATTCACTCTGTAGACCAGGCTGGCTTTAAACTCACAGAGATCCGACTGCCTCTGCCGCCTAAATGCTGAGATTAAAGATGTAGAACACCACCTGCCCACATAGTATGCTTTTAAAACGAATTAATGGACTGGAGAGATGATTCTTGTAGAGAACCCAGGTTCAATTCCCAACACCTGCATGGCAAGCTCACAACCATCCATATCCAATTCTAAGACACCAGGCACATGTGGTGTACAGACAAACATGCAAACACTCACACACATAAACTAATATTTTTTAAAGTTAAATATTCATAGATACTATGTCTAAAAAGAAAAAAAAAACCTACCTCAGCCTGCTAATTATTGGCATCTGGGTCATAGAGTAGTTTTCAAGGTAGGGTCTTAATCTCATTACATTGTTATTACTACTATATATTAATGATACATAATGGTTTTGTTATGACACTTTATATATATATGTTAATCCTGAAGTTTGAGAGAAACCAATTCTACAATTTTGAGCCAGATTTGAAGCAAGCTTTAATTAAATATTGGCCAGGTTGATGGATTCTGGCCAGGACTCTCCCTAGATTCCCAGGGAATGGCCAAGAGTGATGTTTTGCACGGGCTTAAAAAGGCAAAACCCACAATTCACCATATTTCCCACCAGGTCCAATGGGGAGGTGGGGGCAAGCATACATCCTGACTTATTTCCTGCCTGTGTCTCCCACCTACATGTGACCAGTCAACATCTGGTGGCATAGTTGGCTCAAACAAGCTTGTTTAGGGGAGTGAAACATTGCATTCCAGGAAGTTATCTTGTCCTTGGACAAGTGGGGCTTACAGGTTAACTTTGGCTCTTATGAATACATTTGGTTATCATATTCACTCCAAGGTTTCCTGACTCCCTCTTCTACGCATCCTGATCGTTATTTCAGTGTTCCCAATGAGTTTAATTAGAGATGCTTTTTTAACTTTTTGTTTTACTTTGCTGTTGTTGAGACATGCTGTTCTATAGCCCACACTAGACTGTGTAGCTGAGGATGATCTTAATCTCCTGCCTCTACCTTCTGAGTGCTTTGATGATAGATGTAAGTAAGCCAACTCATGGGTGTTTATGCGAGGCTAGGGGTTGAACCTGGGGCTGCAGGCTTGCACTCTTAACTGAGTCTGCTTCCCAACACTAATGTGCTTTTTGCAAAAGGAAAATTAAAGTATCTAACTTAGAAAAAAAATGAAGGGACTTGGAGAATTGATTCAATGAAATATTTAAATAAATCCAGAATTGTGGGAGTCTAAGGAGGAATGGATGAAGGTCATTGTGGGTCCTAGTGTAGGAACAGGACTAAACACGAAGAGGAATTTAGCCCAATGGGAGCAACCCTGAAGCGGGAGGGGCCCTCTGTCCTGTCATCAGGAGCACCTTTACTCAGGAAGGTCCAGAATTCATGCCATAGAGTGGCACACTTCTGAAGTCCAACACAGTCCAACACATGGATAGTTAAGGTGGAAAGGTCAGCAATTCAGGGTCATCTTTAGCCACAGGGCAGGTTCCAGTCTGCCTGGGGTTACAGGAAACCCACCTTTAAAAAAAAATCAGAATGGAAATCCAAGTGACTAGGAAACTCTATTTACTGAGGCAGGGTTTACAGGGATGGGAAGAAATTGAGCTAAATTAACCTAAATTTTCCCAAATTTGTGAGACTATTTCAAGCAAAAGAGAAGCCAGGGTAGGGACAGGACAGGATGGGGAAAGGCTTCTACCAAGTGGAACTGAGGAACCGGATGGAGTAAAGTTGCAACTTCCTCCTGCAAATCCTTCAGTCTCAGCTGTCAGCTGGGTGCTGTGGTGTGTGTGTGTGTGTGTGTGTGTGTGCTGTGGTGTGTGTGTGTGTGTGTGTGTGTGTGTGCTGTGGTGTGTGTGTGTGTGCGCTGTGGTGTGTGTGTGTGTGTGTGTGTGTGTGCTGTGGTGTGTGTGTGTGTGTGTGTGTGTGTGTGTGTGTGTGCTCTGTGGTGTGTGTGTGTGTGTGCTGTGGTGTGTGTGCTGTGGTGTGTGTGCTGTGGTGGGTTGTGTGTGTGTGTGTGTGTGTGTGTGTGTGTGTGTGTGTGTGTGTGACTAGCCCCAGCTACTACAACAGTTAATGCCAGAGGGCTGCAGAGAGGCGCACTCATAAAAGCTGTTTTAGTATTAGCCACAGAGCACCTTGGTGCTTGCCACCTCTGAGAAGATGTTGGAAAAAGGCAAAATTTTATTCAGTAGTCAACAAGCACTAATATTTTCATTTTTATTTTAGATTTGATTGTTTTATGTGTATAAGTGTCTTGCCTGTAAGTGTATCCACATGTGTGCCTGGTGCCTAAGGAATCAGATTGTGACCCACCACATGAGTGCTGGGAACCAAACCTGGGTCTCTACAAGAACAATGAGCCATCTCTCCAGCTCCAAACACTAAATTGTTTTTTAGTTTGTTTGTTTATTTGGTTGTTTTGTGTTGTTGTTTTTATTTGGGTTTCTCTGTGTAACAGCCTAACTATCTTGGAACTCACTCTGTAGACCAAGCTGGCTTCGAATGCAGAGATCCACCTGCCTCTGCCTCCCAAGTGCTAGGTATTTAGTTGATTTTTTTAAAAATATATATTTAGTTTTATTTTATGTGCACATTATTTTAGTGTGGCATTATGTAGCTCATGTATTTTTATTTTGCCTGCATGTATGTCTGGGTGAGGGTGTAAGATATATTGGAACTGGAGTTACAGACAGGTGTGAGCTGCCGTGTGGGTGCTGGGATTTGAACTTGAGTCCTCTGGAAGAGCAGCCAGTGTTCTTAACCATTGAACCATCTCTCCAGCCCCCAAACACTAAATTCTTATTGCCAAACATTAAACTACTTTGTGTGGCTTCGAAAGTCCTTATAATTTTTGGTTCTTCTATCCTAGGTTTTAGTATCTGTCTTAATACTAACATGCAATTTTGTGTCACAAATAACTGTGTTTTATATTCTTGGTGGCTTTTGGTTTTTTAGATAGGCTCTCTTGTAGCTTAAGCTGGTCCCAAGTGCTCTTGTAGCTTAAGCTGGTCCCAAGTGCTCTTGTAGCTTAAGCTGGTCCCAAGTGCTCAAGTAGCTAACGATGACCTTGAACTCCTGGAGTTAGTACAGGAGGCGGTACCTTTAGGCCAGGCCCCAGCCGGAACCAGGACTTGCTTCACACAGCTGTGTCTGGCTGGGACTGGGAACAAAGAGCAGTCTTGTGATGATCCAGCTCTTGCTTTAGGACGCCTGGCTCCTCCATGCCCTTTGTCATTATATCTGCTGTGCTGAAGCAGAGCTTCCCACCACTCCTGGAAGGCTGTAAAGTCTCAGATCTCACCTTTATCAGGGGATTTTGGTTGGGAGGCAGGGGGATTTTGCCTAGGGAAGTACTCTGAAAGCCCCTCTCTGACGAGTTCCATCCCCGCGCTGCCCCTTCATGGTGGCGCCCCTCCCCCATCTCTCATTCTCACTCTTTTTTTCTTTTTGAGACAGAACCCTGACTGTCCTAGAACTTGCTGTGTAGACCTGTGTAGACCCACCAACCTCTGCATCCCCAGTGCTTGAATTAAAATCATGGACCACTCTGCCAAGCCTTCATTCTCACTCTTTCTTTTTAATTAAGTCTTTGAGAATTTCATACAATATATTCCAGTCATATTCGCTCCAGCTCCTCCCTAACTCCCCCTAGATCCATGTCCCTTAACCCCCTTACTTTGTGCCCTCTTTATTTCATGTTATATTATTGTATTGTATGGGTTTGGCTGTTTTGTCTGCATGTTTGTGCACCATTTGTGTGCCTGATACCCATAGAAGCCAGAAAAGGATGCCACATCTCATAAAACTGGAGTTATGTGTGGGTGCTGGGAATCAAACCCTGGTCTTCAGGGAGAGCAGCAAGAGCTCTTGATCACTGAGCCATCTCTCCAGCCTGCCTATCTATCTATCTATCTATCTATCTATCTATCTATCTACTCCAGCCTATCTATCTATCTATCTATCTACTCCAGCCTATCTATCTATCTATCTATCTACTCCAGCCTGCCTATCTATCTATCTATCTATCTATCTATCTATCTATCTATCTACTCCAGCCTATCTATCTATCTATCTATCTATCTATCTATCTATCTACTCCAGCCTATCTATCTATCTACTCCAGCCTGCCTATCTATCTATCTATCTATCTATCTATCTATCTATCTATCTATCTACTCCAGCCTATCTATCTATCTATCTATCTATCTACTCCAGCCTATCTATTCATCTATCTATCTATCTACTCCAGCCTATCTATCTATCTACTCTAGCCTATCTATCTATTCATCTATCTATCTATCTATCTATCTATCATCTATCTATCTACTCCAGCCTATCTATCTATCTATCTATCTATCTATCTATCTATCTACTCCAGCCTATCTATCTATCTACTCCAGCCTATCTATCTATCTATCTACTCCAGCCTGCCTATCTATCTATCTATCTATCTATCTATCTATCTATCTATCATCTATCTACTCCAGCCTATCTATCTATCTATCTATCTATCTATCTATCTATCTATCTATCTACTCCAGCCTATCTATCAATCTATCTATGTTAGTTTTTCGAGACAGGGTTTCTCTGTGTAACAGTCCTGGCTGTCCTGGAACTCATTCTGTAGACCAGGCTGGCCTTAAATTCACAGATGTCTACCTGCCTCTCTGCTTCCCAAGTGCTGGGGTTAAAGGTGTGAGCCACCAATGCCCAGTTCTTGGCTTTATTTTTCAATAGCCCCTCAACTCTACTTTGTGCTGCTCAGTTATTCCTGGGTGTAGGGCTGTCCATGAGAGCACGGTCAGCCTACCAGGAGCCACTTGAAGAAAGCTGCTCCTGAGCATACACTCCAGGGAATCCACACTGGCATAGAGACCCCTGCGCAGCCGTGTACTGCTGCACTAACCACACCCACCAGTGATGGAAACAGTCCAGATGAATGCAGAAAAACGGAGTGCATATACATAGAGTGGAGACGATTCCGCCATAAACAAGAATGAAATCACGCCAAGAAAGACAAATATTACAGTTTTCTCTCCTGAGCAAAATCTAAACCACACACACATATCTGCCATGAAAGTAGAAAGGGACTGTTTGAGGAGAGACAGCAGGAGAGGGGAGGGGGAAATGTGTGCAAAGTACCTGTATAATGCATGTATGGAAATTCCATGTGAACCCCATTGTTTTGTGCAATGAATCTATGCTAAACATTTTATCTACCTATTTTATTTATTTATTTATTTTGAGGCAGAGTTTCTCTGTGCTAATCAGTTTTAAAAAAGAAAAAACTGGATTTTTTTTTTCCCTTAAGGGCAGGGTCTCCTGTATTCTTGTTGGGTCTAGAACTCATTATGTAGCCAAGGATCACCTTAGACTTCTGATCCACCTGCCTCTGCTTCTCAAGAGCTAGGATTGCATGTGTACTACCATACTGAGAATATTGTGCATGCTAAGTCATCACTCAACCCCTCGAGCCAGACCCACCACAGCCTCTGTG
Source organism: Cricetiscus sungorus (assembly GCA_030556225.1). Lineage (NCBI taxonomy): Eukaryota > Metazoa > Chordata > Mammalia > Rodentia > Cricetidae > Cricetiscus > Cricetiscus sungorus. Next base: position 1,659,263 of record JANBXA010000141.1, read on the forward strand.
AATGCTTGTTAAATCTATCAGAAGATTTAGCTGGGAAAGACTGAGATGAATAGAATTTACACGATACATCAACTTTTCTTACCTCTCTCTTGGACTCCCTCCTAGGTTCACAGAGCAGCATCCTTTTGTGTATTTGAAACAGAATTTCAATATTGGCTTAGGCTGGCCTGGAATTTCCTGTCCTTTGCCTGTGCCTCCTGAATGCTGGGAGGATCATGTCTGTGCATCACTAGACATTATTACTATTTTCAAACTGACATTTACTTTTGAAATTATTTTTCATCTTCATGCATTCATTTGTGGCGGGGGCAGGGAGCACATTTCAACATGTGTGTGGTTGTGTGTCTGTGGAGGTCCAGTTCACTCCCTTCACCAGCTCAGTCCCTGAGAGGGAGGTGACCTTACCCTGAGCTGTTTTGACCTATGCTAAAACTCAGATAACAGGACTTCAAACATCAAAGTGGGGCGTGGTACCACACACCTGTGATCCAGCACTTGAGCATGTAAGCTAGAAGCTCAACAGTTCAGAGCCATCATTGGCTACCGAGTCTGAGGGCAGTCTAAGCTACATGAAATGCTGGAGGGAAGAGAATTCAAACTTCAACACGCTTTTGTGGGAGTGTTTTTGTTTTGTTTTGTTTTGTTTTGTTTTGTTTTGTTTTGTTTTGTTTTGTTTTGTTGGCAGAGACAAATTGTGACTAAAGCCACCCCATGTGAATACTACATCAGCTTCGTAAAGGAAAGTCCTGGCAAAATTCAATTGTCATGAGTCTTTGACATTAAGGGTCAAGTCAAAATGCTTTTTATGATTAGGAAAATCTGAGTCATTCTCCAGCTTCCTCTATTGGATTTCTGAGTCACTTCCTCTTCTATTGACCCAAACTTACAAGAAATACCCACCGTGGGTGTGGTGGAACATGCCTGTAGGACAGCTCCTTAGAAGCCAGGGCCAGGGGAATGGCTTGAACCCAGTTTGAGGTCTGCCTGGGTAACAGAGTGAGATCTGAGAACGGGAGGGGAGGGGAGGGGAGGAGAGGAGAAGGCAGAAGGGGAGCACTGGTGGCTTGTGTCACAGTGCTTGCAAGGCATGAGTGAGTCCGGTGGTCACTGCCGCAGCTGGGGCATGCTGGAGATGTGTCTCAGTTGGTGGAGTGCTTTCCCAGCATACAGAAAGCCAGTTTAACCTCCTTTGCCATATGCCATACACTGGAGGGGTGGCCACCACTACAGTCTCAGCACTCAGAAGTTCAGTTACATTGTGAGTTCTAGGCCTGCCTGAACTAGTGAGACTCTGCCTAATAAAATAAAAGAGAGAAAAAGGAATATCCAAAGAACAGGTTTTTGAGAATTTGGGAACTAGTAGGGCGTCACAGATCGGAGTTCTGTGTAGTCACTACAGATGACGTAAACAAGGTTGAGAAATCACTCGTCTTCATGCCTGCATGGCCTCTGTCACGCAGCTTCTGCCCAGACCCTCTCCCTAGAACAGCTGGCCTTTTTGAAAGATTTTTATTATCTCACTTATGTGTATGTATGTGTGTCTGTGCTGAGGTGTGCACATGAGTGCAGGTACCTTTGGAGGTCAGAAGAGGGCATTGGATCCCGTAAGCTTGAGTTGCTGGTGGTTGGGAGACACCAGACATCATGCTTCAAACCAAACTCAGGTCCTCTGAATGAAGCAGGACCTCTCTCTCCAGCCCCTGATTGGCTGACTGATTTTTTTGTTTTTTGAGACAGGATCTTGCCCTGGCCTTGCAGCAGGCTTCAGTCTCCAGGTGCTGGAATCACAGGTGTCTGCCATTGGCCCTAGCTCTGAGAGAGTGGACCCCGATTAGACCACACACTGCACCCCAGGCTCCAGTGTAGAGTGCTTTTACTAGAAGTAAACTACATGCTACTCAAAATGAAGAGGCAGGAGGGAGAGAAAGGAAAGAAACCTCACAGGGCAGCATTTCTAACTGCCCAGCTGGGATGGGACAGTCTTCTGAGCAATGCAACTTTTGTTCTGAGGGCTGCCCTGTGTCTTTCAAGATGTTTACTAACATTACTGGCCAAGTGTGACTACTCACTCCTGTAACCTCAGTACTCTGGAGGCAGAAGCAAGAGGATCGCTGAGTTTGAGGTTAGCCTGAACTACCACAGTACCAAGACAACCAGGGCTACAGGACAAGAGCCCATCTCAAGAAAGGGGAGAACCAACCGCAAAAGCTGTCAGACATGTCACATGTCCCGTGGAGTCCCTAAGTGAAATTCCGGGGCTTGTGGAGGGAGAGCCTGCTCTTCACCCTGTCCCTTCCCACTTCCTCAGGGGCTACCACACCATCAGATGGGAATCTCAAGAGGCTGCAGGAATGGCTTCCTGGTTAAGAGCGCTGACTGCTCTCCAGTGCCCACATGACAGCTCGTGTCTATGACTGTAGTCCCAGGGGACACCATACTCTCTTCTGGCTACGGAAGCACACAGTTCCAGACATACCATCAGAAAAAATACCCTTACAGAGGGAAAGAAAGATGCACGTCTCCCTTTTTTCTCCACTCAGTGGGTGGCCTCGAAAGTGGCACCTGGGGTGAAAATGGGAAGCCACAGCTTCTGCCTTTCCGCCTGCTCACAAAGGGGATCCCCCAGTTGGATACAAGTTTACATACTTGGTAAAAATAACACAAAATATTTGCAAAACTTAACTTTACCCATGAGTGCTACAAATCTAGGTCAAGGCCTTGAGCCCCTTCTGGGCCAGGATACTTAGGTCATTTGTCAGCGAACAGTGTTCCCCTAAACCAGGAGCCAAGCTATGATCCCAGCAATCAGGACTCTAGGAAGGATGACCAGGGGTTCAAGGCTGCTTAGACTTCATAAGATGCCGTCTCCCACCCCCACCTTCAAAAACAAACCAAAAATACAAGAGTGTCTTCCTGAAACCCTGGGTTTGATCCTCGGAGCCTGAAAATTAAAAACAAAGTCCTTTCTTGCTGTAGCTGTGGTGGTGCATCTCTTTAATCTCAGCACTCTGAGGCAAGGCGGAGGCAGGGGGATCTCTGTTAATTTGAGACCAGCCTGGTCTGCAAAGTGAGTTCCAGGACAACCAGGGCTTTGTAGGGAGACCCTGTCTCAAACAAAACAAACAAAAAAGTCCCTTTCTTATCGTGAGAGGTAGTAAGTATAGACCGAGAAAACTGCCTTAGACTGGGAGGTTATATGGATGGATATAATGCCAAGCCATGCCAAGCAAGATTTTTGTTGTTTTGTTGTTGTTGAGATAGGATCTCACTGTGAAGCCCTGGCTAGCCTGGAATCCACAAAGTCCTAGGACTAAAGGTATGCAGGGCTCCTGAGGCTTGTTAATAAAGGACTGAGCCAGGGGTCAAGGCAGGCGGAAATGACGCATGGAGAGCAGGAGTGCAGGCTCCCGGGTGCAAATGCTTTCTCCTGCATGACATCCTTGGCTCAGTGGGAACACTTACTCTCCCTAGCCCATACTTACTGAGGCGCCGCACTTAAACAATTTAAACTGTAGTCACAGGAAGACAGGAACAGAGACTTGTCTAAACACACACTAAAACATGCACCAGGCTGAAGCGCAGTTTTGTTGTTCTGCTTGCACTTTTTCCCCTCTTAATTTGCTATTTTCCTATTTCTTCTCACTTTTTTGTGTTGTTTTATTTTGGGGTTTTTTTTTTTTTGTGGTTTTTGTTTTTTGAGATGGTTTCTCTGTGTAGTCCAGGCTATCCTGGAACTTGCTCTATAAATGGGTTGGCCTCAGACCCAGAGGTCCACCTGTCTCTGCCTCTTGAGGCTGAGATGAAAGGTGAGCGCCATCACTGCCCAACTTTGATTCACACTGTTATCCTTTGCCCTCCCACTTCCTGTGCTGATTCCCAAGTCAGTAGCACTGGTCTGAACCACCTTTTCTCCTTTGGGAATTCTCAGTTTAAACAGAATCGCAGGAGGTCTGAAAGAGGGAGGTGAATAACAGTAAAGTATAATGGAATAAATATATGGAAACAATGAAATCCATTACTTTGCATGCTAATTAAAAAACAACATTTGGAAACTGGGGGTCTTGGCACTTGCCTTTAATCCTAGCACTTAGGAGGCAGAAGCAGGTGGATCTCTGAGAATTCCAGGCCAGCTTGTTTTACAGAGCTAGTCTAGGACAGTCAGAGCTATGTAGAGAGACCCTGTCTCAAAAAACAGGCTAGCTATGGCAGCACCTTTAATCCCAGCACCACAGAGGCATTCTGTATAGCAGGCTTCAGGCCAGCCAAGCCTATACAATGAACCCTGTTTTGTTTCATTAAAAAAAAAAAAAGTTAATTAGCCAATAGTTGTGGTGCACACTTTTAATCCCAGCACTCCAGAGGCAGAGGCAGGAGGATCTCTGTGAGTTGGAGGCCACAAAGGGAGTTCCAGGACAGCCAGGGCTACATAGTGAAGTCCTGACTCAAAAAACAAACATTAGGGAAATTTGTAGCCTTCTCTAATGGTGGTTTTGACTTTATAAGCCTCTGACTAACATAGTTCACAGCATTTGCTGGGAATCCTGGATGGACCAGTGTCCATCATCCTGACCAGTATTTAATAAGGTTTGCTTCAAATTTGGCTAAAAGAGAAAAACATTAATTAACTATACATGATGGCTTTTCTCTACAGTCCTGACCCTTAGAGGTACAGGCAGAGGGACCATAAATTCAGGGTGGAGGCAGCAGGATCTCTCAGCATGCATAGGTACTTGCTGTTGCTGAGCCTGAGGATGTGAGTTTAATCCCCAGGATCCACAGGGTGGAATGAGAACTCCCAGAATGTGTCCTGTGAGCACACTCACTTCGGCACACACAAATAAATAAATAAAACACATTGCTAAAAAGACATCCTTAGCTACATAGTGAATTTGCAGCTAGTTTGGGCCTTGTCTGGAAGAACAGGTCATAAACATTATACTTTCCTGCCTATGGGTTTGGTTTTTGCACTGTACAAACCCTATTCAAGAGGCTGGCTGAATGTATAGCATGCTGTTACTGCTACTACTGCATGGTTTGTGTGGCTTCTATGGGAGTTCTTAGGAAATCTCTCTCTCTCTCTCTCTCTCTCTCTCTCTCACACACACACACACACACACACACACACACACACACACACTGTATTTTCTCCCTTTGGGGGGTAAGGTGGACAGAGATGTTTGTTCCTGCTTAACAGGGTCCCACATAGGCCAAGCTAGTCACAGACTAAATGACCTGGAGGCCCTGAACCTTATGCCTCCATCTCACTAGTCCTGGGATTACAGATGTGTGCTTCCCTATGTCACCTATGGATGCTACAGGTCTAACCCAGGGCTTTCTGGATGCTAAGTGAGCAGTCTGCCCCCTGGACTGCCACTGTAGCCCAGCACTTGTATTTCATAATCCTAGAGGACATGTAATTCCACCCCAAAGTAGGTAAGAGCGGCTCTTCTCCAATGTGATGAACATTCTATGACTTGGTCTGTAAGGCATATGGACACCAGGCGAAGGGCCAGGGAAGGACAGGAGGTAGATTTGGTAAGGGAGACTTTTACATGTAAAATGTTCACCTGGAGCCAGTGGGGCCCTCAGCATGGAATAAAAGTGCGTGCTGCCAAGCCCAACAATGTGGCTTTGGACCCTGGCATCCACATGGTGGAAGTCAAGAGCCACACCCACAAGCTGGCCCCTGTGCACAGCCCCAATAATTCATACATAGTGTAATAAGCTTTAAAAAAATTAAGCTGGCTGTTTTTAGCTGTGTTACCAAGACATACAGACATGAATTCTAGTGGGAAACACCAACATCAATGACAGTTTTTAAGAACTAGCTCCATAACTCCTGAGCCCTTTCATCCATTTTGAGTAGAAAAAAGTAGCTTTCTTCCTTCCTTCCTTTTTTTTTTTTTCTCTTGAGACAGCATCTCCCTCTGTGCTCAGGCTGGCATGGGACTCACAATGTAGCTCAGGCTAGCCTTGAATGTTCCATGATACCAATGATACCATTGCTCCAGCCTCCTGAGTGCTGAGAATTGAGAAGAGCAAGCCACCAAACTTGGGTCTTGTATTACAAGTGTAACCCTAGCACTTGGGAGACTAAGCCAAAGATTCAGGACCAGCCTGTGCTACACAACAACTAGATCCTAACCGAAAACAAAACAGAAAGTTTAGCGGTGGCCTCGCATGTTTAAATCTCTGTGGTCAGCCTCCATCATGCATACACACAAAGCTCTCTTCAGAGACAGCAAAAACTACAAGCATGCACTTAGTCCCATCTAATCCCTAGAAGAAGCACAGAACAATGCCTTAGACTTCCTAAAAGACTAAGAGTATGGGAAATACTCCAAAACAAAGGCTGGAATGGAACAGAGCCTTAGCTAACAAATTAGAGTCTGGGAATGTCCCTCAGTTGACAGTGCTTGCTGTAAACATGAGGCCTAAGGGAATCAGGAAGTTGAAAGCCATCCTTGGCTGCAGAGGGAGTGCAGTGTCAGTCCTACCACAAGATTGTGCCAAAAGTTAGAGGGCCTATGCCAGAGCATAAATCTGTCTGAGGAGAGAATCCTCGGCCACAGGGATGAAGTTCACAGAGCCAGGGGAAGACAAGCCTAGAGCCTGATTCCTGTGGTACCATTGAGTCAACAACACATAAGCATCCTTCCTTAGTCAGAGCCTTGAAGGACTTCTGCTCGAAGCCCCTCCTCAGTCTCTTTCCCCAGAAAGACAGCTTTATGAGATTTCTAGCTGACCAGCATCCCCACAGTTTTTCCTGCAGGGTATATTTATCTTCTTTGCATTTGATCCCCAGGAAATTGAGATTATTCCTTTTACTTAACAGTATGCCTAGGCACCTTTTGTTTTTATCTGCCTCCTAAATACAACAGCTTAAAAGTCAGACATTTTAGGGAGTTAGGACTTGTCAAACATGGCTAAGGCCTAGGGAACTGAAAACAGACTCCTACAGTTGTTAGGTGGGGCCCTGAATGAATAGTGACATTATTTACACGAGGAAGGCCACTTCTTCTGTAAGCTTGTGCCTACAACAGCACACCCAGAGTGTTTGCATGATGTCCTGTGCGACGTCGGTGGAGGAAGCATCGAGGTAATGTGCCTTCTTCAAAGACATCAGCAAGCTTGTTGAAGGTCTCCTCAGAAAGGTTCTGGGACGTTCTACCTCTTTAAAAATCCCATTTACTCTGTATGCTTGAGTCCTGTCATCATCATTATTGCTTGAATAGCCTTGACCAATGGCCCTGAGCTTCCCATTTCCAGCATAGTTGGAGGATGCATTTCACGGCAGTCTGGAGGGTCATGAATGCTATGTGCCTCAGTGAGTCTTTCCACAGCCTCCATGTCAGGTGACCATTTCCTCTCAACTCCGCCAGCATCTTAAGCTCTCTTCACCTCATTATATCTCCAGGAGTTGAAGGACCACTTCTCACACCCTCTCATCTTGATAAAGCACTCCCTTCAGCTACTCCAGACCAAGTGAAAGCCTGGTGTTGCTCTCTCTATCTCTAGACACTAAAGTGTGGTCCAGCTGTGACCTAAGCAGTGCTCAGATCAAGTAGCCTGGGTCAAGTGGCCAAGTAGCGCTAAACCATCACTACCTTGTACCTCCATTCAGACTGTTTAGGCCAGGCTAGCCTTGAACTCACTGATATCTACCTGCCCCTGTCTCCCAAGTGCTAGGGTTATAGGTGTGATCTTTATTTAAAACAAAAACAAAAAATCAGAAGCTGACCTTAAATTTGCTATGTTGCTGAAGATGACCTTAAACTTCTGATCCTCCTGCCTCTACCTTTCAAGAACTGGGATTACAGGTGTGTGCTACTGTGCCTGGCTATACACTTAAATCTTTAAACATTAAAAGTTGTCCTAATGTGATTTATACTCACATCCATCTAGTTTGAATGCTGTAGGAGCTAGGCCTGGTGCTGCAGGCCTGTGAGCCCAATACTACAGTGGCTGAGACAAGATGATGGAAAGTTCAGTACCCTTGATCTATATATAATGTGAAATGACCAGCCTAGGTACTTTATGAGGCCTTGTCTCAAAAACAAACAAACAAACAAAAAACCCAAACAAGAAAGTTGGATGAGACTATGTGGAGTCAGGTAAAGGGGACCAGCAAAAGTGGGACAGAAGGAAAGGGACCAGGCAAAATAGAGAGAGAGATGGCTCAGTGTTTAAAAGCACTGGCTGTTCTTCCAGGGGACCTGGGTTCAATTCCCAGCACCCATGTGGCAGCTCGCAACTGTCTGAACTCCAGTTCCAGGGGATTTGATGTCCTCTTCTGGCCCCCATGGGCACCACACACATGTGGTACACAGACAGGCATGTAGACAGAAAATAATAAAATGTTTTAAAGAGAAGAAACATAATACATATATGTATAGAAATGTTGAAATGGAAACCACTTCTTTGTATGTTGTCCAAAAAGTTAGTTTTCCTTTTTTTTTTTTTCTCTTTTTTTTTCAAGACAGGGTTTCTCTAGTCCTGGCTGTCCTGGAACTCGCTCTGTAGACCAGGCTGGCCTCAAACAGAGATCCTCCTGCCTCTGCCTCCCGAGTGCTGGGATTAAAGGCGTGCACCACCACTGCCTGCCTCAAAAAGTTAATTTTTAAAAAGTGAGAAACCCTAAAAAATTAAATAAAGCCAGGTATGATGGCACAGATCTTTATTCCTAGCACTCAGGAGGCAGAGGTAGGTGGATCTTTGTGAGTTTGAGACCAACTTGGACTACAAAGCAAGTTCTAGGACAGCAAGGACTGTTGCACAGAGAAAACCGGTCTTGAAAAAGCAAAATAAAATAAGCCAGGCATGGTAGCCCGTGTGTAATGCTCAGTGTTTCTTTTCTGTGGGGGCTGTATGACGTGGCTCGCTGTGAAGGCGGAAGAACAGCTCCGGGAACTCAGTTCTCTCCTTGTCTGGGTGGTCCCTGGGATCAAATGCAGACCCTCAAGCTTGCTGGCAGGCAAGTGCTTGACCCCTGAACCACTGTCCAGTGTTTCTAAATGATCTTTTCCACCTCCACCTCTCATTATAGGTCCCTGCCGTTTCTCTTTCTTTCTGATTTTGTTTTGTTTTTAACTTGTTTGGCCATTTCAGTGTTTGAGATAGGATCTCACGGGGCCCAGGCTGACCCTGGAGTCATTATATAACTCGATGACCTTTGACTCCTGATCTCCCTGCCTCTGCCTTGATGCTGGGATTACAGGCTAAGTTACCACTCCTAGCACAAGCATTTGTTTTGGTTTTGTTGTTTTTGTTTCTGGGAGACAGGCCTTTCTATGTAGCTTCAGCTAGATTTAGATTTAGAATCCTGTTTGCAGAATTCTGCTTACTGGTGTGCACCACTCCAGCCATCCAGAATGTTATTACTTGACTACTGCATTGCAGCGGGATCCTCATTTATTCCTTTGCCTCCAGTCCCTTCTGCCCTTCTGTCAATTCATCCTAACCCCACAATTAGAGTAAATAGAATCATAGAATACACTAACTGATATTTAGTGTCATGTTTCCCAACTGCTTACAAGAGGCCTCAGTAGGCCTGTAGCACAACCTTGGAGGCAGAAGCAGAGTTAATTAGCTCAAAGCTATCCTGAGCTACACAGCAAATTTGAGGCTAGCCTAGGCTACATGTGACCATCTCAAAAAACATTAAAAGGGAGGCTGTTGAGATGGCTCAGGGGTTAAGCCAGCATACTGCTTTTCCAGAGGACCTAAGTTTAAGTTTGGTGGCTCACAAACCCCTGTAATGCCCCTGATTTACACATACACATCATGAAAAAATAAATATATATGTCTTTAAGTTCAGGCTGAGTGTGGCAGCTCATATTGTGACTGTACTCCCAGAATGTAGCAGACTGAGATAGAAAGATGGCCTGCAGTTGGAGATCAGCCTGGGCAAGACTCTGTCTTCCCTAAAGCTTTCCTTCACCTAGACCAATTGAATTTCTCTAATCCCATCATGTAGGTTGTTGATGCCTCCCTGTATACTTCACTTCACATTGTGCATGATTGGAAATATTCCTTAGTTACTACAAGTACAAAATACTTACCTCCACACTCCATGCCACATCCTATAAAACTGGGACTCTAAGCTGGGTGGTGGTGGTGCACATCTTTGATCCCAGCAATTGGGAAGCAGAGGCAGACAGATCTCTGGGAGTTTGAGGCCAGCCTGGTCTACACGAGCTAGTTCCAGGACAGCTAGGGGTATGCAGAGGAAACCCTGTCTCGAAAAAACAAACAAAAAAAAACTGGGACTCCAGATCCTGCCTTCAATCTTATGGCTCCCTGTCTCCTTATTAAAGTGTGATTTAATATTTATATATTTAATGCATGTGTGGAGGTCAGAGGACAACTCTGTCAGTTCTGCCCTTTTACTATGACCCCCAGGCTTGGCGGCAACTGCCTTTACTCACTGGGCCATCTCCCCAGTCCTTATTTTTGTGCCTCCCAAGTTCTGCAGTTAAAGTGTACAGGTTTTTAAACCCAGGGTTTTATGGTAGGTAAGCACTCTACCAATTAAGCCATATTCCCGACCTGCAATTTTTGTTTTGTTCTGGTTTTTTGTTTGAGATAGGACCTCACTATGTAACTCTGGCTGGCTTGGAACTTGCTATGTAGATAGGTGTGGGGTTTCTATTGCTGTGATGAAACACCGTGACCAAAAAAGCAGCTTGGGGAGGGAGGGGTTTATCTGGCTTATGCTTTTTTGCTTGCCTCCCCTGTCATGCTCAGCTTGATTTCTTATAGAACCCAGGACTGTCAGCCCTGGGATGGCACCACCCCATCAATCACTGGTTAAGAAAATGCCTCACAGATTTTATGTCTACATTTTCTCAATTAATATTCCCTCCTTTCAGGTAACCCCAGCTTGTGTCAAGTTGACATGAAGTCTAGCCAGCACACTGGTCTAGCCTCAAACGCAGATCCCTACCTTTTTATGAGGTGCTGGGGATCAACCCAGGACTTCCACGGGGGTAGGCAAGCTCTCTACCATCTGAGTTTACCCTTAGCCATTATAAATTACTGTTTTTATTCAGCAGACTCATTATTTAGGTAAGGACGATCTTCTGAGTTTCCTGCCTAACCCCACCTCCCCAGCCAACATAAAAGGTTCATATTTAGACTTTATTATTTGTGTGTGGGGGTGAGGAACTGGACTCTTATGGCAGCCATTGAAAAGCTCTGTGAAGCTGGCTCGCTCCTTCCACCTTTAGGTGGGCTCCAGGTCTCAAACTCAGGTCTTCGGATGTGGGTTTCAGTGGCAGAAGCCTATTACCAGTTGAACCTATTCACAGGCTCTACTCTTTAGAAGCGGTCCATGAAGCATCCTCGTTTTGAAACACTGTAGAAAAATGACACCAGTCTCCAGCAACATGCTCCTATTTACTCAAATCTACTACCACCACCCTCCCCTTTCCCTCGATTTCTAAGCGAATCAGTGGTTATGGGTGGTGTGGTACAGGGGGCTGGAGAGATGCCTGGGCGGTTAGGCGCCCTGCCTGATCTCCCGGAGGACTGGGTTCGACCCCCAGCACCCACATGGAGGCTCACGAGCGCAAATAATGATAAAGTTTAAATAGTGATAAAGTTTAAAAAGTGGTATGGTTTAAAAATCGCGGCGAGTAGTGCAGGCCTGTCAAGCCAGCACGAGAAAGGCCAAGGCCAGCCTGGGCTACAAAGGGAGGTCCGGCCTGGAACTCAAACACGGGCACACCCAGGCGCTCCCGAGAAGGGAGGCCAGGCGTTCTGCCGGCCAGCGGGGCCAGAGGTGCACAGGCCGGAAGGAGCGCGCGCCGCCAGCCGCGTCGTTATGTAACGGCGGCGGGCACAGTCGGAAGAGCCGGCGCTCCACGTCCGGCCAGCTCTCCGGAAATCACGCCCCTCTGCCTTTTACGGGAAGGGCTCGCTTGCGTCACAGCGGCCCTTAGGCGGCGGCCGGTTCCAGCCTGCCCCACTCCTGACTTCCGCCTGCCTCGAGTCTGGAGTCGCGGCCTTCCCAGCTCTCGCCCCTCAGCCTCCGGCGTCCGACCATGTTTGGCCTGCGGAGAAACGCGGTGATCGGCCTGAACCTGTACTGCGGCGGCGCCAGCCTCGGCGCCGGCGGCGGTTCTCCGGCCGGGGCGCGCCTCGCGGCCGAGGAGGCCAAGACGCGGCGCGAGGGGGGAGGGGAGGCCGGCCTGCCGCCCGGCGCGCGGGTGGTCGTGCGGCCGCCGCCCGTGGGCGCGGAGGACCCCGACGTCACCGCGTCGGCAGAGAGGCGGCTGCTGCGCTCGCCCGGCCTCCTCGCCGTGCCGCCCGAGGAGAAGGCCGCGCCGGCCGCCGCCATCATGTCTCCCGAGGACGAGCTGGACGGCTGCGAGCCGGAGGCGCTCAGCAAGCGGCCGGCCGTGCTGCCCCTGCTGGAGCGCGTGAGCGAGGCGCCCAAGAGCTCGGGCGCCGACGGCTCGCTGCCGTCCACGCCGCCGCCGGCCGAGGAGGAGGACGACGAGCTGTACCGCCAGTCGCTCGAGATCATCTCGCGCTACCTACGGGAGCAGGCGGCCGGCGTCAAGGACGCGAAGCCGCTGGGCGAGGCGGGCCCCGCCGGCCGGAGGGCGCTGGAGACCCTGCGGCGCGTGGGCGACGGTGTGCAGCGCAACCACGAGACGGCCTTCCAGGGTAAGCGGCGCCCGGGGCGGGGCGGGCGGCCGGCAGGCTGCCGGCCGTGCGGGAAGAGCCCGAGCCAGGCGCGCTCGCTCTGCAACCAGAATGTTCTGGCCGTGAGTCATTGTTTCCGCCCATCTGGCAGTTGGGTTCAAAAGCAGGAAAGGGTGGGATGTCAGTGTCGGCGTGGGGTCCGGCTGAGAGCTCCAGAGCCGGCAGAGCCGAGTCCCCTCGCCGTGGGTGGGCAGGGGGTCGTGCCCCGCAGCAGACAAAGGAGGCCATGAGGTTGCATGCTTTTCTTCTTCTCAGGCATGCTTCGGAAAATGGACATTAAAAACGAAGACGATGTCAAATCTTTTTCTCGAGTGATGGTCCATGTTTTCAAAGATGGCGTGACAAACTGGGGCAGGATTGTGACTCTTATTTCTTTTGGTGCCTATGTGGCCAAACACTTGAAGAGCATAAACCAGGAAAACTGCATCGAACCATTAGCAGAAAGTATCACAGATGTTCTTGTAAGGACAAAACGGGACTGGCTTGTCAAACAAAGAGGCTGGGTAAGTGTGCCTTACGGTTTAATGTGGCTGTGTCGTGAAAATGGAGTGCAGGATTTTGTGAAAGTGGAGACAGCTGTAGATTTTTTACAAAGCTCTTCCTCTGTCCCAGATGTAATTTTTGTATCTCTGGTTGCTTGATGTTGGACGTTGTAAGTGGTAGGTCCAGAGAAAAAGTACTATGGCGGTCTTGAATTGTACCAAAAGGTCTTGTATTCTGTAGGTTCTTCCAATTCAGTTGGATAATCTTCAGAGCAGTGGATTCAAACCTTGAAGTAAGAGTCACCTATGATGACTAAATTACGTTCCCAGTGGGCCCCTCATTTTAATCAAATGGAGATGGGCTAGAGCCTGCATTTTAGAGGTTTTAATATCCAAAGAGCTCTGGTGTGAAGTGTACCCAACCTCATTAGGAAACACTGACCCCCCCCCCCCCCAGAAATGAATGTCTTCTACCATGTCTTGGGGGCCCTTAAAATTCCTCTGTTCAGATTGTGCAGTGCAACTGCTGTGAGCTAGTGTAACTTGTGAGTGGTTACTCACTGAAAAAAATGTCTTGCATCCTGGGAGTATGTAGTAGTTGGTTCCCCATTTGTTATTTTGGGGGATATTTTAATTCACCCTTTCTCTGTATTTAGTGTTACAACAGCAGAAACCCATACTTGAAAAATGTGCTTTTCTTTTTTGTTTTCTAGGATGGGTTTGTGGAGTTCTTCCACGTACAGGACCTAGAAGGCGGCATCAGAAATGTGCTGCTGGCTTTTGCGGGTGTTGCTGGAGTAGGGGCTGGTCTGGCATATCTAATAAGATAGCCTTGTGAGTGCAATAGGGGACTCTTAACTCCAGCCACCAAACCACATGCTTCTGTGAAAACAAATGTATTTATGAAGTTGGACTTGAAGCTGCCCGGGCTTTAACAATCCAGGAGTTCTGCTCTAGCAACATAGCCAGAAAGAAAGCAAGTGGCTACAGGATACAGGATTGTGGCTAACAAGAATAAATACATGGGAAACGTGCTCCCTCTTGAAGAGTCACTGTCTGAAAGAAGCCAGTTTTCACTCAGCAAACTTTGGGAGGCCCCGGAGGAGGACTTGTAGGTTGAATGGATGGAAGGGGTAGGAGGACAGACTGGATTTCCTGTGTAGAAGAGTGGCCAGTCCTCAGGCTAGTCGTAGAGCTCAATAAATGTGCAGAGTCCGTCACTCCTGTAGCGCTGGAAGAGAAGTGCTAACAATGGCCGCGATCCGTGTAACCAGACCATGACTAGAAGCCCCAGTGCTGTACGAGAATGTGAAAGGAGGCTCTGGTGAGCTTTCCCAGCTGTACTTCTTGACAAAGTCCAAGTACTCAGGACATGTAGACCTGTCTGCTTTGGCTTGGTTTTGATGATAATCTTAAGTTTATTAGCCTAATAAGGGCCAAAAGTACTTGACTCAAGGTTCACTAATTAGTTACAAAACTTAAAAGCCTCCATTTTTAAGGAAAACAACATATATAAAATGTATTTGTCTGTAAAAATTGTATATATTTTTACAGAAAGTTTATTTCTTTGGATATAAAAGGAGGGATGACTTTCCATGCCCTTTTGAAATTTGCAACTTCTCTAGTTAGAAACCTATTTCTTACAGCTTTTTAAAACTTTGTCATGATCAGCTCTAGAGTATATATAGAACCAGTTGTGTTTGTGGACTGGTTGTAGTGGAACAAATCGGATTCATAACTATGCAGGCTTAATTTTTCCAGTCTGATTTTGTGTGTAAGGATCACAGGTAGATGTTGAGGCATTTGGCCCCCTGTTGACTTTAAATTGTAAAGTGGTTTGGTAACACAGGCTAGACTCATAACCATGGTGCTATTCACAAAGGTTTACTTGTTTGACACAAGTTTAAGCCTGGCGGTGTCAATAAAGCAAATATGTATTTCTTTTCTACTAATGACTGCCAAGCTTTGTTTTGAATTTCTGTATTGGTCTGTAAATGTCCCACCTGTTGTATTAACCTTTACTTCCTCTCTTTACATACTGGCTTGTTAAGTTCCTTCTGGTCCCTCTTACAGTTAGAATCAAAGTCTATTTCCTCCCTGGAACCCCCACCCCGCCCTCCAACTAAGAACCTAAGTGATCTCCCTCCCCTCCTATCAGTCAGCAGAACTTTGTCTCCTTAGAGGGTAGTGATACTTCCGCTTTGAGCCCTATGACCAACAGTGATGGGTATGGGGTGAAACCCCCTTTTCTTGGATTGCCATCTTTTTCACTGTTTATCCTATTGGTCAAAAGTCCCCTTGGAAATTTCAGAAGTTTGAGTGAGCTGCATCATACATAAGCTTTTTCTACAGTTTGCTCCTAGTGTGAATATGTTCACTTAAATTTAGAGAGGTTTGTTTTGTTAAGCCTCAGTTATATAATAGCCACTGGTAAGCTGAGGTGCTTGCTTGAGCTAGCGTCATTTGAAAGCTTCAGTCTCAGAATGTGACCTTTAGTCAGGACTGTAGATAAAAATAGTCGCGAATCAGATGACTAAGAATGTAATGGGGAAGAAGTACCCTGCCTCCCATCTCAGCCACAGGTCATCTTGCTGGAGCTATTTGTACCTATGTATTTATCCTTGGTTATGAATTGCTTATTTATGTTTATCTCTTGGACTTACAAGCACTTTATGTAGTTCGATTAACCCTACAGGTGAAGGTGACTAAAAGGCTAGCGCCCCATATCCAGTTGTGCAAGTTTGTGTTTATACAGACGTATTTTAGTTCCAGGGCCATGAAGACTTGCAGAGCCCAAGTGGTTGAGAAAAGGTTTTAGTTAGAGAAGGAGGCACATGTTCTGAGTGCTGACTAGCTGAATAGTTGAGACACCCTCCAAAGTGAAGAGGGAGGGGCAGCTTGGAAAGATGGCTCTCAGCAAATTCTGTTTGTCTTACACTTCTCTCAGGGAAAAAACCATAATCTTCAAGCATCCATGTACATTCTACCTGGGGTAGAACCAGCGTTTTTAACATCTGTTCCCGAAAGGGTTAGGACCAACTGCAAGTTAATGTGGGTTGTAAAAAAAAAAAAAAAAAAAAAGTGTTCCCTAACTTCTGTTTCTTCTCCTAAGGAAAAAAATAAAACCTTTTTTTTTTTCCCTCCAAAGTAAGGTGTGGTATGGGTCTTTTCTTATCGCCTTCCTTCTCCCCCGCCCCCCCCATGCAAGTCATTTTAGGGAAGTCAGCTGAGCAAATAACATGTAAGCAAAGTAAAAGTTGATTTGCCTTTATAGCAAAGTAGTAAAAAAATGTGCAATGTAAATTTGAAGTGTTTAATGTATTACTGCTTAAACTAGTTCTGTACTTTTAGGTGGTGGAAGAGAATGCTTTTTGATTTCCTTTGATACAGTCTCAAAATAGCTCAGGCTGGACAATCTTAAACTCTGGTCTCAGCGCCGCACCTGGCTTTCTTGCTGACAGGTTTCTTGTGTCTTAAGTTCACTAGCCAAGTTGCCCTTGAATTTTTCTTGTCCTGCCTCCACCTCTGGTGGTCCTCTGCTTTAACTGAGATGGATGTATGCCTTTCTTGGGCTGTGCTATCCCAACCTATCCCTGTAAGGACTGTACTTGGAAAAGGAGTTTTCCTTTCCCCAACTCCCAAGTGCTTGCAGTCAAACCCAGGACCTTGTGTGTTGTGGGCAGGCACTTCACAGCCACACACATATCTTAGTTATGATGTAGCTCTGGGCCTAGTCAGACCCAGGATTTGGTGCATGCCCCACCGGCACTCCGGCTGGGGTACAGGCAATGTCCACTAGTCCTTGTGTTTGTGAAAACAATTTTATCCACCTGAGTTGTATGTGGAGGTCAATTCAACTTGGAAGTCAAGGTTCTCTCCTTCCACTGTGTTCAAACTTAAGCGTGGTGGCAAGTGCCCTTAACCCACTGAGCCATCTCATTGGCCCTATTTGATAGGATGCTGTGTTGTTCATTTGTATTTTAATGTAAAAGGGTTCACAAAGCAATGTCTCCACCACACACACCCCTTCTGAGATGAAAAAGATTAATCACTTGAGGTTTTACTGGTTCTTGGTATTTGTCAGTGCCTCTCCTTCCAAGAAGGAGGTGAGAGTAAGCCAGTTTGAAGAACTATCCTGCCCTTGTTGTCAAATACCTTGAAAGGGAGCCGAGTCACCATGGAGATGTGCAAATTTGAGGTTTGCATAAAGTGGTTTTCAGCCATAAACACTAATTGTGCATCAGTTTTGTCTGTTTTAACATCTGTCCCATCTCCCATGAATTTCTTTGCCGGATGACAGTAAATTTTTATTGGTTTGTCTTGTCTACACACACACACACACACACACACACACAACACACACACACACACACACACACACACACACGGTTTCCTGTGCAGCCCTGGCTGTCCTTTTTATTGGTTTGTCTACACACACACATGGTTTCACTGTGCAGCCCTGGCTGTCCTAGAACTCTAGACCAAACTGGCTTCAAACTCAGAGAACATCTGTGCCTGCCCCCTTGCGTGGTAGGATTAAAGGCATGTGCCACCAGTGACGGGCAGTAACTTGTAAAATGCCTGTAATGCCATCTCCTGTAACCATGTTCACAACCCCATCAGGTTGATGCAGAAGTACTGCGTGGAGTTGAAAACCAACATGAGCTGCATA
The DNA here is from genome assembly GCA_030556225.1 of Cricetiscus sungorus. Taxonomy (NCBI): domain Eukaryota; kingdom Metazoa; phylum Chordata; class Mammalia; order Rodentia; family Cricetidae; genus Cricetiscus; species Cricetiscus sungorus. Next base: position 1,677,128 of record JANBXA010000141.1, read on the forward strand.
GTGAAATATTCTTAAAAGGGTGGGAGAGGGTTGGGGAGTTGGCTCTGAGATTGGGGAGCACTAACTGGTCTCCAGAGGGCCTAGGTTCAGTTTCCAGGTTCCAAGTAAGGCAACTCAAAAGTCACCTAAGTAACCTCAGTGCCAGGAGTTCGGATTCCCTCCTCTGTCTTGAGCCCTGTTCACACAGACACAAAAGGAAAAGAATGGTATCCATTTGTTGGGAATGTGGTTCAATGGCTTTACAGAGGCATGTTGGGACAGTCGCACCCTAGGAAGGGTAAGACTTAACATGCTAAATCTTGCTTGGCACACACCTGAGATCCCAACAGGATTATATCAGGTCCAAAGCAAGCCTGTTCTACGTAATGGAAAGAGACAGGCCCCCAATTCTTGACCCGGGTTAAATTTCTTTAATATTGTTCCTGTTGATACTTTAGTTTTGTTTATTTTTAGTTATTTTTGATAGAGGGCCTAAGCTTGCATTTGAACTTTGGATACTCCTGCCTTGGCTTTTTATGCTCCCAGGAAGGGCCCCTTTAGATGCCTTAGGACATGAAGCTGTCCCTGCATCGTCCCTTGCTTTACCTTGAAAACTTGACTCAAGCCAGTTTGTCTACAAGCACACTTGGAATCCCAGCCTAGGGGAGTCTGAGGCAATGCTGTGATTTAGAGGCCAGTCAAGGTCATCACGAGGTTCTATTTCCAAGAAAATACCTTAAAAGTAGATGTTAAGGCTGGGGGGGAGGGGTGGCTTAAGGATTAGGTGTTTGAGGTCAGCCTTTGCTACAAGCTTTTGAAGCCAGTTTAGGCTGAGAACTTGTTAGGGGAAAACAGTAAAAAGTGGGTGTGGTAATACACATCTTAATTTCACCTACACTTAGGAGGAGTTAAGGCCAACTAGGACTCTTCAAAGAGTAACCTGAGTCCCTTAAGGAGACAGCCCACCCCACCCTGTGTGTGACACAATGATGTTCAGTTCTCTTTTCTTCCCTGCTGCGGCCACCCAAGTTCTGACCTCCTGCCTCTTCCCCTCAAGCGCCTATGCCAGCTTCAGAACCCAGGGCCTTCTGAATAGTAGGCAAGCTGCCAGACAGCCACTAGCCCTTTCATCTTCAGTTCTTGTTTTGTGATTTTCCGGTTTTTCCCACTTGTGCTGATAAGGGGAGCTGGGGTTTAGACCAGTCTCCTATGTTGAACTTGCTGAGCTACACCTGCTGGCCCTGTTCAGTAACTTGAGGACGGGTCATTCTTCTGCTTAAGTAATTCTTTCCACGGTTGGGGTGCTACTCATTTGTTAGGGTGTATCCTGTGCTCCACTGACACCCTGCTCCCCCTTTTCTTGAAACTTAGTAGTACTCTAGCCCAGGCTGGGGTCAAATTTGGGATGATAGTTTGGACTTAGCCTTGAAAAGTCCTGGCATGAGGTGGCTGTAAGTCCAGCCTAAAGAATGTTACAAAATTAGAGCAAGAAAAGTGCCAGTAGTGTGCAGCATGGCTATAGCCAGGTAGATTACCAAAGAATGAGCAGTTCCTGAAGCTGAAGAATGTGCAGAATGCCTCAGTGCTTCTGGGCTTCGATTGTTCAGAGACTTCAAACGTCTGCTTTGTGGGCCCTGGCTTCCCACCTCCACCCCCAGGTCAAAGGCTTCTCTGGAGACTTGAAAACTTGGTTCTGTCTTAGTTCATAGTAGTTACCGTGTTAGTTTAGCTTATCTCAGTTATGTGAAGCATCTGGGAGAGGGAGGGGCATCCGCCCGGAGGCTGATGACTCATACAATGCTTGCCAGTTGAGTGGGGCTCTTTTCCATTGGGGGTGGGAGCTGGGGTTGGGAGACCAGTTTCCTGTATAAGAGCTCTTGATGCCCTGGAATTCCCTTGGTAGACCAGGCTAGCCTTGAACTCAGAGATCTGCCTGCCTGCCTCTGACTCCTGAGTGGAGGGCTGGGACTAAAGGCCTGTGCCATCACACCCAGCTATTTTGTTTTGAGACCAAGAGTCACTGTGTTGTCCCGGTAAAATCTGGACTCCAGTAACTCCCTTCCCTGCGACAGGAGAAAGGACTGACTTCCTGGTTTTACCTCTCAGGTGCTGAGATTAAAGGCCTGTACTACTGCACCCGGCCATGCACTAATAGTTCTAACGAGGTAGAACTATTTTGGATTTTTCTGAAATTATTTCTATAGCTCTCACTAGCTTGCAAATCTGTGTGTAGGCCAGATTGGCCTTGAACTTGTAACCATCCTCCTACCTCTGCCTCTCATGTGTGGTAACTTTGTGTTTCTACAAAATAAAATAGTTCTGACAGCTGGGAAATGTGTTAGAGCCTGTTCTAAGTACCATTGATCTTTAAGTAACCACAACCAGCTTTACGGTGTTTTGAAAACCATGAAGGTTTTTTTGGTTTGGTTTGCTTGTTCATTTGTTTGGAAGAATGTTTTCTGTTTGTTTTGTTCTTAAGATTCTGTTTTATTTATTTTAGTTTTTGAGACAGGGCCTCACTATGTAGCTCTGGGTGGCCTGGAACATGCTTGACCAGGCTGGACTCAAACACGAGATCCACCTGCCCTGTGTCCCAGGTGCTAGGATTTGTAGCATGTGTCACCGCATCCTTCGCTCTCTCTGTCTTCTCTCTCTCTGTCTCTCTCTCTCTCTGGTTTCTCGAGACAGAGTTTCTCTGTATAGTTTTGGTGCCTATCCTGGCACTTACTCCACTTACTCCGTAGGTCAGGCTGTACTCAAACTCACAGACCTGAGTTTGTGACACCTGCCTCTGCCTCCCAAGTGCTGGAATTAAAGGTGTGCACCACCCCAATCCTGACCATCCTGCTCTATTTTTGAAATAAGGAAGTCTTTCTTGGAAGTCTCTCTGGCTGGCTTGGAACTTGCTATGTACACCATTGAACCAAGCTGGCCTTGAACTCCCAGCGACCTGCCTCCCAAGTGTTGGGATTAAAGGTTCATAGCCCAGCCTGATTTTATTTGTAATTACCTGTATATGGGAAGGGTTATGTACATATAAGTGGATTGGATCGCTTGGAGCTGGAATTGTAGGCCACCTGCTATAAATTCTGGGAACCAAACTCTGAATTTCTATAAGAACTCTCTTTTTTTATTGTTGTTGCTGTTGTTTTGTTTTGTTTTTGTTTTTTTCGAGACAGGGTTTCTCTGTATTGCTTTAGAGCCTGTCCTGGAACTAGCTCTGTGGACCAGGCTGGACTCGAACTCACAGAGATCCACCTGCCTCTGCCTCCCCAGTGCTGGGACTAAAGGTGTGCGCCACCACTGCCAGGCCTACAAGAACTCTAAACGGAGTCTAGTCTGCAGTTTTACTTTTTCTTTTTGTGTAGCCATACATAGTGCTACATATCCTGGCGACTGGGGAACATGAGCTCTGCACTTCAAGAGAAGAGCAACAACTGATATGAGCCCTGTGGTCTATGCAATGGATTGTGGGAGTGCAATATTACATAGACTAAGTATATTAAGTGCCTCGCCTTACTTGAGGCATCCTTAACCCATGGGCTCAGTCTTCCAAATATTAGGATTATTGCCATGTCTTTGCCTAAATTTACTCATGAGTGGCCTATTATACTAGAGCTTGACTGGTTCTTCACCTTCCAGACTCTCACAGCCAGGGAAAGCAAACATGGTTTTGAACATAGGACTGAGAGCTACACTCTGCAGAACAAAATTTAGTAAGAACAACCCTTGAATGTTATTAAATGTGTGGTGCCTCTACTCTAATCTTGTTCCCGTGGGAGACTCAATCGCTGCTCTTCCCATCCCGATTCAGAAAACCAGTTTGCTCTGGCTGCCCAGACTTCCCCACAGACTGCATTTTTCTTGCCCATGAGCTCATTGTTTTGGCTCCTTTACTGGTATAAATCCACCCAGACTGTTGGGGAGATCTCAGCTTCTGGTCCCCTAACTGGCTGGGGCTACATTCCATTCAGAATTTCACCACCCCCACTTGATGTGGTCACGTGTGTGTGTGTTTATTCAAGTTAGCCTGGGACAAGGTGTGCTGGGAAAGAGACCGAGAAAATAGTCACGGGAAAAGCTTAACTCCTAGTATTATCCCTGGAGAGGTTTGCAGCTTTTCTGAAGAGCATGGTTTGCTGAGTATACTAGGTGGGACTCAAACCTAGTCTCCTGCCTTAGCCACCACTGCATGCTAGAATTATAGCATGAACCACCACCATGCCTGGCGTTCCTATGCATGTGTTATTCCTGAACCTCCTCTACCTAGATCTGTCATGAATTTTCTGCTCAGCTCACATCTCCAGTCCTTAGCGTTCCTGAAGCAATCTCTGACTTGGAAATTGGGGGTGGGGGGTGGGGGACAGCTGGGGCTGCAGCGAAGAAGCAGCTGTTAGGTTTGTTGTTCACGTTTCCTGAGGATGATAGTCTTGTTTATTTCCTTTCGACCCTGAGAACTCAGATCTGAGGAGTGCAGCCCGCAGGTGAAGGCTGTGCAGAGGGTGTTTCTCCAGTGTGTGAAGGTCTGGATTAGTAGAGGCTTGAAGTAAGTGTCCTCTTGCTCTCCCTCTGTCATCTCTTCATTTAAAAGAAAAGCCACAAGTTATGCCAATAGTTTCAGCACATGAGAGGCAGACACAGGCCAGCCTGGACTGTAAGGAAAATAAAAAACAACCTGCAGACAGCGGCTGTGGGAAGTGAAGTTTTGTCATTTCTCAGAAATCCCTCATGAGGCAGTGAAACAGAAACAGGGAAACAACTGTGTTGAAATGAGGGTGTGTGTGTGTGTGCATATGTGTGTGTAGGTGATTGGCTTGTTTTGAATGTTTTTTTGTATGTGTGGGTGCTGGGGATCCAGTTAGGATCCTTGGACACACTAAACACAAGCTCTACCACCCAGGTGCACCCCAGCCCAGCCGGGACCAGCCACGCTGCAGAACACCTTGGTGATGCTGGGTGTTGGGAGTCCTTGTTGCCTGCCCCTCCCCCATCTCACTTTGGTGGTTAAAGTCCTGTCTGTGTTGTGAACTATATAGATACGGTGGTGTAAATGTGCATAAGGGAGCTAAGCCCCGAGTGGTGCCACATGCATCTTATGTCAGCAGTGGGGAGGCAGAGGCCAGCCCGGGCTACAGAGTGAGACCCTGTCTTACAAAAGAAAAGACTGGGCTTCGGGAGCTGGATAGGTATCAGTTACCAGTGTTAGCTGATCTTGCAGAGGCCCATAGTTCAGCTCCCAATACAGAGTGGCTAACTTAGTTCTGGCTTCAGGGGATGCAATGCTCTCACCAAAGTCTCTGCAGTGCTTGTATACACATATGGCATACATACATTTTAAAAAAGAAAAGAAGAAACTTCAAGAGAATTAAAAGAATGCACCAATGCTGAGTGAAAGAAAAGCTTGTAGCATAGAATTTGACCAAAACACCCAGATAAAGGTTATTTTCAAAAGAAATGTCATTCTATTGCCTACTGAGGTAACTCATAGCAGTGAATTTGTAGGGAGAAAAATCCTTTTTTAATTTGTTTCTTTTTCAGACAGGGTTCAGCTCTAGTTGTCCTGGAACTCCCTTTGTAGATGAGGCTGGCTCCTACCGCACAGAGATCCACTTGCCTCTGCCTCCTGAGTACTGGGATTAAAGGGGTATTCCACCACCACCACCACCACCTGGCTGGAGTCCATATTCTTATTGCTTACAATAATAATAACAACCTTGAGTTCTGGTCTTTAGCCTGCCCCTACCTCCGAAATCCTGTACCATCCACACCTGGCTTGCACTTTTAAATCTTACTGATTAAATAATTACTACACTTGTTTTGTGTCTATCAGTGGAAACACCTATGTGCCCCATCACACAGGTAGAGGTCAGCTTCAGGAGTCAGCTCTCTCCTACCCTGTGGGATCCAGGAATCAAACTCCAGCAGTCATGCGTGGCAACAGGCAGCACCATCACTCACCGAACCAAACCATCTAACTTGGAGGTAGGGGAGAGGCTCAGGTGTGAAGGTCAAAAGATAACTTGTAGGTGTTGATCCCAGGAGTCCATCTTGGCATCAGTCTTGGTGACACATGCCCGTGACCTACTCAGCCAACTTGATAGCCTGACTTGCAGTATTGCGTGATGTGTGAAATATGAAATTGAAAGTCCCAGTATCCTAACTTGTAGTGGGAACACAGCTTCGCTCGTGTATTACTGCTGATCACTCTCGTAGTGCAGCACACAGAGGTGCATAGTTTCAGCAGAGGTGTTGCCTGCAAAACCTAAGATTGACCATCTAGTTGGGTAGATAAAAGGTTGCTCAACCTTGTTTGGACTGCACTAAAAACAAGTCTCATTTTGAGAGAAAGGCTAAGCATGGTGGCACATGTCCGTAATCTCAGCACTTGGGAGGTGGAGGCAGAAGGATCTGGAGATCTGGAGTTAAGTACTGCTTAAACTGTAAGAAACCTTGTCTCCAAAACAACTAGCACACGCCTTTAATCCCAGCACTTGGCAGGCAAAGACAGTGAATGTGTTCGAGACCAGCCTGGTCTATAAAGCAAGTTCTAGGACAGCAGGGCTACATGGAGAAACACTGTCTTAAAAAACAAGAAAGCCAGGCATCGGTGGCTCACACCTTTAATCCCAGAACTTGGGAAGCAGAGGCAGGCAGATCTCTGTGAGTTTGAGGCCAGCCTGGTCTACAGAGCAAATTCCAGGACAGGCTCCAAAGCAACACAGAGAAACCCTATCTCCGAAAAACAAAACAAAAATGGAGAAAGGACTCAGGGTTAAGAACGCTGGCTGCTCTTCCAGAGTTCAACTCCCAGCACCCATATGGCGCTCACAACTATCTGTAACTCCCAATCCAGGGGATCCAGTACCTTCACATAGACATACATGCAGGCAAAACACCAATGCACATACGATAAAAAAAAAAAAAAAAAAAAAAGCAAAGGACAGGTGAACAGCCAATGATTGGTCCTAGGGAGGGCAGGGTAGCTGAGCTGTAAGAGCGAGAAAGGTAATTCAGGGGCAGATGGACACAACGCCTCCCTCGATAGGTAGCCCGTGCTACCCCTTTCCTTTAGCAAAGGGTTCAGGCATACAGTTTGCTGCTCTAGTATGTCAAAGCCTAGAGGAATCTAATGTGAAACCAGCCGGATGGCTCAGCTCAGCAGGTAAAGGCACTCGAGTTGGGATCCCTGGGCTCATGTGGTAAAAAAAAGTTGTCCCCTGACTTAAGCAATGGTGCTTGAATGCTCTGAATGCCCCTTCCACGCACACAAACTGGGGTGGGGTGGGGTGGGGGTGGGGTGCTGGGTGGGTCCTTCACAGCTGAACCAACAGGTTTTAGTTCTCAGACAGGAAATGAATGCCCTGATCTGTTTTACTCTTGCGTAGGTGGAGTGAAGGGGAGGGTTCATTCTGTAGCCCAGGGTGGCCTGGAACTCTTGATAATCCCAAACCTCAAGTGTTGGTGCAAAGTTGTACAGCATGCCCAGCCCTGGCTTTGGCGCCATCTTAAGCAGATATAGCTAATATTCCCTGCCAGCTAATTGCTGCATCTCCATTGCTACCCACCTTCCAGTCTCAGCCCCAAAACACCCTCCTTTGAAGTCCCCCTCCCTCCCAGGTGAAGGAGGCGAAACTCAGATTGGTGACTGGTGCTGAGGTTAACCCAAACTGTTTGTCTTTTGTCAGACTTAGGTACTTTCCTGAGACTCTCTACTTCCTGTACAAAGGTGCTTTTCTCACCTCACCTTCCTGCAACAAGCAACCCTCTAAGACCCCCCCCCCTCAGCCCAGAGACGGTGGGTTTGAAAAGGGGACCCCTACTTCCACTCAGATCTCCACTCTAGCTCCTTGGCTGCAAGAGAAGGCCCCCTGCTTCAGTCCACCGGTGAGAGAGGCGTTGGCTTTGGCACAGTGGCACATGGCCAGCACTTAAGAGGCACAGGAAAGGAAGACCAGCACGAGCCAGGCAAGCCAGAGCTGCAGAGGGGGCAGGCAAGAAAAAGGACCAACTGGAGAGAACCCAGGTGGTGGCTATGGCTCCTGGGTTTGGTTCTCCACCCACATCCTTGATCTTTAATGACCACTTGTGTTGTTCTTTTGATACAGCTGCTGTGATGCAGCTGCTATGGCCTAAGAAACACAAACACGAGATTGAGCGCCCACGTGGAGTTTATTGAGAGAGGGGAGAGGAAAGCGGGGAGAGAGAGAGATAAAGGGGGCCCCAGAGAGAGCGAGAGAGGGAAGCAAGAGAGAGGGAGATGAGAGGGACAAGAGAGAGCAAGAGAGAGCAAGAGAGAGCAAGAGAGAGCAAGAGAGAGAGGGACACTTGGCGCGCTTGCTTTAAAAGGGGAGCTTGCGCATGCGTAACCCAGTCTCTGCGGCCAGGTAGCTTGGGCAGTGGGGCTTGCATAACCCAGTCTCCGCCCAGCCAGGTAAGGCCTGACTTAGTGATTATACGTCCCGCCCATCAGAGGCGGGGCCCACAGACTGCCCAGCCTCAACAACTTGGCCCTCAGCTCTAGTCCTATGGGTTTCCTGAACGAGAGGCTTGTGGCAGACACTCAAGCACTGGGCAGCAGCCTGATACGTTGTGTTCTACTCCCCTCCTGACCAGAAAGTGGCGTCTCCATGAGTGGACATGGAGGGGGTGTTGAAACTCCATCAGGCACATCTTTACAGCTGTGTCCACCTGCTTACAGGGCGGCCTAGCGGAGCAGGGGAGTCTGGTCAATAAACTTAGGAGAAAGGCTGCAGCTTAGAATGAGTGGGTATTTACCCCAGGAAGCTGAGGCAAGGGGGAGGGGAATCCCCACCCACTGGAGCTTTAAAAAATAATGCATTGCCCAGGACTTCATGCATGCAGAGTAAACTCTCACCAGCTGAGCCCCAGCACAGCTGAGCTGAGCCTGTATTCTAGAACCAGCCCCTCCCCCCAGCAGCACCCAGAACGAGGGCTCCGAGGTCACGTGTTGGCCTCTGCATGTCATTAGCTCCTGTCACCACCCCCACCTTGTCTCACGGGTCCAGTTCCTCTTAAGTCCTTCCCTAAATTTCCCCTCCTGCATCACAACCAGGGGCTTCACCCCGCCAATCTGCCTTTGTGTTTTAACTTCCTTACTCAGACCCTCCATGGTTCCAGAGGTCAGCAAAGCAGTGTCTGGTCACACTGCTCCTTGTGGGGCTCCAAGCGAAAAGGTTGCTGTAAGGAGGTTTCCTTTCCCAGGCATGTCAACTCTGACCCCATACCGCTCTCAGTAACCAGAGGACAATCCTTAGGGGCTGCAAGGATGCTTCTCCTTACAATGAGGAAGAAGAGGGCAGGACCTCCCCTCCCCAGAGTAACAGGCTGGAGGCTGCAAGCTCAGGGGCCATCAGAAAAAGAAAGGTGCTCATGATGTTGGGGGAACCCTAGAGGGCCGTGGCTGCATTCTCTGCCTGTGATTGGCTGTCAAGTCCAGACCAAACTCTGAACCTGCCTAGCAACAGCCCTAAGAGGCCTGCAAAGGGAAGGGAAGTCAGCTGAGCTGTGGCCTCCACCCCAGCCAGCCCTGCTTCCAGGAACTGATGGGAGGGCCTGGGACCACAGCCACCCTCCCTTGCCCTGGGTCTCTGCCTTCACTGCCTGTGTCTATAGTCTGGTTCCTGGGCCCCACTTCCGTGGGCCCTGCATCTTTGACTTCCCTTCCAGGCTCACCAGAGAAAAAAACATATCTGGCATCTCTTCAGAGCAGGATGTTCTTCTGTTTTTTCCAGACAGGGTTTCTTTGTGTAGCCCTAGCCACCCTGGAACTAGCTGTTTGTCTACAGGCTGGCCTTGAACTCACAGAGATACACCAGTCTCTGCCTTTGCCTCCTGAGTGCTGGAATTAAAGGCATGCCTCAGTACTCAGTACCTCCTGGCCAGCCGAGGCAGGACATTCTTGTAGCCTCCTTGCTTAAGCCCTGCCTTGGACCAGAAGTAAGTCCCCTCCCCCTACGCCCCCCCCAGGTGTTTTTTTGAGACAGTCTGACAGTGTAGCCCAGGCTGGCCATGTAATCCTCCTGGCTCAGCCTCCTGAGAGCTGGAGTCACCTGCGGCTACATTTCCTTCTCCTCCTTCTGCACCCACTGCTCCCCCTCTATGCTGTCTTCTTTCTGCTCAGCCGCATACAGACCAGGACAGCCTGAGTCCCAAGGCATGGACTAAAGGGCTTTGCTACAGTAGAAAGCCCTACTATAGGGAATCTAGACATGATCAGAAAACAGTAGTCGCCTGGTGAAACTGTCTGCAGGCCTCTACTAATAGCCAAGCTCAGCTTGTTGGAGAGGCAGGGACAGGAGCTGTCCCTACACACCACCTTAGCAAGTTATTTACTTTGAAAGAAACACAGGGAGGGGGAGGAGGAAGGAAACCTAGTGAGACATCTCTGAGGAATGTGTCTCTGGCAAGATACCATACTGCCACAGCCCTGGCCCTTCCTCCCTCCTCCTGCAGTCCCAGAGAACCAGGCTGGGCTCAGATTCCGCTGTGCAAGGGGAGGGGGCGATGTCAGCCACAAGCACTCATGGGAAGGAAGCAGTAAGCCAAGTATTGAACACGGAAGTGGGTAAAAGCTATGGCCCAGGAGAGAGGACCTGAAAGGTGACCCCTTACATACACACACATACACTCAATCAGCCACTGGCCCTGAATTGGTTCCTAGAGCCGACCCACCGGAAGAACCTACCCCAAAGCCCACCACAGACTCTGCTGGGATCCAAGCACCCATCACTGATCCTAACCCGGGAGACTTAGTGGCCTCTAGTGGCCAGTGAGCCATCTGCCGTTCTGGTGTGGAATACCATCCCAAGCCTCTAAGCGAGGCGGCTCCCATCCCTAAGTGCTGGTCCCCTCCCCCTCCCCCTCCCCACACCAGATTCTGACCACACACTGATCAGATGGCAGGGTCTTCATGAGGATAATGAAGAGCGCTGTCACAATCAACTTTAATAAAAATAAATTAGTTCTGGGATGGGCATCACCGGTGTGAAGTGGGGGCTGGGGCTAGGGTGTCTTAATGCTGACACCTCCTCACACTGGTCCCTGCTCTGGAGAGGTATGGTCCTTCCTGAGCAAAGTAGGGCAGCAGGGTCCCTAGCTAATGAAGGAGGAACAACAGGGTACTTAATGGTGTGAGGCCTAGCCTGGAAATGGGGATTGGGACATACAATTGGAATTTACAGGGCACATGCTAAGTAGCTCAGACCTAGTGTAACCGCATTCCTCCTCAGCCCAGAAGGCATCGGGGAACAAGCGTTGCCCACTCCCCACTCTTCCTCGGTCTGCTTTTTAAGAAAGAGACACATACACAGGGGCAAAAACCCAGGTAGGCCAGGTACACACCCCAGGGTGTCACACTGTAGTATAAAACCAAGAGCAGGTCGAGTCACCTCGTCCTCTCACCCCGTAGGACATCTCAGTGAGACCGAGACCAGATGAAAAGCTAGAGGATACAGAGTGGGACAGTCAGTGGTGGCATAAGAAAACCATGAAGAAGCTTCCCTTGTACCCATTTCGGGTTTCAGGCAGGCTCCAGCTGGGGCCGCTCCAGGACGTGGGCACAAGAGCGGCAGCAGGTAGCTGTGTAGTAGGGGTAGACGCAGAGCCGGGCCTGTACCACCAGGGGGCAGTGTGGAGAGCTGTCCTTGCATTGGTCATCTGCAGACAGGTCAGTGGCACACGACAGCACTGGCATCGTCCCTCTCAAGTGTGTTACCCATTCCCACCAGCCCATCTCACATCTGCCCACATTCCAGCTAAGTCCCCGCTACTGGGAGTGGGCCGGGAAGCTCCTTACCAGGGCGCTGGTTGCAGGGTTGGCTGTTACAGGACCGCTTCCTGGAAGGTCGCAGGCGAGGAGGACATCGGGTGCTGAGAGTCTGATTAGCACTCAGGCAGTGGACTTCCCTCGTCTGCATGCCTCCCTGGCAGGAGCGAGAACACTGGGGAGACCACAGCCATCAGATCAGGTCTGTTCCTCAGACCAGCCCCTCCCTCTTTGAAAGGTAGCGGTGGGACACTGTAAAATCCCAAATGGAGAGAGTTCACCGGTCTCTCAAGTCTACAGGGAGTGGGATGGCATGAGAGCTCAGCCAAGTTGTTCCAGGTAGTGCGCTGAGAAAAGCTCTTGTTAGAGGCCGGCACTCACCGGACTCCAGAGAGTAGAAAACCATCGGTCCTCACAGGCCTGCCCCTGACAAGGCTGCAGGGCAGGGGGCCTGGGGAGGTGGGAACAGTTGCTGGGAGACGTCACATTGAACTCAGCTCCCAGTTTAGACACACAGATGATGTCTCTGTGCTGGGTGCCAGACCCACACTCGGAGGAGCACTGTACAGGGTGGGGGTAGGGTGGGGAAGGGGGGAGATCAGTCAGTTCCCGATGTGGGACTCGCTGGGACTGACTTCCCTCCTGTCCCCCAGCCCTCAGCTGACCTCACTCCAGGGCCCTGTGTACCAGCGCCACGTCCTCTCACAGGGCCCTAAGCTGCAGGCACGCATGTCAGGAGGGCGGCTTCTGAGAGGGCAACCATGCTCAGTGCTTCCTGTTCCTGCTTCCTGGTCCTCCGGGAGGGTCTCCCCACTCCTAAGGCACACCACAGAGCGTCTCTGGATTCCTGTCCCGCACTCGGCTGAGCACTGTTGAGAGGGAGAGTGGCCCGTGTGAAGGGAGGGCTGCTGCTGACTGGAACTGAGGTGGGGAGGGCCCACATCCAGGGAGTTCAGGAATGCCCTGGGTTTCCAGACTGGCCTCGAACTTGGTGTGAAGCTGAGATAACCTTGAATCTCTGATCCTCCTGGGTGCGATTACTGGTGTGTGCCATTACACGTGGTTTATGTGATACTAAGGATCAAAAGTGGGTCCTCATACATGCTAGACAAGCACACTACCAACTTAGCTACACCCATCTAATTTTTTATAAAACTATTATTACTGTATTATGTGATCATTATTATTATTTTAATAATCAGGGTCTCATGTAGTTCTGGCTGTCTTGGAGCTCTCTGTGCAGACCAGGCTGTCCTCAAATTCACAAAGATCCTCTTGCCTTTGCCTCCTGAGTGGTGGATTAAAGGTGTTTGACACCACACCCAGCCACTGTGTGATATGTGCTGCATCCAGGGACCTCACTCAGGTTGCCAGGCCTGCCCAGCAAGTACTCCACCTTGTTCCACTTTGTTATTGTGTGTGTGTGTGTGTGTGTGTGTGTGTGTGTGTGTGTGTGTGTGTGTATGTGTCTGTGTGTGTGTGTGTCTCTGTGTGTGTGTGTGTGTCTGTATGTGTCAGTGTGTGTGTGTGTGTGTGTGTGTGTGTATTCCACAAACGCCCACAGAGGCCAGAAGAGGGTGCCACATCTGGAGCTGTAGTTACCAGTGGCTGTGAGCTACTTGGTATGAGTGCTGAGAACTGAACCCAGGACTTCCAGAAGTTTAACTACTGAGCTCTCTCCAGCCTGTTTTGTTTTGGTTTTTTTTGGGGGGGGTTGTTGTTGTTGTTGTTGTACAGAGATCCACTTGCCCTAGCTAGATTAAAGGTCTGCACTGCCTTACCCAGCCTGCTTTTTTTTTTTTTTTTTTTTTTAACTACAGCTCATGTGGCCTGGAACTTACTATTTAGTCCAGGCTGGCCTTGTACTTGAGCCAGTTTTCTGACATCAGCCTCCCAAGAACTAAAACGACAGGTGTGAATGTAAGTTTTTCCCACTTATCTCTGAGTTCCTAGGTCAAGAAAAATAAAAGTTTATCAAGCTGTTTTGGACAGGCTGTGTCAGGGTGGCCTGGGACATGGTCACCAGGGAAGCCTGACCGCCCACGGAAGTGTGGGACCCACCTTGGCACTCCAGTCACTGTAGAACCAGGCTGTGGTACAGGGTCCCATGTCACAGGCCTCTCTGCTGGGCGGTGCGGGGGCGCCCGAAGCACACTCCTGCTTGCTCACTACATCGCCATTGCTTCCAACGCACCGAACTTGCCGGCTCCTCTGACCACGACCACAGCGCACAGAGCACTGCGGGATGAGAGAACAGAGGCATCAGCCATCGTCCTCCAGCCCTCCTACATACCCAGGGCTTTGCAGACCGAGGGGGCCAAGGACAGGGCTCTGAGCTGCCAATCCCACTGCATCTATCAGACTAATATTGGGGTTCCATGTAGGTCTTGTTTATAAAGTTTCTGATGACAGAGGAAACGGTGGAACAGTGACTCCCTGGCTCTTTGGAGTCCCCCTGGCTTCACCCACTCACCTGGCTCCAGGGGGAGCTAATCTCCCAGTGGCCACAGAGGTGCAGCTGACAAGGCTGGGTAATGTTGGGCCTGGGGAGATGTCCACAACGCTCCGGGGGCACAGAGGAGCCACCATCTCCAAATTCTTGTCTGCAGAGCAGCTGGCGGTGCTGGGTGCCAGGGCCACAGGATCGGCTGCAGGATGTCCACTCACCAGCCTCCCAGCTGAGGACATGGACAGATGGGTGGAGATGTGTGGGGATGCCAGGCTGGGGCCCTCAGAGGACAGGGAGCATATTTCTAGCAGTTAAAGGGGGTCAACCTTTCTAATCTAATGTTTCTGCAGCCAGGAACTATGAAATTGCTACAGAGTCCAGGTAAGAACCAGGCCATTGTGTTTTAGGTATCTAACCTTCCCTGTGGGCCATACTCACTATGGGGGACACGGGGGGCCATGGCAGGGTTCAGGGGGAGCTGGGGGTCTGGCACCCATGGCACAGCTCTGTTCATCCATCTCCTCTCCTGACTCACGGGAAATGCAGAGGAAAATGGGGCGCCAAACACCTGAAGGGAATAAGAGGGCAGCCAGGGGAGTCAGGAGCTCAGAGCCCAGTTCCAGTGAGGCTCCAGACACCGGGTCCAGTTCAGACCCACGATCCAGGAGACAGGCTATATAGATACACAGAACAGGGATTTGGGCTGAGGTGCCAGCAAGACGGGCATGAAATCTCACCTTTGCCGCAGGATGCTGAACACTGAGAGTGCCCCACCTGCTTCCAGTATCCAGCTGCAGTCCCCAGGGATGTCCTGGTGTGAGTCAGAACAGGCACTTGGGGAATCCGCACCTGACGCTGCAGGGTGCCTGGCGCCCGAACCGGGCGGGGAGCTGAAGCAAGTAGGGCCTCCCGGCTCAGCATCTCTGCAGGGGAGTCCAGGAGCCTGGTCAGAAGCCTCCCAGCAACCCCTGGGCCCCATCACAGCCTCACCCTCCTCCTCTGGGCTGAGGATCCTAGTTTTACCAGGCTGAAGTTGCAGGGCTGGAGGCTTCGTGGAAGGGTTTTCTAGGACGTCTGGAGGGGATGCAATGACATACTGATAAAAAACACCTGGGTTGTCCTCTTGAAAGATCATCTGAGAGAAAATAACAAATGTTTGATGCATACACCAGCTGTCTCCCTTATTTGACCACTACTGCTCTGCCCTAACGGGCCTCCCTCTCTGTCTCATACCCCATCTCCCGTCTCAGGCTCACATAAACGTCCACAGGCTGGGTGGTAGGGCCCTCGGCTGACAGACTCTCCCCCTTGCCTTCCTCCCGAGGGGGACGGTTATATTGGAAGACAGTCCCGATGGCTGAGTAGGACCCTGGAGGATCCACAGCCCAGTTTCCGTTGATAATGGAGCGGCCCCCAGGCCCTCGAAGTGCTGAAAGACAGACCAGAGCTGAGTGACAGTGGTGTAGTTTCCACCTGCTCAGAGTCTAGGGACCTCAGCCATCCACCAGGCTTGGGAGAAGGCCACCAACTTTTCCTGTTTGGCCTTTGGCTGTGCTGAGGAGGGTATGAAAGGCAGATCAAAGAAACAGGGTGAACTGAGACTTAGGACTGAGGTCCGGTTTCTCACCGAGGTAATTGGAACTGGGTCGGAGCTGGGAAATCTGAAGATGGGAAGCTCCTGCAGGGATCCACAATATCTTCTGGTAGCCCAAGGGGCCTCCTCGATCAGTGAGGTTTCCGGAAACGAGACGACAGGTAGAGCCATCACCTCCACAGACTCCACAGCCATCTGGACGCCTGCCAGAGCCAAGGATCCCATCACAGCCGGGGCTCTGGGAAAAGCGAGGTGAGGCAGGGGCCACACAAAAGCCAGGCACACCTCACACTGGGCCTACCGCACTCAGGGCCCCCAGCTCACCCGCTGCCTTGCTCTTTTGGCTACAAGTGAGAGTATGTTCTGTGAGCTCCTCCAAGCCTAGCCAAGTCCCGTGGGGTCCTGACTACAATGCACCCCAGCTAGACAGCAAGAACCTTCCCTTTCCATGGGATTCTGACTACAACGCACCCCAGCTAGACAGCAAGAACCTTCCCTTTGGCCACCTCAGTCTGGTGTTTTCACTGTTGCAATAACGAATTCAAGGAGGTTGTGTGTGCACGATCATGTGCTAACTAACCAGCACCCTGCCCTCCCTCGCCAGCACCCTGCCCTCCCTCACCAGGCAGCGTCCTGCCACACAAATGTCTAAGGATCCAGGCTGACAGAGGGTCCCATCCTGGACCTTTTCGGTGTGACGGACATAGAATCGGAAGCCACGGGGGCGACAGTTCAGTTCACAGCGCTGGGAACCCTGAACTAAGGGATGAGAAATAAGACAGTTATCTGGGGTCCCTGAAGGAGCAAGCACCCCAGGGTCCTGGCAGCAATCTGCCTTATTGCATGTGGGGCACCCTGAAATTGGTGTGGAGAAAGGGAGGGGGCAGTTTCCCATGCTTAGGGTTTTTATGTTTTTTGTTACGTGGTCTCAAGCTTATGAATTTTACCCATTCTCCCACTTCATTCTCCTAAAAAAGGGGGAAGTTCTGCACTTGGCCACCAAAAAGGTTTTGGTTGTTGTTGTTGTTGTTGTTGGGGTGTGTGTGTGTGTGTGTGTGTGCTTTGTTGTCGTCGCCTTGTTTTGAGTGTATATAGGAATCGGTACTCATGTGGGAGTCAGAAGACACCTTGCAAGAGTAGGTTCTCTCCTTCCATGATGATCTGGAGACCAAACTTGGCTCATTAGGCTTGAGACAAGCTCCTTGACACCTTGACACCTGTGATTATCAGTTCATAACCCATGAGGGTTTGTCTTGGTGTCGAGCTGACACAGGCCTAGGTCCAAGTGGCCAGTAACTTGGGAGTAACCGATATGAAACCATGAAGATAGTAGCTTTCTGCTGGGACCAGTTGCAGTCACACCCCTCCTGGACCACAGCCCAAAGTTACCTCCAGTCAGCCCCCTCTCCCAGCCACCTCCTGTCCTGGCCACCCACCCACCCACCCATCACGCTCTGAAAGCTCTTCCTTGTCTAGGCTTGTGCTGAGTCTCTGGTGTGACCTGAGAATTAGGACACAGGAGGAAGAGAGGGGCCACGCAAACCTGAGTCAGCCCTGCCATGGGGACCAGAAACTGCACCTTCAGTGAAGGGCTCCCATTGGTACAGCTGGCCCATGAATTCCTGCGAGTCAAAGGCGGCACACTGCAGGGCCCTGGGATCTGGCTGCTCAGGGGGGCAAGGCTGAGGAGGCAGACACACAGGCGTTAGTGCTGGAGAGGGAACCATGGGGTGCGGGCCAGGGCTGGGCTAGGGTTGGGGACTGGTGGGTCATCTCCACGGAACACCAAGGCTCCTGCCCTGAAGTTAGAACCTCCACCTTAGCACAAGCTGTGGGCCCAGGTGGGGCCCAGAGAAGATCTCACCTCCTGGCTGCAGGCTCTCAGCTGCTCATTTTCCCCAGAACATTTTGGAACAGGGCTACTGGGAGCAAAAAGGCTCCAGAGGGGCCTGGAGTCTCTCGTCAGGGGCAGCCAGCCTTCTGGGGATCTGTGAGGACTCCCTCGAGGTCTCCAGGGGCCCCTGCTCTGCTGGCCTCGACTCCGGGGGATGGAACGGAAAGGAGGAGGGTGTCGCTCTGCTCCCTGGGGGCTGTTCCAACCCTGGGAAGTTGGCATTTGTGACCCAGGAGATCCCTGGAAAGACCTACTGTCCCCAAAGAAGGACACGGATGAAGGTATCCTTGTGTCAGAGGGAGCAAGACTGCTCCTGGGGGCCACCTCTATCTGAGTACTTCCTGTCTTTGGGGTTTCAGCTGGGGAGGAGTGGGAGTGGGCATGCAGTTCAGGAAGCTGCGTTTGAGAACTGTGGTTTGCAGAGGCCAGTTCCGTGCTTGGAGGCTGGGATGGAAGGGCCTCTGCCCCTGTAGAAGAGTTCTGGGGTTGCTCAGGTCTGCTGGGATGCCTGCGGCTCCGGTGCAATGGCAAGGCAAATGGCACTTTCCCATAGCCAAACATCCCTGGCTTGATAGGGTCTCGAACCCGGGACCTGAGAGGATGGTGCCAACTCAGAGTCATATCTTAGCCTGTCTTCCCAGTCCATGTCCTAGAAGATCAGCCTGCAGAGGCCAGGCTCCCTTGCCCCTCCCATTACCCCGCCCCTCCCTGTTCCCCTCTGCCCTCAGTGTCTCTCACCTCTGGGCCCCTTGAGTCTCCTGGGTCTTCTCTCTCCCCAGATGAGAAGCAGGACCTTGAAGAGGGCCACCCCTTCCCTGAGGCTGTGGCCTGTGCAGGGACTGGGGACCCCGGGAAACCTGGAGTCTGGAGCTCTGACCCCGGGGCTGGAGGGCTTCTGGATGTCTTGGGGGTCGGGGAGGGAGGGGTCGGCCTGGGTGCAGTTCACATGTTCGACTCCTGCGCTGCACCCCCACCCCACAGGGCTGGGAGCAGGAGGCCCACCGGCCCCAATGTCCCCAGAGGCCCTCAGGAGCCTGGCCCTCCTCTGATGGTGTCTGAAGAGAAGGTCCAAACAGCTACATAGGGGGAAAGGTCAGCATTAGTGTCAAGGTTCAAGGGTTGTTAGTCGCTCAAGGTCACACTTGGGCCAGACTCCAGCCTTTTTCTGCGTTATTTGACTAAAAGAGAGGGAGTTGGCAGGGAGATTGGGTGGTCCAAGCCTGGTACATGGGGCTGAAGTTTCCCAGTGGGAATGCGAAGCCTCCCTATGGGGAGCTCGCCTCCCTATGGGGAGCCGGGGTAGAGGGAGGGACCCTGAGCAGGGTAGCAGGCGCTCACTTGGCTAGGGCTCACCTCCTGATTCTGGCAGAGCTGAAGAGGCAGGAGCAGCATTACACACAGCCAGAGCCTGCACATCAAGGGGGTGGGGGACATCAGAGGGAGCCAGAAGTGTTACGACATTGCCCACCCCACCCAGGCGCCCCACATCCTGGTGGCCAACTTCTCAGGAAGCAGAAGTTCCTTGTCACTTGCCAGGCCCCTTCTAACAATCCCTTACCTTCTCTTTTTCTCTTTTGGTTTTCCAGGCAGGGTTTCTCTGTGTAGTCCTGGCTGTCCTGGAACTCTCTCTGTAGGCCAGGCTGGCCTCGAACTCACAGAGATCCACTGCCTCTGCCTCCCAAGTTTAAAGTGTGTGCCACGGCTGCCCAGCCCCTTCCCTGCTTACTACAGAGACAGAGCTGCCCCTCTGACTGACAGCCCTCGCTCTTACCTGCCCAGCCAGGTCTCCATTCCGCTTCCCTTGACGGCCCCTGGGCCGGGAGGGAGGAACAAGGCAGCTACTCTGGCATCTGGGCACAGGGGGTGCTCTGAGGAGGAAGAAGTGTAGTGGTCACCCTCCAGATTGCTGGAGACTGAAGGGCTGTCCCAGCACGGCACCAGCAGCGTGGAGGGAAGACGGGTCCACCCCCCCAGGACCTAAGGGTGGATCAGTAAGGAACACTGCCTCCGTCATCTGCTGAGGCAAGGGTGGGGGTCTGACCTCAGTCTTCCAGTTCAGTTTAGTCCCTCCCTATGGCTCAAGGACTTAGCTCCTCTAAGGCCTGAAGAGGGCCAGTGCTTAGGCAGAGGGATCCAGGAGGCCCTTCCTCCCAGAGCTCCAGGACCTAGAGGAGGCAGGCTATGCCAGGTACTCCATGAGGGGCCAGCCAGAGGGCCCTTGACACCATGTGTGTGGGGCAAAAGCCTTAACCCCACCCTTTGGATGAGGAGCAGAAGAATCAGGGGTTTGAGACCAGCCTGGGTGATATGAGACCCCTATCTCAAAAAGCAAAACATAAAACAAACTCCTCCCTAAAAAAAAAAAAAAAAAAAAAAAAAGAAAAAAAGTAACTAAAAAAAAAAAAATTAAAATAAGAAACCCAAGAGTATTTGTTTCCTACCTGCCTCCCAGCCCTTTCTTCCTCTCTTAGCTAAAGCTCCTTATGCAGGGACAGTCAGGCGGGTCTGGGCTGATGGCTTCATCTCTAAAGGAGAGGCTGCAACTTAGCCTCCCTGTGGGCGCCAGCGTCCACAAGGCACTGGCTCATGGAAACCTAGTGCATGTACAGCTAGTTTTCTTCTTTTTATTTTTCCTTCCGATGTTCAGCCAAAATGGCTGGGCACCTAGGCAGGAGAGATGCAGCCACAGCTGCTCATCCTTCCCACTCACCAGCTTTTCCTTCTGGTACACCTGGGAAGTCCACCCTGAAGTCTAGCCTTGAGTGCTGGGTAGAGAGGGGCTTCTATAGCCTGGCCTCAAAGCCTGTCTCTCCCTATCCCCTGCCCTCCAGTCCCTTCCTTCTCTGGGACCCCTCCCACCCACACCCCTCCATCCCATCTCAGCTCTGCTTTCCAGGAAAAACACTGTTTCTGTTGGATCTGAGTGCCACCACCACAGGACTCCAAGCTTTGCTGGCCAAGGTAGGCCAGCTCAGGGCAGGCAAAGGACAGAGGGAAAGCAAAGCTAGCCCTTCCCCACCCCCGGGACCCCAGGACTTGGGAATTTAGAGAAGGGAACAAAGTGACTGGGCCCTCTCCTTCCCCTTCTGGGCCAGCCACTGAGGTCCACAGCAGCCCTGACAGAGAAGGAGCCATGTTCAACCCACCTATCAACCTTCTACCTGCCTGCCCCTCGAGGTTAGAAGGAAGCGGAAGGGGAGATGAGCACAACGTGTCTCTTCTCCGATGCTGGTCCCCTCCCCACCTCCCTCTGCTTCTCCGTGCTCCCCAGCTCTGACCCTGCTGCCTCTCCGTGGTCTACCCAGTACACATAATCCTGTCCTGAGCTGGCTTTGGCAACTCTCTGGAGAAGTGAGGGGTGGGGGGTGATGAGAGCTCCTGGGGCCAGGGCCAGGCCTGGCTCCCTCTCTGGAAAAGTCCACCCCACCCTCCCCTGCATAGGGGAACAGGAGACTCCCCCTCCGGGCACAAACGTATGCTTGCTGTGCCAAGGGTGAGGAAGACAGAAGTTGGAGGTGGCCACCCTGAAGTCAAGGTGGACTCTATTAAGGACCAGCCTAGGCTGCTCCCGGTCACACCCCACACTGGGCCATTGCCTTCAAGGAAAGTGACCTGCACAGAGCTAACCCCTTCACCCTTGGGCTCACCTCGGGCAAAGGAGCCATTGCTGAGGGAAGGGAGCGCTATAAGGGCTGTGCTGGCAGAGGGGAGTTGCTGTCCTATTAGAATTAGACCCCAACAGGTGTCTGTCTTTTTCCCCAACCTCTTCCAACAGACTGCTGTGCGAAGAGCCCTCACCCGCATCCCTCCTGGACATCCTATCCCAGCGTTCCCGGAGTGCAGGCGTCGGGGCGCATCCTCCCGAAGCCCCCCGGGGAGGAGCGGGCGGCGCCGGCTGCAGGGAGGTCCCGTATGTTTTCCAACTTCACTATGTGACTTAACAGGAATCTTGGCTCAAGCCCTCGCCCGGGTGATGGGACCAGACCCCCTCCCCAGGAATTCGGCCCAGGGTCCGCTGTCCCGTGACCATCAGAGCCCAGGCGGGGGTCGGGGAGGCTCTACCTTCTCAGCGCCCGCTCTCTCCGGCTGCCCTCCTCGGCGGCCACCAGGGCCGGGAGTCCGGGGACAGTGCCGCCCGCGGCAGGCTCCTCCCCGCGCCGCCGCGCCCCGCCCGCCACGCGCCGCCCGCAGCCACCCACCCCGGACGCCCCCGACCGCTAGAGGCCATGCGGGCACCGTTCCCGCCCCGACCCCAGGGTTTGGGACCCCATCGACCCTGGCAGAGCAGCCTTCGGGTGGAGCTCGTACCCGAAGAACACGGGCAAGCCGCAAACTCGGAGAAGGGGGATTTACAAGTTGGACCCATGTGGCCCTTCTCAAGCTCAGATCCACCTAACCCAAGGCCCTCTCCTCCACGCAGCCCAGGCCATTTCCTCTACTTCTCCCATGCTGGGCAGTGAATCGATTCGCTTGGCTCTCATGGCCGAGGACGTCTGTGAGCCTCGGTTTCTTCATCCATAAAATTTTACACCCGGAGCTTAGGGGAAGGAATGCACGTTGAATTATGAGTCAGACAAATTTGGATTTGAATTTCAGCCTGAGCGCTTGCCAGCTCTGTGGTCTTTCAGGAGTACTTCAACTTGACCGCTGCATTGTCGTCTGTAGAATGGGAGACTTTGATGTGTATATTAGGTTCGGAAATGTTTGGCCATCTTCATGTGAAATAATGACTCACAAGAGGTGCCGGAGTGAAGAAGGGATGAAATAAGGATTTTCCCTTTTATGATTTTTATTCTATTTATATTCTGCTTTTATTTATTTATTTATTTATTTATTTATTTATTTATTTATTTATTTATTTATTGTTCATTTTGTTTTTTCCAGACAGGGTTTCTCTGTGTAATAGGTCTGGTTGTCCTGGAATTCACTTTGTAGACCAGGCTGGCCTCGAACTCACTAGATCCTACTGCTTCTGCCTCTGAGTGCTGGGATCAAAGGCATGCACACTACCACCTCCTGGCTTGGTTGTTTATTTTTGAGGCAGCAGGGTCCTACTATCAAGTCCTGGACAGCCTATACTTCACCATGTACAGATCCACCTGTCTCTGCTTCTGGAAGTGTTGGGATTAAAGACATGCACCACACCTGTTCAACCTTGTAAATTTTTTGAAAACACATAAGGCATAGTAGTGCATGCTTCTGATCTCATTACTTGTGGGAGGGGGGCGCTGAGGCAGGAGGACCACTGCAAGTTCAAGACCAGCCTAGGAAACTCAGCAAGTTCTAGGGCAGACTGGGCTGCAGAGTGAGACCATACCAGTCTCAACAATAAAAACAGCTGGGCTGCTGAGAAGGCAACCCTTCTGCTCTTCCAGAGGATCCAGGTTTGATTCCCAGCACCCATCTGGAGTGGCTCACAATTGCCTGTAACATCAGGTCTGGGAGGACTCAACATCTTTTCATCTTCACAAAAACTCATGTGTGTGGAAATTAAAAAAACAAATAAAGTAATTAGCAGGGTAGTGGTGGTGCACACCTTTTATCCCAGCCCTTGGGATATAGAGGCAGGTGGACTTTGTGAGTTTGAGACCAGCCTGGCTACACAGTAAATTCCAGGATAGCCAAGAATTGTTACACAGAAAAACCCTGTCTTGAAAAATCTAAAAAATAAAAACACCCAAACAAGGTTAAGGAGATGGCTCAGCCATTAAAGGCCAGGTGCACAAGCAAAATGTCAAAACGCTCAAATATAGACATTTTAGCAACATTGTCTTGTGACCCCACAAAACAACAGAGGACCTTGATGCCCCACTAACACTTCTTGGATAGCTCTTGCTGAGGTCATAGAAGCTAGTCTGCATCCCTAAGGTGCTCAGTCTGGATGGCACAGACCCTGCCAGTGAGCACTGACCACTTCGGACTTAACATGGGGCTCTTTGGAAGCAGGAGCTATCTCAAAGATGATGGGTATGTCTGTAAAAGTGCTGGGGCTGGGCATGTAACTCAGTGAGCTTTACATGCAGGAAACCCAGTTTCCACTTCCAGCCCTGAAAAAGGCAGACTGCTGCTGTTTGTTATTGAGACAGGCCCTGTGATGACAATAGGACAGGTTGATGGAAACTCACTATGTAGCCCAAGCTGACCCCAAACTCAACTCCTCTGGCTTTAGCCTGCTGAGTATGGGATTACAGTACTGGGATAAGCCAGGATTTCTACCCTTATTTGAAATGTAAGGTGCATGTTTTGTTTTCTCAACAAACCCGATATTCTCTCAGAACAAGCTCTATTTACACACTTTTGTTTTTCATGTTCTGTATTGTGGTTTGCAGAGTTACAAGAGATATGTGAATTGGCAGTAACAAATGTGATCCTAGCATTAAGGAGGCTAAGGCGACAGGAGGATTATGGGTTTGAGGCCACCCTGGAGGAAGAGGCTCAAGAGAGGACAGAGAGGTTTGGAGGAATGGAGTTTCATTCCCAGGACCCACAAGGTGGCTCACAAATGTAGTCCAGTTCCAGGAGATCTAACACCCTCTTCTGACCCCCAGGCACCTGGCACGCACATGGCACTTGTACATATGTACACATGTACCAGAGGAACACATATACACATGAAAAAATACTTTTTAAAAGGACATGGAAGAGAGAAAGCTTGGCTTTAAAAGAGGAGAGGGTGTGCACGCCCAACTTCGACCAGCAAGGAAGACGCAACTCTGGGAAGATCTTCTTCATGCAATTTTAATCAGGAACCTTGAACAATCTTCTTCTGACCCCGGGGAAAAGCCCACACCGGCTTAAATTCCCTTGTGCTGACCAACCCCAGTGAGCTACGTGGACCCTGCAGATAGGCTACTCTAACACAGAAGCAAACAGGCTGAACAGGCTTAACCAAATAAGGGCTTGTTTATGCCAGAGAGCGCTCACCATCGGGGAGGTGGAAGGGGAAGCCAGCTCCATCTTTAAGGCGTGGCACTTCGCAGCTCTCTACAGTTCCCCCTTTTTGTTTTAATAACACAACATGCAAGGGTAGTGGTCTGGTCTCCAGTAAAGCAGTGGACATTGTAATGACCCTGAATTCTGGTAGTAAGCCAAGTCCGGTATCTTTTTCCTGGAGGTGGGGCCTCGGACACCAAACCACATGCAACCAGACTTGCCCTTCTCAGAGTTGCACATTTCCAGAGCTAACTCGGAGTGCAGTGCTAAGCCATACAACCTGAGCTTGAAGGACCAATTCTTGTTCATGACCGCGAGCCATGCTTGGGGAGACTGCCCTGCCTCAATGGCTGTAAATGCCTGGACAACCATAGCTGCATGCCGCTTCTGAGCAAACCTTATCTTGCACAGGCACCACAGGCCCACAAAGGAGATAAGCAACAAGAGGACAGCCATGGATCCCAGTCCCACCTACTCTTTCAGATGGTCCATGGCAACTGGAACCACGATGATAATCTGGCAGCCAGTCCCACATCCACACATGTTGAATTTACTGCAATGATGGCCATTCTCAGCTGTACCATTAAGTCATCAAAGCCAGCAGACCAATTTCCTAAGAGATGGCTAGACAATTGTGACAAATTAGCAGTATGTGTAAAGTTGTCATACTGAGTGCTGGTAACACACAAACCTGGATACTTAATGACTCTTATCACTAATATTTCTTATCACATAAAAGCATAAGCTTTCTTCTAAAACAAAACTCCTATTTTCATTTATATTAGCAGTCTCACTATCATAAGGCAAAAAAAGGGTAAATCTAAACTCTTATTAGTACTGAAAAACCGGGGAAACATATTTGCATCATGGCATATCGGCATGGGTCTTGGAAACATTGGGGCTCCATCTGCACTGGTGACTAAATCAGGCTCTCTGGCGTAAACAAGTGTTTGTTGCACTTTCTTACGAGCCTCTCCGGGACCCATAATGGTTCTTGGAGGTCCTGGGGAAAACCCACAAACAGGCCCTTTCACCCATGTCAACACTGGGTCAGGACCAGGCCATAACCCAGTGATCACATCTTTCCATTTCACATAGCCTTTCAAGTTCCCTGATGGCGATCAGCGGGGAAAAGGCCATCAACATCCAAAATTAAAAAAAGTAAGGGTAAAAAGGGCTAAAGATATTCTTTCCTTGGGAGTTTGGCCTTGGCCTACTCCCCCTTTTTGCTTTATTAAACATTCTTTCAGGGTGTGATGAGCACGCTCTACAATCCCTTGTCCTTGAGGATTGTAGGGTAATCCATGGACAAGCTGAACTTCCATTTGTTTGCAAAAGGAAGTAAATCTCTGAGCCGTATAGGTTGGTCCATTATCAGTTTTTAGCTGTTGGGGTTTTCCCCAAGCAGCCCAGGCTTCCAAACAGTGTCCAATGACATTGCAGGCTTTTTCTCCGCTCAAAGGCGTAGCATGTACCACACCTGAGCAAGTATCCACAGATACACGTACATGTACATATCTCAAAGTTCCAAATTCTGAAATGTGTGTAACATCCATCTGCCATGTCTTTAGGGGCATTAACCCTCTAGGGTTTATCCCCACACCAAGTGGGTGTTGGTATATTACACATTGTGGACAGTTTAAAACCACCTGTCGAGCATCTGCTCTGGACAAATGGAATTTCTGTTGAAGAGTCCTTGCATTCACATGAAATTGCTGAATTGCCTAGCCTGGTCCAAGGATGAGCTGTAAAAAATACATTCTTTGTCCACTGATCAACAATGTCATTTCCTTTACTTAAGGGCCGAGGCAAACCCGTGTGAGCTCTAATATGTTGGATATAGAAGCATTCCTTTCTCAACCAAATTAATGTTTGTAACTCTTGTAAGAGTGAACAAACAGCACTACTAACTTTAATAGGGCCTGCTAATTCTAAAATTTTTACTGCATTCACCACATAAGCTGAATCTGAAATCAAATTAAATGCAAATGGACAATTTTTGAATACTTCAACTACAATTTTCAATTCTACAATTTGGGGGGATCCTGGCTGAAATTGACACAGCACAGGAGGCTTGTTTGCAATCATATAAGCCCCACAACCAGTTTTCGAACCATCAGAAAGACATTTGGCGCCCCACTAAGTGGGACCGAGGAGGTTACCTTTGGAAAAATCACTGGATGTTCCTTAAAGAATGATATCATGGGATGCTTTGGATAATGATTATCTATCATTCCATTAAACCCACATTGCAATATGGCTCAATTATCAATAGTGCTGCACAAGATCTTAACCTGGTGACTGGAGTAAGGCACCACAAGTAGCGCCTGGAGCATTCCAAAAAATTGAATGCTTTGTTGAATTCCACTAAGAGCCAAACTAGCAACTGCTGTGGGATAGTGTTCTATTGCTTTCGCTGGGGAAATTTTGGGATAAATCCAAAGCAATGGTCCATCCTGCCACAATAAACCTGTAAGCTGTAAACCTGTAAGGGAGAATGCACAATGTGATGGCTTGACCTTCCTTCCATCTATATAGAAATGCATTCTGTAATCTTTCTTCAACTTTACATAAGGCTTTTCTCGCTTCAGCAGTCAATTGCCTAGGAGAATCAAGAGCTGGATCCCCTACTAATATATTATATAATGGCCTTAATTCATAATTTGGTAATTTTAAATAACCCCTAACCCAATTAATATCTCCTAATAACTTCTGAAAATCATTTAATGTTCTCAAACTATCTTTTCTCAACTCAATCTTTTGAGGAACAATTTGTCTTTCATACACTTTGGCTCCTAAATAATTAACGATCTTATCCTTTTGAACCTTTTCAGGGGCTATAACCTTTTCTTTTCCAATAATTTAACCAAATCTTCATAAGCCTGATCTAAAACTTGTTCATCCTTGGCTGTCAACAATATATCATCCATATAATGGATGCATCTTAAGGCAGGAAATTTCCATATGGGGCAGTGGCCTCTCCAATATAAAGTTGACACATACTAAGACTATTAGCCATGCCTTGTGGCTATTCAAATCTCTGATCAGGCTCTTCATGATTACAGGATGGGACAGTGAAGGCAAACCTTTCATGATCCTTGGCACACAAAGGAATGGAGAAAAAAACAATCTTTTATATCTATCACTGTAAGGGGACAACAAGCAGACAGAGATGAAAGAAGTGGGAGCCCTCGCTGAACTGGGCCCATGATTTGCATCTGTAAATTAATGTCACATAGATCATGTACTAGTCTTCATTTCTCTGATTTTTTCTTAATAACGAAAATGGGTGTATTCCATGGTGAAACAGATGGTTTAATGTGATATAGTGATAGTTGCTCGGCTACCAAGGCCTTGGCAGCACTTAACTTTTTGGAGGAGAGTGGCCACTGAAGAACCCACACCGGTTCCTCCGTCTTCCAGGTAATAGGAATGCCTTCCTCAGTGGCCCCTAGGAAAAACCCAGGCCCTGTGTCCCCTGTCTCTGCTGCACAAGCACAGGACTAGTGCAACCTTGTAAATTCTTCCCTATTCCCCGGCCAGGTAAATAACCATGGCTTGCATCATTCCTTTTGCAGTAGCAGAGTACTCATTAGTTAATTTAAAACCCATATCTTTTAACAGATCTTTTCCCCAAAGGGAAATTGGCAACTCTAGCATATATGGCTGCACAAATCCAGAATGTCCTTCCTGATCTAGCCATTGCAGCTGCCTTGCACTCATGTCTGGAGCCTTTGCATAACCAAGTCCTTGCAGAGTTTGAGAAGAAGCCTGTATGGGCCAGCCAGTAGGCCAATCCTTTCTGGCTATAATGCTTCTATCTGCTCCTGAATCTAAAAGGCCCAAAATCCTTTTTCCATCTATGGTCAGCTCCAACACTGGCCTCTGGTCCAAGTCCAAAGACAAAAAGGTTAAATCTGTTCCAGTGGATCCCAAACCACCACTCCCTCTCTCTCTGGTTCGGGCTGTAAAGTGTTCATGAAGACTAGGTAATAAAAGTAACTGAGCGATTCGATCTCCTGGGGAAATAGCGGAAATGCCTCTAGGGGATTCCACCATGATCTTCACTACCTCAGTGTAATCTGGATCCATAACTCCTGGATGAACTCTGAGTCCTCTTGAAGCTGAAGATGACCTGCCTAGGAGCAGCCCAACAGTGCCAGGTTGAAGGGGTCCTTTGAAATCGGTCTCTATTAACTGGACCCCCATTTGAGGTGTTAATACAAGTCGGGTGGTGGAACGGAGGTCCAATCCTATAGAACCTGCAGTGGCTCTCCGAGGTCCCTCAGGTGCCGAAGGGACGGCCATCTCTCTTGGCTCCATTCTTTGTTCTGACTCTCTACTGCCCCATATATTCGTGGGGCCTGGGGTCGTGGGCCCTGCTGCCCGTTTTTTGGATGGTACCATCATAGCCTTGAGTAAGAAACTGGCCATTAATGTCCTTCACTGAGCGACACTCATTTGCCCAGTGGTTCCCCTTTTTACATCTGGGGCACAGCCCAGGCTGCTTAGGGCGTTGGCTGTTTCCTATATCCCCTATATTTCCCCTTTCGGGGCATTGTCTTCTAAGATGCCCTAATTTACCACATTTAAAACAAGCACCAGAACTTCATTTTTTGCTCTGGGTCAGTTGAACCACGGCTGCTGCAAGGCCAGCGCTGGTCAATGGCCCTCCTCTCTCCCTGCAGACCTTCATCCATGCTTCAAGTCCTTTACTTTTATACGGGGTAATAGCGGCCCTACATTCTTTTGTGCATTGTTCATAGACAAGTTGTTTAATCAGTAGCATGGCAGTATCAGGGTCACCAAAAACTCTCCCTGCAGTCTCCACCAAACGGGCTACAAAATCTGAAAATGGTTCCATGGGGCCTTGCAGTATCTTAGTCGGCCCTACATTCTTTTGTGCATTGTTCATAGACAAGTTGTTTAATCAGTAGCATGGCAGTATCAGGGTCACCAAAAACTCTCCCTGCAGTCTCCACCAAACGGGCTACAAAATCTGAAAATGGTTCCATGGGGCCTTGCAGTATCTTAGTGAGGTTACCACTCACCTCTCCCTTATTGGGTAATGACTTCCATGCTTTTATGGCAATCTGATTTACTTGTTCAAAAACTGGTAATGGATATCCTGTCTGTTGATTGGTAAAGCGTCCCTGTCCAAGTAACATGTCCCTGTCCCATGTTGCATTTCCAGCGGCCAAATTAGCTGCAGCCTGCTCATTGGCATACTCAATTAAAAAGGCTTTCTAATCCAGATACTGCCTGGGGCTTAGGCATGCTCGAGCCAGTGCACTCCAATCACTAGGAGTCATGCTATACCTATTTAGGGCTTCAACTTGAGCTACAGTAAAAGAAGCTGAAATTCCCTATGTTCTCTCGGACTCAGCCAAAGCCTTGATGACCTTAAAGTCTAAAGGCTCCTCATATCTATTGCCTTGAGCATCCTGGAAAACTGGATAGGCCAGACTTAAGTCATTTCGTACAGCTTTCCAGACCTCAGGGCAAAAGGAACGCCCTGTACCTCGGCCCCGCCCTTCCTCACTCTGATAAGGAGGAGGCACCGATGGCATTGTCCTGGGAGGGTTCTCCTCCTCCTTACATAGCCGTTTCTCCTTTCCTTCCCTTTTCCGTTCTTTAAGGGACTGTTTCTGAACCTTTTCTATGAGGGCTTATAATTTTTCCTCAGAATCTGTTTCATCCGTACCTGACTCTCCTGTGCTCTCAACCTCTTCTGATCTTTCTTCTTGTAACATTTTTAGTGCAGCTTTCCCTTTTTCCATCGCCTCTTTACAGTACCTCTGGTCTTTAATACAGCTACGCACTAACTTCCAAACAGGTCGGACTCCGGACTTTAGCGTCCCTTGTTCCCAAGCAAAGTCAAGATCCCTGCCTAACTTGTCCCAGCATGCTACTGTGAGGTCTCCCAAAACTGCGAACCAAGGTGCAATGGCATCGCATTCGCTCAGGAATCTTTCTAGTGTGCTTTTCTTTATTTTATGTGTCTTTGACAAAAGTAGTTCTTGAAGAGCCAGAAAAATTGGATGAGACTGAGAAGTCCCCATTTTGAAAAGTTTACTTTCGGTTCATTACAACCTCTCGATCAATGCCTGAGACTTTATTGCGGCTTATTTCCGAGGTCTTTAGCTTGGTCCCAACTTACCTGGGACTTTATTGCTCCTTACCGGAGACCTTATCACCTCTTTACCGAGGCCCTCAGCTTGGTCCCAACTTACCTGGGACTTTCCAGTCGACTGCCCTGACTGCAAGAAGTTCTGATCTGAAGGTTCCCCATACGGGCCACCATTTATGCTCGCCCAACCTCGACCAGCAAGGAAGATGCAACTCCGGGAAGATCTTCAGGCAGTTTTAACCAGGAACCTTGAACAATCTTCTTCTGACCCCAGGGAAAAGCCCACACAGGCTTAAATCCCCTTGTGCTGACCAACCCCAGTGAGCCACGTGGACCCTGCAGATAGGCTACTCTAACACAGAAGCAAACAGGCTGAACAGGCTTAACCAAATAAGGGCTTGTTTATGCCACAGAGCACTCACTATCGGGGAGGTGGAAGGCGGAAGCCAGCTCCATCTTTAATGCACGGCAGCTCTCTACAGGAGGGAACAGAGGAAACAGGAAGGGAAGGAATAATGCCATTTGCCTTGGTCAGGGAGCTGGAGACATGGCTCATTGGTTAAAAGCACATATTGTTCTTGCAGAGGACCGAAGTTCCGTTCCTAGCACTGGAGTCTAGGACAAAGGAATCTGACCACTCCTGCAGGCACTGCACTCATGTGCAAACACCCTCCCCTGCACACACATAAACAATTTAAAAACAGGTGGGTATCGAGGCACATACCTTTGTTCTACTTTATTTTTTAAGGACTTGTTTTTATTAGCTGGCATGGTGGCTCATGCCTTTAATTCCAGCACTCTATATGTAAAAGTAGGTGGATTTTTGTAAATTCTAGGCTAGCCTGGCCTATATAATGAATTCCAGGACAACCAGAGCTGCATAGACAGACCCTGCCTCTCCCCTCTCAGTATATTTATCTTATGTGTATGAGTATTTGCTTGCGTGTATGGATACTCTGTGTGTGCCTGGTGCCTGCAGAGGACAGAAGAGGCTGTTGGGCCCCTGGAATTGACATTCTGGGTGGTTGTTAGGAAACAAACCTGGGTCCTTCACATGAGAAGTAAGTAGTCTTAACCATTGAACCATCTCTCCAGCTCTATTTTGAAAAGGTTAAATAAATAATTGAAATTAGTATTTTTTTAAAGACTCACCTTTAAAGACTCACATTGAGCTAATTTTAAAGATTTCTTTTTATTTTAAATTCTTTTAGTGTGTGTGTGTGTGTGTGTGTGTGTGTGTGTGTGTGTGTGTGTGTGTGTGCGCGCGCGCCCATGGAAGCCAGAAGAGAGTGTCAGATTTTTTGGAATTGGAATTATATACAGGTGGTGGTTGTGAGTTGTGTGATCTGGAAACTGGGAACTGAACTCAGATCCTCTGCAGAGCAACAAACACTCCTTTTGTTTGTTTGTTTGTTTGTTTTGAGACAGGGTTTCTCTGTGTAACAGCTCTGGCTGCTGGAACTAGCTGTGTAGACCAGGTTGGCCTCAAACTCACAGAGATCTGCAGCCTTTGCCTCCCAAGCGCTGGGTTAATGTCGTGCACCACCACCACCCGCAGAACAAGCTCATAGCTGTAGCTGTCTCCCCAGCCAAGCCTCCACCCTAATTCTTTTTGTTCAGTTATAAAATACTCTAACTTAGAATTTTTGACCTATCACTAAAAACACCCAAAACAAAATTTAAAATCATAAAGTGTGTTGGATGGTAGAGGTGTACACCTTTAATCCCAGAAATTGGAGGTAAAGGCAGAGGCAGGCAGGTTACTGTGAGTTGGAGACCAGCCAGGTCTACAGAGCAAGTTCCAAGACAGCTAGGGCTACATAGAGAAACCCTTTCTGGAAAAACAAAACAAAACCCACAAAATAATACCCAAAAGCAAAAACTCAGAAAAAAAAAAACTACCAAAAACAAAACAAAAAGTCCTCAAAGCTATCACAAAACACACAGCCTCTACTAGGGCCTCTCTTAGCCCTGCTCAGATCCTGCCTGGCTTCCTGAAGAGCTTGGGAAGGTCATGGTTAAGGCGCTCTCTGGAGGTGTGGCTTCTCTAGGACTGCTGTGGACACAGTCCTGACCGGGAGGTATATTTATAGAGCTGTCTTCTCAGGGAAAGCCCCTTCCCAGCAGAGTGCAAGGGCATAGGAGCAAAGTCGTCTGCCTCCATGAAGGGTGCAGGGTGGGAAAGGTTTGAGGCCAGGCACTCTCAGTGGAGACCCTGGCTGTCCCAGCCCCTTACCTGTGAGGACTGCAGGACAGGCAGGCAGGCTTTACCACCTGAAGGGGAGCTACTGGAGGGAAGGTCTGCCTTTGACATTTGTAACTGCTGTCAGCTGAAGGTCACAAATAGTACTTTCCGTTAAGAGAAGGCCAAGCACCAAAGAGATCCACAGCGGCCACCTCCCTGGACTTGGTGGTCTAGGAGACTTTCTGATGCCCCAGCAAGTAATGAAGGCTAAGATTAAATATGTGGATCCCATCTTGTTTGTTCCTTTCTTTTTTTCTTTCTTTCTTTCTTTTTTTTTTTTTTAGAAAGATTATATAAGGACTGGGCCTAAACCAGACGTGGTAGCACACTCCTTTAGTCCCAGCACTCAGGAGGCAAAGGCAGGTGGAGCTCTGTGAGTTCAAGGTCAGCCTGGTCTACAAAGTGAGTTCCAGGAAAGCCAGAGCTACACAGAGAAACCTGTCTCAAAAAGCAAAAAGGAAACTAGAAAAGGGCTAGACCTGGCGTTCATGCCTGCTGTTCCAGTATTTGGAAGTTGGAGACAAGAGGATTGCCCCCAACCCAGTCTAGGCTACACCATGAGTACCAGGCCAGTAGATGTTCACGCCAAAGCATCTCTGGGGAGGGGCAAATAGAGACAAAGTGTTGACCATGGTGGACATGGTACTGTGCTCATTCCCAGCACTTGGAATTGTAGTCAGGAAGATCCAAATATATACTATAGCCAGGCTAACCAAGGCTCTCTTATACCATAAGGCCCAAACGAACAACAAAGGCAGATCCGACTTTGTGTTCAAAACAGAACCTCCTCTTTCTTTTTGTATTCTTCAAAAATATGGAATGCTTCAGGAACTTACATGTCATCCATGCACAGGGGCCATGCTAATCGTCTCTGTATTGTTCCAATTTTAGTATATGTGTTGCTGAAGCAAGCACAGAAAGTCCTCTCTTTGCTGGCTAACTTTTAGAAAGTGCCACGCAGGCTTCTACGTAAGAGGCAACATCAGTGGGCCCAGTGCTGCATTCATACGCTGCATGTTACAATACCAACATGCCAGGCAAGCTCTGCCTACAGGGTAAGTAACAGCCTTCCTGGTGGAAAGCCCATGTAGCCAGGAGGCCACAGACCCTGCTCTTATTAGGCTGCTAAATGGCCATGCTGTCAATTGCCCTCTGGAGTTAGACATTTCGCACACAGACTTGGGTTGATCTCAGCCTTTGTCAGAGATCAGTGGATCAACCGCTGTGGGCCACTGTCGGCACGGAGATGATTCCTGGTCGGGGTGCTGAGGACGGGAGACTGAGTGAGGGCTCAGTGCCACATGGGTCTTCTTTATTAAGCCATCCTTCCAGCCAGGACTCTGGAGGATAGGATAGGGGCAGTGAAATGCTGTCTCCTGGGTGTGATGTGGCTCAGTCATGAAGTCAAAGCATGGCTACCTACACAAGGTCAAGCCATCCAAAATTCCAGTACTGGTGTGTGTGTGTGTGTGTGTGTGTGTGTGTGTGTGGTGTGTGTGGTATGGGTGTGTGTATGTGTGTGTGGTGTGTGTGTGGTATGTGTGTATGTTTGTGTGTGTATGTGTGTGTGGCATGTGTGTGGTGTATATGGGTGTATATGGGTGTGTGTATATGTGTTTTTGTGTGGTGTGTATGTGGTGTGTGTCTATATGTGTGTGTGTGGTGTGTATGGTGCGTGTGTATATGTGTGTGTGGTGTGTATGGTGTGTGTGTATATGTGT
This sequence comes from Cricetiscus sungorus, assembly GCA_030556225.1. Taxonomy (NCBI): domain Eukaryota; kingdom Metazoa; phylum Chordata; class Mammalia; order Rodentia; family Cricetidae; genus Cricetiscus; species Cricetiscus sungorus. Next base: position 1,711,858 of record JANBXA010000141.1, read on the forward strand.
GTGTGTGTATGTGTCTGGTATGTGTGTATGTGTGTGTGTTTGTGCACGTGTGTATGATGTGTGTATATGTGTGTATGTATGTGGTGTGTGTGTGTGTGTGTGTGTGTGTGTGTGTGTGTGTGTGTGTGTCTGCTTTCCAGACCCTACCACTTACGAAGTTGTAATATTCGGGGTTATAATAAAAAGCCAGGTTTGGTAACACAGGCCTTTAGTCCCAAGATTTAGGAGGCAGAGGCAGGCAGATTTCTGAGTTTGAGACCAGCCTTATATACAGACTGACTTTCAGGACACCTAGGGCTACACAGAGAAACCCTGTCTCAACACCCCACCTTCCCTCCAAAAAAAGAATATGTACTGCTCTTGCAGAGGACTTGAGTTCAATTGCCAGCACCCACAACAGGCAGCTCAATCTCCTGTGACTTTAAGGAATCCAACGCCTTCTTCTGGATTCTGAGGGCACCTGTACTCACATGTGCACAACCCCACAGTGCACACAGACACACATTACACACATAATTAAGAAGAAAATAGATCTGAAGAAGAAATGAAGTTGGTTGGGAGGGTTTCTCTATGTAGCCCTGACTGTCCTGAAACTCACTCTGTAAACCAGATTGGCCTCAAACTCATAGAGATCCGCCTGCCTCTGCTTCCAGAGTGCTGGGTTTACAGGCATGCACCACCACCACCTGGCTAAGGAAAATGAATTTTAAAGACCCCGGGCACACTGGTTTAATAATGAGTTTCAGAGATGACTTCTCTTGCCCTGCACCCATGGTCAGTCTCACATGGTGGGTCACAGCTGTCTGCAACTCTATTTGTAGAGATCCACACCCTCTTCTGGCCTCCTTGGGCATGGACACCATATATACCATATGGTGAACTTATATACATCCAGACAAACACTCAAACATAAAATAAAAGTAAACCTTTTTTTTTTTTAATTTGTTTACTTATTCTTATTGCATGTAGTACAGTGTTCTGTCTGCATATTTGCCTACACACCAGAAGGGGGCACCATGACAGATAGTTGTGAGCCACCATGTGGTTGTTGGGAATTGAACTCAGGACCTCTGGAAGAGCAGTCAGTGCTCTTAACCTCTGAACCAACTCTCCAGCCTCCAAAATAAAAGTAAATCTTAATAATAGGAACAGCATATCCTCAGGGTATACTCAGTGGCCAAGCTGAGTGGCAGAGCTTAGCATATCCCCGTCAAAGCCCTGGGTTTGATTCCCAGCACCAAAACAATAATTTACTGACAGACATGTATGTAGCATTTACTCTGCCTGGAGAGGTTGTGAGGGTTTTGTGCACATTATGTCACTCTGTCCTTGAGGTAGCCCGGTAACATGGGGACTGTTAGTCTATTTTTAGATACACAGAGAGTCCTAAGGCCAGCTGTGATGGCCTGCACGTGCCACTACCTCTGGGCCTTCTTCACTGGGGCTCAGGGGCCTGAGAACACCCTAAAAAAAACTTGGGACCCTGCTTCTGGAAGAAGAAAAGACAAAGCCAGTAGATTTCCCTCAAATCTTACAGCTACAGAGGGAACCTGTTTGCAACCTCTCCTCCTCCTCCTCCCCCTCCTCCTCATCTCCCTCCTTCTCTTCCTTCTCCTCTCCCTCCTCCCCCTCCTCTTTCCCCTCCTCCTCCTCCCCCTCCTCCTCTTCCCCCCTCCTCCTCTTCCCTCTCCCCCTCCTCCTCCTCAGTTTTCTTTTTCTTAAGATTTACTTATCTTTATTTTATGTGTGTGGGTGTTTTCTCTGCATGTACGTTGTCATGCCCTATGTGTATGCCTGGTGCCTACAGAAGCCAGAGGAGGGTGACAGACACCCTGGGACTGAATTTACAGAAAGCAGCCACATGGATGCTGAAAATCAAACCTGGGTCCGTGTCCGCACCCCCCACCCCCACCCCCACCCCCCACCCTGTTGTTCTTTTGCTGCAGCTATGGCCTAAGAAACACAAACACGAGACTCAGAGCCCACGTGGAGTTTATTGAGAGAGGGGAGAGGAAAAGAGGGAGGTAGCTGGTGGCCAACTGAAAGCGGGGAGAGAGAGAGCGAAAGACAGAAGGGGCCCCAGAGAGAGCAAGAGAGAAAGAGCAGAAGCAAGAAGCAACAGAGAGGTGCGCTTGGCGTGCTTGCTTTAAAAGGGGAGCTTGCGCATGCTTAACCGGGTCCTGCAGCAGCCAGGTAGAAGCTTGAGCAGCTAGGTAAAGCCTGACATAGGCGTCCCGCCCAGAGGCGGGGTCCACAGACTGCTGAGCCCCAACATTCCCACCTCTTGTTGCTATTAAAAAGGTGGGGGTTTGGGTGTGGCAGGTCAGGGAATAAGGGCATTGAGTTCTCAAAAGACTGCTTCCTGCTGACTTGGGGCATTGATCGTCTTTTGGGGGATCCGAGAAAGCTGGGGTGCTGCCGCATCCTGGTAGCTGGTTGTTTCATCGCAGTCCTGACTGTATGGAACTCTGGCGTCTCTCTGAGACCTGGCAAGATGTTAGCAGAGCAGAGGACAAGGTTAGGTTTTTCTTTTTAGGTCTTAGTACTTAATAGGAGAAATGTAAGGTGGGGGAGGAGTTCCCAAGGGGGTCCCAGGACAAGGGAAGGGAGTCCCGGGGCCAGGAAGAAGTTGAGTAATATTTATTTGGAGTGAATCTGACCTGTTTAAATGGATCCATCTCAGCTCCCTGGAACCTAAAGAATCCTTTGAGTTTGTGAAGCATAAACATTAGACACATTAGGAACATGTTTATGTTAGAGATGCTACCTTCACTTAGGAGTTACAAGTGTTTGATGATTTGTGTCTCTAGATCCATGGCTGTCATTCCTGTAACAATAACTAATTGGTTAGATTAAAAGTTTTAGGTCAGCCTGAGGACAGGAAGAAAAGCATGAAGCTTCCAATCCGGCAGGGTGAGGTTACAGGAATGAATCCTTAATCTTCTAGAATAGGAGACAGTGTAGTTGATCTCGGTGTCCTCCAGAGCTTAAGGGAGCAGGGTCCTGTCGTAGTTGCTGTATATGAAGGATTAGTTTTGGGTGAGGAAGTAAAGGGTTTGAGGTGGGATAAATGAATCCAGTGGGAAAGGCCCTCAAGCTTAGCAGCTGTTGGAGTGACAAGGATTACCTTGAAGGGGCCCTGCCATTTAGGGGGAAGGGGTGAGGGGCGTTGGTCTGGGGGAGAGAGAAGGACCTGGTCCCCGATGTTAATTGGGGATGTACAGAAATTGGCACAAGGTCGAGGCAGGAAGTGGTCAGTAAAGTTCCATAGGAGGGAACGGAGATAATGAAGTAAGGATGTTAGCAGGTGGTCAGGGAGAGGTGACAGTTCAGGTGAGAGACCAGGTGTTAGAACTGGCCTCCCATACATAAGTTCAAAGGGTGAGATGAGAAGGGGTCGTTTGGGGAGGGCCCTAAGCCTGAATAGAGCCAGAGGCAAAAGTTTTACCCAGTCAAGGTGAAGTTCCTGTGACATTTTAACAAGAACACTTTTTAGGGAACGCAGGGAACGGTTAGTGCGCTCTATCTTCCCTGAAGACTGGGGGTGATAGGGGATATGGAAATGCCAAGGGATGTTTAGAGCTTTAGATAAGATTTGTGAAATCTGAGAGGTGAACTCAGGACCATTGTCTGACTGAAGAGAAGCTGGGATTCCAAACCGTGGAATTATTTCCCTGAGAAGGGTGTCAGAAACTGTCTGAGCTCTCTTGTTAGTAGTTGGAAAAGCTTCCACCCACCCTGAGAAGGTGTCAACCAATACCAGGAGATATTTGACCCATCTGACTGTAGGCATGTGGGTAAAGTCCAGTTGCCAGTCAGTCCCTGGGAGAGAGCCCCTGGCCTGGTGGGTAGGAAAAGGGAAGCTACGATACCTAGAGGAGTGGGCTGGAGGTGAGCCTTGACAAAATGAGAAAGAGCCTTGCTGTTAGGATGAAAGAGCTGGTGTCAATAGGACAGAATCGGCTGAGTATTAGGAGGTGACTGTGAGGATGTGGGTAGTAGTGTCAGGACTCCCTGTGGTGGGTGTGGTGAGTGTGGGCTTCTGAGGGCTGCAGCTTTAGCTGCTTCATCAGCCAGGTTGTTTCCCTTAGAGATAATGGAGTTGTCAGTCTGATGAGACCGGCAGTGAATAATCCCTATAGCTTTGGGGAGGTGAGAGGCCTTTAGCATGGCCATAATATAGCCTGAGTTAGTTATGGATCCTCCTTTTGTGGTAAGCAGCCCCCACTCTTTCCAGATAGCAGCATAGGACAGGAGGATGTGAAAGGCATATTTGGAGTCTGTATAGACATTTAGGGTCTGTCCCTGTGCTAATTGAAAGGCACGGGTGAGGGCTATTAATTCAGCCTGTTGGTTAGTAGTATGGGCAGGGAGTGCCTGTGCCTCTATCACCTTAGTATCTGACACTATGCCATAGCCTGCTCTACGGGTCCCCTTATGTAAAAAGGAGCTGCCATCTGTATACCCAGTATAGGTGGCCTGAGGTAGTGTGCCCTCCTGGATGTATGTAGGATGGGGCAATAGTTCCTCTAAAGTTTCAATGCAAGAATGAGATGGGGAATAGTTAGTATTAGGTTGAGGTAGGAGATTTGAGATATTAAGGGGTGGGCAGGATTTAAAAGTAAGTATGGCATCTTCTATTAGTGCCACCTGGAGGGAAAGAACTCTAGAAGGAGGTAGGGTTTGTAAGCCTTTATAAGTTAAGAGATGAGACAGGTTATGGTGGGAGAAGACAGTGATGGGTGACCCAAAGGTTAGTTTTTTTGACTCAGGAATGAGGAGCTCAGCAGCTGCTAAAGCACGTATGCAGGGTGCCCGTCCTTGGGCAGTTAAGTCTAGTTTCTTTGACAAATATGCTACAGGTGCAAAGGAAGGTCCCAGCTGGTGGCCTAGAACTCCAAGCGCGTATCCTTCCTTTTCTGTTATATATAGAGAGAAAGGACGAGTTAGGTCTGGCAGGTGAAGAGCTGGGGCCTGGAGAAGAGCCTGTCTGAGTTTTTGGAAGGGCTTAGTAACGGGGTTAAGGAGAGGTTCGTGAGGGGAGCCAAGGGCTGCGTCATATAGGGGGCGAGCAAGGAGAGAGTAAGAGGGGATCCAGGAGTGTAAGAAGCCAGCTATTCCTAAAAAAGACAACATTTCCTCTTTAGTAGAAGGAACTGTAAGAGATTGGATTAGATTTTTTTCTGTCTAGGGTAATAGCTTTATGAGTTGGGGTTATGGTTAGTCCCAAGTAGGTGGCCTGAGAAGTAGACAGCTGGACCTTGGAAGGTGAGACTCTATAACCCCTGTTGGACAGGAAATTTAGGAGAGCAGAGGTGTTAGTCTGGCTGACTTCTAAGGATGGGCTGCAAAGTAGAATATCATCTACATACTGTATGAGTTTAGATTTGGGGAGAGACAGAGAAAGCAGGTCAGAGGCCAGAGCTTGGCCAAATAGGTGAGGGCTGTCCCGGAATCCCTGAGGCAGGACAGTCCAGGTGAGCTGTGTGGAGACATGGGTATCAGGGTCAGTCCAGGTGAAAGCAAAGATATTTTGAGACTTAGTATCAAGGGGGATATAGAAAAAGGCGTCTTTGAGATCCAAAACTGAGAAATGAGAAGTCCCTGAGGGGATAGTAGAAAGAAGTGTGTAAGGGTTAGGTACTACAGGATGGAGGGGGACCACTGCAGAGTTAATGAGTCGGAGGTCCTGAACCAAGCGATAGGTCCCATTAGGTTTTTAACTGCTAGTATAGGGGTGTTGAAGGGAGAGGATGTAGGGCGGAGGAACTTTTCTCTTGGAGGTCAGAGATGACAGGCTTAAGTCCCCTAAGCCTCTGGAGTGGGAGTGGGTACTGGATTTGAGTGATGTACCTCAAGGGGTTCTGCAGCTGAATGACAACGGGGGAATGGTGTCTAGCCACAGAAGGGTTTTTGGTGTCCCAGACTTGGGGGTTCACCTCAGAGGCTGGCAAAGGGAGTGGCATATTAGAACCAGTAGGGTGAGTGGCTAGGAGAAGGAGGAGTGTGGGGTTAGGCGAATGGGGGGAGCAAAAGAAATAGAAGCTCCTACCTTGGCTAAAAGATCCCTTCCCAGTAGGGGCACAGGACAAGTAGCTATAACTAGAAATGAATGAGTGTGGGGAATTCCCCTAAAAATACAACTGAGTGGTGGGGTTTGATGAGGTAGATAAGGCTGTCCCCCTACCCCGACAATAGGGAGACAAGAAGGAGAAGTGGGTCCCCAAAACTCCCTCAGAACTGAGTACGTGGCACCAGTGTCCAAAAGGAAGGAGATGGATCGCCCTGATACTTTAATTTCCACCCGGGGCTCCCTGTTAGAGATGACAGTGGTCGGGTCAAGAGAGCCCGGGCCCCTTCACTCATCATTGTCCATGGCCAGGGCTATGAAGTCCGCCAGAGGGATGTGATGTCCCCCTGCCACGAGGGGCATGGGGGCAGTCTGTTGACCAGTGACCCTCTTCATTGCCCTGAGTATCTGTAATCCCTGCACTGACTGAGTCTCATCTTGCCTGGGCTGCATAATAAGGTTAAGTCTGGTTGGGTGTTGATTTAAACGTGTTAAACTGAGTTCTCCTGTGAGATGTTATCCTTAAAGGAAGTGCATAAAGGCAGAACCCAGGAAAGAATCTGAAGCTGTCTGTCTCCGGTGTGTTGTCATGGCAACCATTTCCTGAAAGTCTGGCCTTTGTCTTTCCTCCCCTCAGATTCATTGTTTACTCATCTCCGTTCCATTTACAACTGTTACATGCCTGGCTGATCTCTAGCCATCATATCCTGGTCCTGTCACATTGTCCCACGCTGTCCGTTCTCATCGATGATGCTCTTCTGACCTTTAAACTTTGACTTGGCTTTGCTCACTCCCACACTGTTCCTGAGGAAACTTCCGCCTCCTGCTCTCATCCCAGGTGCCCGAAGGTGGACCCTCTACCGCGTGTACTCCGTGACTACCCACCTTACTTGCACACAGTAGGTATTCATTACGTGCTGTGGGGTGAGTCCATAAGCAAGACGTGGTGAGCACCACCTAAACGACTCTGGCTACATTCCAGCACTTTCTGGCTGTTGTTTCATGCCATCATGGGTGAGCTGGTTCTTGGGTATTGAGACAATGAAGAAACAGGACATGACCTATTGGGTAAGATGAGGACTGAGGTGTGGCTGGGCACTCTGGACTCCCAGACAAGTGCTCTGTGAACTCCAAACTTAGAATCTCCAAAACCAGAACCCTTCCTGATTTGATGTCTGTATTTTCATCTACTCGTGTCTCCCAGCCAGGCCCAGGGTCCCCACGCTGAGTGTGTCTGCTAGCTATTCCAGACTTTCCGAACAGGAAGTACATACCTATGGGATTGAACAAACTGATCAGACTTGACTTCGACAGGCATTAGGGTTATGCAGTCATCAGTACATATGACAATTACGTTAAGTGTGTTTGATTGTCTATAAGTCTCCCTACATCTCTGCTTGGAAAACAGGGCCACTAACCAGAGCTTCCGGATTAGGCTTTTAAAATGTCCTCTGATGGTTGGAAAGGTTTCTCAGACGGGCCTTTGGTATTATCTCGACGTAGCCGTTTTATAGATTTTTAAGAGTATTTGTATTTATTGTGTATATCCGTGTTTCACCTGCATAGGTGTGCACTTGGTACCCAGGAAATTAAGAAGAGGAATCCCCTGGAATTCCTGGCCACCATGGAGGTGTTAGGAAGTGAACCCACATCCTCTGCAAGAGGAATAAATGCTCGTGGCTGCTAAACTGTCTCTCGTCTTCCATTTTACATATTTGATCAAATGACAGCTACTAAGAGGAAGGAAAGTGAGTACCTAGGGACTCCCTTCTTCAGACACAACCCATCATGGAGCCCTATCCCTAGGGTCCTAAGGTACAAAGTAGCAACACATGTGGTTATCTGGCTGGGAATCGCATAGTAGTACCTAAGACTTGCTGCTGTTGCTGGGTGGGCAGTGTGCCTGGAGATACATGGAAAGTGCATCAGGGCAGCTTTGCCTTCTGAGAGGCATGTGACCTTGAGCACATTAAGCTTCAGCTTAATGTCTGGACTAATAACAGAACCCAGCTTATCTATTCATAGATTGTCATAAAAACTAAACGAGAAAACACGTGTGTGAAAGCTGTAGTCACATACAAAAATAGCACGATGTTATTGTTAATGATGCTGAAAGAAATTATTTTTAGCTGATGTGCCACTTAAAGTTGCCTATCTTATGCCAGGCGGTAGTAGTGCACACATTTAATACTGGCACTTGGGAGGCAGAGGTAGTTGGATCTCAGTGAGTTTTAGGCCAGCCTGGTTTACAAAGAGAGTTCCAGGACAGTCAGGACTCTTACACAGAGAAACCCTGTCTCGAGAAACAAAAATAAATAAATCAAAAAGTTACCTGTCTTGATGCCTGTGGTTTTGTCTGAGGATGCTTTGAGTCCAGTAGGACCCCGTTGCCTTTACTACTGACAGTATATACACGTTTTCAGCCTGGGTGACCATGTTAGTCAGTAATAGCTCTGCCTCTGTGTGAGAGACTCTAGGAAACTGTGTGTAGCCATCTGGGTGAAACCCCTCTTCTGTTTTTGTTGGTTTTTTGTTGGTGTGGTTTTTTCTGAGACAGACCAGCCTGACCTTAGACTCCGTCAGCCTCTGCCTCCCGAGTGCCAGGATTAGGGGCATTGAGCTAGGACCTCAACCAGTGTGGCACCAGGACTGACCTCTGTGATCTCTTCTCAACTTAAAAACTTTCCTGTGCCATGAGGATCCTGGCCTGGAATCTGAGGCGGCCCCAGACTGAGGAGTCTCCCTGACTTTTGACTGCAGATGCTCTGAGAGAGGCAGAACTGCAGAAGGAAGGTGGACTCTTGCCTAGAAGTGGGGAATCAGGCTATGGCCTCAAAGTATGTGGAGAATACAGAGGAGCGTATTGTTCTATCCTGCAGCCTGGAACTGCTGCTAACTACTACCACAGCTGAGCTGTGACCAATCCTCAGATCAATGGCAGATGCTGGAGTAAGGGCAGGAAATAAAGTGTTCTGTCTGGAGTAAGGAAGGTTACATAAACCCACCTTCCTTTGCAAAGCATGTCCTGGTAGAGCAGGATGATGCTGTGTTATTGCGCTTGACATTGGGCCTGCCCATTCATCCAAGAAAGAAAACCAAGTATGTTCCATGCAGTGTCCAGGCACACAGAGAGGTCAGCCCTGGAGGTGACAAGGGCCCTGTCAGTCATTAGAGGGGGGTGCCTCCTTAAGAATTAGGGAGAAAAGCAAGAACAAATTATTTCATCCCTGACGCCTCCAACAAGGCCTCTTTTTGTCCTGGGCTGTGGCAGGCTGAGCCTCTGGCCACAGGTCACCCTCATCATGAGAATCATCCCCACACAAGCTTTGTTCTGTGTTTCCAGAGTTCAGTGTCCGATTGATCTTGACAAATTGCTCCGAAAACTTAAGAACTGCAAACACAAAAGGATAGAAAGAAGGGCACAGCACTCCACTCCGGCCAGATGTGGGCTGGGCAGCCACAAGAGAGGCCAGAATTTCATACATACCAACGGCTTGAAGTCAGAGTCGGAGAGTCTCAGCCTGCTGTGAGGGAAGCAAGCTGAGGCAGGAGGTAACTTGTTTGGTCTCCGACCACAGGCCCCAGCCCATCGCAGTGGACAAAGGGTGGACCGAAAAGGGGCCATGTCTGCTCTGGTGCTGGACCCATCTTATTTGCTCACAACCTTCCTTATCCCGCCAGCTGTCAGCTCTTGTCCTGGCTCTCAGCCCCATAGCTCATCACAAGCTTCCAATCCCAATGGCCACTTGTCTACCCTAGGGCATTCATCATGGTGTGCCTGGCTATCCCCCTCACAGAATGCCCTGCTCACACCCATTAGAGAGACGCCTGGCTCTGACTCCTGAGGGAAGTTTGCTGGGAACCAGACACTGGTCTGCACCCACAGGTAGAGGTTTTCCAGACAAGCCCACTTTGATTCATTTCCCTGTAACAACAAATTTTCCGTCCAGAAGCTCACGGCTCCACTCACTGTCACAGGTAGGCTTTTCTTTGTTTTTTGCTACCTTGACTCAGGTTGCAGTCCTATGGGAAAAGGAAGCTCAGCTGAGAATGTGCTCCCATCAGATTCTCCTGTAGGCCTGTCTGTGGGGCCATTTTCTTGGTGAATGACTGATGTTGGAGGGCCCAGCCCACCACTTGTGCACGCGTGATGCCAGCCTGGGCAGGTGGCCCTCAGATTGTATAAGAAAGCAGTGTGAGCAAGCCAGTGGGGGCAAGCCAGTAAGCCGCACCCTCCAAGGCCTGTTTCACTTCCTGCCTGCAGGTTCCTGCCTTAACCCTGTTGATGGACTTGTGACCTCTATGTCAAATAAACCCTTTCCTCACCAAGTTTGCTTATGGTCATGGTGTTTACCACAGTAATAGAAAACAAACTAAAACAGAAATTGGTACCAGGCCCGTGGGAAATTACTGTGACACACCTGCCCACATTTTGAGGATTGTGGAAGAACTTTAGAACTTTGGAGTAGAAGAGCCACAAGTATTCAGAGCCCAGTGGGCTGTTGTGGGAACTAGGTAATGCTTTGAGCAGTGTGGATGATGGAGACCTGGCTTGTGAAGTTTCAGAAAGAAATAAGACTCTGTCAGGGCCACTCATGCGCCATTTTGTATTAAGAACCTGTGATTCTAGTCACCTCGAGCTGAAGAGACCTCTGTAATTACTAGGAGACCAGAACCACTGAAGTGAAGCCTTTACTTTACCAGGACAATTGACACTGGTTAGCCAAGGCTGTGATTAAGAAGAGGCCAACATCACTGAGGTAAAATCTCCTTGGAATATTTCCTCAGGTCAGTACATGGGAGCTATGTTCCAGAGGGGGCTCTGGCTGCGTCTCCTGCTAACAGCTGGACTTGGTAATGTGAAAGAGTCACTCGGGTGACACTGGTTTTGAAGACATAAAGAGGTCGTGGAGAGCAACTGAGGCTTGTCACTTGGGCTGGAGTCCAAGAGGACATTGGTGAAGGTGTATCCTCAGTTGCAATGGTAATCCTAATAAGTTGGAGATGCCAGGGCTGTGAGATGACCCCGGGGACAGCAGCAGCTGCGGAGTGGGGCTGGCCTGAGCCTATAGAAGAGCCACAGCAGTGGAAGGCCAAGTCATTTGGAGTCCAGAAGATCTGGCGTGAGTCCCCACTGTCCCCTCTTAGCTAAACAGTCTCCTGCACGTTATTTATCCCGTTGCTCTCCTCCTCTTACCCCAGGGAGGGACTGGTAATCCAATGAGACTACCTCAATAGAGATAGGTAACCATCTTTGGAAGCCAGTGACACCTGGGCAACATCCTTAGATAGAGGCTCAGAGAGACCCACAATTAGTATGCTGCCTAGCATGGCACCTCACCAAGTTCCATACCTACCCTTTCTCTAACCTCTCACCAGCTCTGGGGATGGAGCCCTGAGGCTTGCACATGCTCAGGGATTGCCCTGCTGCTCAGCCACATACCCAAGCTGTGCAACGGCATTCTAGCTTCACCATGTACTTTTATTATCCTCAAGACATTGTGAAATGGGGTCACAGGTTAGCGGGGAGGGGGGGGGGAGGGAAGGGATGGACCAGAAATGCTTGACTTTGGGTGCAGAACTGCAGTCAAGATTTTTGTTTGCCCACTTCCAGCCCAGCTCCGACTCCACCTGCAGGGAGCCTAGGACCCGGACAGCAGGGAGCAGATGCTTCTATTTTGTTTTTATTTAAGCATGTGTATTTGTATGAGTTTGTATCATATGTGTGCTGGTGTCCTCTGAAGCCAGAAGAGAGGCCCTGGAACTAAGGTCAGGTAGCTCTAAGGGGCAAGCAAACCCAGCTCCTCTGGAAGAGCAGCAAACACTCCAAACTGCTCAGCTGTCTCTCTAGTCCAGGTATTTATTTATTTATTTATTTTAGTTTCTCTAGGCAGGGTTTCACTGTGAAGCCCTGGCTGTCCTGGAACTTGCTCTGTAGACCAGGCTGGCCTCGAATTCTGAGATCCACCAGCCTCTGCCGGGATCAAAGGTGTGCGCGACCACTGCCCAGGTCTCTTTTATTTATTTTTTAAAACAGTCTCTCTACGTAGCCCTGTGTGGTCTGGAACTCAATATGTAAACCAGACTGGCCTCCAACTCAGAGATCCTTCCTGCTTCTGCCTCTGCTGACATTAAAGGTGAATTCCTCCACACCCTGCTGTATTTCATTTTATTTGTTTGTTTTGTTTTGTTTTTGAGACAAGGTTTAACTTTGGAACCTGTTCTGGAACTACCTCTATAGACCAGGCTGGCCTCAAACTCACAGAGATCCACCTATCTCTGCTTCCCGAGTGCTGGGGTTAAAGGTATGTGCCACCACCACCTGGCTCTATTTTATTTTTTAATTTAAACATTTTTGGATGTTTTTTTTTTTTGAGATGGTATGTTGGTGTGAACAGATTGGTTTGATCTGGTATGGAGCTTACCATTGCCTTTAATTGGCCATCCTCTTATTTGTCCTCCAAGGTCTGGGATGGCAGACTCCTGGCATCACAAAAACCTACTTCAGCTGATGTTTTCCGAGTGACCTCCAGCATTTCAGAGCAGGGAGGGGCAGGCCTGAGTTCAGATCATCCCCTTCTGAAACAGAGGAGAAGCTCTGAGATTGCCAAGTGCTCCAGGCCACAAGGTCTATGAGGTCCAACAGCATTCGGAGGAATGTGGCCCTAGGATTAGCTTCCGGTTTGCTCCCTCAGCACTGTGTGTAAGGTGTCCTGTCAGCATGCTTGTCTGATCTCCAGTTGCTGCATGCAGATTGAATCTGTGAGTTCTGAGAGTCCTTTTAATTTTTGTTGTTTGTTTTTCCAGACAAGGTTTCTCTTGTAACCCCGGCTGCCCTGGAATTCACTGTGTTCAAGGCTGGCCTTGAACTCAGAGATCTGATTGCTTCTGCTTCCTGAGTGCTGGGATTAAAGGTGTGCACCACCACCACCACCTGCCTTGAGTCAATTTGTCTTTTATTTTATGTGCATTGGTGTTTTGTCTGTGTGTATGTCTGTGTGAGGGTGTTGGATCCTCTGGAACTGGAGCTACAGTATGTGGGTGCTGGAAACTGAATCTGGGCCCTCTAGAAAAGCAGGCAACACTGAGCCATCTCTCCAGCCCCATTACTTTGTTTTTCACTTGTGAAAAGTCATGGGTCTCATTTACAGTCTGCTCAGCTCCCTGGCCTGCTGCGTGAGGAGAGTTGAGCCATGCTTCTGTGCTGGTATTAGTGAGGCTTAAATGGAATAACACACTAAGGACCCTACCTGAACAGTACCAGCTTCACACACTAAGTGCCCAATAAATAATGGCTGTTAGGTTTACTTTTTTTGTTTGTTTTGTTTTTTATGAATGTGATGTGTATGTGTGTCCATGTTTGCACACATATGCAGGTGGAAGCCAGAGATCCATGTCTGATATGTCTTCTGATCTCTCTCTCTCTCTCTCTCTCTCTCTCTCTCTCTCTCTCCCCAGACAGGGTTTCTCTGTGTAGCTTTGAAGCCTGTCCTGAAACTTGCTCTAGATCCAAACTGTCCTTGAACTCACAGAGATCCACCTGTCTCTGCTTCCCAAGTGCTGGCATTAAAGGTGTGTACTACTATAGCCTGGCTGTCTTTCTTTCTATTTTGTGCTTTGAGACAGCCTCTCACTGAATGAGATGCTCACGGAATGATTAGATTGGCTAGCCAATGAGCTCTCGGAAGCCACGTACCTCCTCACCTCTATGTCTAGGGTTGCAGGTCTATGCCACCACACCACCTTTTACAAGGATGTCTGAGGTCTGAGCTCAGGTCCCCAAGCTTGCACAGCAGGCTATTTGCTGAGCCATCTCCCCGGGTCCTGTTTGTTTTGTTGTGACACAGTCTTGCTGTCTGCTGACAATCCTGCCTCAGTTTTCTTGAGTGTTAGGGTTGTAGGAATGAGCCACTCTCAGGGTAGTTTTTAATTTAGATGTTAAAGATTTAATCACTTTGAACTTTTAAAACTTCCATCTTACTTATTTATTGTGCATGTGTGTGCAGGTGAGCACACACAGGACACAGTGCTAGCTAGCTCCTGTGGAGGTCAGAGGACAATTTTCAGGGATGGTTATCCCCTTCCACCTGGGGTCCTGGGGGATGGAATTCAGGTCTTCAGGCCTTAAGCCATCTTGCCACCTTTGGCATTAAAACACTTTGTCTATACAGTTTGAGGGACCTGTCATCGATGACTGACTCTGTCAGCCCTGGCCTCAGGTTTCTGGAGGTTTGAATACCAAGTGAGGCTACGGCTGCTACGAGCTGATGGCTGTCAACAGATGGGTCCCCAGGACTGGCCAGAACCAAGCAAGCCAAGCCAAGATTCTAGAGAGGCTGAAGGGAACATTCCCTTCCCTGCCTCAACCTGTGGGAGGCTGGGTGTGACCTTAGGCAGAGCCTTTAAAGAAAGCAAAAGGGACTGCCAAGCTGGGCACAGGCCCTTCACAAAGCCACTGAAGCTCTGAACTTAGCAAAGTGTTTAAGGTCTGACAGAGTGTTAGGCCAGTCAGCCCTGGCTTCCCTCCAGGGAGGTGAGGGCTCGGTGGAGCCCAGCGTATGGACAGTGGCTTTGGTGACCTGAGCAAAGGGTATCGTTGTGTAGGGATCTCTCCAAGAGGTGTGCAACAGTCTTCTGGGAAGTTAGCCAGGCCTTGGTGAGGCACAAGCCTCCATTACAAGTTCTGGATGTTGAAGAAGGAGCACAGGTCAGGGGAGCCACCCAAGGACCTGGGAGGAGGTGTGTCACCATCCAACCTGGAACAAGAAAGCAACAAACAGGAAGACGCAGAGGGCACCCCCAGAGCCTGGAAAGACAGTACTGCCCCACCCTTCTGCTCTTTCCCAATGAGTCCTTACAGTGGGGTGGGATTTATTGTTCTCTTGCTTTGTTTGTTTTGAGGTAGTGTCTCTATGTATCCCAGGCAAGCTTGGAACTCACTTGGTAGGCCAGGCTGACCTTAAACTCTGGGAATCCTTCTGCCTCATCCTCCCAAGTGTTAGGATTATAGGTGTGAGCAACTATGCCCAGTTCATTCTATTCTCTATTAGCACATAGCTGTAACACTATCTCACAACCTCCTCTACGTCACCTGAACTGTAGGCTGTTCTGGCTTGCACACTCCTCCCGGAAGCTGCCCCTTCTCTATAACTGGCAAGGCTTCCCCTGCAGTTTTGTTATCCACTCGGACCCCCGAGGGATAGCCTTGGCTTCACTGAGCCCTTGAATGCAAGCAACAAGGGCTCTTAGCTGTCGAGCCAGCCCTCCAGCCCCTCTTCGTTTTCATTTTCTTTTCTCCATTACAGCACCTGATTTTGTTGTTGTTGTTTTTTGTTTTGTTTTGTTTTTGAGACAGGGTTTCTCCGTGTAACAGCTTTGGCTGTCCTGGAACTTGCTTTGTACACCAGGCTGGCCTTGAACTCACAGAGATCTTCCTGCCTTTGCCTGCTGAGTGCTGACACTGCTTGGCATCACTCTTTTTTTCTTCCTTCCTCCCTCCCTCCCTCCCCTCCCTCCCTCCCTCCCTCCCTCCCTCCCTCCCTCCCTCCCTCCCTCCCTCCCTCCTCCCTCCCCTCTCTCTCTCTCTCTCTCTCTCTCTCTCTCTCTCTCTCGACTTTATTGTGTATCCCTGGATGACCTGGAGCTCAAGGTGTAGCCCAGGCTGGTCCTCCTGCCTCTGCAGTTCTGGGACAGAAGAAGTGAACCAGCACAATGGACAAATTACTTTGCTTTTTAGTCGTATACAGTTTACCTTCATTATCAGGGGTTGTTCCCCAGACTTTGCCCTTGCCTGACACGTTTCTCATATCTTTGAACAGACCTGGCTCACATTACACCCAGCAACTACCCGGGGAACCCGCACAGGACCCCCACATGGACTCCCAAGCCCTGCTACTGCCGGAGGCTGGCACCAGCAGGCGGCTCAGGGCGGCTCCAGGAAGCCCGTGGCTCAGTCCGCAGAGGTCCTGCTTTCCTCCACCAAGCCTGGCCTCCCATTCCTACTTCGCTTAGCCACTCCTTCCGCAATCAGCATCTAACAAAAACCCTTTTGTGATTTCTCTGCCTTGGGGATTCATCTGAGTCAACTGCCACAGCTATTCGCTCGGAGCCGAGTCCAAAGGTCTGCTCAGCGTTTCCTACACTGAGGCCAGAGCCCTGCCCGAAGCCCCGCCCCTCATCCTGGAGCTGGCAAGGCACTCTGCACTGGGATCTGGGGAAGCGCAGGATCACGAGAGCACAAGAGCAAACCTAAGGCGGGGTACTGTGAGATCCCTGGGGAGCAGGAAGGCTGGATCGTGAAACCAGGAGGAGGCTGCCGGCAGTGGGCGACGGCGTGCAGCCTGTGCGGTCCATCTTGGCTTCTCTTCCCTAAGTGTGTTATCCTCGACCATTTCAAGCTGATGGCAGAGGTTCTTTAGTTTCCTGAAATGCCCCTTATACAGTGCCTCGCCTGTAAAACAGGATTCCTGCAAGATTACGGATAACATCGCTCGGCCTTTGGGCATCTCAGAAAGGATACTCTGTACTCTGTCTTGGCAAACAACTTCCTCATTGCCACGCCCCTCAACCCATGCCCTTAAAAAGCCTCAGCCAGCTCCCCCAATCTGCAGACTCCCCTATTTCCCTTGGGAGAGAGGCTGCCACTTGCTGCGTGTACTAATAAACAGAGCACCAGCTGTGTCTGGCTCCTGTCTTTTCTGTCGCCTGTCCCTTTAAGTTGTCTATGAAATCTTAACAGTTCCAAGAGATGGCCTTTTAGCCTCCTACAAGTCTGACTTTGCAGACCTGATAGGTTTCCCTGGCTGGTGAACACATTTGTAATTTCTTTTTTAACTTTTTTCTTTTGTGCATTTGTACTTGCACACTCAAGTTTCTTGTTTGTTAGCATATTTTAATTACCTGAACAATAGGCTTCATTATATTTTCATACATAAATATAATGCATTTAATAATATTCACCCCAGTACTCCCTTATCCCAGTTTACTTTCTGTTGCTGTGATAAAGACTATAACAAAAGCAACTTGGAGAGGAAAGTGTTTCTTACATCTTAGAGGTTACACTCCATCACTGGTGGACATCAGAGCCAGGTCAAGGCGGGAACCCAGAATCAGGGTAAGAAACAGAGACAGGCCACTGAGGAACACTTGCTATGTTGTAGCTAGTCTTTCTCTGTCCTGCCTGTCAGCTACCAAAGCGTGACACACAGGCTTATTATTAATTATGGAAGCTCAGCCAATAGCTGAGGCTTGTTTCTAACTAGCTCTTATAATTTAATGCATTTCTGTTCATTCATGCGCTGCCACAGGGCTCATGGCTTGTTACCTCATCTCCTAATATGGTGCTTCCTCTGTGTCTCCCTCCTCCCAACTCTGCCTTCTTCCCTGTGTCTTCTGTGCCTGGAAAGCCTGCCTAGGTATTGGCTGTTCAGCTTTTTATTAAGTCAGAGTGACACATCTTCACAGTGTACAAAAAGATTATTGTACATTTCCCCCTTTTGTCTAAATTAAAAGGAAAGATTTTAACTCTAACACAGTAAAACTATATATAATATGAACAATTGTCAGGTAAGAATTACATTCCCAATGTTCTGTCCATTTGCATTTGGCAAGTTCAGAGAAAATACTCTATTATCTATCTTATCTTGATGAGTAAAGAGTTTTGTACCTAATTTACTTTCTATCATGAATAAGGAAAACTCTATCTAGTCTTCAACCCCATCAAAGACCTGAGAAGGATATAATATAACCTGAGTAAACAGGAAGTGCAGAGCAAATAACTTATAAAACTTGAAAGGTCAGGGACATCTGGCTGCCTAGACAGTCACCTGATAGGAGAATGTCCTTCTGTATATATGTTTCTTTTATTGGTTGATGAATAAAGCACTGATTGGCCAGTAGTCAGGTTGGGAGTGTAGGCAGGGCTACCAGACGAGGAGAATTCTGGGGAGAAGAGGCAGAGAGAGGCCACCAGGGAGAAGCCATGTAGCTGTTGAAGGAGTAACATGCTGAATTATGGGTAAACCACAGCCTTGTAGCAATACACAGTTTAATAGAAATGAGTTAATAATTAAGAGAGAGCTAGCCAGTAAGAAGCCTGAGCCATTGACCAACATTTTCTAATTAATATGAGTCTCGGTGTGTTTATTTGGGGTTAAAGCAGCTGTGGGACCAGGCATAACAGAACCTCCATCTACAGTCACCCCAGGGTTCCTCTGTAATGCTGGGTTATCTATTTTCAGCCTACAGGCATAGAATATGTGGCAGACTTTTCTGTGAAGCAGGAATCTTTTAAAGAAACTTGGCAAAGTTTGATAGACATGTTCTTTTGTGTCCTGCTTACCCAATTTGGACAGCATACTGTCAGCAGTTGAGGTAAGGGCAGTTTATTGCCCAGTGGCTAACTTTTTCCACAAAGAAAGCAAACTCCATATGGAGGAACTTTGATAAATATCCTTTTTTTTTTTTTTTTTTTTTTTTAAAGTAAATTGGTGTTACCAGAAGCAGGCATGTCTCATTGGCATGAAAAGACTTATATTATTAAAACATCTTAAATCCTATTCTGTAGATCTCCAAAGAGCTTGAAGATCATCTGTCTATCTATATAGCTCTTTGACCTCGAAAACATAACTAACATGACTACAAGTTTGATTGTTGTAGGTGAGTAACTACTAACAAGCATTTCTTTATTATCCTAAATAGTTTGTAATAATAACTTTCATGGACTAGAAATTGTACAGTGCATAGGTATAATACCTTAAACAATAGAAACATGTATAGTATGTTCTAACAAAAATAACCTTAAATTTGTATCAATATACAAAAATCCATGCCAGTGTAAAATATTTAAGACTAGTAGTTATTTTTGTTTGTTTTTTGTTTTTTGTTTTTTGTTTTGTTTTGTTTTGTTTTTGAGACAAGGTTTCCTCTGTGTAACAGCCTTAGCTATCCTGGAACTCACTCTGTAGACCAGGTTGGGCTCGAACTCACAGATATCCGCCTGCCTCTGCCTCCTGAGTGCTGGGATAAAAGACATGCACTACCATTGCCTGGCTATTAGTTGTTTTTTTTAGTAGATTTAATAATCTATCCTTTTATCCTATCATTTCTATGTCCCCTTTTTTCCTTTCATACTAAGATCCCTGAATCTAATCTCCTTTGCTTAGTTTCTACCCTGATTATGACCAATAACAACTTGTAACCAATCCCCCTAAATGATGGTAAACATCCACAATCCACTGAACAAACAAACCATCCACCCCACCTCTTGGGAATGTGGTCTTCTTTTTTTATAGATTGCTTCCTGTTGTCTGGGGGCAATGATATTTTTAGAAGACACTGAGAAAATTAAGACAATGGTCTAGTCCTGGGAGAGCTTGCTGTTGTCTAGTCTTGGTGAGATAGGAAAATACAGGGCTTATCTGCAGTCTTGCTGGAGTAGTCTATGATGCTCAACCATCTCAGCCAGCAGCCTTGAAGCTGTTCTGGATGCAGAACTCTGAGGAAACTGCAGCAGAGGCACTTTAGAGGCTAGTGTAGACAGAGTTTTTGTTCCTTCTGGCCCCACAGCCATTTTGCCCCAAATAAACACAGAGTCTTATATTAATTATAAACTGTTTGCCCAATGGCTCAGGCTTCTTATTGGCTAGCTCTCTCTTAATTATTAACTCGTTTCCATTAAACTAAGTATTTCCACATGGTCTTGGCTTACTGGTGAATACCTGGACCTGTTACTCCTCAGTTCCTCTCTGCCTTCCTCTTCCCAGAATTCTCCTTGTCTGGAAGCCCCGCCTATACTTTCTGCCTGGCTATCGACCAATCAGTGTTTTATTCACCAAGAAATAAGGGAAACATATATACAGAAGGACGTTCCCCCATTAGGCTATGTCACCTGGGCCCCCTTGCTCTGAAAACTCAAACTTTCAAAGGTAACATACATATCTGCATTAACACAAGTATGGAATGTGCAGTGTGCATAAGTCAGTTAAAGATGATTTTTTCCTATGTTTGCACAGGTAAAAAGCATCTCCCAACTTCATAAGTCTATTTGGACTATATAATCAAACTGTAATATAAACTATCCATGCCATATAAAAGGATGTCATGAGGACTCTGTAGCCAACAAGATTTATCATTTCTTGTCTCATCTCTGAGCTGTTCCCATGACAAGGGATTAGTGTACACACCACCTGTCCTGTAGTCTTTTTTGGTTCCTCCCACATATCTGTAGTCAAGGTCCTCAGGCCTTCCCCAGTCAAATCTGATCTATTAACCTATTAACCTAGAAGGAATCCACAGCCTTTTGTTTCCTATGGAGGCAAAAGCATAACCTCTTCCCCAACATAATACATTTTCGAATTTCATTTTAAAATTAAGGCATTTCTTTTCCTTTTTTTCTTTTCTTCTTTCTTCTTCTTCTTCTTCTTCTTCTTCTTCTTCTTCTTCTTCTTCTTCTTCTTCTTCTTCTTCTTCTCTTCCTCCTCCCCCTCCTCCTCCTTCTTCTTGTTCTGTTTTGTTTTGTTTTTTGTTTTTGTTTGTTTTTTGAGACAGGGTTTCTCTGTGTAGCTTTGTAGACTAGGCTGGCTTTGAACTCACAGAGATCTGCCTGCCTCTGCCTCTGCCTCACACGTGCTGGGATCAAAGGTGTATGCCATCACTGCTAAATTAAGGCATTTCTAAAGTATATAGGTTGGTTTAATTCAGTAGTCCCTTCCAAATCCAATGTCTCTCAGCAGCTGTAGTATGTTCATTAGCATTCAAAAAAATTCAAAATTAACAAAGCACCATTTAAGGTATAAATTCCCTGTGTTATATTTCCCATCCTTACATGGCTTTTTTTTTTTTAATTTTACTTCTTTCTTTAGAGACTATTTTTTAAAACTATTTATTTCTTATGACTACCTTTATATTTTTAAGCCTACCCATATTGTTAAACACACTGTTACCTGTTTAGAGGTTTGTTCCATCTGACACTGCTTTACCGTGTATTTGTAAACTTTTCTGTTTGCATGAGCAAAACATAAGCCACCACACAGCTTAGCTCATGGCCTGCTGGCAGCTCAAACCTGCAAGTGGTGGCCAGGAGATGTGTCTCTGTATAGTGACCCACATAAGAGACTGCTGGACTAAGAAGCCAAGTTTGGCTTCATTTTTGTGTGTTTGGAGCATTTTTTTTTTGTGTGTAAGTTTTTTCAGCTCTTACGTGGAAATACATGCCTGCCAGCTTCCAAATAACCACACAGAGACTTATCATTAATTATGAAAGCTCAACAAATAGCTTATGCTTGTTTCTAACTAGCTCTTATAACTTAAATTAACCCATTAATTTATTAATTTACATGCTGACACAGGCTCATGGCTTGTTACCTGATCTACAAGTCATACTTTCTCTGCATCTCCTCAGAACTCTACACTTCTTCTCAGCATCCTCTGTGCCTGGAAACCCTGCTAGCTATTGACTGTTCAGCTTTTTACTAAACCAATCAGAGTGAGTGATATTATCTTCATAGTGTACAAAAAGACTACCCTAATTGGTGATGTCCTTCTGTACATATGTTTTTCTTATTGGTTGATGAATAAAAACATTGTTTGGCCAAAAGAGGCAGGGAGATAGGCAGGAGTGGGAGATGAGGAGAATGCTGGGGAGAGAGGCAGAGAGATGCCTCTAGAAGATGCCATGAGAGACTGAAAAGATAGGACGAGCCAGTAAGACAAGACCATGTTGAAATACTTAGATTAGCAGCTATGGGTTAATAATTAAGAGAGAGCTAGCCAGTAAGAAGCCCTAGTCATCAGACAATAGTTTAATAATTAAGATGTCTCTGTGTGCTTATTTGGGGCTGTAGCAGCGGTGGGACCTGCTGGGACAAGAAACTCCAGCAACATTATCATACACCATTATGTAGCTTAAGATGATCTTGAGTTCCTATTGCACTAGCCTGCATCTCCTAAATGCTGGGATTACAGAAGCCACTGTGGGGACATGCTGATGGCCTGTCAGAAACGAACTGTTCTTTTCCGGTCAGAGTGCTCAGACCTGAGTAATAATGTACACAGTAATAATGTCCCATGTGTTGGCTACAGAAACTTAATATTGACCTCTTTGCTCAGGAATGCCTGGGAGATTCTAGTGACCTGCAGGCTAGATAAGGATAGGATAATGGGCTGTGAGGAATTGACAGCTGCCTTTGCTTATGTAAAACTTGTGTATTGCTATGGGAAAGGGATGAAATGGTCTTTTTATTCCTATATAGCAGGAAAGAAAAAAAAACAACCGAGTGAAGGAAAACAATGTTCCTGCCCAGCTGTGGATCCCATGGATAGTTAGAATACACACCCTCCTGGTGTCTGCCTTTAAAACCCCATCCTACCCCCTTCGGCATGGCATGCTGTTTGGCTCCAAGGCTGCTGTCCTTTTAGCAATAAGAGTAGACTCATTTGATTTAAATTTGAACAGAGTCTAAGTCTTTAGTCTTTCCCAGTGGATTTGAACAAACACCACAACACACCTAGTTCATCTCTTTTCTTTCATGGGGGGGACCTGGCACACATACACACACACACACACACACACACACACACACACACACACACACACACACAACTCAGGGCCTCCAGTGTATTAGTTCTACCTCCAGGTTATTCCTGACTTCTCTGGGTCATGAACCTTCTCTTTCTGTACA
The DNA here is from genome assembly GCA_030556225.1 of Cricetiscus sungorus. Taxonomy (NCBI): domain Eukaryota; kingdom Metazoa; phylum Chordata; class Mammalia; order Rodentia; family Cricetidae; genus Cricetiscus; species Cricetiscus sungorus. The sequence goes on from JANBXA010000141.1 coordinate 1,734,607, forward strand.
GATGTGAATGCCAGAGAAACTCTGACTCATGGAGCCCTTCCTTTCCTTCACTCAGCAGCTTTCTGTCTAGCAAGTATTTCTCTGCAGGCCTGCTTGCAAGGCCTGTGCTGGCTAAAGAAGCTCCATTTTGTGCTAGGCATCCCTGTTGATACCCTCCAGCCTCTGACTATGATTCCAGTCCCTGTAATACTGACCAGTAGACCCTCCCACAAAAAAATATGTTGTCCTGACTGTCTACTTTTTATGATGTAACTGTCTTTTTTTTTTTTTTCCTTCTCTAACTTGCTTACACTGATACCCAAAGATTGTTTTGAGTTGTCTTAACTACTTGGCTTGCCAGAATAGAACAGTTTTTGCTGGCTTGCATAGATGTTGAAGGTCTTCCGTGGTTTTCTGTGTACCTCTCATATATGGCAGTCTCCAATTTGGATCTGAGATTGTTCCTCCTGCTAACAGCTAAGCAATAAATCTTCCAATCCCAGGCAGAGGCAGGTGGATCTCTGTGAGTAGCTACCCCAGATTAAGAGCAAGTTCCAGGACAGCCAGGGCTACACAGAGAATCCCTGTTTGGAAACAACAACATCAAAATCACAATCAATGACCTAGAGATTTGCACGGTCTCTGTGCAAAGATGACAAAGTGACCCCTGGAGTCACTTTGCTCCGTTTGTTTGCTTGTTTGTTTGTGTGTGTTTGCTTTTAACCAGGGTCTCATGTAGCTGAGTCTGTCCTTGAACTCCTGAGCCTTCATGCCTCTACCCTCTCTCAAAGGGTTAAAATTATAGACAAGACCCACCATGCCTGATTAGTTTACAGTTTCATAGTTTAGAGAGAGGGATGGGCAGAAAAGAAAAGCCTGGTGTGATGACACACACCTGAAACCTAAGGCTGAGGCAATAGAATCTCAAGTTTGGGGTCAGCCTGGGCTACGTGAGATTATAGTGTCAAAAAGACCAACAGTAATTATTAGTTAATAAAAAATAAGTAATAATCCAGGCATGGCAGCACACACCTTTAATCCCAGCTCTCTGGGAGCAGAGGCAGGCAGATATCCATGAGTTCAAGGCCAGCCTGGTCTACAGAATGACATCCAAGATAGCTAGGGCTGTTACACAGAGAAACCAAACCCTGTCTCAAAAAATTTTCTTTTAAAAAGATTATCCCCAGAAAGATTAAGGTCAACATGAGTTACATGGAACCCCGCCTCAGAAAACAAAAGACTGGGGAGTTAGCTCAGAAGTTCAGACCCACGAAGGACCTATGTTCAATTCCCAGCACCCACACATGGCCACTCAGCTCCAGGTCTAGGGGTCAGATGCTATCTTCCTCAGGCACCAGACACACACACAGTGGACGGTCAGACACGCTGGCAAAATATCCATACATGTAAGTTAAAATAGCTTTAAAACATAAATCAAGCAGTACACGAAGACTGTGAGTGAGAATCAGGGGAGACGCCTGCATGACAGCACATTGCGGCCATGGTGTGGTTGTGGTGGAAAGATGTCTGCACCGGCAGAACTAGGAATCCCCATTTCACGACTCTGAGGGCTTTGTGACACCAAATGGAATTTCCGTAGAAAAGGAAAGCCAGGGATTCTTGTCAGGGAGTGCCAAGAGGAAGGGGACAGAGAGAGCCCTGGGTTTAGTCATTTCCTCTCCCTGTGGCTCAGCTCTTCAGTGGGCTGCGGTCAGAGACTTGTCAGTGAGAAGCTTAACCTGAGAAGTTCTGAGAAGATGGAGGCCGTGGGAACTTGGTGGAAAGGGCCAGACTTCTTAAAGGAAATTTAGCCCCAGGGCAGTGACAGTAACAAGGTTCTTTCCGGAAATGTGCGTCAGTCCCTAGAGCCCTCAGAGAAAGCCTACAACCACCCCAAAGTAGCTGCTGTCCCCCTTTCTATTTTGTTTTATGGGGACAGGAGCCTTGTGATATAGCCCAGGCTAGCTCAGACTTACAGCAACCCCACTGCTTCAGCCTCCCAAGTGTCAAGATCAGCACGTGCCAAAATGCCTGGCTATTACTTCTCTTTTTAAATCTAAGACAGGGTTTCTTTGTGTAGCTTTGGCTGTCCTGGAAGTTGATCTGTAGACCAGGCTGGCCTTGAACTCACAGAGATCCATCTGCCTCTGTCTCCTGAGAGCTGGGACTAAAGGCATGTGCCACCACCGCTACCACCTGGTTTATCTCTTTCATTTTAAAGATGAGAAAATGAAGCTCAGAGTGATCAAAACCCAGCAACAATAATGTTTTTACACGTTCATTTATGTATTTTGTGTATACAAGTATTTTGTCTGTCTGTATGTCTGCATACCAGAAGAATAAGTCAGAATCCATGGGACTACAGTTATAGACTGCTATGAGTCACCATGTGGATGCAGGAAATTGAACTCATGACCTTTGGAAGAGCAGCTAGTGCTCCTAACCACTGAGCCATCCTCCACTCCAGCCCCATTAATAAGAATTACTAATTAACTAAAAATAAATGATAGCTGAGTGTGGTTGCAATGAATTGCATGAATGACCTCCTTCCTTCCTTCCTTCCTTCCTTCCTTCCTTCCTTCCTTCCTTCCTTCCTTCCTTCCTTCCTTCCTTCCATCTCCTGTCTCTTAAGGAAAACAAAACAAAACAAAACCTCTTTGTGTGTGAATGCTGATCCCGCCTTCTCAGTGTTAGTCATACACAACTGCACACCTTGCACAGCTACCACATTACATTCCACCACTCCTTGAACTGTTAGAACCCTCGAAAGAAGAAAAATCTTCCCCTCCACCTGTGTTACACTCTGGCTTGAGAACAATCAGGATGTCCCTGCCCATCAGTCAAGCCAGACCCAATGAGTCTAACCCCCTTAGTGGGCTCAAGTTCCAGGTCATAGACCCCCCTCTAGAGGGCGCCACTAACTATGTTACATCCTAGGGAATTCATGGACTCCCTTTAAACTGTTGTCTAATACTAACTACTGGGCACCTAATCGATAAGGGAATACTTCTCGGATGGATGCCGAAGCCCGGGAATAGTGTTCAGTCTGGAACCAAAAGACGAGCCATGGAGCTCTGAACTAGTTAATTTACTGGAAAGAAAAAAATCCACGCTTGCTAACACGTGCTCCGTCTAAGAACACAAAGCAGCCAGCTCACAAGCCCTGGTTTCTGGATTAATCTAATCACCCGGCTTCTCTCCCACAGCCAGGGTACTGTGGGGGAAATCTCATAATTCTGCCGGTTTCTGCCAATGCACTTTTATGGTTCCCAGACCCAGTGGAGTCTGCGCTACTTGGCTCTCTTCCTTGAGCAGAACGCACACACCCAGTTCCCACAGCGGCCATCTCAAAGCCCTGCTGAACCATCAATTAAGCTTTGAAGGTTTTCCTGTCGGGGAAGAGGCACACCAATGCACACTTTAATCCCTCAGCATTTTTATCCGATCCCTCCCACCTGCTCTTTGTTTGTTGTGAGAGGGTCTCATGTAGCCCAGGCTAATTTCAAAGTTGTTATGTAGATGAGGCTGGCCTTGAGTCTCCCATTCTCCTTGCCTTTATTTACTGAGTGCTGGAGTACTGCCTTGTTCTAGCACACTGACTTTTTTTCCAGACAAGGTTTCTCTGTAGCTTTGGAGCCTGTCCTAGAACTTGCTCTGTAGACCAGGCTGGCCTCAAACTCACAGAAATCGGCTTGCCTCTGCCTCCCGAGTGCTAGGATTACAGGCGGGAGCCACCAATGCCCAGATGGCTTGATTTTCTTTCTTTCTTTCTTTCTTTCTTTCTTTCTTTCTTTCTTTCTTTCTTTCTTTCTTCCTTCCTTCCTTCCTTTCTGTCTTTCTTTCTTTCTTTCTTCCTTCCTTTCTGTCTGTCTGTATGTCTGTCTTTCTTTCTTCCTTTAACTTTTTTTTTTGAAAAGATCTGGGTGGTGGTAGCACACGCCTTTAATCCTAGCACTCAAAAGGTAGAAACAGGCAGGGACCTGGGTTTGAGGCCAGCCTGGTCTACATAGAGAAACCCAGCCTTGAGAAACAAACAAGCAAACAAATAAATATATAATGAAATGAAAATAATGTTTTGAAAGGGTTTCAATTTGTTCTGCAGACTAGCTCAAACTGATCATCCTCCTGCCTCTGCTTCTCAAAAGCTGTCACTACAGTTGAGCACCCATGACCACTTTCATCTTTTGATTCATAGGATCCTATGCCTGACGCTGGGGGAGGGGACAGGACATTACACTAGTCTCGATGCAGGAGACATTTGAAGTAGTAAAATTGATTCTCTAACGGACTTACTAATATTCCTGCGAAGGAAATATTAAGCTACCTGAGGTAGAATTTAGCTAAAGGGAGGCTGCGTCCAGTGACTAGAGATAAGCAGTGCTCTGTGCAGGCTGATAAGAAAGTGTATTAATAGAAAATTTGTACCACGAGTAAAGTTTGGGTTGCTGAGAAACTGCTAATGTTTACTCACCAAGACTGACTTCATTCCCACACGACAACCCTGACTTAAAACTGGCCATTAGCTCCATCCCCAAATCACAGACCATGCCTCTTCAGGACAGCTCAAGGGAGCACCTCAAGGTCACAACCACATTAAGCCCTCTCTTATCTGGAAGCACAGTTCTACAGGTGGGCAAGATGGACCTTCGTAACAACTATTCAACAAGAGCAACATTTATGGGGCTGGAGAGATGGCTCAGTGGTTAAGAGTACTGGTTGCTCTTCTAGAGGACCTGGGTTCAATACCCAGCACCCACATGGCAGCTCACAACTGTCTGCAACTCCAGTTGCAGGGATCTGACACCCTCACACAAATATACATGCAGACAAAACACCAAATCACATAATAAAGGAAGGAAGGAAGGAAGGAAGGAAGGAAGGAAGGTAGAATTCTGGCAATATATTTGCTGTGTCAATCTTTCCCACTGCTCCAGTGACCAGGGTTGCAGTCTCCTCTCTCAGGAACTTTAAATAAATTGTTCAAAGTGTAGCCTGGGGCCAGGACCAGAGAGAGATTTAAGTTTATATGGAATGCAAAAAGTCCATGGTGGGTAGGTGGGTAGGTGGGTAGGTGGGTAGGTGGGTAGGTGGGTAGGTGGGTAGGTGGGTAGGTGGGTAGGTGGGTAGGTGGGTAGGTGGGTAGGTGGGTAGGTGGGTGTGGGGTGGGTAGGTGGGTAGGTGGGTAGGTGGGTAGGTGGGCAGGTGGGCAGGTGGGCAGGTGGGCAGGTGGGCAGGTGGGCAGGTGGAGGTGAGTGGGCAGGTGGGCAGGTGGGTAGGTGGGTAGGTGGGGATTTCTGTCCCATCAGTCAACTCTGTCCCATCAGCCAGCTCCCAAATAACCACACAGAGACTTATTATTAATTATAAATGCTCAACCAATAGCCTAAGCTTGTTACTAGTTAGCTCTTACATCTTAAACTAACCCCCATTTCTTATCTACACTCTACCATGTGGCAGTATCTCCTGCTTCCTCTGCATCTGGCTGCTGACCCTGCCCTCCCTCACTCCCCCGCTTTTCTTTTTGTTGGAAAGTCCTCTACCTGCTTAGCTATTGACCATTTAGCCCTTTATTTTATTAAACTAATCAGAAGGCACCTTGGCAAAGACACATGTTCATAGTGCACATAAAGAATATTCTATAACAATGTTGTGTATATGTTAGTGAAATCTTCTATCCTAGCCTATCCTCTTTAAGCCAGACCTGGTTGCAATAGCTTCTTCCTGTATTAACCCCTAAGTGGACCAAGTAATTTCTCTCTGGAAAGGCAGGTTAATACTGTAACAGTCTGCCCTTCTGGAACCAGAGACAAAGACAGTTCCTCAACAATTATAGTCATGATGAGGGGAACTTGAGGGAAAATTGAGAGGACTCTAGAATGCTCTGCTTTGAGGGCTTCAAGCCCTGACTGATCTACCTGCCTCTGTCTTCTGAATGCTGGGGTTAAAGGTGTGCACTACTAGGCTAGATAGAAAACTAATTTTAAAAGAATCAGAGACTTCAGAGCCTGGAGAAATGGTTCAATGGTTCAATGCACTACTCTTGCACAGGACCTGAGTTTGTTGCCGGCACCCATATTGGAAGATGGTACAAACACGAGGATGTCCAGCCCCGGGACACCTGACGCCCTCTTCTGGCTTCCACGGGTATTTGCGTTCACATGTATAACCCTGTTTAAACCGAGGATTTTGGCACCAGATATATAAACTGAGGACGTGACCGCTCCAAGGTATGGTTGATGTGACGTTGTCTACTGTAGATATGAGGGCGAGAACAGAAAGAGATATCTGGAGGCGTGCAGAGCAGAGGGAGTAGTAAACCAAACATGGCCAGCAGACTGGATCCGGCAATGAGAGGCAAGGCAGAAGAAGAGGGAAAATGATTGTGGGCAAAGGAGACCAAGAGAGAAAGAGAGAGGGGCGAGAAGAGGGAGCCAAGACAGGAGGGCAAAAGGGTGAACATCGCTAAAACATTAGGATTATAAGGGTCTGAGAAGCTGGGGGGGGGGGACACTCAGAGCCATAGAAGTTTGTTTAAAGTAGTGCTGAGAAGAACATGGGTATTTATTTTGTTTTTTAAAAAGATTTATTATTTCTTAATTTATTATTATTATACTTTTGCAGTTTTAAAGCAGGGTCTCTCCGTGTAGCCCTGGCTATCCTGGGCAGTTGGTACACACACGTGTGAGCTCAGCCTGGACAGTCAGAGGCAGGGGGCTCTGGAGTCTGAGGCTTAGACTGATACACACAGCCAGAAGCTGCTCAGGAGAAAAACAAATTCTCCCTGATGGAAGATGATATTGTCTTGAGCCTCACAAAACTTTTTCCTTTCTGCTCTCTCTTTCTGAGGAAATCTTATGTAGTGTACGCTAGGCTCAAACAGCCTATAAGGTAGAGGATAATCTTACATTTCAGGCATGTCTGCCTTTCCTTTCAAAGTACCTCTTTGCTCAATTTAGTGAATTTCTCCAATTTTTCAACAGCACATTTTATTATTATTTGTTTTATTTTTGTTTTGTTTGTTTGAATTTTATTTATTTATTTATTTATTTATTTATTTATTTATTTGTAGACAGGGTCTTACTATTTGCTCTGCCTGGCCTGGAACTCACTCTGTAGACCAGGCTGGCATCCAACACACAGAGATCCACCTGCCTTTTAGTGCTGAGATCAAAGACATTCTCTACCACTCCTGACCAAAACCAAATTTTAAAAAAATTACGTGGGGACTGGAGAGATGACTCAGTGATTAAGAACACTGGCTGCTCTTCCAGAGGTCCTGAGTTCAATTCCCAGAACCCACATGGTAGCTCACAATTGTCTGTAATATCAATTGAGGGGACCTGACACCCAATGCACGTAAAAACAAGCAGACAGACAACTGGGTGTGGTGGCATCCATCTTTAGTTCAACACTCAGGACACAGGCGACCAGATCTATGTGAATTCCAGACCAAAAGGAAAAACATCATGCCTAGCAGGCAGGACACCTGCGTTCAATCTCCAGAACACACCAGGCATGGTGACACACCTGTAATCCCAGCATCTTGGAGGTGGAGGCCATCGAATCCAAGATTCAGATATGAAGGTAATCCTTTCTAGTTCAGGCCAATACTGTGTGTGTGTGTGTGTGTGTGTGTGTGTGTGTGTGTGTGTATACATACATATACATACATACATACATACATATTTTTTTTTAAGCAGAGTTTCTCTGTGTAGCTCTAGCTGTCCTAGAATTTGCTCTATAAACCAGGCTGGCCTTGAATACAGAGATCTGCCTGCTTCTGCCTCCTGAGTGCTGGAATTAAAGGAATGTGCTACCATTGCCCAGCAACAGTATATTTTTGGAACAGGGTTTCATGTAGCTCAAGCTGACTTCAGACTCAAAAGTATAGACCACACTGACTTTGAATTTGTGATTCTTCTGCCTCAGCCTTCTGAGTGCTGGAATTATAGGCATAGGCCATGCTCAACCAAGTAAGTTTTTTAAATCCAATATTATATAAAAATCTATTAAGTATACCCCCTCTGTCTGTCTGTCTCTCTCTCTGTGTATGTCCTGGGATTCACATCAAAGGGTGAATGTGTGAGTCAAATGCTCTACCATTAAGTCACATCCTCAGCTAGTGTTTTTGCTAGTGTTTTCCATCGCTGTTGTTTGTGTGGTTGATTTTGTTGTTGTTTTGTTTATTTTCAACTTGACACAAGCCAGGCTCTTCTGGGAAGAGGGAACCTCAGTTGGGAAAATGCCTCCATCAGATTGGCTGGCGGTCAAATCCGTAGCATATTTTCTTGATTAATGACTGATGTAGGAGGGTCAGCAGTGCCAGCATGGGCAGGTGGTCCTGGGCTGTGTTAGAAAACAGATCCAAGGCCCTGAAAGTGGTGGTGCACACCTTTAATCCTAGCACTCAGGAGGCAGAGGCTAGCCTGGTCTACAGAGCGAGTCCAGGACAGGCTCCAAAGCTACAGAGAAACCCTGTCTTAAAAACAAAAGCAAACAAACAAGCAGACCCAGCAAGCTTGAGAAGAGAGTAGGTAGTGTTCCTCCTCCGAGATCTCTGCTTCCATTCGTGACTTGAGTTCTTGCCCAGTTTCCTTCTCTGTGGCCCTTATGTAAACTGAATCTACCCTTTTCCTCCTCATGTTGCTTTTGGCACAGTTTATCACAGCATCAGAAAGCAACTAGGACACTCATTCATTTTTATTTTTGAGACAGGGTCCTGCTAAGTTACTTGGTATGGTCTGGAACAACTTCTGAGGCCCAGGCAGGTGTTGAACTTGTGATCCTCTACCTCAGTCTTCTGATTAGTTGAGAGCAATGTTGTCCACTGCCAGTGCTCTGAACTCTTTTTATAGTGAGTGATCTTGACCTTGGTCCTGCTACCTGGGCCTCAAGTGCCTGGGTCGCAGAGAAGCTCCAAGTAGGTTTGGCTCTAGATCTCATTATTGCTTGTCTTTTTTTGTTTGCTTTTTTTTTTCTTGAGACAGGGTTTCTCTGTGTCCAGCCATAGCTGTCCACTAACTCTTTTTGTAGGAACAGGCTGGTCTCAAACTCACAGAGATTCACCTGCCCTTGCCCCCTGAGTGCTGGGATTAAAGGTGTGTGCCACCATACGCAGTAACCTCTATGTCCTTCCTTCCTTCCTTCCTTCCTTCCTTCCTTCTTTCCTTCCTTTCTTCTTTTTTTTTTTAAGGATCTATTTATTAATTTATTATGTATACAATGCTTTGCCTGCATGTCTGCCCGCAGGCCAGAAGAGGGCACCAGATCTCACTACAGGTGAGCCACCATGTGGTTGCTGGGAATTGAACTCAGGACCACTGGACAGGCAGGCAGTGTTCTTAACTGCTGAGCTATTTCTCCATGTACATTTTGAACATGTACATATTGTATGTTATAAACATTGTCTTTCTCCTTCCTCATCCTCCCCACTCCCATTAGACCCCATTGTCCCAAGGGTTCTTTCTTTAATGGCCATGCCGGGCCCTCTTCCCTTGCCCCCTCTCTCTGCCTGCTACCTGTGAATCAGCTGTTACTGCTTCAGCGTCATGCTTGTCTGCTTCCCACCATGATGCTCATGGACTAACCTCTGAGACTGTAAGTAAGCACCCAATTGCTTGCTTTCTTTTATAGGAGTTGGCCTTGGCTATGGTGTCTCTTCACAGGAATAGGACAGTGACTGGACTTGATATAATTGTCTCCCATTGGATCCACTTTCCTAAAAATGGAAAATAATAAAATAAAAATCCATGTGGGGGCTAGGAAATGGCTCAGTTGGGAGACTTGACTTTATATCTCTAGTACGAACTTACACACACACACACACACACACCAGAAATGGTGCCTTGTGCCTGTAATCTCAGTTTTATAGAGGCAGAGATGGGAGATGGGGACCACCTGAGCTCCTTGAGCAGGCAGCCTGGGTAAATCAGTGAGACACCCTCCCTCAAAAAGCTAAGGGAGAGCATTTGCGGAAGAAGCTGATGACTGCCCCTGGCCTCTGTGTGTTCCAGCACACATGTGGCCCTCACATGCACATACCATGTTTTCCTTATCTTGTCCTCTGTTGTTGGACACCTAGATTGGTTTCATCATTTGGCTATTGTGGTCAGTGCTGCAATAAACATGATGAGCGAGCATCTCTGACATGTTGAGTAAACACCCATGAGTGTAGCAGCTGTGTCATAGGAAGAATGAGTCTCAGTTTTCTGAGAATCCTCTTCCTGATGTCCACACTGGCGGGACTCATCTTCAGCTCCACCAGCAGTGTATAAGGTTCCTTTCTATCCACATCCTTGTCAACACTGGTGGTGTTTGTTTTTTTAGTGACTACCATTCTGACTAGGGTGAGATGGAATCTATAAGTGGTTCTGTTCTCTGATGGCCAGGAAGAGTAAGCATTTTCCATGTTCTTGGGCATTTGTGTTCCATCTTTTGAGACTGGTCTGGTCTATTTATTTCCTAAGTCCATTCCTCGGGTGGGTTGGGCACTTGTTTAGTTTCTTTAGCTCTTTGTGTATTCTAGATAAATCCATTGTCAGATGTATAATTGGAAAAGACTCTTTCCCACGTGCAGACTGTCTCTTAACTCTTTCCTTCGCTCCGCAAAATCTTTTAATTTCATGAGGTTCCCTTATCCAATTCTGGTCTTATTTCCTGAGTAACTAAAGTTGGGCTCCTTCCTCCCTCCCTCCCCTCCCTCCCCTCCCTCCCTCCCTCCCTCCCTCCCTCCCTCCCTCCCTCCCTCCCTCCCTCCCTCTCTCCTTCCTCCCATGTTTGTTTGTTTGAGACAGGGTTTTTCTGTGTATCTCTGGCTGTCCTGGAAGTCACTCTGTAGTCCAGGGTGGGCTCAAACTCACAAAGATCCATCTGCCGCCACTTCTGCCTGAGATTAAGGCAAGCACCACTATGCCAGGCTAATCAATGAGATTTAAAAAGAAACCAGCCAACAGTGGCTATGCATGTCTGCTATCCAGCACTTGAGGGTGGAGGTGGGAGGTAAGAGTTGAAGTTTGTTCTCTCTACAATGCAAGCTGAGGTCAGCCTGGTTTATATTAGAGCTATCTCAAAGAAAAAAATATCAAGAGATGCTGTGAACTTCATGTTAAAAGCACTTGAAAAATTTTATGAAAATTTGTTTATGAAAAAATGTTTACAAAAACATAAAGATGAGAAATCCTGATTAAACAGGTCCTTTAAAAAATTATGAAAGAGAAGTGGTGCAAACCTTTAATCCTAGCATTTGGGAGGCAGAGGCAGGCTGATCTCTGTGAGTTTGAGGCCAGGCTGGTCTACAAGAGCTAGTTCCAGGACAGCCTCCAGTGCCACAGAGAAACCCTGTCTTGAAAAATAAAACAATACAAAACAAACAAAAAACAAGCATAGAGCCAGGCATGGTCCATACTTAAAATTTCAGCACACAAGAATTTTAGACTAGAGAATCACAAGTTCAAGGTCAGCAGATCTTAAATAGTTAAAGTGCCTCAAAGTAAAATAAACGGTATCTACAAGACACCAGTAACAAATGAATGTAAAACCGTCAGTATGTTTGTGATGTATTACTATGTAGCTAAACAGCCCAACACTAAGTAAACAGAAACTGCAAAATGTTATTGTGATTTGGTGCTTGGGAATTTTGGAAGTGGCTTAATTGGATCAGGCTCAGGAACCGACTACAATGTCTCCTTGTAGGGAGGTAGGAGGGTTGCCAGGTCGGTGCTATGTGTGGGGCTCCGGTTGGAAACACCAGCTTCATGCTGATGTAAGGCCACTGACTCACACCACCAACCCTTGGGCCGCTTTCCTTTTTCTCTTTCTTTCCTTCCTTCTTTCTTCATTTTTGTTTTGTTTGAAACAGGGTTTTGTTGAGAACCTTGTCTTGCCTGAAGCTCCCTTTGTAGACCAGACAGGCCTCATACTCCCTGAGACACACCAGTTTCAGCCACCCAAATGTTGGCACTAAAGATGTGGGCCACCACTCTCTGACCTCTTTGTTTGTTTTTCAAGACAGGGTTCCTCTGTGAAACAGCTTTGAATGTCCTGGAACTCACTCTGTAGACCAGGCTGGCCTTGAACTCAGAAATCTGCCTGCCTCTGTTTCCTGCGTGCTGGGATTGAAGGCATGGACCACCACCACCATTTTATTGTTCTTTGATTTATTGTATTTTATGGATTTTTTTTTTTTTTTTTTTTTTTTTTGAGACAGCTTTGGAGCCTGTCCTGGAACTCGATCTGTAGAACAGGCTGAACTCGGAGATCTGCCTACCCCTGCCTCCTGAGTGCTTGGATTAAAGGCCTATGCCACCACTGCCCAGCTGTTACCATTTTTTTTAGCCACAATGTTTCTTTAATTATAAAAAATGAATCTGTGTGCGCAGGATCATGGAAGCCCCATCCTCTAGTTCTTCCTGGAAGACATGAAAGTCTAGTGGCATAGACAATTGAGGCTTATATTACTTTAATGAACTATTAAAATTAAAGTGAGCTGGAGAGATGGCTCAGAGGTTAAGAACACTGCCTGCTTGTCCAGAGGTCCTGAGTTCAATTCTCAGCAACCACATGGTGGCTCACAACCATCTGTAATGAGATCTGGTGCCCTCTTCTGGCCTGCAGGCAGACATGCAGGCAAGCAGAACAAAAGTGTTGATATCACATCTGGATGGTGCTTTCAAGTTGTTTTGGTTTTTGAGGCCTGGATAACCTAGGCTGTGTGGCCTAGAAAAACACACACACACACACACACACACACACACACACACACACACACACACACACACTGATACATATTTATAAGGTTTAAAAATGTAATTTAACTTTTTAATATGTTTTGTCTGCATATATGTCTGTTCACCACATGCATGCCAAGTATTCATGGAAGTCAGAAGAGGGCATTGGGTCCCTTGGAACTGGAGTTACAGACAGTTGTGAGCTGCCAGGTGGGTGCAGGGAATTAAACCCAGGTCCTCTGAATGAACAGCCAGTGCTCTTAACCACTGAGCCATCTCTCCAGACTTACCTACCTACCTATTTTCCCTTTTTCTCTCCCTCCTCTGTCCATCCTCTATTTCATGGCTCCTCTTACCTCAACCTCCCAAGTTTATTGTTGGAGGCAGGATCACCATGTTCATTTCCTATGCTACTTTGGAGAGTCTAAGCTTCCCTGGCTTATCTTAAACTCACTCAATAGCCCCGAGAGACCTTGAATTCCTAATCCTCCTGCCTCAGCTTCCTAAGTACCTGGGGCTACAGGTAAAGGACACCACGCTGTTCCCCCTCCCCTCTTTATTTCTTCTATATCATTAATAAAGAATCTGGGGCATTTTTAAGTTGTTATTAACAGTTCTAAGCTGCCTCCCTTCCTGGGTCACCTGTTCCTGTTTCCTGTACATAGATAGCCACTTGTCCATAGCGCTGTTTATTTTCTGTCAAGTTTGACGCAAGCAGAAGAGTTATCTGGGAGTAAGGAACTTCAATTGAGTGAGTGTCTCAGTCCTACTGGTCTGTGGCCTAGTCTGTGGGTCATTGTCTTGATTCATGATTGGTGTGGGAAGCCCAGCCCACGTGGGTGGTGCCTCCCCACGGCTGGTGGTCCTGGGTTGTATGAGAGCAGGCTGAGTGGACTATGGGAGCCAGCTAGTCAGCAGCTTTGGTTTCTGTCTCCAGATACCCACCTGCAGTTCCCGCTTAGAATGTCCTTGAATTTTAAGCTGAAACAAACCCTTTCCCCTAAATGAAAGCAAGACATCCATCTAACCTAACCTGACTCTCCCCAGAGTATGGATGTTGATCAGGCTAGGCTCGGACTGAGCTCTTGTCTTGGTGGCGGATGAGCCTGTAATCCTTGTGGCTCTTGGAACGCTAAGAGACCCGAGCATAGCAAGTTCCAGGCCAGCCTTGCTTGCTTTTGTTCTGTTTTGAGTTCCAGGCCAGCCTTGCTTGCTTTTGTTCTGTTTTGAGTTCCAGGCCAGCCTTGCTTGCTTTTGTTCTGTTTTGAGTTTGTTTGTTTGTAGCTAGGTCTATCTACATAGTTCTGGCTGTCCTGAAACTCACTATGTAAATCAGGATGGCCTCAAACTCAGAGAGATGTGCTTGCCTTGTGAGATTAAAGGTATTGCCACTATACCCAGGCTTCCATGTGAGCTTTGAACTCAAGTGATCCTCAACCTCAGCCTCCCCGGACTGACTCACAGGTGTTTTCCATGTCATTTGATTTTTGTTTTTTTTTTTATTTTGGTTTTTTTCAAGGCAGGGTTTCCCTGTGTAGCCCTGGTTTCCCAGGAACTCTCCCAAGTGCTGGGATTAAAGGTGAGCATCACCACTGCTAGGCCTCATTTGATTTCTTTTGATGCTTTCCTTCCAGTTAGGTTTAGATACTTATTCATTAATTTATTTGTTTTTGAGATGGGGCTCATGTAGCCCTGACTCCTGAAACTATGTGGACCAGGTTGGCCTCAAACTCACAGAGATCCACTGGCCTCTGCCTCCCAAATTCAGGGATTAAGGACTTGAGCCACCACCACAATCTGTTTTTTCCCCCCCAAGACAGGGTTTCTTGTAGACCAAGCTGGTCTCAACTCACAGTGATCCACCTGCCTCTGCCTCCCGAGTGCTTCGATTAATGGTGTGTGCCAACAAAGCCCGTCTCACCACAATCTTTTTCACATCTTAATTGTTTGTAAGCCACGTGTCTGCCGTGTGTGTAGTGTGCTGGTAGAGGGAATGTGGTCCCAGGATCTGTAGTTGTGAGGCAGATTAAGCTGCCTGACTCCTGGGAATCAAACTAGGGCTTTCCTAACTGCTAAGCCATCTCTCTAATCCCTTCCAACAAAAAGCTGAATTTGTTTTTGTTTTTTTAATTTTCAAAAGATTGATTAATTCTATGTGTTTTGTCTGCATGCCTGTGTGTGTCTGGTACTAGCAGGTTTCGGATTCCCTAGAACTGAAGTTACAGAGTTGTGAGCCACCATGTGGATGCTGGAAAACAAACCCAGGTCTTCTGCGAGAGCAGCCAGTGCTCTTAGTCACCCTAGCCTCTTAAGCTTTAACTGCTCTGTGGAATTCAGTTCTCCTCGGGAGCGCTGACTCCTGTGTCTCCCACAAACTTAAATTCTTTTTTGTTTGAAGACAGGGTTTCTATGTAGTGCTGGCTGTCCTGGAACTTTCTCTGTAGCAAGAGATCCACCTGCCTCTGCCTTCTGAGTGCTGGGATTAAAGCGTGCACCACCACTGCCCTGTCTAAATTCTATCTTAATAGTTTATTTTCACATCTAATTGCTGTAAATTTTAACACTTCCCCTTTTCCTTGGTAACAGCAACCCACTTTATGCTGTACAAACTCACCGCCTAGTTACTAACAAGGCTTGCGTCTTAGCCCTTTATCTGGTTCCTTCTTCGAGGGTGCTTATATTCATTCTTTTCACTTCCCTTCTCTCCTCCCAACACGCTGTGAACCACTGCGGGCGGCCGGGACTGTGGGGCTTGGAGCTGTGTGTGCTACAGCCTGCTAAAGACAAAAAGTGTCATTGGGTGTGACTCGGTTTCCCCAATTTACTCCCTCTGAGACTTCTGGCAGGCACAGGCTTACTGATGGTCTTGAGCTCAGGACAGGGGCTGGGGTGGGGCATGAGCTACAGTTGCCTGCTTATTGGCCCTAGTGCTGATAGACAGGGAGGATCTGCTAAGTAGTTGCTTAGGAACAACCACTGACCAAAAAAATAAATAGAAGACTGTGGCGGGGCAGGAAGTGGCTGGTGAAGCTTGGATCCTAGCCAGGGTGCATGACCGGCCTTGGTGCACCCTTTCTGCCAGAACTGGGACTCGGAAGTCTGTGGTTCTAGAAAGATGTACTGCCACCCGGTCACAGAGTACCCCCATCCCCAGGAATCTTTCATTGCCAGCCTCAGGCTCAGGGTTCCGAGGCAGCTTCGGAGGGCTTGAAGGTCCCGTCACTGCCCTTGTCTGGTTCATCTCAGGGTTGGAGTTTAATTCCCTGGCCTAGGAACATGGCATTACTGCCTGGCTGGCTGCCTGGCAGACTAGACATTTTTAATAGCAAATTTGAGCACATTTGCTGGAAACTCCCAGTGGCCTTGTATCATCCCAGCTAGCCAAGGAGGACCATCAAAGAGTAAGACCTTGGTGCTTGTGGCTGTGGCGTTCATGCTGCCTGGTCCTGCACTTACCTGCTGAGGAGGCAGTTTGACTACACTGCCCAGATGCTACCCCAATGCCATGGACTGCCTGCAGCTCAACCCCACCCCACTCAGGTCTTGTCCTGCTCAGACCCTGTGCAACACTTATCATACCTGCAAACAGGTTTTTGAATTGTGAATGATCAGGACAGGGGCTGTATTTTTAAAATGTATATTTCCCAAGTCTTACATGATCATAAACAGGGGTTCAGCAAACTGATAATGAGCCAAAGTGGGAACTCTTAAGGGTTGAAAGTGATTTAAAATGCCAGGTTGGGGCTGGGAGATGGTGAGTGCCTGCCACTGAGTTGAGATCTCTAGCCATAAATGAGAACTAGAGGTGCTGGTGTGGGTCTGAGTCAGTGGGCAGGTGGACCCTTGAGGATCCTCAGAGCTCACTGGTCAGCTGGGAAGCCGCTGAGTGAATTCCAGATACCGTGAGAGACACTGCCTCAATCTGGTGAAGAGACTACAACATCATGTCTGCACACCTACATACACACGTGCACAGAGACCACACAGCCTGAGCTGGGGACATGACATGGGGACACAGCTCAATGGAAGAACATGTTTAGTTGTCAAGAGGCTGGCTCCATCCTGAGAAATTAAAATGTCAGGCTGGCTGTGGCTCATCAAGAAAATCGACTCCATCTTTTTCACTTTGAATCCCAACAGCTTGTTACTGGGGTGGTGTCCTTTTAAAATACTTGATTAAGTTCATGGCAACAAGTGAGGGCAAGCCCCTTAGCTATGGTCCCACCTGAGGAACACCTCCTGTTCAGAGTGGAGACAGGGAACTGGGCCAGGCTTAGGGAGTTTAGGAGGGCGTGTTTGTGCACCAAGGACAATGAGGATGCCAAATCCAAGAGGCATTTATTGTAATGACTGCTCAAGGAGGGTGGAGAAGGGTGGGGCTCCCCATCTAATCCTCCGAGGCTCAGGGTGACTCATTTTTCTTCCTTGGACCCAGGGGCGGGGTTGGCATTTGTTCCTCCAGTTGGGCCCTGCTCCCTCTGGCCAGCGGCATCCCCAGTGTCTCCAGCCACTAAAGCCACATTTCTCAGATAGTTGGTATTGAAGCAGTTGGCTTGTTCATCCCCAGGAGACAGGTTACAGCAGAAGGCAGGATCTTTCCAGGAGTTCTTTCGGGGACCACAGAGGTCCTCAACAAAGGCTAGTTTCTGAAAAGGGAGTGTAGAGCAGAGATAACTGAGGAGGGGAGGTCAGAGGTTGGCTTGGGGGCCCTAGGTCCCTGGAATCCCTCCTGAGGCCCAGAGACTATGCAAGCTTCCTCAGCACAGCAAGACTCCTTGTGACAGATGTTCACATCTGGAAATGCCAGACATTTGAGGCCCAGGGCAGGAGGGAAGATATCTGGAACACTGAGGATGTCTGTTTCTTTCCTCCTCTGACTTCTGTGACAGGTTGGAGGAACTAAAAAGGAGGGCCAGCTCTACCTCGGCCTCCTCTCCTAACCCATACACTCACTCACCTCTTCTTCTCCGCAGCAGGCCTGTTCTGGGAAGGGCAGGTCACAGCAGCGGGCAGTCATGTTCTGGATCAGCCCAGGGATCTGTTTGCTGTGGTTGGTATGAGAGGTGGGAATCAGGGTCTGTAGCATCCAAAGGCTGCTGAGGCCACAGGTAGTGGCTTATGCCTATTACCTGGGGTACTAAGGCAGGAGAATTGGTTCCAGCCTTGACCGCAGAGTGAAACTCTTAAATACCCCCCAAAACTACCCAAATGGTCCGGGGAGGCCGTGATTTTGTTCCCCAAGGGCACCCCAGAGGTGTTGGGAAGACCTAGGTAAGACTCACTGCTTGGTGAGAACTCTTCCATTTCCACAGAGATGGCCCATGAGGTTGGGGGTGACTCGGCTGAGGTCAAGGGTCAAGATATCCCGGTCATAGTTGGGATAGGGGGCCCGGTGGGCAAAGCACTCATCACGGGCAGGGCTAGGAGGGTAGTGGCAACACGAGTGGGGGTGGGTCTTTATAGCGAGCTCCCGATCACAGTATTCATCCAGGGTGTCTTCCCACTGCGGACCAGAGACAGAGGTCAGAGGCCTGGCTACCCGACCCCTTCTCCCCTCAGCACACCTTGTCACTAGCATCTATGAGGTGAGGCAGCTGTGGAGGTGGGGGAAGAACACGGATTAGTTCCTAGTTGGCACTGTAGATGTAGGTAAGAGGGTCAGCTGAGGCCAGAGCCGGACGGATGGACGGATGGACGGCAGACAGATGCATATGTGGGGTCATGAGCCCAGGACGATAGTACGAAGACTCAAGGCGAACAGACTCAGATGACAGACACAATGGATGGACGGACAATCACAAGCAGACGGATGCGGATGTGCTCACGGGAAGAACATGGATGGATAGCTGTAGAGTCAGCAGTTGGAGCTGGGTGGACAGGTGGGCAGGCAGAGAGTCCTGAGGCGGCTGGGATGCCCACTTACGGCCTTCTGCATGCAGCTATGGTTGTGGCCCTGGCGGCAGCAGCGCTGAAACTCTATCTCCAGCCGGGTCAGAACCTGCAGTTGCCTCTGGATGGGGTCGGTAGCTGGCAGATTGCGTGGCACAGAGCGGAAGCGTCTCAGGAGACAGATGTTTTTGACATTGTCCAGAGTGGGCAGCCCAGGGGGAAAAGGCAGCTGAGGCCCAGAGGACACGATACTCTGGGGGATGGGACAGGGCTGGCGCAGGTAGTGTGGTTGTGGAGCTTCCTCTTGGAAGCAGGAGAATCGCTCCTCCCCGAGCTGTTTGCAGCACCGGTGGGGTCGGGTCTTGACCGAGAACTCAGCCTCACAGAACCTGGTCATTGTGTCCTCCCACTAGAGTGAGAGGGACGGGTCAGCCCAGCAATCCATTGTGCATATTCCAGCCTTCCTCCCAGGTTCCAGGAACAGGACCCCAGGCAGGTAAATAAGAAAGCGGCATGGCTGTCCTGTGCTCTCCGGGCACACCAGCAAGGCCTTTGAGGTAGAGCCAGCGAAAGAGACCCGAGGCTCCTCTGTACCCAGGGTGAAGTGTCTAGCGCGCGCTCTCTCTCTCTCTGTCTCTCTCTCTCCCTCTCTCTCTCTGTCTCTCTCTCTCTCTGTCTGTCTCTGTCTCTCTCTCTCTCCCTCTCTCTCTCTCCCTCTGTCTGTCTCTGTTTCTCTCTGTCTCTCTCCCCCCCCCTCCCTCTCTCCCGGCTAAGGGACACCACCCCCCCCCCAGCACCGGCAGTCAATCCCTTACCACAAGCTTTGCACAATCTAGGCGGTTAGTGTGGCTGCGGCAGCGACAGCAGCGGGAATACCCAGTCTCCAGCAAATTGAGAGCCTCTCCTTGGCGACTAAGGTGGGAGTAGCCAGTCTGAGGCAGGTTCCAGGGGCCATACACCACATGTTGACGCTCAGGAAGGCAGATCTGGTTCAGATTGTCTGGAGAAGGCCGTCCAGGAGGGAAGCCATCCAGCCGGTAGCCCCAGCCACCTCTCCGGCCCTGTTGGCAGTGCTGAGCTGGATTCTGAGATCGAGGTCCTGGAGAACCCTGGACCACGGAAGGAGCTGGCCTCTCTAGAACAGGGAAAACAGTGGGGAGGGTACGCCATGGTTGGATGAGCTGCAAGAACTGGTAGCCCTTCGGTTGAAGAGGAAGGGTCTGGAAACAAGAAGCTAATCTGGACTCCTTATCATCAGTCACAGAAAGGGAGCCTGGCGCAGGTTATTGGTGGTGCACGCCTTTAATCCCCGCACTCAGGAGGCAGAGGCAGGCAGGTCTCTGTGAGTTTGAGACCAGCCTGGTCTACAAGAGCTGGTCAAAGCCTCAGAGAAACCCTGCCTCAAAAAACCAAAACCAAACAAACAAACAAACAAACAAACCAAAAAAAAAAAAAAAAAAAGAGAGAGAGAGAGAGAGAGAGGGGAGAGAAAGAAAGGGAGCCTGGCATGCACAGGCGCACCAGCTCCTCCTTGAGGCTCAGGGCCCGCTCTCTCCAGGGGTCTGAGCCTGAGGGCTAATGCGCAGGGACAGACAAGTGCCATCACTCACCCTCTTTCTGCCCGCCATGGCCGATCTCTTCCTGATGGACCAATGGGTCTACTTGGGTAGAAGGAGATGTGTAAGCAACGAGCGTGCTGGGATAAGGGCCGCAAACGGGCACCCCCTCGTCCCCATGCACGAAGGAGCTCAATAGAAAAGCAAGTAAGAAACAAATGCTATTTTACATCATTTAATCGTATACCCGTGGAACAGGCATTATTTCCTACCTTCCTTCTCTCGCTTTTTAAAGAAAGGGCTTTATGTACCCCCGGCTAGCCTTGAACTCTGTATGAAGCAGAGGATAACCTTCACCATCTGATGTTCATGCCTCCTCCCGAGAGCTGGGATTACTGGGGATCAAACTCAGGGCTATGCCGTTGCCAGACAAGGCTCAGAGAAGTAAGCAGTTCCCCGAGAGTCACACGGGCATACGTGGTCGGCCTCCAAAGCCCACACTCTGAAGTAAAGGGGTCACTTACTTTCTTTCTGTTCAATCGAGACTTGGGGAGGGGGCTGCTCTTCCTGCAGGGGGATGGCTTCTTGAGGGGTAGGAGGACCCACTGCAAGACAGGTGAAGGCACAAGGGAGTATCAGCGAGAGCACCTGGGATGAGGGTGGGGATGGGATGGGATGGGGGTGGGGGTGGGGTGGGGGTGAGGATGAGATGGGGGTGGGGATGGGGGTGGGGGTAGGGGTGGAGGTGGGGGTGGGGGTGGGGATGAGGATGAGGTGGGGGTGGGGATGAGGATGAGGTGGGGATGGGGGTGGGGGTGGGGTGGAGGTGGGGGTGGGATGGGGATGGATGGGGATGGGGGTGGGGATGGGGATGGGAATGGGGATGGGAATGGGATGGGGGTGGGGATGGGAATGGGATGGGGGTGGGGATGGGGATGGGATGGGGGTGGGGATGGGATGGGTGGGGGTGGGATGGGGATGAGGATGAAGTGGGGGTGGGATGGGGGTGGGGATGGGGATGGGGATGGGAATGGGATGGGGGTGGGATGGGGGTGGGGATGGGGGTGGGGGTGGGATGGGGACAGGGCCAGGCCCAGGCCGGCACTCACCTTCACTATCTACAGACTTGGGGAAAGTGGACCACTCTTCCTCTGGAGAGGCAGGGGGCTGCACTACAGAAAGAGCAGTGTGAGCAGTCTATCCCTTCTAGTCAGAGAAGCAGCGTGGGGCTCCCCTCTGCCCCACCTGAAGAGAAGGCCTGGAGGGCAACTGAGAGGGGGGCTTGTGGTGGCCTTACCTTCCATTTGTCCCTCAAAGAGAGGGTCATGCAGAGAAGTTTCAAAGTGGTCATCCACTCGGAATCTCTGGGTTTGTGACGGGGAAGGGGGTGCTGCATAGCCAACTAGAGGTAAGAGGGGAGACAGTCAGAACCTGTAACTCCTTCTAGACTCCCCAGCTCCTGATTGTTCCCCCCAGTGCCACAGCCATCATCCTGACTGCTTCTGTTGTCATTGACCTGGTTAGTTCTTGGGCAAGAGGTGCTCACCTTCATGAAGGTGCAGGAAGAGGTTCTCTGGCTTCATCTCTCTCTGCCCTGAAGGCTTGGAGGCTGGAGGAAGGAAGAACAAGTCAGAGGCAGTTTTGAGAGGTCCTTCCTGGTCCTA
Organism: Cricetiscus sungorus; assembly: GCA_030556225.1. NCBI lineage: Eukaryota > Metazoa > Chordata > Mammalia > Rodentia > Cricetidae > Cricetiscus > Cricetiscus sungorus. The sequence continues at coordinate 1,756,420 of JANBXA010000141.1, forward strand.
CACAAAGGATGGAGAGGCCATGGGGGCTGAGAACGTAGAAAGACCAATGTGTCGGAGCCACGTGTGAGTTTCCCTCTAATCCCCCACTCCAACCTTGATGTGTCTGAGTTCTGAGAAATCTGTTTCTAAAGGGAACGTGACATATGTGGCTGGGAAGGGCGGTCCAATTTCTGCCGCCAGGGTCTCCCTTGGCTGGGGCTTGTCACTGTCTCCCCATAGCTACTGCTCTGGTGCTCCTCTATCTTTCAGGGGACCCACCTCTCCCCAAACCTCCTGCTACAGGTCTTTTAAAAGGGCCTTTGGGTAGCAAGCCCAGCGAAGTGTTTGAGTGTGTGTAGGTCAGAGGACGACTGTGGGAGTCAGTCCTCTCCTTCCCGTGTGGGCTACTGGGATTGCATTCAGGTCACCAGGCTTGGCATGCCCCTTTACATACTAAGCCATCTCTATGGCCCTCCTTTAGCCATCTGACTTAAGTGTGGGGCATCTGTGGCTGAACTGAAGGCACAAGACTAGGCACCAGGACAATGAGGTGGACCTTTGCCAGCACAGGCTGCATCTACTGAATAATATCCAAGCGTCTCCCTCCTGTCCAGAGTGGGCACTCCGTTTTGTTCAGACTTCAAAGCAGTGTGTGTGCTTGGTAGAAGGTGAATTTGGATATCCCCAACTCGCCTTCTAACCAGTGAGTCAAGGCTCCCTGGGTCAGTAGACTGGTTTTGAGCAGCCTGAGGGCCTCTCTTCTTCACCGGCTTCACGGTCCTCCTCAGACACATCCAGGCCCCTTAGTCTATAAATTTGCCCGTCCTGTGTTGTCTATTTGATTCCAATTTTTGTGTTTCTTAGCAACCATCTCCAGGCATCCCTCTCCTGCCCCAGACTCACTGTGAGCATGTCTGTAAAGAGGAGACTCGGAAGCCAACTGGTGATGAGCTATCTGGAGCCAGGCTCCTAAGCAACTGCTACCCCACCCCGACTCACCTCCTGCAGAGGCAGCAGAAGCAAGGGCCAAGCAGGTCAAGACCAAGGCTGCTCTGGCTATGGTCCCCATCCTGGGGCAAGGACTGGTCACTGGCCACCCAGAAGCTTGTTGTCACAGGTAGATCTGGACTTGAAGGTTGGGCCAGTCGCAGCGTGCCTGCTCCTCTCGATGCTGCCACTGCTGCTGTGAACTTCAAGGCCGGCCGTCTCCCTTTATATGCTATCTCCCGCCCTCCTGTTTCCTGCCATGACTCAGTACCAGCTGCTCCTCCTCTCTCAGCCACTCCCCTCCAACTCATCCTGGAGCCTCTTTGAAGACTGGGAGTAAGGGAGGTGATGGCAAGGAGCATTCACAGGACCCCAAAGCTGAGGCAGAGAAGCATGAAGCAAGTTGATATGTGAATCAATTTGTGCCTCACTTCTCCATCTGTATACTGTCCTGGGATCTGACAATCTCCTCAATGGGAGTGGGGAAATGGCACAGAGGGTTCCACTCAAGGGTGGGGGCATGGCTGCCTCAGGCAGTTCCTTAGTACTTCTTTTCCTTAGCCTTAGCCTTAGGGCAAGAGGAGGACAACACAGGAGCCCCTTCCCATTAGGAATCAGATGAAGACACAGTTTATTTTCAACTTTATTTTTTATTCTCCTCCTGTGCAAACAGTTCTCTTCCTGTGCAGAGCTCCCCAAACCAAGTGCATTTTCAGGAAAGCTATCTGAGGAGTCTGGGACATTCTGGGCTGCCAGATGGGTTGGGATCTCCCAGGGTAAGGGAGAGACAGCTCTCTTAAGTCTATTCCTCAGAACATTTCTTCGGCATTGGGGACCCTGGCGTTCTGTAACTCCAACAGCCTCTGCACAGACTCAGCCAAGCCTCGCTCCCCGAGCTGTCGGTTATCTCGAGTCCGTATGTTCACTGTTCTCTTACTCTGTTCTCTCTGGCCGACCACTGCAGGAGGAGGAAAGAACTGCAGACCCAGGGAAAATTCACTCCATGGAGGATTTCCTTTTGCTTTGCAGAAACCTGAGTCCTGCATCTTTAGGAAGGGTGGGAGCAGAGCCTAGACATGGCTTACAGAAGCCAGATTTAGCTGTGCTTGCTCTGCTGCTGTCTGTACATTCTGAGGAGCAGAGGAATGGTCCAGGCTCCATTTCCCTTACCACTACAGGTCAGGAAACCAGGGCTGGAGAGTCAAAGACAAACAGCTGGAGAGCCACACACGAAAAAAAACATATGGGTATGATCTAGGGGGGTGGGGTGGGTACAATACAGGAAGGCGAAAACGGGGGTGGGGGTGGGGGAGTGGGTGTGAGGGGTCAGGGAGGGGCTATGGCACAGTTCGCTCTTAGTGCTGGCAAGGCAAATGGACTCTGTGATTCCCAGTCAGACGGTCTGGTTGGGGAGCTTCTGCTTCTTGCCTTTAGAAACCCAACAGCCAGGAGCAACTTCCTTCCTTAAGGCCTTTCTTGTCCCCTAGAGCTGCCTCCACCCACACAACAATAAACAAGGCTAATTCACTGATGGCATGGTTGGTTTTTGGTGTTGGGATCAAACTCATGCTCCAGCTCTTGTTTATTGATAATCTTGCAGTATACAGCCCAAACTGGCTTCAAACTTTTGATCCTTCTGCATGTACCTCCCAAATCCTGGAATTACAGGTGTGCCTATCATGCCTGGCTTCAATTAATGTCTTCTTAGCCCTCTGCTGTCCCTTTCTCTCTGATGCTGGCTTGGCTAATTAACTTAACAGAAACATCCTAGGGTAGGGTTAATGAGACGAGAACTGTTCTGAGGAATGGAAGAGATTGTGGGAAGGAGCAGTGGAAGGGAGGCAGATTAGTCAGGCTCCTACCCAGCCCAGGTAATGAGCCCCAATTAATTCAATGTACACAGAGCCAAACAATAGACTTAATACAGAGAATGCAGAGCCTGGGGCTCTGAGGGTCAAAGCTAACCTCTCTTACCGAACTGAAAATTGTAGTGGGCAAGCTGGGCCCGGCGGACTCTCCTGCTGAGGGTCAGTCCAGAGTCAGCATCGAGGTCACTGACAAGCCCGGCAGCCTGTAGGCATTGTTGTACCTGAAACATAGATTTTGTGATGAGTACATTTCTTCCTTCATTTTCTGAGACATGGTTTCGCTATCTCTGGCTGTCCTGGAACTCACTCTGTAGACCAGGCTGACCTTTGACTCACCTGCCTCTGCCTTCCGAGCATTGGGACCAAAGGTGCACACTCCATCACTCAGCTGGTGATGAGTAAATTTCAGTGCAAGCTTGGGCTACGACAGTTGCTTGTCTCATGTCCCACCAGTGTGTGCTGACTCTCTTCTGAGACACCGAGGCCTCTGTCCCATCCCTGGTCTACAACATCTTTGTGAACTTCTCACTGAATGAATCCTCAATTACTCTCTGGGCTCTGCTTGCTGTTAGGTACCCACTGTTCCAACCAGCTGTTTAACTAACTCTAGTACTTTCCATATTCTTAATTTCCTTAAAAGACAACTTCACGAATCTCAGGCAATGAACCGGTGATGAACATGGACTTTTCAGATGCTTCTGTTTCTGCCTCCTACGTGGTAGGACTGCAGGCATGCTCCTGGCTGGTGTGCTGGGGACTGAGCCCATTGCTTTGTACATAGCAAGTAAATATGTTACCAACTGAACTACATCCCTAGGCACCACCTCTAACTTTTGAAAAAGGGTCTCACTTTGAAGCTGGACTCAAACTTGTGACCCTTCTTTCTGCCTCAGCTTCCCAAGTACTGGTGCTGTATGTGCTACTACTCCTGGCCATCAATTCTCTCTAGAAAGGAAAACTAAACCAACACAGTTGTGCTCTGTTGGCGATATTAAGCACCTATTAATATGCTTATCACACACCTGCACAAGGCAGGAAATCGTTTTGCTTCTGAGATACAGAATGTTGAGCACACAGGCCAAGTGCCACTCAAGCCCTTCCTGCTATCCTGCAGAGCCTCTCTTGACAAAGGATAGGGTTAGATGCCCTACGGTTCCTGTTTTTGCTCTTCCCCTTGCCCTCAACTCACCTGCCTGGCATATTCCTCTTGCTCTGTCCCCACAGGGATGACTACCACCTGGAATGGGGACAGCCACAGGGGCCTGTTGGGAAGATACAGGAGGAAATTATTCATTTGGCTGCAGGATAAGGTCAGACCCTAAGGCATAAACTATGTGGATGGAGAGAAGGACGGAACTCTGGTGTCTGACTCACCATTTTCCCCCACAGCTTTCCGCCAGCACTCCCAACATCCTCTCCACAGAACCAAGCACTGCTCGGTGGATAAGGACCGGATGCTCCAGGGCCCCCTCTTGCCTTGGGAGGAAAAGGGGAAAGGAATGCTGAAGTGCCACAAACTGAGCATACCAAATCACCTCCCAGTCATCAAGAAACACCTCTGACAGGGTAGAATGGGGGTTGGACTAGTCTGGCGAGTGGCCAAAAGCAGACAGGGCTGCAGCAGGTTTCTGTACCCCTTGTACTGTAGGTTAAATCTCAATGGCAGCTGGAAGTCAAGCTGGATGGTTCCACATTGATGGGGCCGACCCAAGGCATCATGCAGGTGCACATCAATCTAGAGAAGAGAGAAGAGAGGGGTGAGAAAAATCAGACCCAACAGCATCCAGTATCATCACCAGCTAGCTCTTTTGCTACCCATGTCACAGGAGAGCTGGCCCTGATGGCCCGTACTGCTTCACTCCTCTGCACTTCCCCGATTCCGCATCTTACAGACCTAACCCTATAACCTGTTACCTCCCTCAGTGGCTGCACTCGTGAGCCTACCACTCAGTCTGACTACTCTTGCAGCCGATGCTCCTGTCACTGGATCTGCAGCTCCTTTTTCTCATCCACAGGCCCATTGCCCCCTTTACCACTCTACTCAGCCGTAATCTTTTCTAGCTCCCTTCATTTCTGTTGTTTTGCTATCCAATCAATGTGGCAAATCCTACTCACTTCTGTTCTACCTCCTTAGCCTTACAGAAGAACTGCTCAGTGCCACCTAACATGTCACATGCCAAAGCAGAGACTGATGCTACTATGGAAATCAGTTTCAAGATTCGGCTGGTCGCTAGCAATCCCTGAGCTGCCCTGATTGGCATTTTGCCTTATTCTCCTTAGGGATTTTTAAATTCTTTCCTCTCTTGGCCATAAGTTTTTTTTCTTTTCTTTCCTTTTTCTTTTTGAGACAGGGTTTCTCTGTGTAGCTTTAGAGCCTGTCCTGGATCTCGCTTTGTAGACCAGGCTGGCCTCAAACTCAGATATCCTCCTGCCTCTGCCTCCTGAGTGCTGAGTTAAAGGTGTATACCACTACTACCAGGCTTCTTATTTTAATGTGTGTATGCCTGTGCATACACACCCGTGCACGAGGCTAGAGAAGCTTACCTTTGGTCTTCTACTGTTCTCTGGCCTTATTTCCTTGAGGGAGTGTGATAATAAATGTCAACTGTCAACTTGACAGGACCTAGACTCGCCTAGGAGACAGGCCTCTGAGCATGACTGTGGGGGACTGCGTGTGGGGCCACTCCCTGTGAAGGGTCCTGGACTGCATAAAATGGAGAACCTGAGTTCAGCCCTGGGTCCATCCATTGCTCTCTGTTCTTGACTGTGGGTGCAGTGAGATCAGCAGCTTCATAAGGGCTATGCCCCTGAACTGTGAGTCAGGGTCAACCCTTTCTCCCTTAAGTAGTTTTTGTAAAGAGTATCTAATCACAGACAGCACAGGAAAAGAACCTAAGACAAGGAGGATCTCCCCCTGAACCTGGAGGACCCAACCCAGGCCGACAGCTGGCTGACATCTGGCACTCCCCACAACACGAGGGTTAGAGGCACTTAGGAGATCACAGCTAGCTTAAGTGTGCGCTGGGTTCAGAGCTCAGGTCCTCATGGTTGTACAGAAAGCCCTCTAACTCAGAACCATCTTCCAGCCCCATTTAAATAAAACAGTATCTTAGATTTAACAAAATTCAAAGTTTATCACTGACTGCTAACTCTGTAACCTGGAAGCACTGTTTAACTTTTTGAATTTTTTAGTAACAAAAAGAATAGTGTCAAGCCCTCACTTAAATGCCTCTGACTTAAAATAAAAAAAAAAAAAAATGTTTTCTCTTGGGGAGGGAGAAAACTGTGATTAGAATGTAAATAAATTTTTTTTTTTTTAATTTCTTTAAAGTGTTATCTTTAGCGAGGCATGTTGGCACACGCCTTTAAAACCAGCACTCAGAAGGCAGGTGGATCTCTGAGTTCAAGGTCAGCCTGGTCTTCAGAGCTAGTTTCAGAACAACCAGGGCTACACAAAGAAACCCTGGCCCCCCAAAAAACAAGCAAAAACATCACCAACAAAAAAAGATTTATTATTGGCCAGGCGTTGGTGTGCACTCCTTTATTCCCAGCACTCGGGAGGCAGACAGATCTCTGTGAGTTCAACGCCAGCCTAAGATTTATTTTTTATTTGTGTGCCTGTATAGTGAATGCCACTTGTGTTTGTGTGACCATGGAGGCTGGGAGAGGGTGCCAGATCCCTTGACACTGTAGTTTGGCAGTTGCGAGCTGCTTAATAGGGGTACTGGCAGCAAACCCAGGTCCTCCGAAGGACCAGCAGGTGCTCTAAGCCACTGAGCCATCTTTAGGCCCAACTCTGTTTTCTGTTCTTGTTGTTTGGTGGGTGTTTTTTGAGACAGGGTCTCACTATGTAGCCCCGAACCCACAGAGATCAGCTTGCATCCACCTCTCAAGATTAAAGTGCCAGGACTAAAGCATACATTACACCACCACATCAGGCCCCAACTCTGGATTTTTAATTTTTTTGTTTTTTTGTTTTTGTTTTTTTGTTTTGTTTCTCAAGACAGGGTTTCTCTGGATAACAGTTTTGATTGTCCTGAAACTTGCTTTGTAGATCAGGCTTTGAACATACTGAGATCTGCCTGCCTCTGCCTCCCAAATGCTGGGATTAAAGGTGTGCACCACCAACACCCAACCTCTAACTTTGCCTTTTTAAGAGCCAGATTCTTTTCCCCCTAGTATTTTGAGATAAGGTTTTATTATATTACTTGGGGTGGCTTTGAACTCAAGATCCTCCTGTCTCAGTTTCCTGAGTGCTGGAGTTATAGGTATGTACCAAGATTATTCTTTTTTTTTTTTTTTTTTTTTTTTTTTACACTTGTATATGTGTATGTGTACGGGATAAAAATGTAGAAGGCAGATAACAACTTTTGGGAGTTGGTTCTTGTCTTCCACCATGCAGGTTCCAAAGTTGTTTTTGAGACAAGGTCTCACTATGTAGCTCTCATTAGCCTAAATTCAATATGTAGACCAGGCTGGCCTTGAACTCATAGAAGTCTGCCTGCTTCTGCTAGTGGGATTAAAGATATGGGCTACTATGCCTGGCTATAGATACATCTTTTTTTTTTAAAGAGTTTTATTTACTTATTATGTATACGGTGTTCTGGCTGCATATATGCCTGCACACCAGAAGAGGGCACCAGATCTCATTACAGATGGTTGTGAGCCACCATGCGGTTGCTGAGAATTGAACTCAAGACCTTTGGAAGAGCAGCCAGTGCTCTTAACCTCAGAGCCACCTTTCCAGCCTCTAGATACATTTTTATTTTGTTTTGTTTTTAGAGGCAGGGTTTCTCTGTGACTTTGGAGGCTGTCCTGGAACTAGCTCTTGTAGACCAGGCTGGTCTTGAACTCACAGAGATCCGCCTGTCTCTGCCTCCCAAGGGCTGGGACTAAAGGTGTGTGCTACCAACGCCTGGCTTAGATAATTTTTATTTTATTTTATTTATTTTTTTAAGTATTATTTTTTCTTTTTTTTTGTTTTCATAGACATGGTTTCTTTGTGTAGCCTTGGCTGTCCTAGAACTCATTCTGTAGAACAGGCTGGCCTTGAACTTACAAAGATCCACCTGCTTCCTGAATGCTGGGATTAAAAGTATGTAACACCACCACCCAATTTAGTTAAACCTCAAAAAAAAATTTTTTAGACTATTTTATTTTTATTTATGTGAATTCGTGTTTTATCTGCATGTATGTATGTGCACACATGTATGGCTGGTATCTACAAAGGTCAGAAGAGGGCATTCACTCCCCTGAAACTGGATTTTATAATGTATGGTTGTGAGCCAACATACCAGTGTTTGGAACTGAATTCAAATCCTCTGCAAAAGCAGCAAGTGCTTTTAACTGCTGAACGATCTCTCTAATCCCCAGGAATAAATAAATCTTTAAAAAGAACAATACAAACAAACAAACAAACACTGGAAAAAACAAACTGAACAAACCCAATACCCAAGCTGGGTGTGGTGGAACACACATTTCATCCTGGCACACGGAAGGCAGAGGCAGGATGTGGAGTTGGAGGGCAGTCTAGCTATAGAAAAAGTTCCAAACAGGCCAGGCGGTGATGTCACACACCTTTAATCCCAGCACTTGGGAGGCAGAGGCAGTGGAACCTCTGACTTTGAGGGGAGCCTGGTCTACAGAGTTCCAGGGCAGCCAGGGCTACACAGAGAAACCCAGTCTTGAAAAAAAACAATAAGTAAACAAAAGTAAGTTCTAAGGCAATCTGTGCTCACATGAGACCACCCAAGAAAACAAAACAGGCGTCACCACAGCTACACTCATAGGCAGCCTCACTGCCTTATCTTTCTTCTTGTGGTGGGCAGCAAGTCCAGGGCCTGTGCAACTTGTCAATTGTTCTGTCACTGAGCCTTATTCTTGCTGACCTGGTTTTGAGATCAGGTCTTTTTTTGTCACCCTGGTTGGCCTGAAATTCTAGGGCTCAAGTGATCCTTTCTAAACCTCCTGAGTAGCTGCAGTTCCAGCTTAGTGTCCACAGCAGGCTTCTAACAGCCTTTGTGTCTAACAGCAGACACACATCAAGTCCTTTTTGCCCTATACTTTTCATTTCTTCTAACTTGCTATGGGGATTTGTACCCCATCCTCCAACCTCTGCCCACACCATTCCCTCCCAGAGAAAGCTCTCCTTCAGTAGACTGGAAACTGATTGCTGTAGATGTTTCCTAGACTGTGAATAGTGCTACACCCATGGTACTCCCACAGGAGCTGTACAGCACAGGTCCACTGCAGCCTTCGTGAAACTCTCAGCCTTCGTGAAACACATGGCAGAAGCGTACTGTTCTTTTTTATGTCCTACACAAGTTTTAAAACAGTTCTTTGTAGGTACAACTTAAAGAAGCAAACTAAAGACAACTCTTAAGTGTAATTTCAGCTTGCCTTAGGCCCATAGAAAGCGCCATCTCCAGGGTTAAGGTCCCAGGGTTCTCCAAATTCCTCCAAGGCTTGTTGTAGGACCTTAGGGAGAACAAGATGAGAAGAGTATATAGGAAACTAATGAGCAAGATAACCTGCTGGTCCATAAAAATTAACATCCATACCTTGTGCCTTTATCTGAAGATCTTGACTACCATATTTCCTCCCTCTCTACTGTAGATCAGCTTATGTGCTTTGTTTCCCTTTCTCCTACTCACCTGCTCAGCCTGGTCCCACAGGTGAGGCTCCCCTAGGTAGCCAGATGGCCGGGTAGATAAAGCCAGGTGGAAGGAAAAACCAAGAACAGCATAAACAGATCGGAGAAAATCAAGGCAGCCTCGGATCTCTGCTTCCAGCTAGAGACAGGAAGACAGGATGTTAGCTGTATTCCAACTTGAAATCCGAGGTGATGGGTAGTTTTGGGAGAAATGGAGACAGGGTGGGGATGGGGGGACACAAACAGAACAGGGCACGGCAGACAAGTCAGGACCAGAAGGACGGCTACACTACAGTACACTACCTGGGGCCTGCAGATGGAGCTTGGTTGGTATAAAGCCTGGCTAGCATGCATGAAGCCCTGAGTTTGATTCCTAGCACCAAATGAACCAAGCATGATAGCACACACCAGCAACGGCAGCACTCAGAGGCAGGAGGACTAGAAGGTTAAAGTCATCCTCTGCTACACATCACATTTGAGGCTACGTACGACCTTGTGTTACAATTAAAGAGGCAAAGGAAGTTGACGCTTTGAAGAACAAGGAAAGCCACCTGATTCGGTGCACAGAAGATGTGAGCATCGTCCTGTTGGAATCGCCAGAGGCGTGTTAATCCTCCTAGACTGCCAGAGGCCTCAGCACGATGCAGGACTCCAAAATCCGCCAGTCGCACAGGCAGTTCCCGCCAGGATCTGGGCCGGTGGGCGAACATCAGGCTGAGGTTGGGATGGGAAGGGGTTAGGGCCAAAGGGAAAAAGAGCCATGGTCTTACTAAGTAGCCCTGGCTTACTTTGCTATGTAGCCTCGGCTGGCCTTAAACTCATGATCTCTCTGCCTTTGCCTCCTCAGTTCCGAGCTTACGGCTGTGTGCCACCATGCAATGCTAGCTATCATCCTCTCTTAGCACACTCTCCCATTGAATCCCACCAATCCTATCATTAGTATCAGGTCAAAGGTCAAAGTTCAGCAGGGCATGACAGCACACGCCTTTAATACTACCAGACAGAGACAAGTGGATCTCTGAGTTTGAGGCCAGCCTGGTCTATGTAGTGAGTCTGGGACCAGCTGGAGCTGCAGAGTGAGACCCTCTAGAAAAAAAAAACGTTAAACTCTTGGTCACACAAGAGCAGCCATCATTTACTGTGCCCATATTCTGTGATGGGTACATTGCCCAATAAAACAAAGGCCCAAGAAATGGAATAATTTCCCAAAATATACTTGGGTAAACTTGAATCTACTGGAGGTGGATTCAAGACCCAAATCAAATGCCCCAATATTCTTTCCAAGAAACTTTCTACTTCTTTACATTTTTTGTGACCTGACATCCCAGCCCCAGGAGGAGCCAGGCTTCCCAACTCACCAGTGTGCAGGACAGTTCATGGGCTTGAGAGCAAGTGTGTCTTTGGGACACCTGGCAGGGTGGCCACTGTGAGAGATGTCTGGGCCATTACTGCCTGGGGGCTTCAGAGAAAACATGTCTGCCCTATAATGTTCCCAGTGCCCTGACTGTTCCCAGAGTTTTGTAGAAAACAGCGTGGGAGTTTTCACCTCTGAGAAACCACGGTGGGCGTACTCAGCCTGCAAGGGTGGATACAGACACCAAATGTCAGTGTAACTGGAAGGAGAGGAGACAGAGCTTTGTGATTCTCTTGGGGACTCAGACCATGCTGACCACAGCCACAAGCGATTAAATGCCATTTCAATTCTAAGCTGCTTCATGTAGACTACACAACAGCAATACCTTTTTAAAAGTCACCAGGATTATATAAAGTTTATGTTCTTCTTCTTTGACACAGGGTCATGCTGTGACCTAGGCTGTCCTCAGACTTATGATCTTTCTGCCTTACTCTTTTGTGCGGGGACTACAGTCATGTGCTACCATGCTTGAGCCCAAAACAAACACCTTGGTTTATTCTCGGCCCCATTGCTTTCCCCTGCACATGTGTCCTGCTCACCCTGATGAAAGCCACCAGGGCATTGTAGACTCTTGTCCCTCTTGGCAGGAAAAAGCAGCTCCCAGGGCTCAATTCATGGAAGAAGAAGAGCTCCTGTTCCTGGGGAAAGGATATTATGTGTCAATCAAGGAGAGGAGGGCTTTGGAACTAAAGAAGCACATGACACAGCTGCCCCCTGCGTTAGCTGAACCTCTGGGCAAATTCACAATCACATTCTTTGGCCAGCTGTTATTGTTTGGTCTGTAATCCTAGTACTTGGGATGTAGAGGTAGGAGGGCCAGGTGTTTGGCTATCATGGGAAGACAGCCCAGGCTACATGAGACCCTGTCTAAAAAAAGATCAAAACTGAAACAAAAATCAAGACAAAAGACCAACAAGAAGTCCGCATCCCATTCCTTCCCATTTCACTCCCATCACCATGGTTCCCGTTCTTCTGTGCTTTGTACCTTCCCAATGCGTCTGTGGTTTCTGAGCTCCGCTTCCTCCCTCTGTGCTTTCCAGTCCCTCAGTAACTCTGCTTTGGGGAAGGAAATGCCTGACACTCTCTGCAGTGTCTCTGGAGCTGTTGAGGACCTCCACACGGCTGAGGAGTTCTGTGAGAGAGCAGAGGGATGGAAGATGAAGAGTACCGGAGGCATCAGCCTTTCTGTCAAGCCTCTATGATGCTCTTGGTTCAGAGGTCACCACTTGAAGATCAGTTCATCTCTCATTACTTTCCCACCATCAGTACCAGGAGGTACTGGTACATCTTCATCCTTTGCATCACCTGGATCAGACCTTCTGTGCATCCTGGTCAGATATAATCTCATAGCCCACGTTTTCTCTGCATTCTCATTGCCCCACCAGAACCCTTATGTTTAGTTCTACCTCCTAATTAATGACTGCTTAGGAGACAACTAAACTATGGTCAAATGTCAGACTGTCCACCATTCCCTATTATTATGCCATTCAGCTGCTAAAAATGTCAGCCTTCCACACCCCATCCTACTTCTAGCCATATGAAATTCAAATACCCTGCTTGTTCTTTAGCAGTATTAATAAGAACCTTTGCTGCTGTTTTTAAGACAGGGTTCAAGTAGTCAAAGGTGACATCAGAGGTGATGCTCACTCAAGGATAACCTTGAACTCCTAATCTTCCTGCCTCCATTTTCCAAGTGCTGGGATCACAGGCATGTACTAGCATGCCTGGCATGAAAGAACTGACAATTTTTAGCCTTTTCCTTAAACACTCTCTTCTGTGCTTGCTAGCTGGCTTTGCTTCTATGGTGTGGCTTTACCAGCGGTACAGGAATAGTCAGTCTCGTTTTATAGATAGGAGCAACAGGTAAGGATATTTGGTCAAAGCCACACACCTCATTAGTACCAGAATGAGATCGTACATATGGCTCAATTTTCAGGAGGTTTTTTTCTTACACATCTGCCTGTCTCTTGCTACCTTCCATTCCATCCAGTAACACAACGTCTAGGAAGAGCATTTTCATGGAAGGCATGCCCTTGTCTTGCATGCTCTCCCTAGTATCTGTCAAGCAGGAGCACCTCTCTTCCTGGATGAGGTCCTCTCTACACATGCCTTCCTCATATGACACTGTATATATAGCCCGCTCATGATCTTGCTTCATTTCCCTTAATCCAGACCCAGACTAGGGAGTCTAAATAGAATTCTGGACCATGCCTCGAAACTTTAAAATTCCAGAATGAAAGAAACTGTTTCTTCCAGATGGCCTCATTAGCCATGAGGGCAGAGAAGGGGCTTGGAGAAGGTCTCCATTCCATTCTGCACCTCTCTCCTGAGAAACAGGGCATCTATTGCACCCACAGCTCACCGTCAGCAGCTTCAGTGCTCTGATCTGTCCAGTGTGCCGAAGATGGGGTCCCCGGCAAAGATCAACTGACATGCCACACCTGAGACAAAGAGGCTAGTTAGTGCTTCCCAGGTTCTCTCTCCTGTTCAGTTTTCTCCCTGAAAGGCCTGCAACTGACAGACGAGGTGTGGAGGAAGAAACTGTTTTGGTGACAGAAACAGCAATGACAGATAAAAGCAAATTCCTCTTCCCATTTCTTTTTCTAGAGCAATAGAGGTTATCTGCCATCACCCTTCCTTTACCCCAGTTGTGCCCTCCTCACAGCTCCCGTTTTCTTCACTCTTGACAAGGCTCACCCATACACTGTTGCCATTGGGCCAGTCACTTTCTCCTGGATCAGATGAAGCTTAAAATGGTTATCCTAGATGAAGGCAGAAAGGGAGCATGAAGCTACAAGGACATCGGACCTTATCCTATTTCTCTTGTGTACTGCGCACTCACCTTGAAGAGCTGGCGCAGCTGATCCTGAGAAACCTCTAGCCTCCGGAACGGCTGTGCAGCAGCTATGATCTCCTGGCAAATCTGTTCTAGAAGGGGCAGCTCTGAGCTTCGGACTGTCCTGGAAAAGGGAATTTGTGGACTTGCTTTTTCAGAGATAACCCCTGGAGCTGACTGATGACACATTAGCTAGGAAGTAAAGTTCTCCCCTTTGACAAAGAAATGTATAATTACTAGCAAAGACAAACTCAGAAAACAACAACAACAACAAAAAACCCAGAAAATTAAGTATAGTTTTTGTTTTTCAAGATAGGGTTTCTTTGTGTAGCCCTGGCTGTCCTAGAACTCATTCTGTAGACCAGGCTGGCCTTGAACTCAGAGATTCATCTGCCTCTGCCTCCTGATTACTGGGTTTAAAGGCCCGTATCACCACACCAGTATAAAATTTTTCGTGTGTATGGTAATTAAGGATTGAACCCTAAGCCCAAGCTCATGCTAGACAAGCACTCTTACACAAGGCAGGAGGATCATGAGTTCAAGACTAGCCTGGACTACAAAGCAAGGAAGAGAGAGAGGAAGGAAGGGAAAAAGCGGACAAAGAGTGTGTGCTGAGAGAAGGAAAGCTCGACGAACAAATTTACAACTCAGAAGAGAAACGTCCTGGAGAAGGGATACCAATCTCTGGTTGGACTGAGAAGATCCAACTTCTCTAAACTGAACTTGTCCTGAGACCCTGGAAAGCAACCTAGTATCAATCTTCTTCCTTGGACTGCTCACCGCTCTTTTCCCAGGAAGAAGTCATGGTAAAAGCCAGATTCTGTGCTTGGGCCTCGGCAGAGAACAGCACCCATTCGTTGCTCAGCTGCTGCACCCAGAACATGGGCACTAGAGTGCCAGAATACCTGAAGTCAGAAGAACAAAGTGAGCTCACCAGCTGCTCACCCGAGTCCCCGCTCTGCTGCTCTCCTCACACCTGGCTGGCAAGCCGCTGTGCTTGTGATAGGACGATTGCTACAAAATGGAAAACCCGGAGCTCTAAGAACGACTTCTACAGAGTAAAAGGTTATCTTCAGTGGGGGTCTGCAGAGAGTCTGCAGAGATGCTCCCATGGTTAAGAACACTTGTTCCTGCACAGGATCCAGGTTTGGTTTCCAGCACCCATATCAGGAAGCTCACAACCACCTATAACTCTGACTTCAGGGGATCCGACACCCTCTTCTACACTCCATGGACACCATGCACATATGTAGACACACACAAACACACAGGCACTGGAATGTACACAAAAAATAAAATCTTTAAAGAAAGCAGAGAACAGAAGTGTGTTTCCTGAATGGGGGGTACAGGAGTAGGAGGCGCTGGCTTTCTTTCCTGCTCCTGTAAGCTTTAGAGCTTTACCATATTACCACTTATAAAGAATGTGGTTCTAACTAGCTGTGCTGGCATATACACACACAGAAAGCTATGACTGGAGGCTAAACTTGGCTACACAGCAAGACACTGTCTTAAAAACAACAACAATAACAAAACAGCAGCTCCTTAAGTTCTGGTTTTGTTACTGTTGTTTTCTTGCTTGTGTGTGTGTTGCTACAAACCAGGACCTCAATCATTAGCTATCCCCAGCTTCTGTTTTGCATTTTAGTGCCATCCCCCCCCCCCCAAGTCAGGAATCTACTCTGATGGAATTATTCTTGGATTTGTTCACTATACACATTTAGATGACCAAAATTCTAATAAACAAGCTCTGTGAAACCTGAGCTGACATGAAATGAACAAAACAGAAGGCCTAGGTTTTGTTCGCAGTCATGGAAATCTATGAGAACTGAGTGCATATCATGGGTGACTTACACTGTATACATTCAAGAGCCGAAGAGGTTGAATAGGCACATTATCTTCTGTTTCTTAGCCTACTCTCTCCCTCTCACTAGTGCACAGGTATTTGCTTAATAGAATAACGCTAAGTAAATGCCTTGATCAAGACTCCAGCTTCACCAGAATTTATCAGATGGTCAATTCAGTCTGTGTTAAGTCTCGCTCTCAGTTGCAAATTGAGAAACTGAGGCAAAAAAAAATTAGAATTTTCTGTTTAAAGATCATTCAGTGCCAGGCAGTGGTGGTGCATGCCTTTAAGCCCAGCACTCGGGAGAAAGAACTCTGTGAGTTCAAGGCCAGCCTGGTTTACAAAGGGAGTTCCAGGGCTACACAGACTACACAGAGACTGCTAATTAAGTCCTGTACTTGCTATATGGAAGAAACTTACTGATTTGCCTTCTGGGGAGTCAAATGTCAGGAATCTGAGGTGACAGTCTGTTTCCAAGGGTCGTTCTAGATCATAAATTTCTCCATTTACTTCAGCAGCTACTGCATTATCAGCCAGTGTTGAACTGTAGCAGTGGGAGGACAGCAGGGATGAAGGACAGTGAGGGTTACAATCCACAAAGACAAAGGGCTGATAACCTAGCAACTGAAAACTTGCCAAGTGGAAATAAGTTTTCAGAACAATAAAATGTATTATCCCTTTTCCCAATGGATATAGAAGGGCAAAGACTCTGAAACTATAAAAATACATCTTCAAGGAACTTCCCCACTTTTAAAGATAGATCTTGGGGGCTGGAGAGATGGCTTGGTGGTTAAGAGCATTGGCTGCTCTTCCAGAGGACCCAGGTTCGATTCCCAGCACCCATATGGCAACTCACAACTGTCTGTAACTCTACTTCCAGGAGATCTGACACCTTCATACCAACACATATAAAATAAAGTTAAATAAATAATTTTTAAAAAATAAATAAGGATAGGTCTTGCTATAAAGCCCAGGCTGGCCTTGAATTTTGGATCTTTTGTCTCCACTTTCTGAACGTTAAGATTACAGTCCTATACCACAATGCTTAGCAAGAAAGGCTATCCAAGTGTAGTGGCCCACGCCTGGAATCCAGCACTTAGGAGGCTTAAGCAGGAGGGTTTTCATAAATTCAAGGCCAGCCAGGAATGAGATTGTCTGGATTAAGAAAGTGTGGAATACAGTCCTAAACACCATGAGGTCTGACTGGGTCTCATGGCTCTTCTGTGGCCAGAAAGTAAGAATGTTCTTTCTGACTTCCATGACAACTTAGACAGCATGGCCTTTCCCCTCCTGTCCATGACAACTCAGCAGGGCCCCTTGCCCCTTCTCTCCTCGTTCGCTTGAGGCAGCTGCTAAGATTTATTTATTTATTTGACTGCCTTAGAGGGCTTTATTTCCTTCCTTCCTTCCTTCCTCCCCAAACCTGCCCCCCCTCCTTTTTTTTTTTTTTTGGGGGGGGGGGAGACAGGGTTTCTCTGCATGGTCTTTGCTGTCCTGGAATTAGACCAGGTTGACCTCAAACTCACAGAACCACCTGCCTCTGCTTACCAAGTGCTGGGATTAAAGGACTGTGCCACCACTGTTTAGTGGAAGGTTACTTTCTTTTAAAGTCAAATAAAATTGTCCTTGAACTTGGAAAAAAAGAAGTATGGGTAGGATAAAACCTACCTTAGTCTGTAGAGTTCTTGCTTCGCATGCAAAAAGACCAGGCTTTGATTCCCAGTCTGACATAAACTAGGAATGGTGGTATACACCTATAACCTCAGAACCCAGGATATGGAGTTGAAGGGTCAGGATGTTTTGCTGGCAAGTCTGATGAACTGAGTTCAATCTCTGTAATCCATAGTAGAAGGAAAGAACTTACTCCTGAAAGTTGTTCTCTGACCGCTCCACGTTCACTATGGCATGCATGCATGGACATGCAGACAGGGACACACACATACACTAAATGTTAAAAAGTTTTTTTTTTTTTTTTTTTTTTTTTTTTTGAGACAGGATCTCTCTATAGAGCCCAGGTTATCCTGGAACTCAGAATATCCACCAGACTGGCCTTGTACTGAGTGGTCCACCTGCCTCATGAATGCTGGGATTAAAGGTTTACACCACCACACACAACAAAAATTTCTTTTTAAAAATGCTTTTTTGGGGGTGAGGTGGGGAATAGGTGTGTATTCTCCCTTGGGAGTCATTAACCATATTTTTAGAAACAGGGTTACTCATTGGTAAGGAGCTCCCCCAGCAGGGAAGGCTGGCAGGCCAGACAATACAGGGATCTGCCTATCCATCAAAGGTATTACAATAACATATCACCACACCTACCCTTTTTATTTTTAAACTTAAACTACTATTTCATTTATTTATGAGGAGGAACATGCTACAGTGTATGTGGAGGTCAGAGGACAATTAACAGGAGTCAGTCTCCCACTTATGTGGATTGCTGGGATCGAATTCAGGTCTCAGGTGTGTATGCTTATGTGACAATCACTTAAATAACTGAGTTATTCCCCTCTCCCTGACCAAACACTACCTTTCTGATAAGAAACAAAGAAAAAGCTTAAACAAACAAAAAAGTGCTTCCTTTTCCTGACCAGGTGCGGAGAAAATAGTGGACAGAAAAAATAATCCTTTTAGATATAGAATGGCTTGATACCTGATCTGCTGGGCCAGTTGGTAAGGGGTCGTGTTCCACGCAACAGCATCTACCTTCTGGCCTTCAGGAAGTGATATCTTAATAGCCCGGGTTTTCTTCTGTGCCATGCTTGCTAACCTTTTCACCTGAGCGGTCCATAGCTCCTCAAAAAGGCTAAAACGCTCTGCCAACCAATGTGGAGAAGTCGGCACAGAGGCCTGAAGAGAAAGGCACACATCAGGAGGTTATCTCGGGTCATATTCCCACTACTCTGCAATGGGGGGGGTGGGGGGAGGGGGTGGGGTTGTGGATGTCTAAGTAGTGTTGGTCCTAAGGTGACACTAGGTCTCAGGTTGGGGATTCAAGGGGACAGCACATTTCCGAGTGGAGCAGCAGGGTCTGGGGGAGGCTGGACAGCCTGCACCTGGGACTCTGCTGGCCTGGACGGCTGAGAGCTTTGCGTACCTCATGCACTGTATGGAGCTCGCAACGGCGAAACCCCGGGAGCGGGAGCCCGAGACGGCGCCACCTCAGACAAACACCCATTCTGCCTCAAGTCGCTGCCTCCATACTCAGATCACCGCTTCTTCCTCACCAGACTCCTCATTGGCTTCGGAGTCAATACTACCCCTTCCTATTGGATAAAATAGCCGCCACTCTGGTCGGGTACCACCCCCAGGAACTTCACCGAGGCACGTCCCTTACACAGCAGCAGTTGCTCTGGGAAAGGTTCCGGTTGACCGGAAGGTGGAAGTTGTTGCACACACCGGCAGCCGGATGCCCAAAAGTGTCAGGAAGGGGTGCAACTTTGAGGGCAGGGGCAGACCTCCTGAGGGAAAGAGTGGGATAAAAACAAAAAGGAGTGGGAGTTAAACATCCTTAAAGCAGGCGGGAAACAAGAACACAGAACTAAACATCTAGTGTAAATCCTGGATGTGGCATTAACTTAGTTTTTGGTAAACTGTTTCTGTAATCACAATTTTCTCATCTATAAAACAAGAATATAAGTATCCCCTACAGTTGAGTGGTGGTGGCTTACTCCTTCAATCCCAGTATGTGGGAGTCAGAGGAAGGCAGATCTCTGAATTCTAGGCCAGCCTGGTCTAGGACAGTCAAGAGCTGTTACACAGAGAAACCCTGTCTTGAGGAGGTAAACAATGTATCCGTTCTCATATTTGAGGCACATCTGATGTAAATAGCTCAGTGCTTGGTATATGGTAATGAGCCCCAGCAGCAAGATGCTGTTATTAACATTGGATATAACAACTCTAATAAGACCTGCTCTATTTGTGGAGGCCATTCCACGGACCCTTCATAGTCATGGTGGAGAGTCTTTAAGAGACCTCTAGATACGTATTTTATTTTCTGTCATTATTGTGAGGGTGTATTAAGTATCTTTGTGGGCGTGGTCAGCACAGTTGTGGAGGTCAGATGCCCACTTTCTGGAATCAGCTGTCCTTTTTCACCTTATGTGGATTCTAGGGATCAAACAGGTTGCCAGGCTTGGGCAGTAAGTGCCTTTATTGGTCCCAAATATGAAATTTAAAATCACAGAAGATAGCTTATGGTCACAAAGTGCTGAAGAATCTAAGGTTTGCAGTCTTCCAGCATACCACGTTCTTTTCTATAGTTTACTCCCAACAGACTCCCTGATCACCTTAGAGGCATCTGACTCTACTTCTTACATAGACTTTGTTCCTCTCATTACTACTTCAGCCTTCATTTTCCTTTACCCTTCATTTTATCCTTCTCCATTAACTCCAGGGTACAGGAATAACTACATTTAATTAGCTTTACACAGTAAAAACAGAAACATGGTCAGATGTGTGGAGAAGCATAAGGGAAAATGAACTTGTTAGCACCTGTTGAGGCTCAATTAATCCCCTCACCTGGGGGTGGGGATGTTTAGTCCATTTCCAGATTGCGATGGTGATAGGATCAAGGGGTCTTGTGGAAGAGTTGTCAGCAAAAGCTGCTTGACCTAGGCTTCCACAGAGGCCCAAAGTTCTGTCTGGGGAGGGCAGCTGATTTGAGTCAGAGGCCACTCTGGGGTTCCATCTTCTGATATGACACCCTGAAATACAAAGAGAGAGACAAGGCTGTGGGGAGCAAGATTTTATGTGTATGTGTGTTCTTGTGGTCAGTGCAGTTAAGTGTTTTAACTAGCATTGAGAAAGGGTGGCAATGGCAAACCAAGTTCTTCTTGTGGTGCTGTAGCAGAGACAGGGTAGTGCCATATGAAGGCAACAAAATGGTAGGTGCTCAATAAATAACCACTGAGTTAAATATGTACTGATCAATACTGACTGGAAACCATAGCGTTTGACACCATTTTAAAATGTATTCCACTGTGTGTGTCGTTCTCTAGGATCACAGAGGGATGCCACCCTGTTTGACAGCTCCTTACACTCATCCTTCAGCATTGACTGTGTGCAATGTACTGGGCTGATGTTGATTGATCAGTTACCACATCATCACGTATGTAATTTGTGTTGCAGTAGAGGAAGGAATGTTGTATTATTCCCTCACCCGTTGTAGTAAACCAAGCAGCTAAGACCAATGCATTAATTATTGGCTCTTTTGGTATATGCCTTGGCCCTGGTGAATTTAAATCTTTAGTCTACCTGGAAAACATCTCCACAACCTCCCCACCCCCCAACTCCTGCCTGAATCCTGAGGTGCAGCACTATTTTGTAACTCCATCTCATTCCTAGAACAACCTGGTCAGTAGAGTTCTTATGCTCCCTTTAAACCATGGAAAATTATCCCAAGGCCAAGTCCTAGTCTGTCCAAACCCACAGCCTCGGTTGCTCACCCTGCCACAATGACTCTCTAAGGCCAGATTACTCATAATGGATCGTGCTTGCTAATATGGATTTGCTTCCTTTTCTTTCCTGACACACATGACTCAGACACTTGCGGCAAAGAGCATTTTTAGAGTGAAGAGGTACTTTCAAGAAAAAGTCAAGCAAGGCGATGTCTCCCAACTTGCCTCTATGTTTTGGTTATAGAAAACGAAGAGTGGTCCATAAAAGTATAACGAAAATCTGCAATAAAAAACTGTTCTAGAGCCGGGTGTTGGTGGCACAAGCATTTGATCCCAGCACTTGGGAGACAGAGGCAAGTGGATCTCTGTGAGTTCAAGGCCAGCCAGGTCTACAGAGCTAGTTCCAAGACAGGCTCCAAAGCAACACAGAGAGACCCTATCTCGAGAAACAAAAATGTTCTAGATCCTTAGTCAAATTTTAGGAACTCAGATTTCTTCTACTCTTAGATCAGCCACCCTTAGTAGGCTGAAGTTTTGGTAAAGGAAGGTATTATCTTTATAGCTTTAAACATTTTACAATGAGTACTTTTTGTTTATCAGGATCAGTACATAGCCCTTAAATCCATTTTAGCTCTTAGAGGCAAATTCTGCTTATGGACACCCAAAATGTGAAAAGTCCTTGCAATTTTTCCCTGGGGACATTGGGACTGAGCCTCACAAATGAGAACTCGGACATTCTTACAGCTCCAGCTCATCAAGCAAGTGCTGGGGAGTCAGGGTTAGAGAAAGGATTCATTAGTAATGTCTGTGAAGGTCTGACATGGGACCACTTTTGTACTTTACTGACCTCTATGGACCTCAACAAAGACCAGCTGCTTTACTTGGGGCTCACATAGGGCACAGGCTCTATAATATGCAAGGAGAAGGGAACAACTGAATACTATCAGTCCTTTCTTCCCATTCTCACAGATACTCCAAGAAAAATATAGGAAGCATCAGGTCCTTTCTTTCCCACACATCAGTTGACAAGACTTTAGCATCTTACAAATACAGGAGAATACAATGAGATAAGAAACAAAAATTTTGAGAACCTTTAGCTTGCCAAGAACCTAAACATGTCCAGGGTAGACTGGGTTAGCCAACATCTTTTTGAGTCAAACGTGAACAGATGGGGCTTTTGTTTCTCCGTTGGCACTAAAGATCTCCTCAGTGCTTCCACCTATAGATACTCACCTGCCTAGGTGAGAACAAAGGGACGAGGGAGTCAGAGAGGCTGGGACAGTTTAGTGCTTGATATGTAGGAGGTCCTGCGTTCAATCCCAAGTGTGGGTCACACACACACACACACACACACACACACACACACACACACACACACACACACACACACAGTGAGATATTAAATTCAAACCAAATCCCAACTCAATCCCCTTCCCTCCTGGCCCTGGGTCTTTTAAATTCTAAACAGCTCTATTACAAATTAGCCTGCCACCACCCTCCAACCCCCCCCCCCCCCCAAATAAACAAAACAAAAAAAATCCTTTGTAATTAAGGATTTTCCTCTCTTCACAAGTAACTCAGATTGTCTAGGTTTATATCACGCTCCTTCCTTTATGTTCTCCCCTTCCATATAGACTAGGATGTTTGTTTCAGAAACAGTTGCAGTGAGTTACTCCTCAGCAATTGTGAGCAGCAACTGATGAGACTTGTCTATAGTTACTCATAAGCAAGTATGAGAAACACCCTCATGCCCCAAACCCATTCTGACGATGTTACTAAGTCTACACACAAGAGGAGGTTAACTCATTCCTGCTGGTAAGATTGCACAGAATAAAACAAGCTGAGGTAGGGGGGAGCAGAAGCCATGCACTTTTCAATAACATGGCCAGAGGCCAATGAGGAAGTCTAAAACAAATTTTGCTCCTTCAGCAGAGCATTAGGGCGACCAATTGAGCTCTTAAGTGGAGACAAGGATGAAAAGGCGAGCCAGATTCCAGAGTCAGTATAGTGGTACACCCTGGCTGCTGGGTGTGTCCCTAGACCGCTGCCATTTCTGAGGTCTTATGACATATGAAATCAGGGCTGCTATTCAAAGCCTTCTACCCTGTCAGTGACCCAAGCCTGGCCTAGATGAAGTGACTATCCCTTGTGATCCCTTTAAGGCAACATTCCATTTATTAAGCCTCATTGGGTTATGAAAAAGGATGGAGTAAGAGAGAAGGGCTAAGTATGGCTTTTGCATGACAGGTCAATCACCAATATGTGACGAAGGACAGAGTTGATCAGGGTTCTTTCACATACATTTCCCCCAATTCTAAGCTTGCTTTAAAGGTACCCTCTGAAGACTAGAGATGTACTCCATTAGTAGGGTGCCTGCTTGCAACGCACAAGCCATGGGTTTATGCACAGCACTTCAAGTGTAACAACCATAACAAACCTTTGCTCTTGGTTCACAACTACAACATTTGGAAAACACATATAAACCCAAACAGTATATCCCACTTCATTAGCAGTCACTCCCTCAGCACCTTGACCTCATCCCACCCATTACAGAAACGCCGAGGATCAAACAACACCCACAAGGCCATGGAGATCCTAGAGGCCCAGAGAGACTTCAGTGACCACAAGTGCACAAGAGGACAGCTGGGAAAGTTCAATGTGAGAGGGGAAAGTTAACCACACAACAAAGAAAACCATATTTTATTAAACCAGAAAACAAAATATTGAAGACAACCCCCCCACAAAAAAAGCCGGGAGAAGTGCAAGTGCCTATAACAAAAACAGATGGGTGGTCTGCAGCACATAGGGTATGTGTGGGTACACATACCACTTTCTGTCCTTCCCACACACCCCGGTGAAAAGCCAGTACAGTGGCATCTTCAGGGCTATCCCCCAGCTTTTCTTTCTGCATTCTGAAGCCTGTGTCTCCTTTGCCCCTGGACAGTCATGCTGCATCTTCGACAGAGGAAATTTATCATCTCTAACCACAGGTCTGTGCTACAAAGCTGCAGTTTTTGGCTCCTGGAGAAGTCAAGTCGTTTCTGTTTGCACTCACCAGGGAAGCCAGGGGCCCTTGTTCAAAGCTCCAGTCTCAAAGAAAAATATCAAACCTTTAGAACTAGTTATTTTATTAAATGATATTAATACACATTCCAAAAGGATTTCATTGTTTTTGTTGTCGTCTCTAAAGCATGTATGTTTTCCACACTGAACACGTGAGAATATCAATCCAACATATCTACTTAAAAAAAAAATCTTAACAGGTAACCCCACCAATTAAAAATATGGAGGTGGAGAGGAGGGAGCAGTAATTTACAGCCGCTTCAAAACCTAACAGCTGAAGCCTAACTGCATCAACAGGTAACAACAGGACTGAGTGAATATTCTGCAGTAAGAAAGCTGAGCCTATTCACATTGTCTAGATAGGCTGGCCGTACCATACGTATCACGATGTTTCTGGTATCAGAAAGGATAAAGGTCCTCCACTGCTTACAGCACCCTCCAGGGATCAAACCAAGTTTTGTTGACCTCAGTTCTTGAGAGGGCAGAGGTGCAGGGAGGAGCTCCCATCTAAGTGGAATGGAGAATAAACTCTCAGAAAAAAACTTTAAGGATCCTATTTCTGGTCTAGCATCACTGAATTCTGTGTGGTACTAGCATACTCATAGAATTCTTTGTCTGTAGTTTTACAATGAGCACCAAGGACCTTAGTGACAACTACTCATTCTGCTTCATATGATTCATGTCCTTGCTAAGACACACTATATTGTGCAATCTTTAAAAAATATCTTGTTTATTTTTATTTTTTTCTTAAACTCAGGGTGAAATACAAAAGTCAGAGCATGGTACGGAGTTTAAATCACAGACACAGAAAGAATAAAATCCCTTGTTTATCTTTATGAATACCAGAAATGTCTTTTGTTTCACTATATCACATATATACAGTTGTCTTCATTACTATTGTAGACAGATTTCCTTAAAATATCTGACAGCATAATACAATCCTCACTTCCACCCTGAAACACACTGAAGATTTTGTGGCAAAAACAAAACAAAAAAAACCCCACAAAAACCCAACCCCCATATATTCCACTCTTGAACTGGACAAAAGGACTCGTGTCACAGATTGGCCACTATGCTTTTGAGGACAATTATCTTGCTGAACATTCCAGAAACCACATTCCTGATACTCCCATATTTTCTTAGAAAATCAAATGGTCAGAGAGCCTTTTCAAGTAAACAGTATATTTAGCTTAAACAGAGCGATAGAAAGAATTCACATTCTTTTATTCTAGACTGAAAAACATCCCCACTTAATTTCTAGGAAAAAAAAAAAAAGAGATCAATTCTGAAAGTCACAATTCCCTGACACACCCACCCATCCCCATTCTGTTTGATGGTTTTCTACTAAACAAATGTCTTAAGACTCAATATAACTATACTTTCTTTGCTTTGCTTTGCTATGCTATATACCCAATCCCCTTTACAAGGTCATGGTATCAGGCATTTTTGTGGAAAGAACTACAGGGCAGAGAGGCTTGAGAAAGGAAAAAAAGGAGGAACTGGCTCAAAATGGGAATGTGAATGAGGATGCTGTCTTGCTGTACGCTTACACAGAACACAGATCCCGGATTAGGTTGGACAGCTTTTCTTCTGAAGAGTAGTTTGTTCTGAGATAAAGGACTGTCTTCAACGGCGTGTTGCACTTCCTTCCATCTTCCTACCCCCACTAAGAAATTCAAACACTCCTTCACTTCCTTATGTTCTATCCTAACTTGCTAGAATTCCTTTAAAAGCTCAACATTGTTTTACACACCTACCTGGAGATCATTGAGCGTTTACCGTGGTGCAAAATACCAACAGAAATTGTAGTAAGCAGTATTTGCTTCCCAGATAAAGATAAAAGCACTCCAAGCACAGTGATTGTCTTTCCCCCAGGTGTTAGATGCAGAAACACAAACAAACCTTTTACTGCAGGGAAGAAAGCTCTCCCCTCCACAGCAATGGGGGGGGGCACTGAAAAAATCAAGTTGCTTCCTATTTGCCGAGGGCCAACTTGCTTTCATCAGGACCCCACTTTCTATGTAAAGATGGCCAACAATACCCACCTGTCTCTAAGACACACCTACAGAGTAGCATGTAAGGATACTACTCATCTCCTCTGAAACATAACAACAAGGGTGAATACAGGACTGAGAAGGGGGAAATACTAAAGACAAATATTTCCTTTCTCTAATAGTTAATGTTTGCAGAAAACCACCAGTGAGGCACCATAGTCTACTTATACATTTAAGAAGGCAGGGATATTTGACCTATACCTGTTTAATAATGTAGTCAGAATAAACAACTGAGGGAGAAAATTCAGAGAAAGCAGTGGGGAAAGGGCTTAGAACACATATGCAGAACTATCCAAATGCTTCCTATTTCCTTGTTTACAAAGGATAGTTGGTCACATAGCACCATTTAATGATCCCTCCCCTAGCTTTACATACTGTGATTATCCCTAATTTTAATATTGAAATTATATTCAGCCCTTTATTTTCATTTAAGGGAGACTTTTTTCTTTTTGGGACAAAGTTCTACTATATACCTCAAGCTGACCTCAAACTTGCCGCTGTCTTGTCCCTGCCTCTCAGCACTGGGGTTGTGGGTGTGTGCTACCACACCCAGCAAGAGAAAACTTTCTACTACATACAATGAAGTTTATACTGCCTCAGATTCACTGCTTGGTAATAGTTCAGAGGGGGATGCTGAAAAAACAAAAGATAAAAAACTGTTTCAACATGCCTTTAGAATAAAGCAAATACACCTGGCAAGCCCAAAACTGCCCACATTTTGTCCTTTTGCAAACACCTCTTGGCCTTCAGCAGGGCAGAGAATTCAAAGAAGGGAGCCAAGCCAGTCACTGAAGTTGCTTTGCCAGAGAGGGAAGCAGACAGGGATCCTCCCACTATTATTAGAAGGCCAAGCCCCAAATGACACCCCAACATTGCACATGTTATTACCTGTACTGACCGAAGTTTTATTTCAAATGTGAGTTATCTGTCCAATAGATGGGATAAAATATTGTTTTCCTTCCAACTCCCAAAACCCCCAGCCAAATGAAATAGCTTTTGGTTATGTTTACTTTTTTTTTTTTTTTTTTTTTAAAGAAACAAAAAAAGAAAAAAGAAAAACACAAACAACTTGGGAAAGGTCCTAAGTGCAGAGAGGAGTGGAAAATAGTAAATTGTTACCATGTATGTGTTTTGAATTTGGAAGGGAGGCCCTCATTAAGAAAACAAACAAAAAAAAATCAAGAGAGGAAACAAAAACAAGAAACCAAACTGTTACTTCCAATGCTCTCTAAACTGTTCAAAATGCCTTTCCCTGATTTCCATCAGTACCTGGGAGGGAAGAATGGGCGTTTTGGTGCAAAGAACGGAGGGCCTCTAACAAAAGGTGGCCTGGGTCTCTTTAAACTGTGGAATGGGTCTCTGCCGAGAAAAGCTTCCCTAGGCCGAAAGTCTGGCCGGGGACTCCGTAAAATCATACCACTCCGGCTGATGGCGTCTCTGTGTGCAGGACCCAAGGGAAGGCCACCGCTGCTGGTGTTGCCTCCCCCACCTCCTCCAAGGGCAGGGCCCAGGTGCTCCAGAGGGTGGGAAGGCAGGCTCAAGCTCTCTCGTGAACGGCTAAGACCAGGGCCATTGAGGTCCCTGGGTCCTGTGAGGACCCCAAAATGCTCAGCCAGGGTCCCTTGAAGGAGGGAACTATGGTCCTTGGGGAAAACTGCCACAGGCCCAGTCACTCCATGCTCTGGCAGTGGTGGAGTTGGGAAAGGTACAACCCCAGAGTGGTCAACAGGGGGAGGAGGAGGGGGTTGAGTAGCAAAGGGAACACCAGTCCCTCCACTGCTGCTAAGATCCCCAGGGGGCGGGGGGAGGGGGTGGGGGAGGGAAGGGAACTCCGCTGTGCTCTCCTGGAGGAGGTGGTGGGGCAGCATGGGCCAGAGATGCCTCCTTTGTAAAGGGGTTCGAAAGATCCACAGAGGGCAGATGAGTGGGCGCCTCTCGAGAGAAGATGCCACCATGATCCTTAGGAGGGGCGGGTGGGGCAGATGACGGACCCACTGGCTCTCTTTGGAAGGGTGTCCCATGTTCCAAGGGGGATGGGGGGAGATGATGCTCAAATGTTGAGTTGAAACTGCTGGAACGAAAGCTGGCAACACTCTCCTGAAACTGGGGCGCCCGTTCCTTGTACGGCGTTGTCTTAAAGCCAGCGAGGCCTCCGCTGCTCCCACCCCCAAGGGATGCCAACTCAGAGGCACTTGAGGGACCATTGTCAAAAGAGCTGCCTGGTGTGCTCAGATCAAACCAACCCACTCTTGAAACCTCCCGCCCATGTCCTCTATTTCCCTTCCCAGGGACTCGTATGGACTCTACAGTCTGTATTGGCTCCCCTGGCATCCTCCTATTGGCTGCATTATGATAACCCAGAGTTTCTATGGGGGCCCCCTTTTCTTCTGTGCTATCAGGCAAGTCTAAACAGGAGGAGGAGACTCGGGTTTCTATGCGATAGTGTTCTTCCTGTTGCTGTTCAGCAGTAGGCAAGCTGGGCTGGGTAAGGTTTGACAGACTGACACCATCACTTGAAGCACCCTTGTTGGGGGTCTGGCCAAAATGCTTGTCATCTGAGGGTTTTCGAGAGGCATTTTTAAGCATGTTCTTAAACTCAATCGTCGATGTGGTGGAAATCGTGGAGGCCAGGACTTTCTCCATGCCTGAAGTGGGTGGGTGGCCCGTTGGAGCGGCAAGAGTATTCTGCGAAGAGAAAAGGGAACGATGTGGGACTGAGTGAGCAGAGTCTGGGTACTGCTTCTGTGGCAAAGTGAGATGCCCAGTGGTAGACTGGGACAAGCTACTGTGGTTGGAGTCAGGGGTGAAAAATGAATCATTCTTACACGGCGACGGTGACCGGTCAGACCCAGGTTCATTCCCTCTTATACTGAAGGCACCAAATAGCCCAGGGGGAGATGAGAGATGGTCACAGTTCTCACTAGAGTCTAGGAGTGCCCTTACAGATGGAGGGAAGGCAGACTTTACCCCAAACTCTTGGGCCCTGTGGTTATAACTGGACATGATTGGCTGGAAATCGGTGGAGTCAGAAAGCTTGCTTGACTTGAGGATGGATTTGGCTGGTTTCTTCTCTAGGTTCATCACAGCAGAGGGCGGAGGTCCTGAATATTCAAAATCTCGGTAATCCTCATCTTCCTGGAAAGAAGTGTCAGGGAAGAACTTTTCCTGGGAAGAGTCCATCAGGGAAGACGGTCTCTCTACTCCCTCAGATGGCTGCTTGTAGGGAGCATCACTGGCCAGGCCAAAGGGCCGATATGTAGACACAGAATTGGGGAGCTCTTGGGAGTAGCTTTCATCTCTTCCAGGGGGTGGTGATCTTGTACTGCTTGGTGTTGAAGAACCAGGACTGATGATCTTAGATAGCAGGGACATAGTGTCTACACTGCTGGATGTGGGCTTGTCCATCATCTCATCCTGGGTGGGTGTCCCACTCCGTTCATCCCGGACAGGGGTTCCATCAATGTTGTCAGCGGAAGTGCTAGTAGGACCACGCTGGAAGTCTGAGGAGTGACTCTCTGATGGGGCACTGGATCCCAAGCTGCTCAGGATTGGGATATTTAAGTTTAACCCACTGAAACCAGGGTTACCTTTTAAGAAGTTGTGAATCTTCATTTCCAGGCTTGGGGAAGTGGACTCTGATTCCAGCTTTGGCTTGGAGACCTCTGAGGATTGACACATGGCAACTTCAGTAGGTGGGGCAGCAGGGCTAGTATTGTGGGTACCTGTAAATCCTAAAGAACTGGATGGTAATTTAAAAGTAGTGCTTGGGAGCACTGGACTTTGCCCAACTGATGCTTTCCCTGCTGAAGTCGAAGAGACTTCAGCAGTTGAAGAATTAGGAGAATAGCTGAAGCTTTTGGACAGCACATTTCTCCCCTTCATGGCAGAGCCTGTGGTGCTGGCAGGGGATGCTGTAGAGCTCTGGGATGTAGCTTCACTGGCTGGCACTGGGTTCCCAGTAACACTCTGAAGTAAAGATGACAGGCCTGTAAAAACACACATTACCGGGTTAAAAAGAACTACCCACATCAGAATGAAAACAGGCTTATCAGATACTATCATTCAATCTGGTGGGAAC
Organism: Cricetiscus sungorus; assembly: GCA_030556225.1. Lineage (NCBI taxonomy): Eukaryota > Metazoa > Chordata > Mammalia > Rodentia > Cricetidae > Cricetiscus > Cricetiscus sungorus. Next base: position 1,786,590 of record JANBXA010000141.1, read on the forward strand.
CAGATAGATTTTTAAAACACAAAGTTAAAAGGAATCCAGACTAAACAGGCAGTGTCTAGATGTCACAGAAAGCATCAGGACAATTTATCAATCTAAAACAGTGAAGCGTTCAGATATTCCCAGAACAATTCAGACACAAGTCCAGTACTAAAAGGTCACAGCAAAGGGGGATTTTCCATGTCAGAATCATTCACAGCTTAAACAAAACAAAGCAGGAAAGGAACGGAAGCAGGTCCTTCTTAGCACAACATTCTAAGCCAGGATCTGTATCTGAGCTGTGGAATCACTCTAAACACAAATGAATATTCCCACCTTTCCATCCATCACAATTTACTCCAATATGTTAGCATGCACTGTTGTTTTTAAGAACAACATATACAAAATTCAGAAATCTGCTTCAATAATACTCTTGCTAGAATACTGTCACTTTTAAAATTAATTTGTATGTGTATAAGTGTTTTGCCCTCATATCCTCATATATGTCTATGTGCCACTTGAATGCCTGATGACCAACCAAGGAGGCCAGAAAAAGCATCAAATCCCCTAGAACTGGAGTTACAAACAGCTGTAAGTAATTTGGGTGCTGAACATCCAGTCCTGTCTTTTTATAAAGTATTTTACTTAATTTTTTTTCTTTTATTTTATGTGCATTGGTGTTTTGCCATGGGTGTCAGATCTCATGGAACTGGAATTATAGACAGTTGTGAGATGCCCTGTGGGTGCTGGGAATTAAAGCTGAGTCCTCTGGAAAAGAAGCTATACTCTTAACTGCTGAGTCATTTCTCCAGACCCAGTCCTGTCTGTCTCTTTATGGGGAGTGGGGGGGGTTCTCCTGTAATACAGGCTGGCCTTATACTCTAATCCTCCACCCCCTTAACATTGAGATTTTAAGTGTGTATCATAACACCCAGCTTCCCCTTGAATTCCCTTTAATTCAAGTTTATTATTATTAATTTTTGAGGCAGGGTCTTGATTACATAGCTTTGACAGGTCTGGAGCTTGGTATGTAGACCAGACTGGAGTTGAACTCATGGAGCTCTTCCTGCCTCTGCTTTGTGAATACTGAGTTTATAGGCACATCCAACTACAGCCTGGCTCTTTTCTTTTTTTCCAAATTATTTTTATTTATGTGTATGTGTGTATATCTGTGTAAATGTATGTGTTCCGGAGCCTGTGAGGGAGCTGGAGTCTCTACCAGGTGTGAGTGCTAGAACAAGAACAGCACATGCCCTTAACTGCTGGGCCACCGCTCCAGCCCCTTGTGGTTCCTTTCTAGTTTTTTGTTGTTGTTGTTGTTTTTTGAGATAGGGTGTTGCTATGCAAGTCAGGCTATCCTCAAACTTTCAATCTTTCTTTCTCTTAAAAAGGTAGGGATCACAGGTGTTCACCACAAAGACAATGCTTTCAAGACCAACTTTGTTTGTAAAAGACAGCAATGATAAAATGAAAAACAGGCACCACAAAGCCAGACCAATAGAAATGCTGTTCTTATGATACAAAAGTCCACAATTTCTGTTTTATACCTAGGAAAACCCAAGGATTATTGATCAGTACAAACTGACTATGATGAGATTCAACTCTGTACACTGACAAACCTCAGAACCATGGAAAAAGAATTCTTTGGTTCAGGCTGAAGTTATAAAACAAACTCCAGGATCTCCTTAAATAACCAGAGTGAACTCAACCTTATGATATTCCTGCTTGCCATAATTACAAATGTATATATTGCCATGTCCAGGCAGAAAATAGTCTAAAAGACAAAAAATTGAAAAGAACTAACAAAAGATACCCTTAAGCTAACCATACTTAGTCAAATTTACTCACTTTCTACTCATAAATGAAAGTTTCAATTCTTACTAATCTACTAAAACTATCTTTTGGCAATAAAACACCTAAAGAAAATATTCCTGATACTTCAGTAAGTGCTTCTTCAAAATATCAATTTAAATGTCTTTAATTATCAATTTAAAATTATATTTACTAAAGGATTTCAATTTTTAAAATTTTCCTCAGACTTCTAATTTTTACAACTAATTCTGTATGTGTACATGCACAAGTGGGGCTACAAGTGAAGGCCAGAGGTCACCTTCAGGCTTCAGTTCCTCAGGAGCCAACCACCTCTTTTTTGAGGCAAGGTCTCTCACTGGAAATTGGGGCTAACTGATCAGGCCTAGTCAGCTGGGCAGCAGGCTTCATGCCTAGATTTTAATGTGGGTGCTGGGGATTGAGCTCAGGTCCTCATGCATATACAGACAGCAAAATTACCACCCGAACACATCCTAAAGTTAATTTAAGGAAATGAGCCTCGTCGTGCCATGTTCATTTAACGCGTGTCATCTAATTAACTCCGTTATTCATCCTTTTTTCCTCCGTCCTCCCTTTTGCTGGTTACCTTCCTCTCTGCAAACAGTAATTCCATCTGCTTTCCTGGCACATCTATTTCACCCCCAACCAAGACCTTTTCTTCACCTCTCATAGATGTCTAGTTTAACATCTACACTGACACAGACACAATATATTATGCCTTTGAGAGAAAATAAGATTATTTGTCTTTCTGGGTCTGGCTTATTCTGTTCAACACTATGATCTCCAGTTACACCCAATTCCCTGCAAATGTTGGTTTTTCTCTTTTTATGGTCTTTATAAGGTTAAATTAAGTTAAATATGCATATGTACACATTTTATCTATCTGTGGATGGGTACCTAGTCTGATTCCATTTCTTGACTAATGAAAGTAAGGCAAAACTGACAAGGACACAGAAGAATCTCTATGGTGTGTTCATTTCAGTTCAGATGTAGATCCAGAAATAATTATATCTGAGTTCCATTTTCTGCCAGGAAAGTTCATCCTAACTTGCATGGCAGCTATACCAGTTTACAAACCTACAGCCTGGACATAAATCTTACTATTATTATTTTTGTTTCACATGCTGCTAAGCGAGTGCTCTACACTAAGCTACACTCCTGGTTCAGGTGAGGGTCACATGAACCATGACTGCTTTATTTATTCTTTTGTTTCTCAAGACTGGATATTCTAGAACTCACTATAGACCAGACTAGCCTCAGACTCACAGAGCTCCACCTACCTATATCTCCCAGGTGCTGGGACTAAAGGCATTCAGCACTACACCCCATTATTTATTTATTTTGTTTTCTTAAATAGGCATTTGCTACACAGCCCAGGCTAGCCTTGAATCCATGGCAATCCTACCCAAATGCTAGGATTACAGATGTGAGATGTATATGATTTAAAAAAAAACAGATTCAGTATCATCTTTCACAGATACTGTGGACATGTTCTTCCACAGACCACTGTTCTTTCAAAGATAGATACCGTCGGGCCAGTGAGACGGCTCAGCAGGTAAGGCACTTGATGCCAAGCTTCATGACTTGAATTTGATGTTCAGCACCACATTGTAGAAGGACAGAACCAATTTTCACAAGTTGTCCTATGACCTCCATAGAACTGAAGCCCAATAAAAATAAAAATGTAGATACTAGATTTCTTTTTTTGTCGCTTTACTACATTTCTTTCATCTCAACAAGCTGTGAAGTCTTTCTTTTGAAAATTTGTCAACAGGATTATGGATGACAAAAAATAGAACAAAGTTCCTTTCTTCCTTCCTCCCCTCCCTTCTTCCTTTCTTTCTTCCTTTTTTTCCTTCCAAGACAGGGTTTCCAAACACACACACACACACACACACACACACACACACACACACACACTTAACACACACTAACCTATACTGAGAGCTAGGATTAATGTAACCCAGTGGTGCCATGGTACAGGACAGAGTATTAATCAAGAAATCTGTTTTTTTAGTTTCACCTTATCACAAATCAGACAGACCTGTGACCTTAACCAAAAATATCCCCTCAATGAGCCTAGTTTTCTTACCTGAATGGGAGGGGAATAAACTAAATAATATTTAGTCTGCTTTAGTGTTGGCATTTTTAATTTTATAAATGCCACTTCATAAGTGATCACTATAAAGACACTAATAAATTAACTATATTGTAAATTTCATGGCTTTGGATTCCTGAGAACTGGAATCCAAGTTACACTGAAGACGAACATTCACAATTTAAGTCCCTCTGGCACATGTCAGTTTACCTTGGAGTGCAGGGGCTGACTGTGTCTGGGTTTTAGAAAGAGCAGAGAGAATGCTCTCTGGGGTGATCTCCACCTTTGAGAGGATATTTGCCAGAGGGTTGTGAGATGGTGTTGTGGCAGGTGCAGGCGTTTTCAGGCCACTGGTGAGGTTGCTGGGACTCGTGGGCGTTCCTGGAGAAGGTCTTGACGCAGAACTGACCCCTGGTGGCAGAAAGATGAACTCAAGAAAGTGCAAAACTGAATTCATGATGCTTTCTGCTCAATGAATGATTGTTTAATAGTTTCTTGTGACTGATCTACAAATAGTGCCCATTTGATACATACAAAGAAAAACATCTGAAAATATGAACTGTTCTATTTGGAAAATTCTTAAAACAAACAAGCACTATGTTATTTCCACACACATTGGTTTTTGAAGCAGCAACCATGCAACCTACTTCTACTCTGAGGGTATGTCTGGTGTGTGATAGAGTGAGGTGGTGGAGTGTGGGAGTCAGGAACTAGGGTCTTGAGTGGGGGGTAGTTTGGGATCAAAGGCAGTATGGTGCAGAACACTGTCAGTACAAGTCTATTTGTTATTGACAAGGGTTTTTCTTTTGAAACAGCCTTTAAGATGACATTATACAAACTCCTTTACACTTTTACACTTCAAGACATTGAGTTGATTATTAACACAATAAAAAGGTAAATGCTGACAGGAGAAAAACATTTAGATTCCTTAAAAAAATGACAAAAACCATTATGAGCAGGTGTTTGTATTACAAAGAAATATAAATAAGTAAATGAAAAAAAAAGCCTTTAATTAAAAGAATAGGTATAATCTTTTCAAGACTGATTGTGACAATGGGAAGGGTTAAGAACAATTAAATTTCCAAATACTAGACATATAAAACAGTATACTCTCTTAGATAACTATTTAGTTCTAACAAATGAAAATACTTTTTGCTGTGAAGTGGTGGCATACACCTTCAGTCTCCGGATTCCACATGCAGAGGCAGGCAGACCTCTGAGTTCAAGGCCAGCCTGGTCTACACAGGGAGTTCCAGGACAGCCAAGGCTACACAGAGAAACCCTGTCTGGAAAAACCAAAAACCAAACCATCAAACACAGAAACAAGGTCTCACAATATAACTAAAGCTGGTCTAGAATTCTCAATTCTCCTGCTTAGTTTCCTGAGTGTCAATGTTATAGGTAATACTATGTCTAGGTCACATGCTGATCACACCACCCCAAATAACAGAGTAGGGCAGTATACAGATGAAAATATTATTTGTTTCCCTATATTTCTGCAGCTGTGTGTTGTACATTATGGTACTTTTATTGTTGCTCCTGGTAATACATGGATAATGGGGGAGCATGTGGCAATCAGATGACAATTTTGTGGAGTCAGATCTCTCCAGCCATCTTCATAAGATCCTGAGATTTGAATGCAGGACACATCAGGTTTGCACAGCAAGGACCTCAGTAAAAAGCAGAAAACATAGTAATGTCTAATAACAAGGATTATCCTACATTATAAGTTATTAAAGTTGATGTAAATGAATTTTCGGGGTTCTTTTGTGTGGTATGTGCAAAGGTACACAAATCCAAAGGTGTGCATGTGGAGGCCAAGTGACATTGGGTATATTCTTCTGTTACTATCTCATTTGGAAGATGGTGTCAATCATTCATTGAATCTGCAGCTTGAAGTTTCTTCTAGACTGGTTGCCACCCCCCAATATCTACCTGTCTCCACTTACTCCAAATGGGTTACAGGCATAGGTGGCTACGTCTAGTTTTTATGGGGGTGCAGGTGATCTGAACTCAGACACTTATGCATCAGGCACTTCATTCAATGAACCATTTCCCTACCCACTTTCATCTTTTCTTCCAGAAAGGGTCTCATGTAAGCCAGGCTATCCTCGAACTCCTGACTTGCTTGATTCTTCTTCCAAATGCTAAGAATATAGGTGGGCACTATCACAACCAGCTGCTTAGATGAAAATGTAATAACATAAAAATGTGTGATCCATACTTAAAGTTTTAATAAGCTGGCTTAAAAATAATATACACAGTGTTTATTTTTTTTTTCTTAGTTTTTTGAGACAGGTTTTCTTTGTGTAGCCCTGGCTGTCCTAAAATTCACACTGTAGACCAGGCTGGCCTCTAACTCACAGAGATCCTCCTGCCTCTGCCTCCCAAGTGCTGGGATTAAAGGCATGTGCCACTGTCACCCAGCCAATGTTTCAATTACTAAAAGTATTACAAATATCTAATCAATCAAATAAACATCCATGCATATGTATGGATGGTTTGATTTGGTGTACTATTTTTGATCTTTTCTATGTCTATCCATTTGTTTTATTTATGTATTTTCCTTCTATCCATTTGTTTTATTTATGTATTTTCCTCCTCCTCCTCCTCTTCTTCTTCTTATGGTTTTTTGAGACAACATTTTTCTGTGTAGTTCTGTAGACGAGGCTGGCCTTGAACTCACAAAGATCCGCCTGCCCCTGCCTCCTGAGTGCTGGGACTAAAGGACCAGGCAGTGCACTACCACTGCCCGGCCCTGTTTATGTATTTTCATGAAAAAATTTAAAGAAATCTGACCACCACCACCACCAACAACAAATCTTGATGGTTCAATTCAACCAAAGATGGAACTCCATGTTTTACTGTCCTCACTGGGATCACTTACCCGTGTTTTTCATGACTGATGTTAAGCTGCTTAGGATGGAACTGATTTTTGCCAGATCCACATTTGCCAGGTTTGGTAAAACCAAAGCTGGGGAAGGGGACAGAAGAGAAGTGTTCATGGGCTTTGGAAGAGGTGGAGCTGTTGTCGTGGGCACAGGTGCTGGGGCACAAGGTGAGGCCTTTGAGACACTTTCTGTTGACTTTGTGGGTACAGAACTGGAGACAGCTGGTTTTTCCAGAGGTTTTTCTTTCCTGTCCTCCACTGTTTAAAAAAAAAAACAAAAAACAAAAGGGCATTCTCTGATAAGGCCACATAGATATACACAGATTAATAGCTATGGGTTAAGGCGGGCAGTGGTGGTGCACACCTTTAGTCCCAGTGCTCGGGAGGCAGAGGCAGGCAGAGTTTGAGGCCAACCTGGTCTACAAAGTTACACAGAGAAACCCTGACTTGGAAAAACAAAAAGTTATGGGTTAATAATTAAGAGAGAGCTAGCCCCCATGGAGGGATACTCCCTTAGCCTAGAGGCAGGAGGGAGGGACTAGGCCCTACTCCAAATAACTTGACAGATTTTGATGTTCCCTCTTTGAAGGCCTCACCCTCCTTGTGGAGTGGGTGGGGAATGGGATGGGAGGAGGGATTGGGGGGCATGGGAGGGAGAGGGAACTGGGATCAAAATGTAAAATAAGAAAAAGTAGCAATAGAGAGAGAGAGAGAGAGAGAGAGAGAGAGAGAGAGAGAGAGAGAGAGAGAGAGCTAGCCAACAAGAAGACTGAGCTGCCAGTCAATCAATTTATAATTACTATAAGCCTCCGTGTGTTTATTTGGGATTAAAGCTTTGACAGGATAGAAACTTCTGCCCACAAAAAACCACTTTAAAGTTATAAATTCTTGGGATATATTTTGTTTATCTTAATATATCCATTTTTGTTTTGTTTCATTTGTTCAAAACAGGGTTTTTCTGTGTAGCTCTGGCTGTCCTGGAACTCACTCTGTAGACCAGGCTGTCACTGAATTCACAGTGATCCACCTACCTCAGCCTCCTGAGTGCTGGGATTAAAGGCGTACAATACCATCACCTAGCTTCTATCCAAAATATTTTTGTACCAGTAAGGTTTAAAAATCATTATGAACACTGAGCATGAAGCTCAGAGCTAGGTGCCGGTGGAAAGCCCTGGGTTTGATCCCCAGTACCATGGAAGAGAAAGCCTAATTAATTAGCAGGAAAGCAAAGTCAATACAGAATAAGTTACTTGCTAACATGTCAGGACTTACCAATGATTTTTGCTCCATCGTCTTCCACATCTGAGAGCTCCATGTCTTCCACATCACGGTTATCTGTCACAGGCTCAGGTGTGACAGACTTGTCACTCTCCATGGTTGGTGACTGGGATTCCTCACCTCCCATCCCCTGAAATGGAGACTCAGATCCAGTTGGGGAAGGAGCATCCATACTTGGAGAAGGGACTGGTGATTCCTCAGGATCAGGAAGGGTTGACTTCAACTGATCCAACTTCTTCTTTAAGTTGTTTACTCGATTAGCAAAGGTTTTGTAAGCCTAAAAGAGGGAAAAAAAGAGCTTATTTCTCTGAGAAAAGGAACTCCCAAGCACCATTTTGACTATGATCAGATTTCCTCATTATTATTAAAAACAACTAGCACAAAACTAGAGTATCACCATTTGCTGAGCCAGAGTAGTCTGGGTATCTCTTTGTGTTCAGTGAATATTACAACTCCATAGTTGTCTGGGTTAGAAATCTTTTAAAACTTTCATTATTATTGTTATGTGTGTGTATACAATGGGATATGGATGGGCAGTCTAGACTCTAAGGACACTGCATGAATGCAGTGCAAAGATGTATATCCAGGCATATGTTCATGTACATAAAGTAAAAATAAATTCTCAAAACAAAAATCTTACAACAACAAAATGAGTTGGGCATGGTGGCACATTCCTTTAATCCCAGTGTTCAGGAGGTAGGGGCAGGTGAGTGAGGCTAGCCTGGCCTACAAAGCAAATTTCAGGCTAAGTGGGTCTACTTAGACCCTGTCTGTATAAAAAAGACAGAAAGAATGATGGAGTAGGTCAGTTGTAGAACACTGCCCAAGCATGTAAAAGGCTCTAGACTCCATTTCCAGTCCTGGAAACAAAGAGCTGGCAAGATGGCAAGATACATAATGAAGGAAAGAGTAGTATCAAGCCTCTACATGTAGGCTATAGCATTTGGATTAATCTCCATGAACATACATGCACACACATGAAAACAAACAAACACCGAACACCCACAAAAACTCAAAACAAAAAATAGTTTAACATTTAAAAATAAATAAGGGGGCTGGAGAGATGGCTCAGTGGTTAAGAGCACTGTCTGCTCTTCCAGAGGACCTGGGTTCAACTCCCAGCACCCACATGGTAGCTCAAAACTGTCTGTAACTCCAGTTCCAGGGGATCTGACACCTTTACACCAATGAACATAAAATAGAGTTAAATTACTGAAAATAAATAAATAAGTCAGATATGGTGTTGTATGTCTTTAATCCCAGTACCCCAGAGGCAGAGGCAGGCAGATCTTTGAGTTCTAGGCTAGTCTGGTCTATAAAGTGAGTTCCAGGACAGTCAGAGCTACACATAGAAACCCTGTCTTGAAAAACAAACTGTGATAGAATATAATGTGTGTGACTTTTGTTAATGCTACATTTGTTGAACTCTGTGGAGCCCTTCAGGGGTCAGCCACCCAGCCAGGCACAGAGTAGGAAGGAAAATAAGATATACAGAAGCAAGGAAGATAAAAGCCCAGAGGGAAAAGGTACACAGGATAATTAAAGATAAGAAATCAGCCAAGCTAAGGCCAGACATTCGTAACTAAAAATAAGCCTCTGTGTGTGATTTATTTGGGAGCTGGGTGGTGGATACCCCAAAAAGCCAAAAGAGCAAAAACAAACAATGCACTACAACAAACCAACCAGGGGGAGGAGGAAGACCCCTTAAAAGCAAAGCAAAACAAAAAAAAACAAAAAAAAAAAAAAAAAAAAAAAAAACGCCCACCAAAATAAGACAGATAAAACCCAGAAGTCGGGGAGAAGTCTCTCTGGGTACAATGTCTGCTGTGTAAGCTTTAGGACCTAGGTTCAGAAACCCAATACCCACTTAAAGATTGATGTGATGTCTATAACACAGTGCTGTGTGTGTGTGTGTGTGTGTGTGTGTGTGTGTGTGTGTGTGTGTGTGTGTGTCGGGGGGGGTGGGTGGGAGGGTGGGGTGGGGATAGTGGGGGTGGGGGAGGGAGGGTCAGTCAAAACAGGAAGACCTCGAGGACTCACTGGCTAGCCAGTCTAGCAGAAACAGTAAGATCCAGGGTTAGTAAGAGAGCCTATCTCAAATAAAGAGGAGGGCTGCAGAAATGCCTTAGTGATAGATAAAACAGACTGCTCTTGTAGAGGACCTGGTTAACCCATTACCTACAACATGCACATGGTGCACAGACATATATGTAGGCAAAACACCCATGTCCATAAAATAAAAACAAATAAATAAATCTTTCTAAAGAAATGGAGAAGACATCTTAGGTCAGCAACCTTGGACTTCCACAAGGGCATGTAGAGGCACATGCTCACACCTTCATGTATAACACACACAGTAAAACAATACAGATACACATCACTAGTAGGAAGGCTACGCGAGAAGAGCCAAGCTCTCATGTTACTAGAGCCCTTTGTTCTGACGTTGATTTGGGGAAACAGTGTCAAAGGTTGCATATCAAGGCAAAAGGACATGAAGTAAAGATACACTAAGCAGTAAAGCTTTTCCCAGGCTTTTACCAGTCTCTTTAGTATAGCAAAACAAAAGCCAGACACTCAAAAGATTGCTACTCTGACAAAAGGAAGGATAAAATTGGCTCACACATTTTTGTTTTCCTCCATGCATTTTCTGAGGGCCTGGGAAGCTCAGCAGATGAAGGCACTTGCTACCAAACCTGACAGCTGATGGCATGCATAGGCAGAAGAGAAGCAAATTCCAAAAGCGGTCCCCTGATGTCTACGCATGTGCCATATCACCTGTGCCTGTCCTCCTCCCTCCCTTCCCACCCCATGTTAACACCCAATTAAGAATAATGTTTTGTTCTGTTTTTGTTTGGAGGGGGGTGTTTTTTTTCAAGACAACGTTTTTTCTGTGCAGCCCTGGCTATCCTGGAACTCATTTTGTAGACCAGGCTGCCTCTCTGCCTCCCAGTGTTGGAATTAAAGATATGAGCTACCACTGCCCAGCATTTTACTCATACACCTCTCTGGCTCTCTACATGTATGATATATGCACATATATAAATTATATATATTTTGGATAACAATGCATACATATTTCACTAATATATAAATCACACACATTCATTTTGGGGGTAGGCACATGAGTATGTATATGACACAGTACACATATAGAGTTCAGAGGAAAATCTGTGGGCAAGCTGGTTTTCTCCTATCATGGTAGTCCCAGGGACTGAATGCAGTTCAACAGGTTTGGCAGCAAGTGCCTTTACCCTCTAAGCTATCTCACCAGCCCCCAAACTATTATATTCTATGTATAGAGTCATATTATGTTTTCACCTAGTTTAGTTTTCATTTCTAAAAAAGACTACAAGAAACAGAGGAAAAACAAACATCAAGGCATGATAAGCAAATAATCAAAAGCAGAGGGACTTTTACTATGAGTTACTATGGTGAACCAGGCATGTCTAGAGATTGTTGGAAATCACTTCTTGTTAGATGACACTGAAACCTTTAATTAGAACATTCTAGGAAATGATTGCAGGCTTTTCTTAAGGTCTATCTCCTATGGGAATAAAGTTCCCAAATTCCCATACATTTATCTCTTCTTTGTGAATAAGCATGACTTCAGGGGAGCGGTCTATTTCACTCCAGCATCCCTCAATTATCAAATGTTTGCTTCTTTGACCACTTGCATGTTAAAATTACAAGGGTACCTCTAGTCATTCATGGTATCCCAGCTTTAAAAAAAAATCTGTATAGCCTGGTGGTGGTGCACGCCTTTAATTCCAGCACTCAGGAGGCAGAAACAGATGGATCTCTGAGTTCAAGGCCAGTCTAATCTAAAGAGGAAGTTCCAAGACAGGCTCTGAAGCTATACAAAGAAACCCTGACTCAAAACAGACAAACAAAAACCCCTTTTTAATAGTCCAAATGAATGGGGCACTATAGAAAGAATATAAATGTCCCACACACACAAAAGGGGAAAAAGAAATAGTAATGTACAATGGTTAGGTTGTTCATGAGTGTCAGTATCTGAGGAACCCATGTCTTAATCTAATCAACATCACTTTTTACCAGCTATGTCAAGAGTCATTCCTTCATCTGTGTCTATTGCTCCTCATTGTTAGTCACCCTACGTAAACAGTGTCTGACATACAGTAAGCACTCAATATAAAAAAGTTGCAATTACTTACATTGGCCACCACTTTCACTTCCTTGTACTGTGCTTCATAGAAAATTCCAGCATTTTCCAGTGCTTCTGTTAATGAGGGCCCGTGTTTCACCTGTTTATCTAACCCATTCACAAACTCCTCTAGTTTTGAACTTGCTTCTTCAAACTCTTTGGAGAACTTCTTTCCCCCTGTTTTATCTAAAAGAATGGAGAAAGTATTTATTTCAAAATTAGAAAAGTAAAAACATTAATCTTAGATAGATGATGGTGGCTGGAGACTTTAATCTCAGCATTCAGGAGGCAGAGGCAAGTGGATCTCTGTGAGTTTGAGGCCAACCTGATCTAAAAAGAGAGTTCCAGGACAGCCAGAGCTACACAGAGAAACTGTGTCTCGAAAAACAAATTAACAAAAAATCCAAACATTTATTTTTAATTTTATGTATATGGGCAAGTGTTTGTGTGTATGTACACTACATGTACGCCCTTGGATGCTCTGGAACTGGAATTATAGGTCAATGGTGGTAAGTCACTCGGGCGTGGCTGCTGGGAACTGCATCTAGGTCCTCTGGAAAGACAAGTGCTATTAACCACCTCTCTAGCCCCCTCAGTTACTTCTTTTAGCCATACTCCTCCTTAGGAATATGAGAATTAAGCTCATTCTTTTTACTTGTATCTACTTTCTGTACTGCAGAAGGTTCTAACATATGTCTCTTCCATGAAAAAACTAAGGTTCAGAGAAGTCAAGTCATATCATACAAACAGTCTTCACTCTTCTCTGAAAGATGTCCTTCAAATTCAACAAATGCTTCTTTCCTAGTATTAGCTGGGATAGAGTGGGATATGGGAATTCACTCTGTTGTTGCCTTTCATTAGCTACCCAACTTAAACAAGCTACTAATCTCTTCAGCTTTTTTATAGGATGATTCAGGTTATGACTGGGATTAAATTAGATGACCTATGTTCAAGTTGAAGTATGGTACTGTAGTGAGAGATATTCACTTTGTCCACATCTATGGCACTGTCCACACCCACTGGGGGTGGAGGTAGGGGCAGAAGTGACCTGGGGAACTAGGTCTGAGGAGGAGCGCTCTTGCTGACAGGACTAGAACAGAAGAGGATCCAGAGGCATCCTTGGAACCAGGAACTTGCTGGTGTTCGTTTGTCTATTCTGTAAATTATTTCTCCCTGAATAAGCATCTAATCGGCGTATTTGTTTATCCTGATCCTTATTAAACCACGATATCTGGTGTCAGAAGTGGGATCATGCTCACAACATGGTACAGTGGACAAGGCTGAATTCCATGGATAATATTCAAGACACTCTAATCAGCAAATGCATTATCATTTATTCTGCCAAGATGCTTTGTTCATACTCAATGGACACACCCTTAGAAACATTACAGAAGAAAAGCCCAGGCATCTTCATCTTTGGTGACTAAATGCACATTAGCAAATTTATATCACTGTTGTAAAGCATGAGCAGAGGCTAGAAGCACCATCTGGGTTGCTGTAAACTGTGTAAAAACAGTGTGTCCTGCTTTTACTCTTTTCCCTATTGTGGTTTAAGTACAACGCACTATGGAAGGCAGATATTAGGGTTAGCTATAGGGGTATGAATGGTTTTGTTTTAGGGGGGAAGTAGTCTTGTTCTAACTTATGGTCTACTTCCTTTCCCCTTCTTTAGAGGCCCTAGCTGTAGTGGTTTAACACAGCTACCCAGTTCTTTAGACTATGTTCTCTAGCCTGGTCTAAGTTGATATAGATAATATAAATGACAAGCTTGATTGCTAGAGCCAAAATGAAACATTAAATACCTCAGCCCTCACTAATAGTATTATGACTTTGCTATCAAGTGTAGCACCCTCTGCGGGGGGAGGTGGGGGGGGCGGGACGGGACACGGGGGTACGGGACAGACGACGACTTATGACTATTTTGTATGGCTTATCTGGAAACGTCTATAAATCTTATGTTCTACGACTTTAATCCCAGTACTCCAGATGCGGAAACAGGGGCAGGTAAATCTCTGTGTTCGAGGCCAGCTTGGTCTACAGAGTAAGTTCCAGGACAGCTTGGTCTACAGAGTGAGTTCCAGGACAGCCTGGTCTACAGAGAGTGAGTTCCAGGACAGCCTGGTCTACAGAGAGAGTGAGTTCCAGGATAGTCAGGGCTAAACAGAAAAACAGTCTCAAGGAAAAAAAAGATTAAAAAGCAAACAACAACAACAAAATCTTCTAGTAAACATTGTTATTCTATAAATAATTAAATAAAAATAACAGCATAGTATAGAAGCAAAATAGAACACAAAAATGAACAGCTAATCATCATTTATTCATTACTGTAAAGATATACATCAAATGCCTATTATGTGTGTATTTGTTCAAACAGAATATAGAAATAGTCAAGTAAAATATAATCTCTAACTGTAGGAGGCTTATCTTCTAATAAGTGAAGTATAATTATATACAATTCATAATATAAAAAAGGAGAGGAATTTACTACATTTTAGAAGAGAATAGAGTAACTTTACTAAACCAATTAGCCACAAAGGAAAAGTAAAACTTACTTTATACATAGCAAGAAAGTGAAAAGAGTAGGAATTTATATACAAAGCCAGGTGTGGTGCACAGGAAGTAGAGGCAGGTAGATTTTGAGTTCAAGATTAGCTTGGTACACAGAGTGAAACCCTATACAAACAAACAAACAAACAAACAAACAAACAAACAACTCCCTGCCTCCAAAATGATAAAATGGGCAAGAGAGATGGGCTAAGAGCACTTGCTGCTCTTGCAAAGTACCTGGGTTGTTTCTAGTTATACATGGTGGCTTACAGCCATCCTTAATTCCAGCCCAGGAGACGCAATGCCTTTAGCCTCTGTTGGCATCAGGCACAGATGTGATGTGCATATAGACATCCTGGCAAAATACTAATAAATATAAAGTAAAATAAATAAATCTTAATCCCCCCCCCAAAAATTCACAAAACGTATCCCCCTTGGGGGAATTTATTTATTTACCTTTCTTTTATTTTTATTTATTTATTTATTTATTTATTTATTTATTTATTTATTTATTTATTTTTGTTTTGTTTTTCAAGCCAGGGTTTCTCTGTATTGCTTTGGAGCCTGTCCTAGAACTAGCTCTGTAGACCAGGCTGGCCTTGAACTCACAGAGATCCGCCTGCCTCTGCCTCCTGAGTGCTGGGACTAAAGGTGTGCGCCACCACTGCCCGACTAATTTATTTGTTTTTGAGGTTTATACAAATCTAACTGCTACCTCAATGGAACACAACTGCTTCTGAAAACTGCTTTACTGACTGGGGTGGGGAACCCTCTCCACTTCTCTTTTAAATACTCTGGGTGTATTTACATATTCTGGGTGATCACACGAGAATCATGGTTAAAGTTCTTTTTATGGGGCACACCAGTCTGAGTACCTAAAGATCAAAGATCTAGAAAGAAACTTTAAGCTATTGAGGTGGGGCATAGTTTACAAGACAGGGTTTCTCTGGGCTGTCCTGGAACTCACTCTGTAAACCAGGCTGGCCTTGTTTTCACAAAGATTCAACTACCCCTGCCTCCTGAGTGCTGGGGTCAAAGGTGTGCACCACCACCAGCTGGCTTCTTTGAGCTATTTTATTTAAAAGGATGTATTTGTTACCTTTTAAACACTTGAGAGTTTCTGTGCTGCAAACATCCACTCTCATAGTTGACAACTGTTTCTCCTTCAATTCTATCTGATCTTCTGAGCGTTTGTACATCAACAATTCTTCAATGAGGGCCTGAGACTAAACACAGACCACAATCAATTTTCATTCACAAGATCAAACACTCTCTCCCTTAGATATGTAAGAGTAATGACTAGCAAAGCCCTAAGAGGGAAAAACAATTTCCTTTTCCTTTTCCTCAGACCAAGAGAAAGCAATCTTCAATTTTCATGCAAAACTATATTCTTAGCTACACACTTTATTTTAAAAGATGCCTTTAGGTTTGTGAAGACAGGGTCTTACTACGTAGCCCTTGCTCCATGGGCCAGGCTAGACTCAAATTTGTCCCTGCCTCTTGGGTGCTAGGATTAGCCTTCACAATCACAACCAGCAAGTTATTGAAAAAAAAAAAAAAAGCTTTTAAATTACCAATTTTCTTAACTTCTGGCTTAGTTTTTCATCTGTACATGTATGTAGGCACATAGTACCATGGGCATGTATAGTGGTCAGAGGCTAACTCCTGCAGGAGTCAGGATTCTCCATTCACCATGTGGATCTCGGGAGTCAAACTCCTGTGAGCAGGCTTGGTGGCTATCTCCCCGGTCCCTAATTATTGAAGTTAACTTACAGATATAAGGTTAACACTGAAAGACAAGCTCCTTATACCCTCTTTAAATTTAATTAAATATATAGTATTGTGCTGCTCTAAGAAAATTTTAATTTAGTAGCACTAAATTTAAAAAAGAAGGCTCCCTAGTAACATGCACTAAGCATAGAACTAAGCAGGCAACAGATTTTCTAGAAGGTTATTTCCCCCTAGGTAAACAGACAGAACTCAAAGGTAATCTAATCCTATTCTGAATTCCCCATGAACACATGAGCAGAAATAAATATGACTGGGAACTATGGCTTCAAAAAAGAATAAATGATCTTTGGTATACTTACCAAATTCTGGAACTTACCCGAAACTCAGCAACTATCTTAGATTTGAGAGCAGCTTTTGGATTGGTAGATGCTGTTGAATGAAATAAAAATTCATTAATAACACATCACAAAGACTTGACCATATCCAGGATAAATCTGAGATGTAGAGTTAAGGGTGTACTCTGCAAACATACAGCAGCCATGCACACATAATTCATAATATAATCCACAGTAAAATAATTGACTATGAAATTTAAGTACTCCTAAATATGGCCAATAGAAAAATAAACTATTTAGATAACTCTAACAACTTACCTCCAACAGACTTGTTAAATCCCAGAATTAAAGATTTGGAGACACTGAGGTAAGGTACATGAAGCACCTCCTTCTCCTAATCTCCTCAGGTGTAAGAAAATCTCAGTATTTCAATGTAAGAGTGTCCAGGAACAAGATATCCAATTAATCCTGAGCACTAGCTGAAGAAAATTATTTATCAACTCTGAATAAGTTTGGATTTTACTTCTTTTTTTTAAAGCTGACTCAGTTCATGGCAACAAAAGGCTAAATGAATTATCACTGCAATTGAACTTTGGCCAAACTGATGGCCCCGCTGTTCCTAAGCATGCAATGTATGACCAAAAGGATGCCAGAGGACTCCCTTAACCATGATGAGTATCAGATGCTTGATGAAGCAAAACATCCATCCCAACTCTCTTGTTTCACCTCCCAATTCTCCACTGTCCTTCACCTTGTTCCCTCCACACCTTCCAGTCTCTGATATTCCTCAGTTTGCCCACAACAGTCTATAACATGCAGCATTCCACTCCCTTGATATCATGCTGGGTAAATAGGACAAAAACACAACAGTAGCTCCAGATAGAGAATGAGTTTCTGGCCAAAATTGGAGGCCCATGTCTAATCTGGTAGTGTATCCCCAAATCTGAAGGCTTTCATGGCTCCCAGAGAAATGCTTCTCAATGCCTAGTCTCCTCTTCAGCTCTGTGGCGTAACACCAGCCGCCTCTAACTTCGCACATCTCTGAATGTGGAAATTAGCCTGGGTACTAGCAAGCTTTTTTTTCTTCTTTCAATCCCCCACTACTCTTGGATCTTCGCTCAATTAAACCCTTTTTTTGTATTTCCTCTGTTTAAGAGTGGTTTTTAATAGAAGTAACTTCATGCTGGTTGATTAGTCTAAGTCACTGGGAACCTCCCAGGCCTGGGAACACAGGCTTGCCATGGTTTTATGTCAGGTACGGTGTCAAATGGTCTACATTTTCTTCTGCTCCAAGAGGAGGAGGTAACTTTATATTAGTTGAGATTTTGTTCCTTACTTTGTGATTTCTTCCACTGCTTATTCGGTTGTTTGTTCAGATTTTCTTTCAGCTGCTTCTGAGTTTTGAAAGTGGTACCTGGAAAACATTGCAGGTTTTGCAGTCTGGCATTATGGGAAGCTGTTCTGTCTGTCCACTTCAGTGCCAAAATTGTAGCATGAAAAAAGGCAATCCAAGATTGTGTAGTTTCTTTCATTTCTTTTATTTTTATAAAAACAAAAACAGAAAATACCCACCAAATCTAAGAAGCTATTAAATAATGTAATTTAACAATTAATGAAACCTCCATTCTGAAAAAGATAAGGCAGAGGCTTAAAATAACAATTATTTTTGAACATTTTGAACAGAACAAACTCATGAAGGATTCAACAGCTTCTTAGAAGGTGTTCCTTTAAAAGCAAATTTCTAGTGAAATGATCATGGCAATAATTATCATCAACTTCTATTTTGTGATTTAATTATATAAATCTTATATGTCAGAACTAATTTACTTAAAACGCACACAGACACACAGGAGAGAACATGTACGTACACGCACACACACACACACACACACACACGCACGCACGCACGCACGCACGCACACACGCACGCACGCACGCACACAAAAGAATAGATACTATGAATCTAAGTCAAATAGAGCTTAGAGACTATGCAAGCATTCTCACCGCCAAACTTAAAGGTGTGAAACCATGCCTAAACTTTCCCCAATAGTAAGAAGGCAGAGCAGTATTTATTAAACACAACCAATTAATAGTTTTAAATACTTAACGAAAGCTAATACAAGAAAATACCCAGATGACTATCACCACTTAACATGTTTGATGTTCTTAGTCAGCAGAGACAAAGATCCAACTACCTATCCCAACCACTTCTATTTTAAGTCTAGAAATTCATATTTTATGTATTTAATTTTGAACAAATCAGGCCAGATTCCCTCACCCTTTAGTATTCTACAACAGGACTAGATCTACAGGTAGAGACAGGGTTGTAAAGATTGACTTAAATTCCTTTAGGAAAGAAGAGGGACTTACTTAAAGCTTCTCTCAAAGCCACAATCATGTCTTCTGGATACACATTCCTATCTTCCCAGATCTTAAAGATTCGCTCTACTGACTTAGAGACAGATGGATCCCTGGAAGAAAAGTAAAATATAAAAATGTTGACAGACCCTCCAACTAGAAATCTGGGAATAAAGTTACCAACAACTTTATTACACAAATTTTTTATCACACAAATTTTTTTTGTTATGCATTTTTTTTTTTTTAGATTTTCAGAAACAATCTGCTTATTTATTTCATGTGTTTTGTCTGCATGTATATACATCTGCTACATGTGTGCCTGGTGCCCAAGGAGGACAGAAGCAGGTGCTGGGTATCTTGGAACTGGAGCTAGGGATGGTTGTGAGTCACCATGTGGGTGCTGGGAACCAAACCTGGGTCCTCTGGAAGACCAACAAGTACTCTTAACCGAGCTACTTCTCAAGCCATGTGTATACCTTTAAATATTTTTTCCTGTGGTGTTTATTGTTAAGGAAAATTTCCTTATCCAACTCTGTATCAATGACAAAAATGAGGTTACAGGTAATACACCTTGTGATGCTTGTGAAACACCTGACAAACCTGGCATTACAAAGGAAAAGCTGAATCTAATGAACTAAAAATATGGGACTATAGAGAGGGCAGAGCAATTAAGACTATGGATTGCCTTTGCAGACACCCCATATGGGGTTTCCAGCACCCACCGTGGGCAGCTTACAATTGCCTGTAACTACAGCTCCAAGGATCTACACTATCTCCTGACCTTCATGGATACCCCACACATGTAGTATATACTCACATAGACACTTACATAGAGAGGAAAAAAGGGGGTATTTATTTATTTTTGGTTTTTGAGGCAGGGACTCAACTCTGTATCCTTGGCTGGCCTGTAACTCAGTATGTAGACCAGGTTAACCTTGAACTCAGAGAGCCACCTCTGTCTCACAAATGCAGGGATTAAAGTACATACTACCAATTTCACTCCTTCACTTCCAGCAACTGGGAGGCAGAGGAAGGTGGATCTCCATTGAGTTTGAGGCCAGCCTGGTTTTATAGATCGAGTGCCAGGAGAGGCTCCAAAGCCACACAGAAAAACCCTGTCTTGAAAAATGGGGGGAAAAAAAAACACCTATAGAAAAAATATATACCACCATGTTTGGTATAAAAAGAATTTAAGTTGGATATTGTCCATACACACTTTTAATCCCATCACTTGGGAGGCAGAAGCAAGGTTCTCTATGATTATGAGACCACCCTGATCTACAGAATGAGTTCTAGAACAGCCAGGATTACATAAAGAAAATTGTAATAATAATAATAATAATAATAATAATAATAATAATAATAATAATAATAATAATAATAATAAAAACAAATAAACAAAAACCAGAACAATCCCCCCCCAAAAGGAAAAAAAAATTTAAAAACTAGTTTTCTGTTTTTAAGGAAGAGCTTGATCAAAAAAGCAAAAATAGCCAGGCAGTGGTGGCCCACACCTTTAGCTCCAGCACTCAGGAGGCAGAGGCAGGCGGATCTCTATGAGTTTGAGGCCAGCCTGGGCTATAGAGCAAGTTCCAGGACAGCCAAGGCTACACAAAGAGAAACCCTATCTCAAACAAAACAAAACAAAACAAAACAAAACAAAACAAAAAAAAAAGCAAAAATCAATGGAGTTATGGTGGGGTGGTCCTGGTAATCCCAGCATATGGGAGCCTCAGGCAGATCATGAGTTTGAGATCTTGCTGACTACTGTGAGAACCCCACCTTAACAAAGAAAACATGGGAGAGCAAGATGGCTCAGAAGGTTAAGGTGATTTTCACCAAGTCTGATGAATTGAGTCTATCCATGGAACCCACATGGTAAAATGAGAATTAACTCCTGAAAGTTGTCCTCTCATCTGACCTCCACATATATGCTATGGGATATGTACACACATACACAAATAAGTAAATGTATAAAAAAAAAAAGGTGCTGGAGAGAGCTGAGCAGTTAAAAGCACTTACTGCTTTTGTGGAGGAGGGCCTAGCTCAGTTCCTTTCACCACATGGAACAGTCTGTAATTCAGTCCTGGAGGCCTCTGATGCACCAGGAATTCATGTGGGGTGTGTGTGTACGCACATAACATTCACACACATGAATAAAATTTTAACAAACCAAAACAAATGGCATATAGCACAGTGACAAAACACTGGCCTAGCAAGTGCCTATACAGAAGACCCTGATTTCCATACTAAGCACCAAAACAAAACAGAGTACAAAACCCAAAATAATTGCTCTAGGAAATACTGTGTTTTTCTTCCTTTTAAGGTTTATTGAAAAATAAGCCTCAATTAACTCCATACTATAGCACATGTTCTAAGAAGAGGATTCCACCCCCAGAGAAGAAGAATCAATGCCAGGTGGTACATGCCTACATCATCAGCCACCAGGATGCTCACTGCCACTTTAAAGACTAGTCTGGATATATAGCAAGACTATGCCTTTAAAAACAAAACATGGGCTAAGCATGGTGGTGCATGCCTTTAATCCTAGCACCATAGAGGCAGATAGGTGGATGCCTGTTTAAAGCCACTCTGTTCTACATAGTGAGTTCCAGGACAGCCAGGGCCATATAGAGAGACTGTCTCAGAAAAACAAAACAAAACACACACCCACAAAATAAAAAAAAAGAGAGAGAGAAAGATAAGGTAGAGTAGGAAGAAGAAAAGAGAAAAAAGAAAAATGAGAAGTCAAATTGGTATGATCTCAAAAAAGGATAAGAGAATATTCTAACATTCTAATATATCCATCGAAAGACAAAATAGAACCGTAATTTTTTTTGCTTTGTTTTTTGATTTAGGGTTTCTCTGTAGCTTTGGAGGCTGTCCTGGATGGAACTCACTCTGTAAACCAGGCTGGCCTCGAATTCACAGAGATCCACCTACCTCTGCCTCCAGAGTGCTGGGATTAAAGGCACGCACCACCACCACCGCTCTGCAAGAACCATAACTTTTAAAGCAAATCTATCAAATTATATGGACATTAAAGTAAGATTTGAAAACTGCCAGGTTTTTGTTTGTTTGCTTTTCATTTGTTTTTGTTTTTCCGAGACAGGGTTTCTCTGTGTAGCCCTGGCTATCCTGGAACTCTCTCTCTCTCTCTCTCTTTAGAGCAGGCTGGCCTCAAACTCACAGAGATCCCCCTGCCTCTGCCTTCTAAGTGCTGATTATATTCAACTTTTATAAAACTTTAACTCTAATGTTTTCTAGAAGATTATTAACTGGAACAGACAGACTATACTTCCATTTCTTCTCCTATTTTTATGCTGAGACTCTTCCATTACTTAAAAAAAAAAAATCTGTAAACCAAAGAACACTAAAAATTAAACTACAAATGAGAACATAGTAAGAAATGAAAAGCTGAAATCCTCCCACCTTGTTTTGCTTTTTTGAGACAAGGTCTTATTGTGTAGCCCTGATTCAAGAGATCTGCCTGACTCTGCTCCCCAGGTTCTCAGACTAAAGAATATGCCACTACTCCTGGCCACGAACAAAATATTTTATTCGGATCTTGGAAAATGCACAATTATTCAAGTCCTTGCTAAAGCATGGGGGGGGGGTAATTTAAATTTTCTTAAATCCAAAAGCACAGTCAGGATTTACTTACTTCACCAGAGCAGCTGCTTCAGGAAGCACATCAGCAAACGATTCACGGAATATGATTGCATTTTTCCTTTTACAATTCTGTATGACGTCATTGGCAAGGTAAAAGAGATTCAGACGGTGGGGATATGTAGCTGGAGATGAAAGACAAAAAAAAATTACATTTAGTGCAACTTGTTCCAAATATATTGTTTTCAAACAGCCAACTTTTTAAAAATTATATTTTATTATTTTAAGCTTATGGGTGTTTCGCCTACTTATAAATCACATGAGACCAGTATAGGGCATGAGAGCAGCCCGTGCTCCTAACGTCTGAGTATCTCTCCAGCACGTGTTTACTGTTTTTATATGAACTAATTAATTATATGGATGAATAGTGAATAAACAATTAACTAGTGCAGTGATATTAGTTATCAAAGCACTAAAACCCTAAACCACCTGAGGTTATGTTTCTGTTCAAGGTACTCTTCAAGGAGACAATCTCACTCTGTACATGTTTGGCACTAAATCCTTTAGTGGCTTTAGAGACGCAAAGACAAAATAAAATTGTTTCTCCAAATATTTGTGAAGATCAAAAAAAAAAAAAAAAGAGAGAGAGAGAGTTGAATAAACTCAAGTCTGTTACACTGTGCACGACACTAAGCTCTAATTAGAAATCAACTGTGTAAATAATGTTTAATAGTATAATCATACACTGATTCCTAGATCAACCAATCCAAACACTGCTCACATAACATATGTACAAGTCCTCATTGTTTATTGGCTGAAGCTATTTTAATTATTGAGTGTTCTGGGGTAATTTGGCTCCATATATACATGAGGGTTAAGCTTTTTCAAGGCTCAACCTATCTAAATTTCACTGCTATGTGCTGGGCAATTCCAATATTCACATAGATGAGTCATGTTTCTACGGTTCCTCGAGTTTCTCAATCTCAAATTCAGTAACTTCTAAGATCTCCCCATACCTCTTTCTCTTTCTATATTCTCCTACTTCCATTACACTGGTTCTACAGTTTCAGACATCCGTTCACTTTCTAACTCTTCAGTGTCTCTTAGAATCACTTATTTCTGTTAATTCCAGAGGATCTTTTCCTTTTCCTTCTCTACCTAATTTAGTTTCTTTACAACATGCATTCAACAAAATCCTAAATTTTGATTAGTTTAAATGAATGCTTTTACACTACCTTTCTTTGCTGGTTTTTTAAAAATTAGATTTATTAATTTTGTGTTTGGCCTGTATGTATGCATATGTACTATCTCTCCAGCCCCTTCTTTTCTGTGTGTTCATTTCCTCTTTCTCCCCCCCCACCCCCCCACCCCCGTGGAACAGGATGCAATTCTTAGCTATTTCACCACCACTCCTACCTGCCTGCCACCATACTCCCTGCCACGATAATAATGGACCAAGCATCTAAGACTATAAATAAGCCTTCAAATGCTTTTATATAAATGTATATATAAGAATTGCCTTGCTCGTAATTTCTCATCACAGCAATCGAACAGTGATTAAGACACAAGGTCTCACTATATGGGCCTGGGATTTGGAGGACAGACCAGGTTAATTTCAAACTCTGGAGATCTGCCTGCCTCTACCTCCAGAGTTCTTTTCTGTTTTTGAGGTAGAGTCTTGTGTAGCCCAAGCTGGCCACAAATTCCTGATCCTCCTGACTCCACCTCCCAAAACTGACACTGCAGATGTGTGCTGCCATGCTTTGCTGCTCCTTAATTCTGCTGTTAGAGTCTACTTAAGGAAAATGTATCAAGAAGGGGACTAAAGTCCCCTGAGCTCAGTCAGTTTCCTTCCTCAACTGGGCCCTAGTGTTAAAACAATGCCTCCTCATGACCCTCAGCATTTGCTCTAAGATGGTATTTCAAAATATACCATCCACAATACCCTCTACAGTACTACAGCTCTCTCAGTCTGAGGACATAAGCTTACATGCTATTTCAGAAACAAAGTAGAAACCATTAAATGAGAATTATCTTTTCTTAAAACATGTGAAATCTTGAGATAGAGTCTAAATTTCCCAGTCTGTCCCTTGAATTTGGGGTTGTCCTAGTTCAGCCTCCAGAGTGTGCCACCATACTTCAGTTCCTATTTCTTAAATGGATAAATGAAGGAAAATGAGAAGAAAAATACAGAGGAAAAGAGAAGACTGTGAGCAGCCTTAATTTGTCTTGGTTTGTCCCCCTCTAAGGCTTCTGATATTACAGCATAGGTTAGACAGGGCCTAGACCCTGTCTAAGGTAGGGAGGCTACAGCAGAAACAAATTGAGACACAGTGTCATTGTCACAACATTAACCCTTCAACATGCTCAAGCATTCATTCATTTATTTTATCACTATGGAGAAGAATAAAGAGGTTAATAGGAAAATGAGGGTTATTCATTTGTTTGAGACAGAATCTCATATGATCCAAGCTAGCCTCAATTTGTTATGTATTTTAAGGACAACCTTGAGCTGATGAACCTCCTGCCTTTCTAGCTCCCTAATACTGTGATTGCACTATCAAATGAGTTACTTTTCCAACCTCTGGATTGTTGATTTAAATGTAGCCATATCAAAATAAAACTGTTAGCCTGCTAACAGAAAGACTAGGTAATTTTTAACATGATAATATTAATATTTTATGTCTACTTGTCAAGAATGTTCATAGGCAAAACCGAGAAATGGCTCAGCAGCTAAGGGTAATTGCTCCTTTTCTAAAAACACCAAGGTTCACAACTGCTTGTTACTGAGGGTTCTCTTATAGCCACACTTTGAATACTACAGACATGTGGTACATATATATTCAAGCACTTACACAAACACAGTAAATAAAAAAATATTTAAAAAAAAAAAAGGTTAAGTGGGGGCTGGATGGTTGGTTCCTTGGTTAATAGCACTGGCTGTTCTTCTAGAGGACCAGAATTACGTTCCCAGCACTCACACAGCCCTAGGATAGCTGATGCCCTATTCTGGCTTCTGTAGACACAAACATGGTACACAAACCTACATGCAGACAAAGCACCCATACACATATGATAATAATAACAATAAATTTAAATAGTCAAGGGCAAACAAAGGCAATTAAACAGATCTGGGACCATAGAGAAATGCTAAAAGAGAAATGGAAAAACAAGTATCTTTACAAAGATGGGAACAGACAGGACAACTAGAAAGTACAATTTTTCCTAAATTTGTTAGTGTTCCAACGAATATTTGGAAAATTTAACTGTTGAATAAATGCAATATTATCAATTACATTCTATAGTCTCATATTTCTTAATGGGAAAAAAATAAAGCTGGGTATGTTGACACATGCCTTTAGTCTTAGCACTTGGGAGGCAGAGACTCAAGTGGACCTCTGTGAGTTCAAGGCCAGCATGATCTACATAGTGAATTCTAGAACAGTCAAAGCTACATAGAGAAACCCTGTCTTGACAATAAATTAATGAATACTGTGGATATTGTAATTAACAAAAATTTCAGATGCTTTCAAGTCTAATCTCATCTTAGGTCATATTTATAGAACCTAAGTCCTTTGAAAGTTGATTTTAATATACATTGAAAAAGGGGACCATATCCAACCTAAAATTCAAAGTCTAGATTTTTGTAAGACATCAGTCCAGGGGCCATCAAGATGCTTCATTAGGTACATTCTCTAACCTCCATACATCTCTCTCTCTCTCTCTCTCTTCTCTCTGTCTCTGTCTCTCTCTCTCATACACACAAAAAATGAATGAACAAACTAAATTAAAAAACAAAAACAAAAACATACACACACAAACAAACCTACCAGGGACTAGGGAGATGATGTATGGTAACAGTGCTTACTACACAAGCATAAGGTTCTGAGTTTGAAGTCACAGTACTCAGGTAAAAGCCGGGGATGAATAGGCATGCCTGCAACCCACCCCAGCGATAGAGACATGTGGATTCCAGGAAATCAAAGGAAAAAAGGGGAAAGAAAAGCTTTAGTTTTAGTTTCAGTGAGAGTATCTCAAGGGAATAATAAAAATGATAGAGCAGAACAGCAAATGTCTTCCCCACACATGTGCATGAGTATACACACCTATAAACCACATACACGAAAAAGAAAAACAGACATAGGTCCACTCAAGAACATTTACTGTGCATCAGAAGTGTAGCTCACAAATGAGTTCTAACAGTCAAAAGAAGTAGAATCTAAATGTTTGCTAAGAGAGTTGACTTACTAAATCTAAAAAATGAACATAACCATCCCTTACCAAAAGGAAAGACCTTCGAAAAAAATTTAAACGGTTTAAATGCTAGAAGTAAACAAACAAAAAACTTAAAAGTATGTCAGCTTTGAATATTAATTTTCCTTCTTTCTTTTCTTTTTTTCTTTTTTTTCCCGCCAGACAGGGTTTCTCTGTGTCCTGGAACTTGCTCTGTACACCAGGCTGGTTAATTTTTCTACACATCAAAATCCCTGGTCAAAAGCTCCTAAGAGAAACATAATACGGCTGCTGTGTAATTGGCCCCCTTAATCTCATAGGGAGTGGCTCTATGGCACAATTGGGAGGTGTGGCTTTCTTGGAATGGGTATGGCCTTGTTGGAGGAAGCATGTCACTGTAGAGGCAGGCTTGAGATTTCCTATGCTCAGGATACCACCCCAACTAGTGTCACTCAATTTCCTGTTGCCTACAAGATAAAGGACTCTTAGCTACTGCTCCAGCCGACATCTGCCTGCACACTGCCATGTTCCCCACCATGATAATAATGAACTGAACTTCTGAAATTGTAAGCAAGCAACCCCAATTAATTGTTTTATTCATAAGAGTTGCTGTGGTCATCGTGTCTTTTCACAGCAATAGAAACCCTAACTAAGACAGCCACTATAAACGAAATACTCCATAAAGCATTTCCACTGTAGATTTAGAATACATCAATTCTCTTACAAATACCTTGGTAACTGCATTTCTGGGTTGTTTTGTTTTGTGTTTTGTTTTTTAATGTGCATGAATGTTTTGCCCTCATGTATGTTTTGGTGCCATGTGCATGCCTGGTGCCCTCAGTGACCAAAAAAGCCCATGGACCTGGGGGTAGACAGTTGTGAACCCCTATGTGGATATAGGAATTGAACCCAGGTCCTCTGGAAGAGCAGCCAGTGTTTTTTAACCTGATAACTGCACTCTTAAAGCTTATACATATCACAAGAATCTACCTCACTATGTTTTACAGTCTTTTCATATATTTTTTCTTTCTTTCTTTTTTGTGACAGAGTCTCACTGAGTAGCCCTAGCTGCCCTGGAACTTGCTATCTATGCTATGCTTTCCTACGCACAGAGATCCTCTTGCCTCTGATTTCAGAGTGCTGGGATTAAATGCATGAGCTACCACACCAAGCCTCTCAGGATGTTTTTAATTCAAAAATATAATCTATATATGGCATATAGTAATTAATCCACCTGACTTTAAAAATAAAAAAAGTCTACTATTGGAATGGTGGTCGTGGTAGTGAATATCTTTAATCCCAGCACTTGGGAGGCAGAGGCAGAAGTAGGCAGAAGTAGGCAGTAGGCAGAAGTAGAGTTCAAGGCCAGGTTGGTCTACATAGACTGGTCTACATAGCGAGTTCCAAGACATCGAGGGCTACACAGAGAAACATTCTCTAGAACGCCTCCACCTCCCAAAACAATCCACTAAAGACAGGCAATGATGATACATGCCTTTAATTCCAGTGCTCAGAAAGCAGAGGCAGGTGAATTTCTGAGTTCAAGGACAGCCAGGGCTACAGAGAGAAACCCTGTCTCACAAAAGAAAACACTAATACAAGTTTACAGTGTTAATTTGGGTTTATTCTCATAATTACTAACTTTTGTGCTCAGCACTATATTTGGTTGCTTAGGCCTTCATCAAAGATTATTTATTTTCCTTCTCCCAAAGAAATAGTCTTTAAAACTAATTACATGGGGCTAAATAGATAGCTCAGTGGTTAAGAGCACTTGCCGCTCTTGTAAAAGACTCAGTTTGGTTCCAGACTTAACTCCAGATGCCTGGGTTCTGACTCCATTTTCTGAACTCCTTGGGCATGAACATACACATGCCCAAGCACATTAAGACACACTCTTAAAAAGTAAATATCAGGGCTGAAGCTATGACTCAGTGATTAAGAGCCACAATCTTGCAAAGAACTGGGTTTCGATACTTAGCACCTGTATGGCAGCTCATAATTATAACTCCAGTTCCTGGAGATCTGATGTCCCATTCTGACCTCTGTGAGCACTAGGCATACATGCAGTGCACAGACATACATGCAGGCAAAACACTCATACACATAAAATTAAATAAATCTTTTGAAAATAAATTTTAAAAACTATTAAAAAACAAAATACCTCCCCCCAAAAACACCTAACCCCTCTTGTCCAGCTGTATGACCCTTCCAAACACTGCTTTTCCTCATTAATACAATAGAATGCTAATAACAGTTTGTATCTGTTCAAAATAGTTGTCAAGTTCACCATCTGGTACATGATTGCTAAAAGTGTGAACTAACAGTTTGTTTCTAAGTGCAATATATATGGGTATGACTACACAGTTCTTCTCATACACCAGACAAACACCAGCCCCATCTAGCTCAAATTTGCTCTCATTATCTGTTTCCCAAATTCCTGGCCACTGAAGATGCAGAGGACTCATCTTCTGAATTGTTCCTCTAATTATACCCACAACATTCAACTGTCAAGCCTGTCAAGTTCTACTTTATAAGTGCTCCTAGGATATTTCCCCTTCTTTGTTTTAATTCAAACTTTTTTGATCAGATTATATAATAGCCTTCTAACATTTCTTTCACTATATGTCACTATGTAGTTCAGACTGGACTTTTACTCACCATTATTTTTAGTAAGCAGTTCAGGTACTGCAGTTTGTAGTCCTCTTTTAAATAATTGAACATAGTATTTTTTTTTCCTCCTTTTATATGAGAAAGGATCTATGTAGACCTGACTGGTCTTAAACTACGTAATCAAGGCTACCCTTCAACTCTTGATCCTCTGGCCTCCATTCCCAAATGATGAGCCACACAGACCAGGGATCCATCTGGCTTCACAAAATACAATAATGTTGGTATAACACAGAAGCAGCTTCATATTTTCCTCACTAACTCACTGTCTAGCTCAGGGGGCCAGTAACTTTGTATGCAGCTTAGGCTGGCTCTGATCGTGTTTGGCTCCCCTGGTGCGGGATTACAGGTATGTAAAAAGCTTCATTACTTTCTTGGTTTTTGTTTTTTGTTTTTAATAGAGCCTCACCAAGTAGTCCTAGCCAGCCACATCTCAGAAATCCATCTGCCTCTGCCACTACACTAAGCTTATTTCTTGACTGTTTTAATGTTACCTATCCCTAATCTCACTGTCACCACAAATCCTACCCTGGTTGCCACTAAGCCTGGGAAACTTCCCTAACTCACTTCTCTCTATTGTCACCTTTTCAACTTTTGAGTAAAGAGTGCTGGGAATGTATCTCAGTGGTAGAGCATTACAATGCCCAGGGTTTAATTCCTGGCAACGCCTTCACACCTCACAGAATATGGACCTAAGGAGAAAGGATTATATCATGATTGAGGAATTCTTTCCTAAATTAGCCAAGAGAAAGTTAGGAGTTCAGCCTTCTTTTCTTTCTTTTTCCTTTTGGAGATACAGGTTCATATAGCATAATTCGTTCCAACCTTCTACTGAGCAGTTTTGAAGTGCTGGTCAAACAAATGGTTCTGAAAGAACGGACTACTTACTCAAAAGGGTTAAATGTGGCAGAAGATAACGAAATCCAATGAGCTTAGTACAGTAAATGCAGTTCACAGGTGCTCCAGGCAAAGACCAAAGTCAGACTCAAAGCCTGCAGCAATTAATGATTGAGCTGAAATGTAATTCTTCATGTATGGGTGTTTTACCTGTATGTATGTCTGAGTTAAATGGGTGTGTATGGTGCCCAAGGCCAGAAGAGGGCATCAGATTCCCAGAAATCAAGTTACAGAGAGTTCTAGGCCATGCGGATGCTGGGTCCTCTGGAGAGCAACTGCTCTTAATTACTGAGTCACCACAGCTAGTGATTCATATTTTAATGATAGTCTATGTTTACTTACATTTTCACAAACTCAAGATTCTTATTAGATGCTCTAGAATATGATTGTGTATGATAAATATCTGGGCCTTGATAGATTGATTTCAGCTTTATACATTCTAAAGGTTTTGAGTAAAATCCACTTAAAGTTTCAGAGATTCGGTAGTGTCTACCTGTAACCTCAGTACTGATGCTCTAGGGGATCACTGTGAGTTCAAAACCAGCCTGGTCTACATCGTGAGTTCCAGGCTAGTCAAGGCTGCATTGTGGGACCCTTTCTCAATACAAAAACTAAGCAAAGAGCTTAAGGACAGCCTTGGCTACATTAAGACCTTACATTAAGACTGAGAGGTTAAGAGCACTGGCTACTGTTCCAGAGGTCCCGAGTTCAATTCCCAGCAATCAAATGGTGGCTCACAACCCTCTATAATGAGATCTCGTGCCCTCTTCTGGTGTGCAGGCATATATGCAGGCAGAACACTATATACATAATAAATATAAAAATCTTTTTAAAGAATGACATTCTTGGGCTGTAGAGACTGCTCTGCAGTTAAGAGCACTGGCCATTCTTCCAGAGGACTCAGGTTTGCCCACCCCCAAACACACACACAGTAACTCCAGTTTTCAGGGGCCAGGTACCGTGATGATATATTATTTATTAAATTTTTATTATTATTAAATCTTGCCTGAGGATTCAGAATGCAGTCAGCCATAAGCCATAGAAGCCAGGCACACCCCTTTAATCCTAGGACTCAGGATTAAGAGGTAGATGTATCTCTGTGAGTCCAAGACCACCCAGATCTACACAAGATTGATCCAGTCCTAAACAGAAACAGCTCACACAAAGATGACCTCAGCACCTGGGACGACATGCCTTTAATCCCAGCATTAGGTAAGTATATAAGACAGGAGCAGCATCTCAGACATTCATTATCCAGCCATACTGAGGATATGAAGACATTCAGTCTCAGGATTCTCTAGCCATGCTGAGGAGAGGCAAGCAACAGGATCAGCCCATTCAGCCTGAGTAAGAGCTAGTGGCCCACTACATTGCTTTTCTGTTCTTCAGCTTGAAGTTTAAACCCCAATATCAGTCTCTGAATCAAGCAGAGCAACACGGTATACACACACACACACACACACACACACACACACACACACACATTCTCTCACTCTCTCTCTCTCTCTCACACACACACACACACACAACTCTCTCTCTCTCTCTCTCTCTCTCTACACACACACACACACACACACACACTCACTCACTATACACATAAAATTAAAGAGTTAAAGGTTTTTCTTTTAATTTAAAAAATGGCATTTTCAATATCACCATATTTTGGGAAATGAATGATTATAAATCTTAAGTGCTATTTGTCACTACTTTGCTATATTCTACGCATACTTATTTGTTCACACATGTGCTGTAGTCTGAGACACCTAAGATGATAAAAATAAATTATTTTATTTAACTCTAATAATAAACAGAAATAAACTATTTTTATTTTGTTCAACTCTAGAGATTGAGTTTAGGGTATGGCACATGCTGAACAGTCTGCCTGTGAGTCATATCCCTAGTTCTCGATATTCATAACCTAGTTGATCCTATAATACATTTGTATGAGGATGCTCTACAAATGAATTTCAAATGCTCTTCACTTTCCTGTTACCAGGCTTTTCCTTGTTGAATCTAATCTTAAGCTAATCTCAAGCTGGTCCACCCTCCCACCTTCAGCATTCTAAGTGTGTGAAATTACAGACAGGTGGCACCATGAGCGGATCTTCTCATTTTCTAAAGATTTACTCAGCCAAGCAGTAGTGGCACAGGCCTTTAATCCCAGCACTAGGAAGACAGAGGCAGGTGGATCTCTGTGAGTTCTAGGCCAGTGTGGTCTTCAAAGAGAGTTCCAGGACAGCCAGAGATATTACACAGAGAAACCTTTTCTCAAAAAACCGGGGCGAAGAGGAGAGGAGGGGAGATCTATTCATTTTTGTTTATGCATATATGTGTTTGCTTGTTCAACTTTCTGAAACCGGAGTTACAGATGGTTGTGAGCTAATGTGTGGGTGCTAGGAAATAAACCTGATCCTCTCCAAGAGCAGAAAGCATTCTCATCTGCTCTAGCTGCCTACCACCACATTTTAAAAGTCATATTATAAACCAGCATGAGATTGGGGCTGTAGCTCAGTGGCAGAGTGCTTGCCTAGCATACATGAAGCCCTATAGCCAATCCCCAATACTATCAAAAATTAAATAATAAGCAAATGAATAAACTGGTGTGATACTACTTACCAATAAACCCAGGACTAGGGAAATGGAGGAAAATCAGAAGTTAAGGTCATCCTCCACTACATAAATCAAGGCTAGTCCAGACTACATAATACCTTCTTTATTTATTTTTGGTTTTTCAAGACAATGTTTCTCTGAGGCTTTGGCATAATACCTTCTTTAATCCCAGAACTTGGGAGACAGAGGCAGGTGAATTTCAGTGAGTTCGAGCCAGCTAGGGTCATACTGTCAAAAACCAAAAAAGGAAGAAGAAAAACAACAACAACCAACCAAGAGCCAGCAAATAAACGTACTTGCAAACTAGGAGAGAATCAACTGCCACACTTGTCCTCAACACACACACATGGTAGCATTTATGCCCCTTCCCAAACACACAAAATAAATGAATAAAGGAAATTAAACATAAACTAATACATTTAAAAAATAAAATGTAGTATTTTACCATATATCAAGCTTTCTAAATGTCAAATAGTCTACAAAGCATCTTATGTGATTGAAATTCTTCATTTAGCCCAGGTTGTGGTGACACACACCTTTAACTCCAGCACTTCCAGAGGCCATGGGTTTACAGTGCAAGTTCCAGGGCAGCCAGGGCTACAGAGAAACCCTGTGGGGTGGGGGGAAGAGCCTCCATTTAACTATAAAGTGAATTTTACTCTTATTCCCACTTAAAAGCATTAAGAACTTAACTACTGGGAGCTGGAGAGGTGGTTCCAAAGGATCCAGGCTCAAGAAATTTCTTCTCCTTTTTTTTTTTTAAAGACAGTTTCTCTGAACTGCCTGGCTGGAACCCCAGTCCCAGGGATTCAAGCTCTCTTCTGGCCTCCATAGCAATGCATGCATATGGTGCAGACAAAACACCCAAAAATATAAAATAAAAAAAGCCAGGCACCGGTGGCTCACATCATTAATCCCAGCAGAGACAGGTCCATCTGCATTCCAGGCCAGCCTAGTCTACAAAGTGAGTTCCTAGACAGCTAGGGCTACACAGAGAGATCTGTCTTGAAAAACCAAAACATAGCCAGGTGTTGATGGTGCAGGCCTTAAATCCCAGCACTCGAGAGGCAGGGGCAGAGGCAGGCGGATCTCTGTGAGTTGGAGGCCAGCCTGGTCTACAGAGTGCCAGGACAGGCTCCAAAGCAATACAGAGAAACCCTGCCTTGAAAAACTAAATAAATAAATAAATAAATAAATAAAATAAAAACCAAACAAACAAACAAAAGTTAACTATTGACTATAACAATCCAAAGCTCATATTCTCCACTAATCCCAGAACTTGGGAGGCAGAGGCAGGAGGATCTCTGTGAACTCCAAGACAACCTGGTCCTTTCTATGCTGTATGTCGTCTCAGCTAAGTACTGAATGTGTCATGGTAAAGCAAACAGCCTCTGCTGGGGGGCTTCCTTTTAACTGGGGGTAAGGGGTGTCATGTCTCAGTAAATATGCACATATAAGTAAATTAGCTGGTATCTTATGAGAAGGCTATTAAGAAAAGAAAACAAGGTTATAAGATAAGAAGGCAGGAAAGGGCTGGAGAAATGGCTGAACAGTTAGGAGCACTGGCTGCTCTTCCAGAGGGCCTGGGTTCAATTCCCAACACCCTCAGCACCAATATGGCAGCTTGCACCTATCTGTAACTTCAATTCTAGGGCTTCTGACACCTTCACAGAGACATATACGCAGGCAAAACACCAATGAACATAAAATAAAATAAATTACATATTAAAAAAAAAAAAAAAGCCAGGTGGTAGTTACTCACACCTTTGATCCCAGCACTCAGGAGGCAGAGGCAGGCACATCTCTGTAAAGCCAGCTAGGTCTACATAGTGAGTTCCAGGACAGCCATAGCTACACAGAGAAACCCTGTCTTGAAGGATAAACTTAAAATAACTCAAATAGTTCGAAGATTTTATTTTTTACTCTGAGATAATGTGCTTTTAATAGTTTATAAAAGGTAATTACACCAATGGCAAAATTTTATGCTTTTTAGCAAAACAAATTGATAAACTTAAGATTTCACACATTTAAAAAAAAAAGAAAAACTACATTTAGGAAATAGTTTAGTTGGTAAAAGTACTGCAATGGGGGAAGGCGGCTCTCTAGGGCTCGCTGGCAAGGCAACCAAGTACTAGGCCAATACCAGAGAGGGATCCTGTCTTTAAAAAAAAATGGCAGTTAAGAGCATGGAATGTATGCTCTTTCAGAGGACTTGGGTTAGATTGCCAGCAACTACATAGACTCCAGTTCAAGAGGTTCTGAAGCCCTCTTCTGATCTCTTTGGGCACAGCATGCACATAGTATATGGAGTGCACACATAATATGGAGGCAATGAAATCAAATACTAAATTTATTTTTAAATCTTAAAAAAAAAAAAAAAAAGATGGTGGAATACCACCAAGGATGCTCTCTGGATGAAGGCTACCTTGTATACCCATTCATAGGAACATGCACACACAGAAGTTAGTTGAGCTGGATACAGTGGTACACATCCATAATCCCAACACTAGGGAAGCCAAGTCATGGGAAATGCTAACAGCTTTTTACTAACATGGGCTACATACATAATTCCACATTTCAAAACTGAACAAAAGGAAGTAGTAGTTCACCCCACGTGTTAGGTCCTGTGTTCCATTCCTAGTGCCACAAAAACAAACAAACAAACAAATAAATAAATAAGGAGCAAGGTAGCTCAACAGATGCCTCAAAGCCTGATGACTGGATTTCTAATCCCTGGAACCTAGGTGGGAGGAGACAGCCAAAATCTTGCAAGTTATCCTCTAACCTCCACATACATAGCATGAATGCCTGCACACATGCAACACACACAATAAATGAATGAATGAATGCAGACATCCGGTGTGCTGGCCCACTCTGATATGTATAGTTCTCACCCTTCATCAATAAAGCTTCTTTCAGCAACAGAAACCACAACTGGTGAAACCACAGAAAATAAGGGGCTATGGGTTTGCCCAATCAACACACCTACCACATGATTCCTACACCTAAGGTTCAATGAATATCATGAAAGATTGAGTAGAAAGATTTTTAAGGCACAGGACATCGATTGCTAAACAGTGTCCCCTAGGGATGGCAGGGAAAACACATCAATAAAACCTTAAAAAAAAAGGTTGCCTGAACAAGATCAGCATAATGGCAAAACAGTTGATATGCTAACTTGGACAGCAAAATTTCCCTATGGCCCTACCCCTACATAAAGAGCTACAGGTGGTCAATGGCTACTGAGACAAGAAATGCTAGTTTCCTCCATGGATGAGCTCCCAAACAGGATGTCCAGTTCTAAGTGATTAGCCCTACACATGTATATAGTAACAATACTAACTGGAGTCAGTAGGTATATACACATGCACACACACATACAACAATAATCAGATACCATGAATTTGGAAAGGGGGGGAGCTTAGAGGGAAGAAAGGGGTGGAATGACGCATGAAGTTCGGGGGCTGGGGGTGCTGGAGTGATGGCTTTGACATTAACAGCAATTGTTCTTCCAAAGTAACCAGGTTCAGTTCCCAGCACCAACATGATGGTTCACAACCACAATAACTACAGATCCAGGGAATGTGACACCCTCTTCTGACCCTGCCAAGTTCCAGGGACAGAAATGGTTCACATACATACTTGCAGGTAAAACACTCACACACATAAAATTAGAAGAAAAAAAAAAAAAAATTAAGGGATGATGAGCTAGCAAGAGTGCTCTTTCAAAAATCCCAGGTTTGATTCCCAGCACCCACATGGCAGCTCACAACAGTCTATAACTCCAGTTCCTGGGGATCCAACAAAGAAACACACATGAAGACAAAACACTAATGCACACCAGGCAGTGGTGGTGCACGCCTTTAACCCCAGCACTTGGGAGGCAGAGGCAGGTGGATCTCTGTGAATTCAAGGTCAGCCTGATCTACAAATCGAGTTCTAGGACAGCCTGGACTGTTACACAGAGAAACTCTGTCTCAAAAACAAAACAACAAAAAATTATCTTACCCTGAAAGTTTTAACGTTTCAAAGCAAAGAGGAATAGCTGCCTTTCTAAAGGGAGTAACTAGATTCTACTTTCTGTAAAATCTGTGGGAGTGTTGGAATCTGTAATACCACAAAACACCAACTATTATTCTTTTCTGACAAGTAAACGAAAGTCAGTCTAGCTGATTTGTACAGTTCTTGGGTTGTTTTTCACTATCATCTAAAGTTGTTCTACAATTAAACCTCCCATGAACTTAGTTATCACCATCAAACTTTTTTCTCATATATTTTTATGTATGTTTATGTGTATGCTTGTGTGGGTTTGTGTGCACCAGGTGTGTGTAGTACCTGTAGAGACCAGGCAAGGGCTCTGGATCTACAGGAACTGGAATTCCAGGTATCTGTGAGCCACCATGTAGGTGCTGGGAACTAAACTCAGGCCTTCTGCAAGAGCAGCCAGTGCTCTTAACCAATGAGCATCTAGTTCCACAGTCAAATTTTTACAATTTCAAATATCCCCACTGAACTTTTAGAAGTACTCATGTTAAATAACACTTGGGGGAGAATAACTAGTTGGCAAAAACCTAAGAGGAAAAGTAATTTGGGCAAAGCCATTATTTATTAATTTGTAAATGGCAAGAAGCCACATCACCAAGAATAAGTCAGTAAACCAGACATGGTAGAACATGCCTTTAATCCCAACATAAGAGAGGCAGAGATAGGCAGAATCTCTGAGTTTGAAGCCATCCTAGTTTTCAGAGCCAGTTCCAGGACTGCCAGGGCTACACTGTCATTTGTCCAGTGTATTCACTGAGCAGAACTGTTTTGTAGCATCAGTCATAAAGTTAGTGTTGCATTGTCTTCCCTTTGAATGTCTGCATCACCTTTTCTTTATTTCAGTGCATTAATAAGTTCATGGAGATACAGATAATACTTTTCTGTGTTTCTTAGCAATGTTTCAAAACCATGAACATTTTTCTTTATCCTGTGCTTCTGAGTGGATCTCAGCATTGTAAGCACTCCACCACTGACTTTCATAGCCAGTCCCCACCCAAGCATGAAAGTTAATTACTACGTCTAGAATATATTAAACATGGTTTTTGTGTTGGTATGTAGCCCTGGCTGTCTGCAAATTCACAGTCCTCATGTCTCAACTTCCTAGGTCCTCTGGCAATTTAAGCAATGTACTGAATACACTAAAACAACTTCAAATCAGTGACTTACATCTGTGGATTATCTCAAGGTATTTTAAAAATAGACACCCAAAAATTTAACATACTCAAAAGTAAATTTCTGGTCTACCTTTCAAAACCTGCTCCACTTGCAACTTTCACCAGCAACAACTAACTCTGTAGACACTGAGGCAAAAATCAGTCATTCAGACAACTATTCTTGCCCCACATCGAATCCATCCAAAGGTATATGATATCCTTGCATGGAAAGGTTTTTATGAAACTCATCACTACTTAAAATGAACCAGTAAGATACAAATAATAAGTAAATCTTGTTGGCCAGGTGTCATGAGTCAGGTTCAGCTTTTAAGAAGCTAAGACAAGATGACTGATAAAAGTTTGAGGCCAGCCTGAGCTACATGGTGGGTTCAGGCCAGACTAAGCTATATAACAACATTAATTAAAGATCTAGTTGGACCTACCTGGAAAACTCCAGATTACTTTGCATCACCTCTCACAACAAGTATCGACACCATTAACATTTTACAACAAAGTACACCAGTCATCTAGCTAACTGGTGTCCTTGTTTCTGCAGTAATCAGAAGAACCTTTTAAAAACTTAAATTAGGGGCAAGTAATCTAGCTGTCTGTAAACTTATTTTATCCTGTAAGTATTTCACCTGCATGATTATATGTGTACCACATGTGTGCTTAGTGCTCACCGAAGTTAGAAGATGTTGGATTAACTGGAACTGGAATTATTATTGATGGCTGTAAACTACCATGTGAGTGCTGGGAACCACCCATCCCCTGCAAGAGCAACAAGTACTCTTTCTTAACTGCTGAGCCATCTCTCCAGCTCCCATAGGAGCTGTTTGTAGAATACTTATCTAGCATTCACAATACCTGAGATTCTATTACAGTCACACATCAGTAATCCTAGCATGTGGGAGGCAAAGGAAGGAAGGCCAATCCAAGACTATTACAGCTAGCAAGGACTATATAAGACTGTCTCAAAAACACAAACATCAACTAGTTGAATCAGTCCTTGGTTCAATAATA
This sequence comes from Cricetiscus sungorus, assembly GCA_030556225.1. NCBI lineage: Eukaryota > Metazoa > Chordata > Mammalia > Rodentia > Cricetidae > Cricetiscus > Cricetiscus sungorus. The sequence goes on from JANBXA010000141.1 coordinate 1,826,035, forward strand.
GGCATATCTAACATAAGTCAGATACTCTGCCTATTCTGCCTTCTCTGCTCAAATGGCTGTCAGTGTAAAAGTCCTGGACTAGAAATATGGCTCAATTCATAGAGAGCTTGCCTAGAATTCACAAGGCCTTGGGTTCAATCCCCAGCACTACATAAATTGGGCAGTGGCATATGACTGCCATCTTAGCACTCAGGACTTAAATGCAGGAGGATCAGGAATTCAAAGTCATCCTTAGCTACAAGGTAAGTTTGAGGCCAGCCTAGGTTACAAGAGAGACTATCTCAAAACAAAACACAAAAAAACAAAAAACAAAATCCAAAGTCCTTAAAGAGCCTATTAAGACTCTTGATGACCCTGGTTGTGGTGGCATCTGCTTAATCCCAGCACTTAGGAGGCAGAGGCATACTGACTCTTGAGATCAAGGCCACTCTGGTCTACAGAGTTTCAGGATAGCCAGGGCTACACAGAGAAACCCTGTCTGGAAAAAAACAAAAAGGGATTGGAAAGATGGCTCAATGGTTAAGACTGCCTGCTGCTTCTTCCAGGACCAGAATTCAGATCCCAGCATCCATGTCAGGTGGCTCACAACCTTCTAATGCCCTAGCTCTGATGGATCTGGTATTTTCCTCTGAGTTCCATGGGTATATTCATGCAGAAGCACATGTACACACTAAGACACACTCATACACAAACTTTTTTTTTTTAATAAAGAAGACTCTTGATCTATTTATTGCCTCTTTACCCTTTCTCCCATCATAAATTCTTAACTATCTGCTAATAAAGCCCCATATTAACTGTTTTCCAGCCACAACTATTTTTATTGTTCCTTTAGCTCACCAGGCATACCCTAGCCTCGGGAACTTAGTGTTTTTTTTTTTTTTTTATTCTTTTGATGACTATTAAATTTTTAAAACATTTTTTTTTTCCTTTAAGATTTATTTATTATGTATACAATGTTCTGCCTGAATGTATGCATGAATGCCAGAAGAGGGCACCACATCTCACTATATGGTCATGAGCCACCACGTGGTTGCTGGAAATTGAACTCAGGACCTCTGGAAGAACAGTCAGTGATCTTAACTTCTGAGCCATCTCTCCAATCTGTCTCTTAACATTATTTTATTATATTTATTTTGTAGACATGTGTGTGCCATGGTATACATGTGGACAGCCCACAGGAGTTAGTTCTCTCCTACCATGTGGTTCTGAGAACAGAATTCAGGTTGTCAGACTTGTTGGCAAGCACCTTTACCAACTGAGCCATCTTCTAAAAACATTGCCCGATGTCTTGCCTTCTTACTCAAATGTTACCTTCTCAGTCTCCTTACCACTAATCTCATATCCCAACCTCCCTAAAACCTTGCTTCTTCTTGCTACTTCAGCTTTATAGCATTTGTCACCATTTAATAGATGTAATTATTCACTTTATCTGTTGTCTGTCTTAACTCACAGAGTAAGTTGTTTGACAGGAAAATGACTTGCCATTGTGTTAGTCTGTTATGTCCTCAGTGCCCAGACAGTACCCAGCACAGTAGGTGTCCTGTAAATATTTGTTGATGGTTAATAGGTACAGGAGTGCAGCTACAAAGAGGAATAATTCTCCTGTTCTACAGTTCAGTAAGGTAGGTAACTATGCCAGACAACAACTATATTTCAAAACAGTTGGTACAAGTTCTGTTCTTTTTTAAAGATTCATTTTTATTGTTTATGTATCTGTCAATGTACATGTATTTGTATGTGCTGGTATCCATAGAAGAGGCCATAGACCCCTTGGAGCTGAGTTGTAGGTGTAAGATGCCCAATAGTTTGTACAATCCAAACTTTGTTTTCATGATAGAGCAACAAGTGCTCTGAACTGCTGAGCCATCTTTCCAGCCTCTTGCAGAGGATTTTCAATGTTCCAAATGCAAAGAAATGATGTCTGAGGTATCACATAAGCAACTCCCTTATTTATTCAATACCTATGATATGAACTTACTGAAAAGTCACTTTGTACGCATAAATTTGTAGAATTATTTTCTGTCATTTAAAAACAAAAACAGAGTTGGGTAGTAGTGCAATGCCTTTAATTCCAGCACCTGGGAGGCAAAGGCAGGCAGATCTCTGTGAGTTCAAGGCAGCCTGGTCTACAGAGCTAGTTTCAGGATGGACATGGCTGTTACACAGAGAAATTCTGTCTCAAAAAACAAAACAAAACAAAAAAAGAACAGTCTGGAGAGATGGCTCAGTATTTCAATTCCCAGCATCCACATAGTGGGTCATAAAAACATGGTATCTATACCTACATGTAGGTAAATACCAAACACATAAAAAATAAAATCTTTAAATTAAATGAAAACACAAATATACCACACTATACCAAACTGTACACTGTCGCTAATAATTTTAAATATATTGATAAAATTATCGGAGGAAGCAGATATAAGTGAAGTGACTTATAAGTAAAACTCATCTTGGAGCTGGATGCTCATTCTAGTTACTTGGGAGGCCGAGGTAAGAGGAGCCTGAGTTCAATGACAGCCTAGACAACACTCCATCTCAAAACACAAAAGTTTTATTTTGTAACTCAAATTTAAATGCAGTACCTACTTCATCCATATTACTCATACACTATGCATGTATGGCAGTATTGTTACACTCTACAAATCTAGTCTAAATATCTGCTACAACAGATAGATGACAAAGAAGGAAAATAATTAAGGGAAGGGCTATATTTCAGAGACCAGACTTGCACAAAATAATGTCATGTCTTTGCTAAGTATAATAATCAAAGGTAAGCTAGCAGGCTGAGAGTTGGCTTAGGAGTACTGGAGATCACATACCTCTGGCCACCTCAAGACTCTTGGTTCAGTCCCAAGCTCTTCTACCTCACAAAATATATATGATATCACATTGAACTCTTTACTGACCAGCATGTACCAGCATTATGTGGCCAAACTTCCTTTTATTATTTAATGTGACCCTCACATTCAGAGAGGTTTTTATTTAGTACACAGCTTAAATATATTCAAATTGTTTCTCTGTATCTTTGGAGCCTATCCTGAAATTAGCTCTATAGACCAGGCTGGCCTCAAACTGTGGCATGAGTATATTCCTGGGCCTCAAAACAAATAAATGCAAAAAAAAAAAAAAAAAAAAGTTGAATAAGAAACCTTAAGAAATGTTGTAGTTTACAAATAATTGCTAATTAAGCTTCTATGTTTCCTGCATGAACTCATTTAAATTCTCACTTTGTTTCTTAAAACATATTAAACCACTCAATGGTTAGAAATAAAATAAAACAGAGTCTGGAGAGATGATTCAGTGGTTAAGACTGCATACTGCTCTTATAGAGGACCTGAGTTCAGTTCCCAGCATCCACATCCAGCTCCAAGGGATCCAAGTCACATACCCCAGACAGACACATATGCACAATTAAAAATAAATCATTTTTAAGAAAGATAAAATAAGCCAGGTGGCACACACCTTTAGTCCCAGCACTCAGGAGGCACAGGCAGGTGGATCTCTGTGAGTTCAAAACCAGCCTGGTCTCTAGAGAGAGAGGTCCAGGACAACCTCCAAAGCCACAGAGAAACCTGTCTTGGAAAAAAAATAAAATGAAGGTATCAGGAAGCAATATGTTCCACTTTTGTCCCACTGGGTATTCAGAGCACCTTATAATTCACTAAGAAGTCCATCCAATTCTCTCCCCTATTAGGTGACCCCCCACCTCAGTACTCTAAGCAAAGCTGTCCTGTAACTCTGGAATGCTCAGGATCTCAGCAGTAAACAATTCATATTTCTGTAGGTTAATTCTATACTAAGATACATGTATTATCTCCTTAAACCCAGGCCACAAATTCTTTGAGAGTACAATGCTCCCTGTAGATAAGAGATAAAGCCCATGGTTGAAGTACCTTGCACGTGCATCCCCAGGATGAAGCAATGGAGCTAAGATCTGAACTTAGCTCTAATTCTGAAATCTGGGTTGTTCCATATAAGAGCCACATCCTGAACCATCAAGCAAGCCATTATATTTATACAAAAGTATACATTATATACTTTCATAAACAGAATTTTTTGTTTTTATTTTTTTCAAAGTAGAGTTTCTCATATTGTTTTGGAGCCTGTCCTGGAACTGGCTCTGTACACCAACCAGGCTGGCCTTGAACTCAGAGAGATCTGCCTGCCTCTGCCTCCTGAGTGCTGGGATTAAAGGTGTATACCATCACCACCCAGTGTGAACAGGAATTTTTTTTTTTTTAAATTGCTCAAATTTTCTTTTTTTTTCTTTTTTTTGCAAGTGGGGGTTTAAGACAGTATGGCTCAGGCTGACCTCAAACTTCTAATCCTTCTGTCTCAGAATCCCAAATGCCAGGACTGCAGGCATGTGCAGCCAAGTCAGATGCAAGTATTCTATTAGCCATGTTGCAGTATTATTTTGGCAAATATTTATCAATCTATATCAAGTGCTTGGAGATATAGATACAAACAAGACACAGTCCTGACATTTGAGAAAAATAGGTAATAAAGACATAAAAAGTAAATACAGTAATTTAGCATGCTGAATATAATATGATATGCCTGCAGGTGTGGTGCTGAATGCCTTTAATACTAGCACTCAGGAAACAAAGGCAGGCAGATCACAATGAACTGGAAGTCAGCCTGGCAGCCCCAGGGCAGCCAGGGCTATATGCTAGACAGTGAGACCCTAATCTTAAAAAAAAAAAGCCAGGTGTAGTGGCCCACTCCCATCACTCAGAAGGCAGAGGCAGGTGTATCTCTGTGAGTTTGAGGCCAACCTGGTCTACATAGTGAGTTCCAGAGCAGCCAGAGCTACAACAGTGAGATCCCATCTTGAAAAAGTGAAAGAAAAAAGAAAGGAGAAGGAAAGACTTATAGGATGAGAAGGGTGAGACAAGGCCTTCCTGAGGAGGGTTATATTTGTGATGAGATCCACATGAGAAGATGGCAGGATCTGAAGAAGCCTGAGAAGCAGGCAGCACAGGTGACACAGGCTCTTGGAGGGACCACAGTACAAAAAACTTTAACTTTACTGCCAACAGTATTATCACTGGAGGGTTAAAACGTAGAAGCATGGTGGCCCACACCTCTAATCCTTTAATCCAACACTTCAGAAGTAGAAACAGGCTGATCTTTTAGTTTGCGGCCATACCATAGAACGATCACTTCAAAAAATAAGTATGGTGATGAGTAGCTACAAAACCGGCAACAGGCTGCAGACTGGAGGTCAATGTGGGCTATACACTGAATACAACATCAGCCAGGGTAACCCCCAGACAGACAGAAGATAATGAATGTTACAGACATGCCTAGATGAAATCAATGGAACCTGCCTATGGAATACAGCTTCAGGAAGCATGCTTGCTTATTAAAGTTTTTTCTTTACAATGCATTAAAAAGTCTGTCATTGTTACTACACACCTTAAGATTAAGATACAATGAAAACATCTGAGGACTTGAGGTGTATGTAGTTTGCACAGAATTCAGGAGGCCCTGAGTCAGATGCATCATAAAATGAAAGAAAGAAAACATCTCTTAAATATCTAGTACAGTCACTTACATTTAACTGAGGTCCAAATGACTGACTATTGGATATCAGAAGAAAAGGGAGATGCAAAAGCAGCATCAGGTAAATGGACAGAGATTGGGAATGCCCAGTATCCATCTCACAATTTTACCTAAGCAAATTTAGCAACCAAACTATGTTAAGAGCTACAAAAAATTAAATGAGAATCCAGGCCTAATATACCAACTATCTAAGTCCTACTCTTCACCACTCAGGCTTTGTAAGACAGACATCCTCCAAGTGTAAAACCACACATTCAAATATTATTCTTAGTCATTTTAGAAAGTTCAATTCCACTCCACCATGAAACTGACAGCAGGTTTTAGAAGGCCAAATGCATTTAACTTCTTTTAAATTATGTAAAATTCGCTTCTTGGATAAAATATTGCTCTCCTACTCTTAGTACCAACAAAGGAAATAAGCTCAGACACAAAATAGCAGCAGGGGCAGGAAAAATTCTGACTAGGGAAAAAAAAAGTGTGTAACTGTCACTTGTGATCCCGCAAAACAGAGACAGGGACCAACTTATTCTTGAAAATAATGTAACCAAAAGGTTGAAGCACTAGAGACCAACAGTAGGGAATGTAAAAATTCTTCTTAATTTAAAACAGGGTGGAAGATGTTCTAATCACATCAGCATTGTTTACTGACACTGATGTACCAAATACATCAAACATTGTTTCAGAGTTAATGACAGATCCAAATCCTAACTACATCATTCTACTGAGTAACCTTTAGCAACCTGACATTTCTGAGCCCTTAGTTTCCTCATTTGTAATTAATTCAGTAGATTATAAAGTACATTATAAGGTTAAGGAAATGGCTGGCATGTGGCAGATACTTAGTATGTGAGTCTTTGAAGGTGGCAGTATATTTGATATTGCAGATCTTAATTTAACCACTTGGCAAGAAATAAATGAAAAGATCTGATAATAGTAAGCAGAGATTACCTAATTCTGTCTTTTTTTCTCGAGTATCTTTCAAGGCACTATATTTCAAAGAACTAGAGAACAACTATCCCATCAATAACTTTTGGAAGTTTTATCCATTTGTACATGAGCAAGTAAAGTCAAAATATTACAGAAGCAAAGATAAACGTGCAATAAGAAACTGCACTTTAATCCAGCACTCAGGTGGCAGAGACAGGTGGATCTCTCTGAGTTTGAGGCCAGTCTGGTCAACAAATGAGTTCCAGGTCAGGCTCTAAAGCTACTGAAAAACCCTGTCTCGAAAAACCAAAAAAACCAAATGAGGCTAGAAGGATAGAAAGCAAACTAAAACTCGAATATGTATGAAATTGGGATTAAAGCTGCTTGGAATTTACTATGTAGTCCAAACTGGCCTCTAACTTGTGACAATCCTCCTGCCTCAGCCTCCAGAATGGGCATGAGCCACCACGCCCAGTTTAGCAAGCCATATTTCCAGACCTCTTTTCTATATTAAGGTGGTGATGCGGGGAGAGTCCCACGGGTTGAAGGCAAAAACAAACAAAACTCGTGTAACGGGAGGGGGGCAGTATTATATGCTAAAATAATTATTAAAAAAATCTACATTTCCCATTTTGATTGCCTTTGCAAACAAACTCAATTCTGTAAAACGTACTTCAGGTGATTAAAAGTGGCCGGATACATTCTATGCTTCAGTTTCAATTATAAAATACTGATAACAGTTTCTCAGGTGGGTGTCTTCAGTATCCCGAAGTCTGCATTTTACTCTTGCAAACACAGGTAAAGGGAAAACAGGTGGTCACCTCACAGCTCTGTGGGAGCTCATATTGCTGCTTCACATTCAACCTCCTTAAAACACAAGCCAAGTTTTTCCCCATATTAATCAAGAGAAGGCCCCTTTTCATACACATCACAAGTTTCAGGTCGGCGGAAAACTGAATGGTTCATAATCCAGCGAAGTGAACAGCTTAAACCATAGCTTGACTACTACCAGGAAACCCAGAAATCATTAACACGTCAAGGCCTGTAAGAAATAAACGGACGCTACAATTTCCGTGAAGGTTCAGAAAAATCAACAACACACCTTCCAAGGCTCGGAAGGAAACACGTAAATCTCTATGGGTCTAGGCCCAACGGCCCAAGGTCACGCCAAATGAGACGCTAAAAAATTCCAAGCAATGAGCCCCCTGCAGATCAGGGCAACGCTACCTAGCAATGGAGTCTGGGCTTGCGAGGACTCACAGACGAGCTTTACTGTAAACCCCAACTGAATGCAGGCCCCGTGGGCGAACCCCGGAGTGTTTCGGGCCGCATTTCCTCCATTCCCCTAGTATCCCCTTCCTAGCCGCCCCCACACTCACATCTCCGGAGCCACTTCATCCAATGGTAGACGATTGTACTGTGGTGTTTCTTGTTCTCTATACACCAGGACGACAAGCCTTGAATGGATTCCATGGTGTTGGTCACCGACTGGAACTTTCGATCCAACGAGGACTCCAGGGCCCCTGCGGACGAGGCCGACGAGGAGGAGGCCTTACTGCTGCCTCCGCCGCCGCCGGCCGCCATCTTCCCGGTTTGCACTAAGCGCCGCTGGTCCTCTGGCGGCGGCGGCGGCGGCGGCGGCAGCGGCGGCGGGAGCGGGCAAAACAATCACTGCGAGTGCGTGAAAGCCGCAGGAGGGGAGGGAGGCCAGGGGGTGGGGATGGTGCACGCGCTAGGCTCTTCTGGAGGTAGGAAGACTAGCTGCTGGGCACGCTGGCGGCTCCCACACGCTCCAAGGAGGGGCTGCGGGTTTCCAAGGTTTGTCAGTATGGTTCGGGGGTCGTGTTTAAACCAGTAGTCGGGAGAGAGACCTACGCAGAAGACAGGACCTGCGACGCCTTTCAAAACGTCCAGCGCCGAAAACTAATGGTTTTACCCTTACGGCCCTCAACTCTCAAGGCCCTTCCCTCATCCCGTTGGCCAAACTCCGGTGAGCCAGGGAAGCCTCAGTACCAAAAACGTAATACTACCAGACTGTCCCTTCGGTTGCAGAAAGCTTTTCCTTTGGATTCTCTACCACAGAGAGGGCCCAAAGCTACCTAGTCAGAATTTTTTTTGCAACGCAATAGCAGCAATGGACCAGCAAAAGCAATGCGCACGCGCGCGGTGGCCCCGCCCCCTCCGCTTCCTTCTCAACCTTGAGGGCAGGGCAAAGCGAGGCGTGATAGCGCCGCGATCCGACCAATCAAGGGAGGGGTCGGAGGAGCGCGCGCAGGAACCGGCAAGCCCTGAAGGCCGAGGAGGGGCTGCGTTGGCTTGCGCGCCTGCGCGTTAGGTCTGCGCATAGCGGGTTGGGAGGAAAACCTGGGAAGACAGGATGGAGGAGCTGGGAATGTAGGACGTTAAGGGCCGGGGTTTGTTGCTCCGCCCTGCGCCTTTCGCTTCATAGCGGGGTTGCTCTCTTGCAGCCTTTAGCTCGCACAGGCGGGGAAATTTCCCCCGTTTTGTGGCCACTGTTTCTGGCAGCTGCAGCTACATCCTCTACCACCCCTAAATCGGGGAAGGACGCGCGACAAAATGGCTGGCACCCATCTTGCGGCGTGGTAGGAGGTGCGCATGCGTTAGGTCCACCTAGCCGTTCCCCACGCAGACTCCTAGACTACTAAATGGTGTTACACACCCGATTTGGGTGATACCGTTCACAGCCAGTCGACCGCCCGCATCTAGAAAGATGGAATTAAACGAAAATTTCACTGTAAAGTTTTCGAAACGAGGAAAGAGTAATTGACAAAATGTGGCTCTGGCCGGTTATGATAGCCTCACAGTTGCGTAATGCGCTATAGTTTACAAGTATTGCGTTTATTAGCATAAATTCAGATTAACCATTACGTCTCATCTGCCTATGTTAATCTTTTGGGAAATTTTGGAGGTTCGTGTATTTCTAATAAATAGAGCAATTTCACATTTAGTATTCATAATGTCTTTGTGCCAAGAACTGCTTTAGGATTAGGGAAATGATAGCAAAACAAAATCCAGCTTGATTTGATCAGGATCAAACCACGAGAGAGTGTGTGTCAGGGAATAAAGAGGCATGGAATAGGATTAAGGGAGAAAGACTGAGTATGCATAAAAATGGCGTGAACCAGGTTTTTTTTTTTTTTTTTTTTAGTATAACTTGGCTGGGCAAGTAGTGACTTTAATCCCAGCACTCAGGAGATGCAGGTGGATGTCTGTAAGAAGCCAGCCTGGTCTACAAAAGTAAGGACAGCCAGGGTTGTTACACAGAGAAACCCTGTATCAGAAAAAAAGAAAAGAAAAAAAAAAAAATGTAAGGGAGAGATGGCTCAGGGGTTCAGAGCACTGACTGCTTTTCCAGAGATCCAGAGTTCCAGCAAACACACGGTGGTTCAGGGGACCATCTGAATGAGATCTGGTGCCCTCTTCTGGCATACATTCGGAAGATAATAAGCCAGTAAGACAAGTGGCAGAAGAGGTCAGAAAGCATCGAGACAGGGTTTCTCTGTATAGCCCTGGCTGTCTTGGAACTAGCTTGTAGACCAAGCTGTCAAACTCACAGAGATCCTGTCTGCCTGCCTCTCAAGTGCTGGAATTAAAGGCCTGTGCCACCATGCCTGACTGGCTGGGTTTCTTAAATAAAGAAATTACAACAGTTTTAAAGACCTTAATGACTCTTAAGATTCTAGAATAAAACAACTTCTCATTCCATACCATGAATATTCTGATGAGCTGAGCAGAAGCTTGGCATTGCAGATAGAAAAATAGAAGTAAAACACAGATTGTTTGCAAGTTATTTTCCTTCCAAAGGTTAAAGGCAGGACTTCCTTATCATGCTGGCGATAACTGACCTGCTTGGGGATTTGACTATGAGCTCTTTCCTGGTTTCTTGGGAGATCAAAATAAACAACTAAAGTTTCAGTTGATCACATGGAGCTTTAACATGTGACTCCATTTTGTTTTACCTGTGGCCCAAAAGCTCCAGCAATCCTCCTGTCTACCCAACACTAGCTGGGGGTTCTGGGTTCATAGACACTAGCTGCCACAGTTTTTTGTTTGTTTGAGAAATGATATAATTACATAGTCCTGGCTGGCTTCAGAGATACACTAGCCTCTGCCTCAATGGGTTTACCGAGTGCTTCACCATGAATGGCTGTTGATGGTCTTAACTTTCTATTTTTCTGTTGGATATGTAACAGTTTCAGAGCAAGATTATTGAAACCCACCAGCCATCCTGGGATGGAAAATGCCAAAGGTCAACCCCAGGGTAAAAGAGGGGACTCTAAGCCTTTGCGCTCAAGAGTAGGTAAATAAATCACTTCCCATTTTTACTATTAAAGCAAGCAAAACATGATGTGATGTTTGCAGTTAGCTTAAGTGAATACAAGGACAGAAGGGAATACACCTGATGTTACATCTTACCATCTTTGGTCATGTGAAAAGAGCCATGAATATTCCTCCCAGGCCTTTGCCTTTTCCACAGAGATAATGTAGACATGACAGGGCATTCCCTTCATGTCCTTGCTATTAAGTACATTCAGTTATCACAGTTTATGCAGTTGTTTTCTAGAAGGTCTATAGTTCTTGCCATTTTCTCTTGTTACCTCACTGGCAATAGGTCTTAAGTTTTAATTTTGCTTTTCCTAGAGCATACTTGATATTTACTGTCTTTACATATAGTTTTGTATCAAGCCTAAATCTTTTCTTTAGACTAAAAGAGGAATTGTAGTGGGATATCCACCCCGGCTGCACCTGTTCCACTGACCACACTCATTGGGGTGTGGGGACAGGTTCAGGAGTGACCAGGGGGACTAGGTCTGGGGTCCCAGACCCCAGACACTCTCTTGCTTCCTGGTCAGAGACCAAGAAGAACATCTGGAGGTATCCTTGGGACAGGAACCTACCTGCATTGCTCATCTGTCTCTGGTGTAAGTGATTTCTCCCCGAATAAACATCCATCAGCCTATCGTTTCCCAGATTCTTATTTACCACGTTAGAAAGGCCATCTTGTGGGGAGAACATTCTGCACTGTGCCCCATTCATATATTATAGTAAATTCAGTGTTTCTTACACAGACGCTCACACAAGATGTCTAAAAGCCTACTTGGCTGGACATTGTAGTGCACACCTTTAATCCCAGCATTTGGGAGGCAGAGGTAGGCAGATCTCCATGAGTTTGGGGCAAGCCTGGGCTACAGAGCAAAATCCCAGGACATTCAGGGCTACACACAAAGAGAACTCTATGCGGGGGATGGGTGGAGGGGTAGGGAGCTGCCAAAATTTAGGCTTTTCATTTGCATCTGCAATTTCTGGCATTTTTTCAAAACATTTTCAATTTGCCTCATTATTAGATGAGTTAATGCATGCACAGTGCTAAGAAAGTGATATCATCAGTTACTATTACATGCATGCCTATAAACCTTTTTAAATGAATGCCTTTGGAGGCAATTGGTCCCCTAAAGGTTGTGAGCTGCCTGATATCAATGCTAGAAACAGAACTCTGGTCCTCAGGAAGTACAGAAGTAGTTGAGCCACCTCTCTTTTCCTGTTCCAGCCTTTTTTTTTTTTTTTTTTTTTTTTTTAATATTCTTGGAGTCAAAGTTACAGCGTTTCCCATGCTATACCCCAACCCCATTTAACTCTTCAGTTGTTATTTTGAAACAGAGCCCCACTTTGTAGTCCTGGCTGTCCTGGAGCTCAGTGTGTAGATCATACTGGTCTCAAAGTGTCAGAAGGTGCACCTGCCTCTGCCTCTCATGTGCTGGGATTAAAAATGTGCATCACCTTGCCAACTTAATTTTTTTGTTTGTATGTTTGTTTGAGACAGGGTTTCCTTTGTGTAATAGCCCTGCCTGTCCTCACTTTGCAGACCAGGTGCCCTTGAACCCACAGATATACACCTACCTCTTCCTCCTCAATGCTGGACTTTAAAGCTTGTGCCATCATGCCTGGAAAAGCCCATTTAAATCTTAAAACTCATTTCCCTTTGCTTCTTATCCTATCTTCCTATCTTTTCCCAAAGATTTGCTTTATTACCTACATTCAGATTTATTTAAGTTATACATCCTAGCTTTTATTGGTGTTTTATTTGTTTTGGAACATTCTCATATTATTACACCAAATCCAGTAGATTCTGTGTGACAAGTTTTCCAGACTGAGGTAATAACTTCAAAAGAAGGAGGTCTCTTGGAAACGGTTGTGAAAACTCTCAGCCAGAGGAAAATATTGGGCTGTGATTCTTTTGTCAATTTCTATTTGTTCTTCTGTTCTTTTTTTCACATTAACGAAATGTTCCTGAAAGCCTACGATGACATTTCAAATGAGAGCTATAGATAAGAAACTACCCCGAGGTGGGGTCACTAGCCATGACCTCATTTCAGGAAACCAGCACTTTCCAAATCATTTACGTCATTCATATAAGTACAAATAGTAAAAACTTTCCCAACAATAAAATTTCATATGGCTGACATGTGTCATCAAGTGTCTGATAATGAAAGCTTTTAATAAGAAAGAGTTGAAATAGTTAAAATAGCTCAATATTTCAAAAAAAAAACTCATAAGAACTAGGTAATAGATGTTAGATAATAACTGACCATAAAAATATATTAATTTGATTTAACAAACATGCAGTTAGCCTTGGATGATTCTATATTAACCAAGGATGGTTCTATGTTTTGATTATGGACAATTTCGTGTTATTTCATGTTTTGGACTTCTGTGTCACTGTGCCAAGTAACAATAATGTCATATGTTTGGGTTTGTTTAACAAAAATATCCCCTGAGAAAAATATCTTTATAAAAACCTTGCTTGAGAACTGCAAATTACACTCAGATTCCAACTGCCTCTGTGTTTGTTTCTATTTGTCACCACTGAATCCTTACCCACCTAGTCTTCAAGAATCCTTGTCCCAGGGACCTCCATACCTAACTGAGGTAGTCTTTGGTATCATATAGCCTAGGCTTGCCTTGAACTTCTTAGCCAAGAATGACCCTGAATTTCTGATCTTGTCTTCTCCATCACTGCCTCCCTACTACTGGGATTACAAGCATGTGTTACACCTAGTTTCCTAGTTCTGAATCCTGACTATTGCTGTTTTTAATCAGTCATAAGATTACCCAAATGCTGGGCGTTGGTGGCATACGCCTTTAATCCCAGCACTCGTGAGGCAGAAGCAGGTGGATCTCTGTGAGTTCAAGACCAGCCTGAAATACAGAGTTAGTTCCAGGATAGTCTCCAAAACCACAGAAACACCGCCCCCCCCCCCCCCCGTCCCCATTACCCCCCCCCCCCCGTCTTGAAAAACCAAAACCAAAACAAAACAAAACAAAACAAACAAACAAAGACTACCCAAGGCAACCTATTCATTTCTTTTTGCTGTGACTAAATATCTAACAACAATAAAAAAGGAATCTATAGGGGAGTTTGTTTTGTCTCATAGTTTTAGAGATTATAGTCCACATTACTGGAAGGCATAGAAGTGCTGGCTGTATTGCTTCCATGTCGGGTCAGAGGGATGGATACGGGTGCTCATATTTCATCCATCTGGTTTCTTTTATTCACTCTGGGGCCCCCAGACCATTCCCACTGCATCTCTTCCCTTAATTAATCTTGAGATGCCATCATAGACACTCCCAGAGGGGTGTCTTCTGGAAGATTCCAAGACTAATCAAGCTGATGATGAAAATTAACCATCACAACTTCTTGATTCAATGCTTTTGGTTTGCACAGCAATACCCAACACACCTCTAAGTTCTCTATTTGAAATTAAAAACTGCTAGGTATATTGGCATGTACACGTAATTCCAGGATTTGAGAAGCTCAAAAAGAGTTCTAGGCCAGCCTGAGCAAAGTACGAGACTCCCATCTCAAAAACAAAACAAAATAAAAGAATTGGGCCAGCAAGATAGATCAGTGGTTAAAACAGCATGCCTGAACCTGAGTATGCATACATGCATACAATTTACCAAGTTAAATACAAATTAACTCCAATTATTACAACCTAATTTTTCAATAAATGCCCCCCATGGTTTGTTTGTTTTTTTGGTTAGCATATCTCAAAATTTTCTAGTTAGAATTATTCTAACCTGGCGGTGTTGTCACACGCCTTTAGTCCCAGCACTCAGGAGGCAGAGGCAGGTGGATCTCTGTGAATTCGAGGCCAGCCTGGTCTACAGAGCAAGTTCCAGGACAGGCTCCAAAGCAATACAAAGAAACCTTGGCTCAAAAAAAAGAAAAAAAAGAACTATTTTTATAAAGAATGTTTTCTTCCCTTACAATGACTGCTGTTTTTCCCCCCAGTGCCAGAACAAACCCTTATCAGTAAGTACAGTACCTTTCAAATACTTCACTACTGAACGATAGACCACAAATTTTCTATTACTTTACATCTTTTTTTCCAAGACAGGTTTCTCTGTGTAGCCCAGGATGTTCGTTCTACTTTCAAGGGAAATTATTGTATGTTTTTATTATCTTTAAAAATATTGACAATCATAAACTCAAGTTATCCCTAGGCTACAGAGTGAGTTCAAAGCTAATGTGGGCAACTTAGGAGTTGCTATCAGGCTAGAGAGATGGCTCAACTGTCAAAGGCTAGGCTCACAACCAAAAATATAAAAGTAGTTCCTATCACCAGGCAATGGCGGTGTACCCCTTTAATCCTAGCACTTGGAAGGCAGAGGCAATTGGATCTTTGACTTCAAGGACAGCCTGGTCTACATAGTGAGTTCCAGGACAGCTAGGATTACTCAGAGAAATCATGTCTCAAAAGACATAAATAAATAAATAAATAAATAGATAGATAGATAGATAGATAGATAGATAGATAGATAAATAAATAAATAAAAAGCCAGGGGGGGTGGTGCATGCCTTTAATCCCAGCACTTTGGAGGCAGAGGCAAGCAAATCTCTGTGAATTCCAGGCCAGCCTGGTCTACAAAGCTACAAAGAGAAACCCTGTCTCAAAAACCACCACCACAACAAAAACCAACCAAACAGAAAGTAGTTGCTATTCTCACCTCCCCCTTTACCCCAAAGGACACATTAATATCATCAAAAACTTGTATCTTGGGTTTTCTTTTTCCTTTTTATTTTATGAGCACTGGTATTTTGCCTGCATGCATGTTTGTGAGGTGCCAGGTCCTCTAGACTTGGAGCTACATACAGTTGTGAGCTGCCAATTGGGTGCTGGGAATTGAACCTGGGTCCTGTAGAAGAGTAATTAGTGCTCTTAACTACTGAGCCATCCCTCCTGCTACTTGAGTTTTTGCTTGCTTGTTTGTATGTTTGTTTTCCAAGACAGGGTTTCTCTGTATAGACTTGGCTGTCCTAGAACTCATTCTGTACAACAGGCTGGCCTCAAACTCAACAGAGATCTTTCTGCCTCTGTCTCCTGAGTGTTGGGATTAAAGGCACCTGCCACCACTGCCTGGCATATGTTAGGGTTTTTAAAGAAATTACTTTGTATTTGTGTGGGTGAGGAGTTCATGCATGCCCTGTATACTTGTGGATGTCAGAGGACAACTTGGAGTTGTTCTCTCCGTGTAAATTAAACACATTAGTGATTAACTCCAAGTTACCAAAAATGTGTTGGTTTTGCATTAAGAAATCAAAGCATAGGCCAGGCAGTGGCGGCATACACCTTTAGACCCAGCATTTGGGAGGCAGAGACAGGTGGATCTCTGTGAGTTTGAGGCCAGCCTGGTCTACAGTGCAAGTTCTAGGATAGGGAAAAAAAAAAAAAAAAAGGAAGGAAGGAAGGAAGGAAGGAAGGAAGGAAGGAAGGAAGGAAGGAAGGAAGGAAGGAAGGGAGGGAGGGAGGGAGGGAGGGAGGGAGGAAGGAAGGAAGGAAGGAAGGAAGGAAGGAAGGAAGGAAGGAAGGAAGGAAAGCACTTCTCTCTTGGGGTCATTTAACTAAAAGTAAGTTCAGATTTGGATTCACTACCTCGTGTTTCCTGTGTCTTCCATCCTGTCTGACTCTTGCCTGCCTGAAGGCTGTCTTGTGAATCTGACTGTTTCTGTGTCTGTCTTTGACATGACAAAGGACTTTGCTGTTTGTACTGAACAGCATGGGAAGCATCACCTGGGAAAGGACAATGGAATACCAGAAACCTTCAACAGAGTTTTACAAGGGATTATGAAATTAACTCCAAAGACCCCAGCTGACCCAGACAACAATATTACAAACATCACTGTTTATCATCCAACATCCATTTATGGTAGATATTCATTTTAGAAGACTGCTTTCAATTTCTATTTTTGCTGCCTTCAGCAAGTGAACTCATGTACTAAGGGTCATGGGAATGGAAGAGTACCTAATTTAAGTTTACAGCTATATATTAGCTTGGGATGTAAAAGATGATTATGTGAAAATCTAAGGAAAGTTAGCTTGGTTGTTATATCTCTTAAAGACAAGTTAAACAGTCTGAGTGGGTATCAGTCTTAAGTGACCTCAACATATATTAATAGCTCTGGCTATGAGGTCCAGCAAACGTTCCAGTCTTCTAGAATATAAAAGATATTTTCATAACATTGTATCAACATAGTCTACTTCTGTGAGTCCTGGGATTTGAACTCAGATTATCAGGCTGGGCAGCAGGCCATTTTGACCTCTTTTAAAAACAAAAGAAGGTTGGGTGGTAGTGGCAGATACCTTTATTTCCAGCACTCAGGAGGCAGATCTCTTTGAGTTCAAGACCAGCCTGCTCTACAGAGTAACTTCCAGGACAGTTACAGAGATAACACCCTGTCTCAAAAAACCAAACCAAACCAAACCAAACACAGGGGCTCTATGTAGCCCAGGTTGGATTCAAACTCATGACCTTCTTGCCTTAGCCTCTTTTAAGATGACAGATGTGTGCTACCTTCTATGACTAGGGTTCACTCCTGAACATTGTTTGGACATATTGACATTAACTCTTAACAATTACTAATCTTTACAATTTTAATTTGCATTTTAGTTTAGTTCACATGCAATGTTTGCCTGCATATATGTGCACTATCCACATTCAGTGCCCACCGAGGTCAGAAGAGAGCATTAGATCCCCTGGAACTGGAATCAAATATACTTGTGATCCATCATACGGGTGCTGGGAATTGAACCCAGGTCCTCTGCAAGGGCAACAAGCGCTCTTAGTCACTGATCTTTACTATTTTAGAGAACATTCATTGTACAAAGCAATGGCTTTCATTTAAATGCATCCCATGCTGCATACAATGGTATATCTATATTCCTAGCACTCAGCAGGCAGATGCAGGAAGATCTTGAGTTCCAGGCCAGCTATCAGAAAAGAAATATGAACAAGGGAGACTGTACTCCTTTTGCCCTGAACTCATGTCTTTCCATGTTTACTTACTCCAGCACTACTTTATAGGACCCTCCCATGTAGCAGTGTTGTGGATGCTCTGCTGGATTTTGGTTGGAGCCATTCTTGTTACATTTGCAGTAGGCAATGTGAAATGGTAGGACAGGTACAGGCAGTCCTATACTTGCTAAAATGGGCCATAAGGTCTCATGCTGAGTGGTGGAGACGCAAGCCTGTAATCCCAACTCTTGGAAGGCAGAGGCAGATGGATCTTTGTGAGTTCCAGGACAGCAAGGGCTACAGACACAGAAACTATGTCTTGAAACCCCCACCACCACCACTAGTGGGACCCCGAAGTCTAACTCTGGATGGCCCTCTGCCTCCTGAGTGCTAGGTTTAAAGGCATACTAACTAACCATTCCCAGGCCTTTTTATGTTGAAACAGGGTCTCATTCTGTAGTCCTGGCTAGCCTGGACCTCTTTTTCTATGTAGACCAGGCTAGTCTTGAACTCAAGAGATGTACCCAATTCTGTTTCCCAAATCATGGGATTAAAGGTGTGCACCACACCTGGATCCCCGCACCCCCTCCCCCAATTTTTTGAGGCAGGGCTCTCATACATCAAAGGCCAGACTTAAATTATGTAGCTCAAGGATCATCTTGAACTCCTGATCCTCCTGTCTCCACCTCCAGTGTTGAGATTATAGGTCTGCACCACACTTTTATAGGATGCTAGACATCAAACCCAAGTCTGTACATTCTATTCGTTTGCTTAACTACATTCCCAGTCCACATATTATTTTTAGAAAAGAATATGGTTGGGCTTAGGAATATGGCTACATCCACTTTGGAGGGAAAAGGTTTTGTATTTTGGTTTTTGTTTTTTTTTTGAGACAGAGTTCCTCTGTGGCTTTGGAAGCTGTCCTGAAACTAGCTCTGTAGACCAGGCTGGTCTGGAACTCAGAGAACCACCTGCCTCTGCCTCACAAGTGCCACTGCCTGGCAAGATTTTGTATTCATAAGGCAAAAAATGTGTTGTTTGTTTCTTAGATAGGACCTTATCATGAACCCCGGTTACCCCTCGGACTCTGATGTTCTTGCCACTTGTCACCAAGTGCGAACATACACGTGTGCATCACTATGCACGGCAAAAGTGGGCTAAAGTTTTTCTTTTTTTTTAATTGTTATTTCTATGTGTTCCAGTTCAAATGAGAAATATTTCCATGGGTTTATGTAGTTAAACACTTGGCTGCTAGATGGTGGCACTATTTGGGGGCGATGGAAACTTAGGGCTTGAAGCATTGCTAGAAGAATATCACGAGTCCAATCTTGAAGGTTTTGCAGATTTCCTTGCTTGCTGTGTGCAGGTGAAATGTGACAGCTGGCTAACTTTCTGTTCGTACCTGTTGCCAGGCCTTCCTCAATACAGATTCCTCCTTTAAAACCATAAACCAAAACAAACTTTGGTCATGGTGTTTTATCACAGCAACAAAAAAGTAACCAGTACAGGGGGTGTTTGAGGTAGATCTCACTCTATAGCCCAGGCTGTCCTGGAATCATCCATATCAGGCTTGGCCTTGAACTTGCAGGGATCTGCTCAATAGAGCCTCCTTAGTGCAGTTTACAGACCTAAACTAACCATTATGCCTGGCTTTTAGTTTGTTAAGTTAGGGGCTGGGATGGAAGTTGGCAGGTATAGTGTTTGCCTAGTATGCACAAAACCCCAAGTTCAATATCCCTAACAATATATAATACTGTGCTTGGTAATAAAGGCTGTAATCTCAGAATGTGGGAGGTGAAGTGAGGGTAACAAGTTCAAGGTAACCTTGAACATTGCAAGTTTGATGCTAGTCTAGGTTACATAAGACCCTATCTTAATTCCCCTCCTCCCCCCTAGAGGGTTTCACTGTGTATCCCTGGCTGTCCTGGAACTGACTTTGTTGACCTCGAACCCAAGAGTTCTGCCTGCCTCTGCCTCCTGACTGCTGGGATTTACTAGGATTAAAGGTGTGCACCACCACTGCCCAGCTCATCAAAAATCTCTAAGTTTATATTTAGCATATTGCCAAGAAAGAAGTCATATGGCATTAACAGATCTACCTGTGAAAAGTGAGCTCATTTCTTGAATTCTGTCTTAAGTTTACAAACTATCCCAAAATATCACGACCCATTTGAAGAACTGATTCCCTAGAACCTGACCTTAGGAGACCAACACATCTTACTATAGCGATGAAGGTTAAGAAATACACACTGTGAACACTGGAGAGATGACTCAGCGGTTAAAAGCACTGAGTGCTCTTCCAGGGGTTCAATTCCCATCAAGTACATGGTGGCTCACAACCATCTATGAGATCTGGTGCCCTCTTCTGGTGTGCAGACAGAACACTGTATAAATAATAAATAGATCTTTTAAAAAAAGAGAGAGAGAGAGGCGGGCGTTGGTGGGATATGCCTTTAATCCCAGCACTAGGGTGACAGAGGCAGGTGGATCTCTGTGAGTTAGAGGCCAGCCTGGTCTCTGTAGAGCTAGTTCCAGGACAGGTTCCAAAACAATACAGAGAAACCCTGTCTCGAAAAATCAAAAAAACAAAAACAAAAACTGCTTAACATCACTTTCTGATTTACTTGCTCCAGAAAACTGTACTTATCATTGTGCTTCAGGATGAAGTCAGGTGTTTACAGACTTCAACTGTTGGGATCCTAGGTAAAAGGAAAACCACCCACAGACCCAAACCCTAACACGTCACACTAAATTTAAAAATAACTCTTTAATCATATGCACATACAGGTTGAAGGGTAGCACCAGGCTGACCCAACCACTGCCTGGCACAGGTGGGGAAGGTTGGGAAGCAGAGTGAGAAGACGAGGAAGCAAAGGCAAAGGAGATAGACACAAGGGCTGGCAGTAGTCTCAGTCAGTGGACTCCAACACAGATTCACTCAGTGCAAGGTCCCAGTAGTGTTCAGCCCCATGCTTTTTGAAATGCTCACGAGCCATGTTTTCTGTAGGGCACTGTTTAAACTTCATCTCTCCAAAGCTCCGGTCTTTGGCTGTACCCTAGGTAAGAAGCAAAAATATTATTGTTTACTATTTGAAAACAATAACTTGCTATTAGCCCAAATTAGCCTTGAATGAGAAATCCTACCTCAGCATCCTCATACAACATCATGCACAGGAGACAAGAATTTTAGTAAGCTTTCTAATTTACCCCCATTTCCAGTGTTGGGAATCGAACTTAGAACCTTATTCATGTTAGGCAAGCAATCTACCACTTCAACTTACTAAAGCCTTTTTTTTTTTTTTTTTTCCCCCAAGACAGGGTTTTCTGTGTATCCTTGGTTGTCCTGAAACTTTTTCTTATAGACCAGGCATGCCTTGAACTTACTAAGATTCCCCCGCCTTTGCTCCTAAGCACTGGGATTCAAGATGTACTGACATACTATTCTTTCGAGAGACCAAATAACATTTGTGTAGCAACATGACTTACTGAAATGAGAGTCTATGATAAAGTAATTATAACCCCATGTTACAGACATTTGCATGAATGTATATGTATATGTATATGTATATATATATATATATATATATATATATATATATATATATATATATATATATATGGACTTCTGTTGGTTTTTGTTGTTGTTGTTATTGTTTTTAGAACCAGAGACTAAAACACCTTTTTCTGCCCCCCAGTACTGGGGATTGAAACTATATTGTCAGCCACATAAGGCAAGCAAGTAGTCTATACTGAATAACATTACCAGCCTTAAGAACTTTTTTCTGCCAGGTGTTGGTGCGCAAGCCTTTAGTCCCAGGGCTTGGGAGGTAGAAGCAGATGGACCTCTATGAGTTCAAGGACAGCCTGGTTAGGGGCTGACTGCTCTTCCAGAGGTTCTGAGTTCAATTCCCAGCAACTACAACTATCTAGAATGTGATCTGATGCCTTTTTCTGGCATGCAGTATACATGCAGAACACTCATACATAAAATAAAAATGAAATTTTAAAAAATAATAATTATTATAATTTTTAATTGTTTAACTTTTTGATACAGAATTTCTCTGTGTAGCAGCCCTCACTGTCCTGGAACTAGTTTTGTATTATGCTGGCCTTGAAGTCACAATTCACCTGCTTCTGCCTCCCCAATGCTGAGATTAAAGACACGCACACCACCACCTGGGAAAAAAATTACTACTCTTGCAAAGAACCCAGGTTCTAGTCCATGCACCCACATAGTGGCTCACAACCATCTGTAACTCCAATTTCAGGGGATCTGACACCATCTTCTGGCATCTATGAGCATTAAGGCATTCATGTGATGTAGATACATACACATATACATGCAGGCAAAGCTTTCATATATAAAAATGTATCTTTCTTTCTTCGGTCTTTTTGAAAACTTAGAAAAATGTGAATGTAGGTACCTGTCAAGGCCAAGGGGTAGAGAGCTGGAGTTTGGAGGTTGTAAGCACTCCCAATGTGAGTGTAGGGAGTTAAATTGGGGCCTGTTTTAGTTTATTCTCAAGTATACCAACAAATCAGGGAGACCAAATAACACCCGCATTTCATAGGTAAGGCAATGAAATCTGATACTGTCTGACTCAGATCGAATAGCTAGCTGACACATTGCCAGCAACTTATTTGTTTTGCTGCAGAGCTGAGGATCAAACTCAGGATTCCAATGAATGTTAGAGAAGCAAGCTGTCACTGAGCTACACTCCCAGGCCCACCGTCCACCATCAGATTCTTAGATCTAGTGCATGTTTCACTATACACAGAGGGGAAAATATAATTTACTCCCCTTTCACATTCAGACTTGGAAATATGTAATTTCTAATTGAGAATTTGTATTCTCAATTTATATTCTTAACAGCATTTTTCAACACACTTTCCAATTTGTATGCTCTAAATGTTCTAACTAACTTTCTACTTTAGCATTTTACAAAGATTACCAACCTCCCATACTAGTACACATTTGTTGGTTTTCTTCACAGCTTCTTCATCAGATTCCTCATCATCTGGAAAAGACAAAGGAACTCAATCTTTCTTTTGTTTGTTGAGACAGAGTCTTACTCTGTAGACCCAGCTGGCCTCCGACTCACAGATATCACCTATCTCTGCCCCCAAGTGCTGGGATTAAAAAGGACAGTGCCATCATCACCTGGCTTTTTCTTCTTTATTTTTATTTTTCTGTTTTTCAAGACAGGGTTTCTCTGTGTAACTGTCATGGCTATCCTGGAACTCGCTCTGTAGACCAGGCTGGAACTCACTGAGATCTGCTTGTCTTAGCCTCCCAAGTGCTGGAATTAAAGGCGAGTGCCACCACCAACCAGCTTCTTTCTTCCTTTTCTTTTTTTAAACGGCAGGGTTTTATCCTGTAGCTCAAGTTGGCCTTCAATTTGAGACCATCCTCCTGACTCAGTCTACTGAGTGCTGGGAT
This sequence comes from Cricetiscus sungorus, assembly GCA_030556225.1. Taxonomy (NCBI): domain Eukaryota; kingdom Metazoa; phylum Chordata; class Mammalia; order Rodentia; family Cricetidae; genus Cricetiscus; species Cricetiscus sungorus. Next base: position 1,849,289 of record JANBXA010000141.1, read on the forward strand.
TACAAGCTTCAACAATCATGCCTCACTAAATAGCTTTTCTTTCTTCACCACCCCACCCCTATCCCACAGTCCAGGTCCAGGGCCTTGAACATGGAACACCATGTTAAATGCTTAACCACTAAATTCCAGCTCTAGCTCCAAAGTATATTTTCTGTGGTTGAGCAGGATGGTCTATGCCTTTAATCCTAGCACTTGGATGGAAGACAGAGGAAGGTAGATTTCTATTGAATATGAGACCAGATAGTTCTATACACAAAGTTTCAGACCAGCCGGGGCTACATAGTGAGACCTTGATTTAAAACAACAATAAGAGGCAGATGGTGGTGGCACACACCTTTAATCCCACTCAGCACTTGGGAGGCAGAAGCAGGTAGATCTCAGTGAGTTTGAGGCCAGCCTAGTCTACAAAGAGATTTCCAGGGCAGCCAGGACTGTTACAGAGAAACACTGTCTCAAAAAAACAAACAAAAAAACTTGGAATAAAGCCCCCCAAAACAACAAAACCCAAAGTATCTTCTCCTGATTAAACAGAAAGCTATTCAAAGACAGCTTTCTAAAAAATGTTTTTATACACTCAAAAATTTTTAAAAACTTATTTTCGGGGTGGGGGGTGGATATGTAGTCCATGTCTCCTTAGTGATTTCAAACCCAAGATCTTTCTACCTTCTAACTCCATATTCTGAGTGCTGGGGTTACAGGTAGATAACACTAGAGCTGGAGCAAATAAAAACACCATCATTTTTTTTTTTTTTTGTGATGGGAACTTATGTAGCCTAGGCTGCTTTAAGACTGCTACATAGCTCAAAATGGCCTTGAGTTCCTAGGACATCCTCATAAGTGGTGGGATTACAGGTGTGAACCACCATGTGATAACAAGAAACTTTTGACTACCGAGGTGGTGGTGGCACACTTCTTTAATCCCAGCACATGAGAGGTAGAAAGAGGCAAGTCTCTATGACCTCAAAGCCAGCCTGGTCCACAGAGTGAGTTCCAGGACTGTTTCATGAAGAAAGCCTATTTCTAATCCCTCCAAAAGGACTGAAGAAAAATATGGGATACATACTGTATACATGAACTCATAGCTTGCTGACTTTTAAGTATACCCTCAAACCCAGAATTTACAACCAAGACAGAGAGGGAAGCCACCTGGAGAAAATCCTTAAAGGATACATAAAAAATTAATTTTTAATACTAGTTTGTATGATAATGTAATAAATACTGTGTAAGCACATAGCTGTACTGTCTAAGTAAGTCAGCCTAGCTGAGCAGGGTGGCACACACCTTTAACCCCAGTGCTGAGAAAGCAGAGAGGCAGATGATCTTAGAAGTTCAAGACCAGCCAGAGGTATACAGTGAGACGCTATCTCACAAAACCTAACAAAACAAAATTAAGTAAGTCTGTCTGAAACACTAGAGAATTTCAGGAACGGTGAAAGAGGACTAGAAAGAACTATTATTCCCACCTCCCACAGCGCTCCCATTTAATCCCGTCTAACCCCAATTCACCATCTCCCTTCGTGTTAGATGTCTGTTCATCCCATTTTATCCGGTGTAGCATGAGACGCTTAAATTTCTTCTGGGCCTTGGGGCCTGGAAAGAGAATTTTGAGAGTTGCAAAGACACAGTAGAAAGAACCTCTGAGCTTGTCCAATGCTCAGACAGTACTGGGTAGGTGAACTAACCCTAGGAACCAAAGTGTGGCCTTCTACTGCAGCACACACAGAAACAGACACACATCAGTTTCTCTCCCTCTCCCCACAATGCCAATCACTTTAGGGTCAGGGCTGTCTAGTGACAGTTTCTCTTGATTCTCTGCACACTCACCCCCTTCCACTACTACCACGTTGACATCCTTGTGCAGTACCACCACCCCTGTCAGGTACAGCTGCCCAGCATTGGCCTCAATCTTGAACTTCTTGGCTGGGTTACTCAAATTTCGAACTCTAGAGGAGGGAAATTTTAGTTACATCTTCAGTTTACCATCAAAATTGTCTGAATGGAATGGCAAATAAAGAAAGATCTAAAAGGTTACTCAAATTTCGAACTCTAGAGGAGGGAAATTTTAGTTACATCTTCAGTTTACCATCAAAATTGTCTGAATGGAATGGCAAATAAAGAAAAATCTAAAATGTTCATCTTTCTAAACAATCAAGACCTTTAACACAGAACTATATTTCTACTTTCTTGTAAATACATTTCTTTCTTTCTTCCTTTTTTTTTTTAAAGACAGGGTCCCATTATGTAGGTTGGTCTGGCCTGGAACTCATGTAGTAGATCAAACTAGCCTACAACTCAAGAGATTTGCTGGCATATGCCTCCCAAGTACTAGTACTGTATTTCAGCATAAGTAGTTAGAATTTACTCCATGAATGAAGGAGAGGTACTTATTATCATCCAAAGTACTTATAAGTTCATTGTTCCAGAGGGTACAAAAAGCTTTAAATTCTGTCCCCTCTAGATGCCTATAATATTGATGCCATATATTCATGAAAATTTTCTAGACAGAGACATCAAAAACTGTATACAGTAATATTTATAGACAATGGTCCTAAAAGATAAGAGAATAGGGAGAGGATTCTGTCAGTAACTGCTCCTCCATAATATTAGAATTTGTCTTGTTACTTTTCAGGTGGGCTAGTCAAAAACTTGCTAACACAGGTTAACCTCCAACCCGAAACTGTCCTGCTTCTCCTATGTGCTAGAATTACAGGTCAGTATCATCCCACTGGGTCCAAAGTTTTAATATGAATGAATACTAGTTCCATAATAATGCACCACTTCTGATAAATAGAAGGCACACATAGGAGAATAAAATGAAGACACCAAAGTAAAAATGTATTTCCAGGGTACAAATATATTCTGGAGTGAGGATGAAATGCTTACTACAGTCCATCAAGATAAAAGACAGGATACTGAAGAGAAAAAAAAGTTAAAGCTCAGGACAGCCAGAGTTGTTACACAGAGAAACCCTCTGAAGAACAAAAACCAATCAAACAAACAAAAATTAAGGCTTTCTAGAAGAATGAGGCATTTTATACTTCACAAAGGATGCATAATGTGGTTGGTATGCTTCAAAGGCCACAGTGATTCTGCCCTACGCATTGGGTTATGATGGAGCACACCATTAATATCAGGACTGGGGAGGCAGAGGCAAGTGGATCTCTAAGTTTGAGGCCAGCTGTCTACATAGTGGGTTCTAGACAGCCGAGACTATGTAGAGACCCTGTCTCAAAAAAGAAAAAAATTTGGAGGCGGTTGCCTATGTGGACACCTACCTATATACAGATATGTGCACCCCCTGTGAAATATCTTCTTTAAGCTTTTTAATTTTCTTGACCTTTCTCTGTTCTGCTGTAAGTTTTCGGGCAGCGTTGGCCTCTTCATGCGCTCTGTCGTGACAGGAAGGACATCCACAAGTGAGAAAGGCATTGCAGATCAGAGGCAGGGCTAAGGGAAAGAGAGAGCAACAGAGGACTCTCCCCTCCCTCCAATATGGACCCCAGGAGGGTCTGGAAAGGCAGTGTCCTGGGTCCCACCCAACCCACCACACTTACTTCTGTCTCTTTGCCATCTGAGCTCTGACGTGGGCTTCTACCTTCGTAGGGTCTTGAACTGCTTCTGTTCCTAACACTCGCATTAAATTTGAGATTCTCACTACAATGGAGAAAGGACAACAATCAATCTCCTAACCTCTTAAATTATTTCTCTAGCTAGGGCAATCTGTTCTGTTGTTGTTTTCTGCTCACAAATACTGCTTATTTCAAAATCTCTGCTCAAAATTCACTTTCTACAATAATTTCTACCTTGAAAATCCCACTCAGTTAAACCATCCAAAAAATTCAGTATAATTTTATCATAAAATAGCATTTATTTCTCATTCATCAGCATTAAAAAAACAAAACAAAACAAAAAAACCTTTTAAGTCAGGGAGTGGTGGTGTATGCCTTTAATCCTAGCACTTGGGAGGCAGAGGTAGAGCAGACTGATCTCTCTACAAAGCAGGTTAGGACACCCAGGGGTACACAGAAATCCTGTCTTGAACTCTCCCCAACAAGACTTTAGTTTTATGCAGTGCTTACAGAGTCTATAAGGGATGTCAGAGATTGTTCAAAGTTGCCATCTAGATGCTGGGGGAACTGAGGCTAGATCCTCTCCAAGAACAGTCAGTATTCTTAATTCTGAGCCATCTCTCTAGTCCCCCCCCTTTTTTTTTGAAACAGGGTTTCTCAGTAGCTATGGAGCTAACCTTGAACTCCATCTGTAGATTGGGCTGGCCTCAAAGTTGTATGCCACTACCTCCTGGCTATTTTTGTTTTCTTGAGACAGGGTCTCCCTATACAACCTCGATTCTTAAGTACTAGGAAGACATGTGAGTATCACCACGCTTAGCTCTGTATTTTTGTTTGTTTTTTAAAAGATTTGTTGTTGTTGTTGTTGTTAGAGACACGGTCGTTTTCTATGTAACCATGACTGACCCAGAATTCACAATATAGACCAAGCCAACCTCTGCCTCTTGATTCCTGGGATTAACGGTGTTCACAACCACGCCCACTTTTTTTTGAGATAGGGTCTCACTCTGTAGACAAGGCTGCCCCAACCTCTGAGATCTGCCTGCCTTCATGAATCTGAAGACTAGCATCCTGTCAGTAAACTCTGGGGAGACAATACAGCAAATAATGCTTCAAAATAAGCCCTAAATGACTTCTCGAATAGAATGTCTTGACCTGTCATAAGGAAATGCAACATAGATTACAGAAAAAAAAAAAAAAAAGAACCTGTGAATGATTCAGAGAAACAAAAAGATACCCCAACCAGTTAAAGTGCCTCTAGGTACAAAAAGGCAGACTGACTGATTTATTTCATGGTAGCAGGGCCAGCTGGACACATACCTTTGGGTTCTGGAGGAGGCATCAGGCCGAGCCTGACTTTCTCTTGTAGCTCCTTTTGTGCTTCCCTCCTCGTTTGCCTCCGAAGTTTCTTCTGTTCCTTTTTCGTAAGATATACCCCAAGGGTAACTGGTGTATCATTGTCGACTATGAGAAAGGAAACCGAGTTACCAAAGCTTAAGATCACAGAGGGACTTGGGTAAGTCTCCATCACACAGAGAAACAGAGGGAGGAGGCTGAAGCAGTCTTCTTTGTAGCCTAGGGTGGCCGTGAACTCCACCTACTACTTCCACCTCAAAACTGCTGGAATGACAGGCATTCATAACTGTGCTGAGCTCATTAGTTACTAAGTGGTGAGAGGGATAATTTGGTTATGTTTTACTAAATGTAAGTATTAACCTCTGAAAAATAATGTTCTAAGTTGTTTTTCCTTAAATGGTTGAATACTTTCACCAAATGCAATGTGTTAACAGTAGCCCTGGTAAGGAATTGGAGGAGTAAAACTTTCTAGAATTTCACTCAAGTCCTACTTTCTGAACTTTATTATTTCCATGGAATACAATTTAAAAATCATTAACCTACATAGCAATAAGTTTTGTCTTGGGAATGAAGTTATGCTAACCGCTATACAAACAACACCTCAATTTTGTATTAGGCAATGGGAATGGGGGGATCCTGTGGAAGGGGCTGGCTAGAGAGATGGTTCAGTGGTTAAGAGTACTGACAGCTCTTCTAGAGGACCCAAGTTTGATTCCCAGTACCCATATTCTACAGTTCACAAATGCCTGTAAACTCCAGTTCCAGGGGATCTGGCTTCCAAAAGCACCACCAGGCCTGACCGATATATTGGCATAAATACCCACATACCACTCTCACAACACCCCCATACCCAATTAAAAATAAATTCGTTTTTAAAAAAGTACAGCTGAATGGTAATGGTTCATGTCTTTAATCCCAGCACTCAGGAGGCAGAAGCAGGTAGATCTCATTGAGTTTGAGTCCAGCCTGGTCTAGGACAGCCACAACTGTAACACAGAGAAACCCTGTCTCTAAAAAACAAAGCAAAACAAAATTTCACATTCCTCTGACACATACTTATGACAGTTAAATAGAATCTGACGAAGTTGAATTCCTGATTTTAACCTGTTAATTATAGGTTGAATGTCCCTAATCTAAACACTTAAAATCTTTAATACACCAAATCCATAATGTTTTTTGGACAGGGTTTCATGTATCCCAGGCTGACCTTAAATTCAGCATGTATCTAAGAATGACCTTAAACTTCTAATATTCTCATCCCTCTACCTTTTGAATGTTGGAATTAAACTATGTGACACCACACTTTGTTTATGCAGAGCTGGGGTTAAAGCATACATGGTAAACACTCTATCAACTGAGTTACATTCCCAGTTTCAGACGTCCAGGAAGCTTTACAAATTTAATTTTTGTATATGTGTTGTGTGCAGACACACATGCATATCCATATTGTATGCTTGTGTGTTTGTACACCAGAGGTAGACTGGTATCTTCGATTGTTCTCTACTTTATATACTGTAACTCTGGGGGTCATCTCTACCTCCCCGGGGAAACCACAAACAGGCCACCACACCTGCTGGGCATTTATGCAGGCACTAAGGATCCAAACTCCAGTCCTCATACTTGTGCAGCAAATGCTTTACCTGGTGAGCCACCCCCTTGCCCTTGAAATAAAACTTCTTGACTATTACTAATATTTCACATTAGAAATGTTCAAATGCTATGCAAATATCAAAATAAACACTTTTGTGTCAAGCATTTCAGACAAAGGATGTCTGACCTTTATCTTACAGTCTCAATATATTTTTGTGATCTTACTGGAACTATTGCCAAGTAAATTTGCTACTGTGGCAATTCATCCCGAGGGAAAGAAAGTATTAGAATCCCTTAGGATCTATATAACATTCTTGGTTTTCCTTAGTTTGAGACAGGGTCTTTCTATGCATCCTAGGTTACCTCAAACGTGGGAGTGATTATCTACATCAGCCTCCTCAGTGCTAGGACTACAGGAGTATGTGCTATCATGTCCAACTAACTTTTGTTTTGGGAACAGGGTTTCTCTGTATAGCCTTGGCTGTCCTAGAACTCACTTTGTAGACCATTTCATAGAGATGTACCTTGCCTCTGTCTCCCACATGCTGGCATTAAAGGCATGCACTACCACTGCCAGACCTCAGTGATCACATAATTTTATAAAGATGGCTTATCAGCTGTTCTGAGAACATTCTTAATGCTCTAAGTGACTTACTGAAGACACTCAACTATGGAAAACAGCCACAACTACAACCTCTGCTGTCTCTATCTTAAACTACAAATTACTCAAGTTAAATTGTATGTATCCCAACATTGAATCACAAGTATTCATAGTGGTGGATGGTAGATTTATAGACACCTCTTTTGACTGAACTACCAGACATTTACTTAAAAAAACAAAAAACAAAAAGACTAAATAAAGCCAGTTATTATCACACATGGGGCCAGCAACATATGACTCTGAAGTTGTACAGACTTCCACATGAGCGCTATAGCACTTATGTGTGTCTGCATGCATACACGAGTTGTGGCCATTGCTAGGAAAACAGTCCAAAGAAATTCCAGATGATTTGGAGAAGTGAGTGAATTAGCATGCATTTCCCATTTTTCAGTTTTTTAGGCTAGAGACCCTTGGGTCTCCAATGGACTCTTCACCATTCCACACCCTTACCCCCATTCAGGCACAGGAACAAACAAGTAGGCTTACATTTAATTAACAAATGGCATAATGGGCATCTGAAGAATTAGATTTAATGCTAACAATGCTAAGGGAAGCCAGGACATGAAAACAACCAAAACACAGCAAGGGCAGAGTAAGAGGCCGGGTGGTGCAGACCTTTGCTCTCAGCACTTGGGGGGGAGGAGGGGCAGGCAGCAGGAGGATGTCTACAAGTACCAGGCCAGTAAGCCAGTGGTCTACATAGTGAGCAATGCTACAAAGTAAGACCTTTCTTTAGAACAAACTAACAAAACAGCAGAATAAATAGTAAATACAAAATGATGTCAGAAGTGGTGGAATCAGCATAATGACAAAGTCCCACTTGTGGCATCCATCGAGACCAATTACAGATGAGGCCTGGATTTGCTAATTGATCTCGATGTTGTTCATAGTCAGACAGTTATACTATTTAACTTAATTAAAATTTAAAATACAAGGCTTTCAGTTTCACTAGAGCAATTCAGTTTTCAAGTGCACAACAATCACATGTGGATAGCACTGTTCATAGATTGGAAAGCACAGGCAAAAATCTTTTCCATTCTGTGTAAAGTTCTATTGGCTAATGCTGCTCTAGAATCATAATCTATAATATTGGATAATCATAATAAATTGGACAATACAAATATTACCTGGAGGGTTAAGCTGGGCTGGATGTTCAACAAGGTTTGTGATTCCAAAATAATCTTCTCTCTTGGGATTTTCCTCTGTACTGAAATTGGAGGAAGAAGAGAAAACAAGATATGTGGGTAGAGATGATATCAAGAGTAGCCTAGAGACACAATGAAAAAATAATCCGTTCTCTATGGGTTCTATACATGTTCTCCATACTAGCCATTCCTAATCTCAATATTAACTCTAATATCCCTGGTAGGCAGCATGTTTACTTTTCCCTATTTATTTTTATGTACATTGGTATTTTGCCTGTGTGTATAGGTGCCAGATCCCTCACACAGATCACTAGAAATGGAGTTACAGTTGTGAGCTGCCATGCAGGTGCTGAGAATTCAATCTGGGTTCTCTGGAGGAGCAGCCAGTACTGTTAACTACAGAGCCATCTCTCCAGTCCCAATCATATTTTGTTAGTAACAATGAGCCACTAAGAAGCACTAATAGACAGTTCTGTTTTTTTTTTTTTTGTTTTGTTTTTTGTTTTTTTTTTAAGATAAAGCTCCTGAAGTCATGTATCAAAAAATTCTCCAAAATAGTTTTTGTCTATGGACACGTTCATGTGTATGTATGCTGTGTGTGTGTACACCCGAGGGGAGGTTGAGTGCCTTTTTCAATGTTCTCCACCTTATTCTTTTCAGGTGATTCCACTCTCAATGAACCTAGACCTTGCTTATTTATTTGGTTAAACTGGCTTGCCAGTAAGTTAGAAGAATCCTCCTGTCCCTGCCCTCCCCACCAGAGCTGGGATTACAGGGACGCCCCATTATATCATGCCTGGCACACATAAGTGCATGCTCTCACACTGGCTGTCTTGGAACTTCCTCTGAAGACAAGGCTGACCTCAAACTCATAGATATCCACCTATCTCTGCCTCCCAAGTGCTGTGATCAAAGGTGTGTGCCACCACTGCCTGGCTTTATTTCAGTTTTTATTTAATGTTCTATATGCATTTATATATGTGTACCGATGTATGTGCTGGTACCTACAGGTCAGAGGAGAGAGTTAGATAGCCTAAAGCCATTATGTGGATGGTGGGAACTGAATCTAGGTTCTCTGAGAGAGCAACAAGTGCTCTTAGTTTCTGAGTCTAACACCTGGCTTTTTAACTACTGAGTTCAGGTTCTAAACCCTGAACAGCAAGTAGTATTTTACCAACTGAGCAAGCTCCTCAGATAATGCTAATAAAGCTTGATTATCATTATTTCACTCATCAATTAAGAACTCTTGCCTTAGATATAGGAATTATAGCTCTGTGAAAGAACACTTAAACCACCAGATTCAATTACTAATACTTAAAAAAAGATGCCAGCAGTGGTAGCACACACCTTTAATCCTAGCACCCAGGAGACAGGGACAGGTGGATGTCTTTGAGTTCCAGGCCAGCCACGGCTAGCTATATAGTGAGACCCTATCTCACTAACTCACCCCCCCACCCTGCCCACAATGGTAGAAATAAAGCCAGTGCACTCCTTTAATCCCAGCATTCGGGATGAGGGTGGTGGTGGTGCGCTGAGGTAGTCAAATCTCTATGAGTTCGAGGCCAAATTGGTTTACAAAGTGAGTTCCAAGACATCCAGAACTGTTATACAGAGAAACCTCAAACCTCATCGCAAAAAACCAAAACCAAACCAAACCAACCAAAAACAAAAAAAGGAATGAAAAGAAATTAGTTATAAAATAAAGTAAGAGGATTACTAGAGAGATGACTCAATGGTTAAGAGCATTTCTGCTTTTCCAGATGACCATTCCTAGCATGACTTGTAAACAGCTATAACTCCAGGTCCAGGGCATCTGACACTTTTCTGGTCTCTACTAGGCAAACATGTAGTGCACATACACACACCTGCAAGGTATTCAGGCAAAACATTGCTGCAGATACCAAAAAAAAAAAAAAAGCAAGCTGCTTGTGGCAATACACACCTAAAACCCCAACACTCCTACCAGATGGGAACTAGAGGAAGGAAATGTGATGTGTAATACAGTGGAAGTAACAAGAAAGATCCCTTCAACAATGGGGGAGAAAAACCTGACTCTAAAAATTGTCCTCTGACCTCTACACACGAGCAGCGGCACATCTCACAGGAGCGTGCGCACACGCGCGCACGCACACGCACACGCACTCTCACAACCCCCTTCCCAACTCTTTTCTTTTCTGTTTTTGGTTTTTTTTTTCTTTTTTGTAGGTTTGGGGATTAAACCTAAGTGCCTTCTACACACTAGGCAAGTGTTCAACTACTGAACTAGATCCCTAGTCCTATAAATGGATCTTTACCAACATGTAATATATATAAAATACATACTAAGAAGAAAATGTAAAACTCTAAAAGGTATCAAAAGAAAACAGGTCCTGAGTTCACCTCTCAGCTCCAAAAAAAAAAAAAAAAAAAAAAAAAAATAAAAAATAAAAAATAAAAAAGTAGGTACATGTTGTAGAGACTCACTCTTGTATGTTTCTAATTCTGGTACAGTAACCCCAAATGTAAAAATAACTCTGGAAAGTTTGAGAATATATGTATGTGCAGTTAACTATTTTCTTTGGATTTAAAGTGTTAATTGATGCACATGTACCATCTTTTTAGTAGGAACTAATAAACTCACAGGTCAAAGCCATTGGGTATGATGTAAGAGTCCCACCACTCAATTTCAGGGATATCGCCTTCCTTTAGCTCCTTCTTAGGAGCAATGAGGGCAAGCCTAGTTGAAGTATGAATGCCTGTTTTTCTAGCAGCCTGTGAAATCTCTGCTTGCAGCTTCTCCAACTGAGCCTAAAAGCAAGGTAAAACAAAACAGGAAGGTAAGTTTGAGAAATGGAAAGTCACAGTTACAAATTTAAAAATACTCTTTGTTAAAATCTTTATACCTAATGCAATGAACTCATAACTTATGAAAGGAATTTTTCTTTAGCTATTTTTTTTTTTCTTTTTTGAGACAGGGTTTCTCTATGTAACAGCCCTGGCTGTCCTGGAATTTCCTTTGCAGACCAGGATGGCCTACAAATCAGTGATTTGCCACCACTGCCCAGCAATTCTGCTTATTTTATTTCTTTGCTCAAATTTATCTACATGCTCACTCTACCTATCTTCCTTTGCTCTATAGTTTGCAGTACGTATGTATTCATTCAACTTTCCCAACTACATAGATTTTCTGTAGTAAATTTTAACTCCAGGCTATCTTTCATCAGAAATCAAGACAATTTTAATTGTTTTTCTCAACTGTCAGTCTATGGGAAAAATTTCTACACAAGCAGAAAGTAGTCAGTAAAAGAAATATGCTAACAACAAATATTTTAGGAATATAGCACTTAAACCAATTACTCATTGTTTTAAGTTATGTATCTAATTCCTAAAAATATGGAAGCTGGCAGTATATTAACTTCTAAATTACCTTTGTCCGTAATCGTTGAGCAATCTTTTCAAATTTGCCCTTGTCATGGAATTTAAAAGTGCGTCTTTGGCGCTGAGAAGGAGCAATTGAAACTCGGGGGTCAAAAAAGGTATTAGATTCCATGTCTTCTGATGGCTTTTCTTTTAGTTGCTGCTTGAACTGCTCCCTCTTTACAGCTCGAATATTTGCCTTTAGGGTGGGCATCCGATGTGTCAGCTCGATCTCCTTGCCCGTTGCATCTACAGTGCGACCTTGTTCATCTAGGATCAGCGGTGTAGGTTTAGTTTGATCTTTTAACTCTACTTTCCTGAAAAAAGTTCACAAAGAAATAAATCCTACATGTAATATTAAAGCAAGCAAAACCCAATGGAAACAAAAGAAACCAGCCTAACCAAGACAACTGTGTAAAGTACTTTTAAGGAAGGCAACCCCATTAGTGCTTAGTAAAATCTGGGTTTACAACATCAAGGTGGGGCTGGAGAATGGCTCAGCAGTTCAGAGTACTTGCTGCTCTAACAATGGGGCTGGGTTTTGTTTTCCAGCATCCTCTTGGGGATCACAACCTCCTGTAATGTGAGTCCTAGGGAATTCAAGGTCCCCTTCTGACCTCTGTGGACACCAAGTACCCATATACTACATAGATACACATGCAGGCAAAACAGTCATACATGCAAAATAAATGAAATCTCAAAACAATAAAAAAATCAGTCTACAAATGGCTGGGGTTATATCTCATTATTGGAGCACTTGCCTATCACATTCAGTCCCTGGGCTCTAACTCTAGCACTGGGGGGAAAAGTCCACAAAAAATAGATCAAACTGAGTATCTGGATACAGAGCATAATCAAATGAAATTAATTCTAAAATAGTGCGAAGAAAACTTTGTTATCTAATCTCATTGTGTTCCTAAAACTCCTTTGGGTGCTGGGAATCAAACCCCAACCCTCTGGAACAGCTGCTGCAAGTGCTCTTAACTTTCTGCCTGCCCCCCTTTTGATATTTTACGAATAATGGTGCTTTTCCTACATGTTATGTGGGTACCAGGAATTGAACCTGTGACCTCTGGAAGAGCAGCCAATGCTTTTACCCACTGAGCCATCTCTCCAGTCCCGACCCCCAGCGCCTTCTGTGTGCTAATCAAATATTCTACTACTGGGATACATCTCTAACATCTGCTCCCAAATTCTTAAATCAATCTTAAACTGAGACAGGGTCTTGCTATGTAGTCCTGGTTAGTCTAGAACTTGTACAACAATTCATATTTACCTCATTCTTCTTGCCTCTCCCTCCTGAGTAATAGAATTGCAGGTATGTGCCGCTAAATCTCACCCAAGTCTAACATCTGGTCTCATTCAATATTGTTTAATGGCTCAAGTTCTTGAGTGGTAAGTCAGAAACCTGATTCTATTCTTACCTTCAATATTAGCTGAAAAATATTATTTTAGTTCTACCAATTATAAACACAACAAATTCTTCAACAAAACCAAAAAATAAATGTAATTGGTGTTTAGATCATATACTTAAAAACGTGAAATGGTAAGAAATTACTTAATGTTTTCTGGGGGGAAAAATACAGTAGCATTCAAGTAAATTACCTTTAATTCACTACTCCTAAAATTTCAGAAGTGATAAGGGATTCTGTGAAAGATACTCACGGTGGAGCTATGCCCATGGCATGGAGATTAGCCAGGCCCACCATGTTGGCATTGCCAATAAGCCCTGGCTTCAAAGCCAGCTGGGCTTGGATTCGGGCTTGTAGTTCAGCTGCTTTCCTTGCCTTCTCAATGGCATCATTCATAAAAGTAGCGGCCTGGGAGGGCTGAATAGTGTTGCCAATTGGAAGTCGCTCTGGTTGGGACGAAGAAGGTGTCTTTGGCTGTAAGACAGAGATGAAAAGAAATACAAGGGTTTGAGATAGATAGGCAAACTGACATATACACATCATGATAGACTATGGTAGGTAAATGTGGTTAGTACTTTCTGGACTCTCATGTGAATGAATGACAACAAATTTTGTGCTAAATATTCTTTTCAGAATAATCTGGACACAATACCTGAGGTGTAGGGGGGCTAATGAAGCTCAGTTGTTTTTTCCTTTCCTCAATTTGTCGTGTTGCTGCCTCCATCATCTGTTTGATCTGTTCTCCAGAGGAAAAAATTAGAAAAGATCAATTTCTTTTATAAATGTTCCCAAATGAAAAAGTATTCAGTTCTAGAGACATAAAAGTTGTCTAAACACACACACACACACACACACACACACACACACACACACACACACACACACACTGCACCTAGACTAGAAAATTTAACAAAGAGCCAGGCAATGGTGGTGCATGCCTTTAATCGCAGCACATGGGAGGCAGAGGCAGGAAGATGATTTTTGAGGCCAATCTGGTCTAACAAGCAAGTTCCAAGACACCCAGAACTTTTACACAGAGAAACCTTGTCTTGGGGGAAAAAAGAAAAGAAAATTTAGCCTATAAGCTTAAGTAGGATGGAGCGACGGCTTAGCAGTTAAGAGAGCATTGGCTGCTCTTCTGAAGGTCCCGAGTATAATTCCCAGCAACCACATGGTGGTGGCTCTCAACCATCTATAATGAGATCTGGTGCCCTCTGCAGGCACATGCAGGCAGAATACTGTATATATGATAAATAAATCTTAAAAAATAAAAATTAAGCACTAGAATTTTTCTATCTCTCCTCCCCACAAGGCTGGACTGGTATGTTAGGTAGTATACACCATTTTGGTGATTGAAACTCAAGACAGTAAATTTAGAACTGTGCCACTTCCTCCTTGTATTACGTTAGATAAGGTATTAATATCTTAACCTCCCAAGAATCTAAAAGGGGGAGAAGCAATGCATGCACATTTCCTACCAAATTACTACATTAGAAGGTGGGCAGGGTTGGAGAGATGGTTAAAAGCTAAAACACCAACTGCTCTTGCAGAGGACCTGAGTTCAGTTCCCAGTACCCACTCAGTGGCTCACAACCATCTCTTCTAGAGAGGTTCTAGAGGATCTGACACTTCTAATTTCCAAAGGCTCCTGCATGCACACGGTATATATTTATATATACATAGGCACATAAAGGCATAAAATATGTATTATTTTTAAAACTTAAGTTTACCAGCCAGGCATGTGGGTACACACCTTTACCTCAGTACTTGGGAGGCAGAGGCAAGCAGATCTCTGAGTATGAGGCCAGTCTCTTCTATACATAGTGAATCACAGGTCAGCCAGGGCTAAGTAGTAAGCCTTGTCTCAAAAAATCACGCTATCAGCTCCTTAAATCTTACTGTAGGTAACCATAGGCAACAGTGCCGGCCTCTTTAGAGGTGTTCCTATAAACCCCTTGTGTCCTAATGAAGTCCAGGAAAAAACTCTAAGCCTCGTGCTATCATTTCATTTAATTTCCCCAATGATGAAGTAGACAATTGGTTAAACAGTGACATACACACTAGGTACTCAATAAATACAATTTCAATACTCCTTAGCTGAACTGTTTCTGACCAAACCGAGGACTGCTGGCATATAAAGAAGGAAATAAAACTTCCCAAAATGGTTAACACTAATTGAAATCAAGATCACAGTGAACATGGACCTATGTGCCATTTGTTTCAGCTCACAAAATCATTTTGCTTCTTTTAACTAACCTGGAGTTTTGTTAGCATGCCAGGGCTTTCTGATGGAGGCCCAGGGATCACCTCTGGCTCCTCTTCAACTTCTTCAAAACGGGGTATTCGCCGCTTCTTTACCCCTGATGATTCCTTTGAAATTTCAGAGTCATCACCAAACACCTCCTAAAGGAACCCAAGATGAAAAAAGTATTGTATCCTTCCCTAGGGGAAAGACGGAAGAACCATCCCGACCCTACGAGCATCCTGTCTTTTTCCCAGGGGAATATGATATAATCTTTCACATAGCTTTGAAAGGGTCTTTTAGACTCTCCACCAACTGGACCATTTCACCCAACTTCATCAATTTCCTACCCCATTCAAGCAAATTTCATCCCCATGTTCTTATAAATGTTCCCATCTCAAGATCTTCGCCAATGCTACTGCCTACATTGAAGTGCTCTTCCTCCAAATCCTTTCCCATAAATCCTTTCTAAAACTCACCTCCTCCAGGAAGTTTTCCTCATATCTCATCCCACTCTGATCAAACTGTTCTTCCACATCCTCTTAAACACTTACAACTTGGTTCATATTAGATTACATTATATTGCTGACACTGTTTGCCAAGTGTTAGGGAATACTTTCTCCCAATTAAAATCTAAGTTCTTCCAGAAAAGAGGCTTTTTCTTTTTTAGTATTCCCCAATAACATTTTCTTCTTATCATACAATGGGAACTCAAATATGTTGACTAATTTGCAAAATGAATTTAATAGGACCAAGAGTGGCCAACTGGAAGGGACAATGGGAAAAAGCAAATGTACACACCGGTGGTAGGCTTTGGGTGACATCCCCTCTTCACTAGGAGGGCTCGTGTTTTGCAAGGACATATCCTCAGCCAGGGGCGAGCGCTTCCTGGAACTCCTACAGTTCAAGAAAAAGGACTCTCCCATAATATATTGTGTGGAGTGGGGCCTTGAATGGACCAAAAATGGGACCCATATCCCATGCTATCTAGGTTATCTCCTTCAAGAAACCATTTCTACTATCCCACCCAATGTTGTCAATTCAATCAGAGCGTGAGCTTGGCACTTACAGTGGCATGTACTATCATAACATAATCTTCACTCTATTGATCTGTATGGTATGTGGACTAATCATTCCTCTTAAGATTAACACAAGTCTGAAATTTTATAATCAGTTCTAACATTATACAAAACTGCTATTCAGGTTTTATAATCTATGGTTGATTTACTGCAACTCCTCACTTCTAATTTGCAGACTGATCTCAGGCAAGGATGTTGTCTGATTTTTCTGATCACCCTATAATGCTGTAAAAACCAAAGGGTATTTGGTTGTATTTCTTGGTCCTGTAACGTGGCCACAGGCTCCAGGCAAGTCACTTATTTTATTTTTTTGTGTCTTAGGACCAGCAACTGATATCCGAGGTATCTAAAGCACTTTTGAGTGAATATGATGGTACAAGCTTGGAATCTTAGCACTCAGGAGGCTGGGTCAAAACCTGACTTTGAGGTCAGTCTGGGCTTGGTGTCAAGATCTTGTCTCAAAAATCCAAAACAAGGGCTGGAGAGACAAGTCATAGGTTAAGAGTGAGTACTCTTTCAAGGACTAGTGTGGTTCCTAGCTCCTATGTAGTGGCTCACAACCACCTGTAACTCAAGCCCCAAGGGATTTGACACCCTCTTCTGACCTTTATGGGCATCTGCATGCATACACATACATAAAAATTTTAAATGAATCTTTAAAAAAAACCCATAAACAAAACAAAAAAAATTCCACAAACAAAAGGAAACATATTAAAGACAAAGACAAGCTGCTCATGGTACACACCTGTAACTCAAGAGCATTCATAGTCCTAGGCAGACAGAGCTAGCTATACAGTAATCTATCACAGAACAAACCAACCAAAAACCCAGGAGAGGCAAAAGGGAGTCTGACAGAGAAATGGGCTCTATTGGGGAACTGAGACAAGAGATCAGCTACTTGACACTGCTCATATGTACAAAGGTCCTGACTACACAGTAACCACAGAATAAGCACTTAGCAGGAAAGAGAGTATTTCTAAGTCTTTCACACATCCCCCTCAGGGAGCCAGTGACCACATACAACAAATGTGGACTATATGGCAGTTAGTTTCAGGCATCTTATCTACAAGTATATTAAATAGAAATCTTTGTTAATGAACAACACTAAGGTCCACAGTCAGGAAGCAGCGGAGACATGATGAAGCACCTTACTAGACCACGGTTCTTACATCAGTTTATAGGTAGTAGTAAAGAGGGAATGATAGAAATGAAACGATGTATGAAAAAAGAAAGGACAAAGCTATCAATTACTTCCTTGGACTATTTCAAATGAATCTTTCTCATAATCAAAAGATGGTGATAATATAAATCCTACCCCATTACTTTAATATCTCAGGCTCCCTCTGGAACACTGGGTGTTCTATTTTATTGCTGTTTTTAATTCTTTATTTGTGGCAGTACTGGGATTGAGCCCAGGATTTTATACATGCTGGGCAAGCACTAAGCACTCTATTACTGAGCTATAACCCTAGCCCCAACACTAGGTGTTGTAATAGTAGATGTGAAAGTGTAAGCAGGTAAGCTGAGCACATTTCTTATTCCAAACACTCCTGAGCTTATTAGATAGTGACTGTAACCTACCTTTAATTCTCGCTTTCTGCTTCTGTCACTGCTAGACTTGGAATGTCTAGAGCTTCGGCCTTCCTCCACAGCCTCAAACAGCTTATCCACAAATCGAAGAGTAGAATCATCAAGAAAAGGTTTCAGATGATCTGAAAAAGGAGGCCACAGATTGAAAAGTAAAAGTATATAGTCCAATACCAAACATGTAATAAACAGCAGACTAGCATAGGAGGGAAAAAGGTTTTCTTCTTCATTTTTAAGATAATTTTATGCCTTGACTACACATGTCACTACATGCTGCATGCCCGAGGAGGACAGTAGATAGCACTGAAGACAGCACTACATCCCTCTGAACTGGAGTTAGACAGCCGTTAGCTGACATGTAAGTGCTAGGAATTGAACCTGGGTCTGCCACAAGAGCAGCCAGTGCTCTTAATCGCTGAGCCATCTCTCCAGCTCAGGGAAAAAACATTGTAAGTTAAGAACTTCCTGGTAGGGAACTACAGAAAAGGTTAAGAGCACACAGTGCTCTTGCAGAGGGCCCAAGTTTGGTACCCAGAATCCACAATGAGCTGCTGAAAACTGCCTATGTCCTCAGGGGAATCTAATCCCTCTGAGGACACCTTCTCTCACACACATAAATTTATCTTCCCTCACATACCCCTCCACAAACTTAAAACCATAAACTGTAGTGGCTCAACAGATGCCTTATCAATTAAGAGCATTGGCTGCTTTTCCAGAGACCTAAGTTTGATTCCCAGGACCCACATGGAGGCTCACAACTGTCTGTTGTAACTTCAGTTTTAGGGGATCTGACTCTTCTAGCTACTTGCACACTTCTGGGGCATATACATAAATGTAAATGAAACACTTATACACATAAGAAATAAAATAAAAATAGCTTCAGACATGATAATATGTCTTTAATTCCAGTACTCAGGAGACAGAGGCCATTTAGGTATAAATAGTGAAATTCTGTCTTCATAACTAAGTAAATAGTTCTCATAATACCCAATTTCTGACATACTTAATGACCCTGATATATGAGGTAAAATGTTCTAATTTTTTTGGAGCATAAAGTAGTATAGCCAGAGAAATTTGCTTAACTTAAGATTCAAAGTTTAAGGTGAGGGCTGAGAAAGTAGCTCACTGGAAGAGTACTTTGCTTGACAGGCACAAAGTCTTGGGTCTAATCCCCAGCATCCTAAAAGATAAGTATCACATCACTTAAACTTTCCCTATACAACAAATCATAGAAGACTACCAGCAAACCCACCTCCCCATCCCTTTTCATGTATCTTATTAGACTTCTACACTCTAAGGTAGCGATCGGATCAGGCTATTTGACTGCACAGTGTTTCCCAAGCAAACTTGACTTAGATGACTTGGGGATGAAGGTCAAAGACTGATTTATTAATGTGACACAAACATTAAAGAGTGAGAAAAAGATTAGTTATTTAAGCTCTTCCCATTATAACAGAAGGAAAAATAAGGAGCGAGGGTATGGCTCAGTTGGTACAGTGTTTGTCTAGGTTCTGGTTTTCTCCATCTCCAGGACTACAAAAGCCACTGTGTGGTACATGCTTAAAATCCCAGGATTCAGATGTAGAGCAGTGGTTCTCAACCTTCCTAATGCTTCAGTGCTTTAATATGGTTCCTCATGTTGTGGTGACCCTAACCATAAAATTATTTCATTGCTACTTCATAAGAGTAATTTTACAACTGTTATGAACTGTAATGTGCAGGATATCTGAAATGTGACCCCTGTGGAGTCGAGACCCACAGGTTGAGAACTACTGATATAGAGAAAAGAGAACCATAAGTCTTAGGCCATCCTCAGCTACATAACAATTTGGAAGCCAGGCTGGGCACCACTAAACCCTGTCTTAAAAAAAAAAAGGGGGGGGGGAGTGGAAGTGAGGAGCGTAGTACACACCTTTAACCCTAGCACTCAGGATGCAGAGGCAGGTGGATCGCTATCAGTTCAAGGCCAGCCTGGTCTACATAGCAAGTTCCAGGCCAGACAAGCCTACACAGGAGATGTTGTCCCAAAAAACAAAACAAAACAAAAAAGGGGGTAGAATGGGGAGCGGTTCACTAGTCTGACCTTCTCTTTGATTTGCCCATAATAATTACACTTTAAGTCAGAAGAATCAGAAAGGTACATACCAGCTGCCTTCTTCTTATCCATGCCCTTCCCCACACAGTTCAATGCTGCTGTGACCACTGTGGGCTCTGAGAAACCCAGCACTCTCTTCACCGTCTTCTCTATCCATGGTTTCAGCTCATCCAGCTCTCGCTTAGACAGAGCCATTTGGGGGGAAAAGGAGAATGATAGCTCAAATGGCAAGAAATATTTCACCTAAAAATAAACCAAGCAAGTGTTAGAGAAAAGGGAAATAAAACAGGAAAGTCAGGATAATAGGAAGGGGTGCTTTCCCCAACCCTATTTTCAACCCCTAGTCTTGTCCCTCCACTTCAGATGAAGTGTTTCCCCAAAAGCCAAGCTGCAAAGCATCAGGAAGCTGTGTCCCATTAGCTTTTCTGCTTCCTGCCCCCACTCATGGTTTCTCTGTGTAACAGCCCTGAATGTTCTAGAACTAACTTTGTAGGCTAGGCTGGCCTCCAACTCAAGAGATCTACCTGCCTCTGCCTCCCAAGTGTTGGGATTAAAGGTGTGTACCACCATCGTCCAGCAACTTTTTTTGGTTTTTGAGATAGGGTCTCATTATGTAGTTCATGAAGAATTCAACACTTGCAATCCTCCTGCCTCTACTTGCCCAGTGAGGGACTATGGGAGTGCACCACTATGTCACCCTCATTTGATGTTTTAATTCTAATTCACTGTCAGTCATCAATGCTATCTGAAGATTAAACAAACTAGGAATAACCTAGTCAAAGGAATGAGTTCAAACTTCCGACCCTGTCATACAAAGGACAAACATAACATTAAAGAGTCAATCTAGAAATTCCAGCACAAAGCAACAAACAAACAAAAGAGAGTCAATCTAGAAGTCAACTTTACTATTCCTTCTCCTCTGCAAGGCACTCTCTAACCTAGCTCTCACCTAACACTTTTTCTAAGATATGCAAAAGAGGGCTTATCCAAGTCAGTCCTCCTGTATCAAAATCTCATAATCCTTAAGAATGCTGTCACAATTCTTTGTAGTTTTATTCATGGTGGTGAGCATTCTATATACCAGTAATTCAATATCATACTTATAGGACTTGTCAGCTGACTTAATGAGAATAAACCCCTAAACTCAGAAAAAGGCTATTCATGTTTTCAAGTCTCTCCCTTCTCACTTTTATTCTTTTTCTTATTAGTTCCAAACTCTCCACACAAACTTCTATTACTTAATTCAAGTTGGTATAAAATTGCAACACTACTCATGCTTACCTTTGGGTAAAAGGTAAATCTTAACTCTCAAACATCCTCACAAGCATAAAGAAAACTTCACTTCTGATTTTCTTTGAAATAGCTGTATAACAATCAAGGAACTGCACTGACCTCAACTCCCCAGGTGACCCTCCCTGAGCACTGCCATGTATTATGGTATGATCTGAGAAGTACTCTTTCAAGATGTTTTAAGACATCTAGATCATACAAGACAGTCATTCCAGCACAAAGGAGGTAAAGACAGGAGAATCAGAGGTTTGGGTCTAGCCTTGGTTGGCTACAGAGTTCAAAGTCACCCTTCTTGGCTACATGAGACCTTGTCATAAGACAGAAAGATGCAGTCTAATTAGCTCCTGCATTCTTAACAGATTAATTCCTCTTAAGATCTGTCACTATGTAGTATTAACAGTGATATATTTGAATAAAGCTGGAAGGCTGTTCCTCAGGGACAAGTTTTGTGAATTATCCTGTTATAGCATTTCTGGACCACAAGCACTAACAAGGGTGGAGAAAAAGCTCACTGAACAGACAGTATAAATACTAAGCACCACCCTTATTTGTCCTTAGGCAATTAAGTTAATCCCCAGAGCCTCAGTTTACTATCTTAGGAAACGGGAACATTTGGCATAGCATCCCATTCAATAAATACCTAAGGACACATACAGCAGTGATCAAGACAGTCAAGAATCCTCAAGTTAATGGGACTTACAACTGACTACAATTGAATTAATAGGCTAGAGAGTAAGCAATCTCAAAATCCAAAGTAATAGTTGAAGCATATTAGCAGGCATTATGTGAGCCCAGGCATTATACTACCAAATGAATGTCTTCAAATTCGACCCGATTCTTCATAAATGTGCAGACGAGCAGTCAACAGATAAAAAAGTTTAAGTTACCAGAGTTGCCCCTAACCAAATGTCCAACCATAACAGCGTGGAGGCGGCAGCGTCGGTGTGGGGGTTGAAGGGAGCAGAGGAAGGCAGGACGCTCTCTTATGAATGAGCAGGTAGCAGAATCCCAGCTTCTGAAGGAATCCCTTACACTGCTTAGCTACAAGCCCTGGTACCCAATGCTTCCATCTCTACCGTCTTTCCAATGGCCCCCGCCCCACCAAGTCCGACCCAAATCCTCACCTCAGGGCAGGTCTGCCCAGCCTGCTCTTCCCGCCCCCGCCCTTTTCCTCCAGCAAGCCCATTCTGACTCGCTCCCCCAAAGGACCGGGCACTCCTCTCAGCCTGCTTCCCGCCGAGCATTCCCGCCCAGTCCTCCACTCGGACTGGGCCATGTCCAGCCACTCGGAGCAAAGGCTATCCTCTCGGGGCGCGGGGCCACTACTCACCTCACAAACTTCAGCCCCTGAGACGGAGCCCGAACGTTACACCGGAACCGGAAACCTTCCAGTGGCCCTACGGCCCGCCGTCGCTACCGCCACAGCCGCCGCCACGCTGCGGCTCCCGCGGCACGTGACCAGGGAAGGCGGGACCACGGCTGCGCAGCCGCGGTACTCTGGGCCGGCGGTGAGGCGCATGCGCAACGGGATGCTAGAGATTAACCGGCTGACTGCCGCGCTGTGAATCTCACATTAATCCAGTCATTACTGCTGGAGCACAAGTCGTTTGGCAGCAGTTTCCCTCGCGTCAAGAGTTAGCGCGCTAAAATTGCAGTAAAGGCGGGGACTTCCACATTCGTGCTCAAAATGTCCTTTCTTGTAAAAAAAAAAAAAAAAAGTTATACTCACTAACATTAACCAACCCCTCAACTTTTTCTCCCTAATCTAACCGCGATGCCAGAGACCATGCAACAGAAAGAAATACACAGTGAAACACCAATGAGACCTGCCTCACTTCCTATCCATGTCCAGCTTTGACTTCATTTTTATGCTTATGAATATCCAATTTCTCCACATTTAGTATTCTGACTGCTTACTCAGGCTCAGAATCTGGACCATTTCCTGGCTTGTCGCTCTCTGCCTTGCGTTGCTCTTTACTCAGAAATCTACAAGATTTGCACTCTGCTCTCCGCGTTTCTGTTCATATTGGCCCAGAGAAACCTTTCTGGCCATCCTATTTAATTTTGATATTTGACACTCTTGATTGTTATTTTCCTTTTACTGTACTTATAGTATAATCTACCATATTCATACAAGTTTACTTAGGCGTAGAGCTTGTTCTGTTACTCTTTTGTTTACTGATATATCTTAAATACTAACACAGTTAAGTACTTAAATACTTGTCTACAGTGTCCCCCACTATACCTCCCCATGCAATACCAAGTTTTTTTGTTTTTTTGTTTTTTTTTTTTTTATTATTAAAGAATGGAAATTCTTCTGGGAAAGGTGGGGGGAGTGGCTATCAGATAAGTTACACCAAAATTCAGTTAGGTAAGCAAAATTATTTCAGGTGTGTTACAGCATGTGCCACCATGCCCAGCTTACGAATATCCAGGTCTCATGTCACCTAGGCTGGCTTCAAACTCAATATGCAGTGGAGGGTGGCCTTGAACTCCTCATGCTCCCACCTTCTTTTTCATTATTTATTTATTCATTGTTTTTTTTTTTGTTTTGTTTTGTGGTTTTTGTTTTCTTGGGGGGTGGGCAGAGTTTCTCTGTGTAGCCCTGGCTGTCCTGGAACTCATTATGTAGACCAGGCTGGCCTCAAATTCAGATATCTGCCTCTGTCTCCTGAATGCTGGCATTAAAGTTATGTGCCACCACCAGGCCTATCTTCATTTTTTTTTTTTTTTTTTTTTTTTTTTTGGTTTTTCCAGACAGGGTTTCTCTGTATTGCTTTGGAGCCTATCCTTGAACTTGCTCTGTAGACCAGGCTGGCCTTGAACTCACAGAGATCTGCTTACCTCTGCCTCCTAAGTGCTGGGACTAAAGGCATGTGCCACCAATGCTTGGCTCCTATCTTCATTTCTTACAGTCCTGAATCACCAAACCCAATTCTCACAATATTTGTTGACCAGGCTGTCCTTTCCCCTTGAATAGCTTTGGAAGCCTTGTCAAAAATCAGATGAAGCAGAGATGTCTGACAATGACCTAAATTGGATTTCAGGGTTCCTTAAGGATGCAGGAGGAAATTGACTCCTAAGAGTTATTTTCAGATCTCTACGTACACACAATGCAAATTTTAAAGAAGTATTTTAAGTCAGTTAACCAGAACTTGGGGTGTAGCTTGGGTATAGCCTAGAGCACAGTTCCGACCCTAGGTGTGATACCCAGAACTACAATATCAACAATCTGACCATGTGAGTTTATTCTGTACTGTTCTGTTCATCCACATCTGTAGCTTATGCCAGTACACCATCTAGTATGTTTTACTATGTTATTCAATGCTCCTGTTATGAAGGGATTCCTATTTTTTCCCTTCTGTTTTCTCCAGATTGGCTTTGAATTCCTGGGCTCAAGTGACCCTTATTCTGCAGTTTGAATAGTTAGGATTAAATTGTGTGTGTCACTGTGCCTGAATCCTTTTGTCATTTCCTAACAGAGGAAACACTTCAGAAAACTTTTGTTTTTCTGAACTTTTTTTGAGATAAGGTTTCTTTGTGTAACAGTCCTGGCTGTCCTAGAACTCACTCTGAAGACCAGACTGGCTTTTAACTGACAGAGGTCCACATGCCTCTACCTCCCAAGTGCTGGGATTAGAGGTATGCACCACCTACCACCGCCAGATCAGAAAATTAATTCATTAAAATTAATTTATTTTTTATTACATATACAATGTTGTCTGAGGGCACCAGATCTCATAATAGATGGTTGTGAGCCACCATGTGGTTGCTGGGAATTGAAGTTAGGACCTCTGGAAGGGCAGTCTGTGCTCTTAACCTCTAATCCATCTCTCCAGCAGCCAGAAAACTTATACAGAGGAATCACAGCCAGTAACTGAGAGATTAATACTTATTTTAAATTCATCTGATTAAATATTGAAAATAAAATCAGTTGCTCTAAAAACATTTCCCATAGAAAATTGAATCTAGATTGTTAAAAAGCACTGAAAATAGACAGGGCACGTTGGCTCAGGTTAATTCCAGCACTTGAGAGGCAGAGGCAGGCAGATTTCGGTGAGCTGAAAAATCACAGTGAAACCCTGTCTCAAAAAAAAAAAAGAAGAAAAAAGAAATTAGGATAATTTAGAAATTTAGAATTACTGGAAATAATTCCAATAGAAAAAATTGGACTGCACTAATCAGAACACATTTTGGGGGAAAATCATTTTATTCTTGAGACACTTCCAGCACTATCATCAAGGACCATTTTGTCAGATTCTTGTAAAATAGCCACAAACAGATGTGTTTGTCTAAAGACTGCACACTGCAGACAGTAGTACTGAGTACTTGAGCTCTGGCAGCCCAGACTTCTCCAGCTTTATTCATATGTAGTGAACGATATGCACAGGTGTTGAGACAAAATGTGGCCCCAGATAACCATCTTGGGGTTGTGCTGGATAGGAATGGGAGCAGTTTGCAGAAGCAACCCATGACCAGCATTCCCAAATGAAGTTACTGTCAGAACAGCTGCCCTCCAGACTGTATTTTGTGATATGCTGGCACTAGGTGGTGTACATGTGAGACTGAGCAAGCTGAGCAACATGTCCATGCTACCCCACCTCGTCACTCAAAAAGCAGGTTTTATTCTGTTCTGTCATGCTATCCTAGCAGGGAAAGTGGTTTTCTTGTTTTCTTTGGTTTTCAAGACAGAATTTCTCTGTAGCTTTGGAGCCTCTGCTGGAACTAGCTCTGTAGACCAGGCTGTCCCTGAACTCACAGAGATCCACCTGCCTTGAATTCAGAGTGCAGTAGGAATATTACTCAAGCCCAGGAGTCTAGGCTACCCTGAATAATGCAGCAAGAATCTCCCTCATAAAGCCAGTCAATAAAGTTTTCATTTTTTAAAAAAAATCTATATTGGTATTTTGCTTGCATGAGGGTCTGGAGTTACAAACAGTTGTGAGCTGCCATGTGGGTGCTGGGAATTGAACCTGTGTCCTCTGGAAGAACAGCCAGCACTCTTGATTGCTGAACCCATCTCTCCAGATCCTAATAAATGTCTATGTAGGTGGGCATTGATCCCCCCCACAAAACAAACAAACAAACAAACAAAACCCTCATGCTATTGGGACATTCTAATTCCCATCTTACTAGAAAATAACTGCATTTTCTGATGAGTCTATCACCAAGACGATATTTTGTAATTTTAGTTTCTGTTGGGGCTGGTAAGATGGCTCAGTGGGTAAATGTGCTTGCCACCAATTCTGGTAACCTGCATTTGAGCCTCAGGACCCACAAGGTGGAAGAGAGCCAGTTCCCAAAAATTGTTCTCTGATTTCCCAATGTGCGCTGTGCTATGTGCACATACAAAACAAATAAATAAATGTAATTTTTAAAAGTTAGTTTTTGGCCTCGAGGTAGTAGCACAAACCTTTAATCCTAGCACTCAGGAGGCAGAGGCAGGGGGATCTCTGTGAGTTTGAGGTCATTTGGTTTACTGAGTTCCAGGGTAGATTCCAAAACTACAGAGAAGACCTGTCTCAAAAAAACAGTTAGTTTTTAGCTGGGAGTGATGGTGCATGCCTTCAATCTTAGCACTTAAGAGACAGAGACAGGCAGATCTCCCAAGTTCCAGGCCAATATGTTGTACATAGTGAGTTCCAGGACAGTCAAGGATGTACAGCGTGGTCCTGTTTAAATTTTTTTTAAAAAAAGTTATTAATGATGCATACAGTGTTCTGCCTGCATGTATGCCTGCAGGCAGAGAGAGGGCACCAGATCTCATTATAGATGGTTGTGAACCACTATGTAGTTGCTGGGAATTGAAGTCAGAACTCAGGACCTTTAGAACAGCCAGTGATCTTAACCTCTGAGCTACTTCTCTCGCGACCCTCCCTCCACCCCCGTGTCTCAATTTTCTAAAAGTTTTTGTCTGGTTGGACGCAGGGAGATTAAGTGTTCAAGACCAGTTAACTGCATATAGAATTTGAGGTTAGTCTGGGCTGCAAGGGATACTGAAACCAAACACCCCAGTAATATAGTTAAATTCTCATTAATATGAATGGTTCAAAGGCTCAAAGTTTTAAAAGTATACGAAAATTAAGAGCAAAAATTTATAAAACTCTTAGAACAGGGTTAGTCTTCACTGGATTTGGCAATGAATTCTTGGATGAGACACCACAAACAAAGGCAACAAAGCAAACTGTACTTCACAGCTATGGAAAACTTCTGTGCACTGAGCTGGGCGTGGTAGCAGATGCCAGCAATCCCCAGTTTGGGGGACTGGGACAGGAGGAAGTTCCAAGCCAGCCAAGGCCATTTCACAACAACAAGCACCAAAAGAAACAATTAATAGAATAAAAAGATTACCCAGAGTGGGTGGCAACATCTGCATGTCAGGTACCTGATGAGAGACTTGGTCACGAGAAAGAAACAAACTCCAACTTGGAGGACAAAAAATAATTTCAGAGGTGGCTAAGGTCTTGAATGCTTCTTCAAGGGAGGTATGTGAATAAGGTGAATAAGCTCATGCGAGGGCTCAGTAGTACCAGCCATTAGAGAAGCCTGTAGCCTCAACTGGAGAGCATACGATTGTACGTTTGAGGCCAGCTTGGGCTACCGAAAACCCTAACTCAAGAATAAAAGTGAAGACTAGAACTCTAGAAACCCAATGTGTTACACCACAAGGGGGCAATGTTTACACACTAACCTTAAAGTCTATCCCTTAACTTCATGCAGAGAGGGTAGTATCCTGGGAGAACACTGCCTAGCCTTCCTGCCTCTTCTACAGGTGCAGGTGTCAATACCTGGATTGAACAGGTTTGATTCTGACACTGTACTTCTCATTCTATTCCAAGCACCTCCACCTTTTTTCCATACTGTTTATTTACTGCTTTGTTTTTCCAAGACAGGGTTTCTTTGTGTAACAATCCGCTGTCCTGGAACTCTTTGTAGACCAGGCTGGCCTAACTCTCAGATCCCCCTGCCTCTGCCTCCTGAGAGCTGGATCAGAGGTGGGTATGACCACGGCCCAGCTCATTCACTGTTTTATCAGCCACCTAGTGCCTTTCCCCCTGAACTCTCTCCCTGAGCCCCTTCAGGAAACTCAAGGACAGAAACAGGAGTTAAGTCTCCTTAGGCTTGTTCTTGGGATTCTTTTGGATAAGGATTTCAGCACTAGTTTAGTTGTTCTGTATTCTAGAATTTAGTAAGAATACTTCTACTCAGAGGGTAGAGGGTAACTTAGTAGAGTCTCATCTGCATTTCTAATGAAACCTGCTTTGGGGCTCATAAAAATTGAGTAGGAAACACAGTCTATTTTTTACAGTTGGAGCTTTTCCTTGCCTCCCCTATTTAAAAGCACAGCACTGTAGCCGGGCGTGGTAGAGCACATCGTTAATGTCATCACTCAGGAGGCAGAGGCAGATGGATCTGCTCGTGTGGGACCAGCCTGGTCTACAGAGTGAGATTCTATGTCAAAAAAACAAAAACAAAAAACCAACAAAATAACCCCTCCCAACAAATAAACAACTAAAAACACCAAACCCAAACAAACAAACAAACAAAAAAAAACGAAAGCAATTTAATCAAATACTAAGTATATTGGCTTACTTAATTTGATGAATATTTGGCTTACATATATGTCTATGTACCCCATGTGTTTCTGGTATCTGTGGGGGTCAGAAAAAGAATCCCCTTGGAACTGGAGTTACAGTTGTGAGCCACCAGATGGGTGCAGACATTGAACCCAGGGTTTCTGAAAGAGCAGACAGTTGCTTAAAAAGCTGAGACATCTCTCCAGCTCCACATTCACTAAAAGCTTATATTTTCTGTTTAAAAAGTGTTCTGCACACAGAGAAACCCTGTCTGTCTTGAAAGACAAAAAAGTTTTGCAAATATGTGTTCTACATACATGCAGAGGTCAGAAGGTGTGGAGAGGTCCCCTGGCCTTGTGAGCCAGCCAGTAGGTGTTAGAAGTAAACCAAGGTCCTCTATAAAGGAACAAGCTCTCTTAATTGCTGAGTCATCTCTGCAACCCCAATATACACATTCTTTTTTTTTTTTTTTGGTCACCACGGTTTCTAGAACTTTTACAAATCTTTATAAACAGAAACTGTACCCATTACATATAACTCCTGATTGGTTCCTCTCCTAGACTGGCAACCAATATTACTGCTCCTATTCCATTTTTTGATTAATTTCTTTTAATAAAAGGGTTCATTGTGGACTGAGATAGCTTCTATATGTTCAAGTTTTCTTGTTCATATGTGATTGAGTTAACTGAAGAGAAAGGTAACAGAAACTGGGGTTGCATAAAGAAGAGTTAGACATAGAATTACTGTGGGCCTTCTATCCACAGGCCTTAGCAGCCCTGCCATGGATCTGCCCGGTTCTTTCGCATCAAGAAGTTAATCTTTCGAGCCATTTCCATGTTGTAGATCCTCCGGCATGTCTCATAGCTCTCCCGCTGGCGGCGGCGGCAGGGCTTCTCGTAGTAGCGCCTTCGCTTTATGACTTCAGTAAGCCCATCAGTAGTGAGGATTCTGTGTAAAGACAAGCAATGAAGTCGGGTGCTGTGGCTCATCACTGTTCTTTACAGTTCACAGCCTATCAGAAGTCAAGGGACAAAAATAACGAGTGCCTGAAAACGTTCAGTGTGCAGAGGTAACGGCGGAGTACTGCCCTCTCCCAGAGGCGCCGGTAAGACCCTGAGGAAAATGCACAGAGCAACCACAGCTCTTGCTCTTGGGGAGCTTACAGTCAGAGCCCTGCTTTTGACCACAGCACACCTGAGATGTGGCTCTCCATGCAGTGCTTTTTAACCACGGGAGCATTTTGGAAACTGCACATGAAGCTGGGTGTGTGAAAGCAAAAGCAAGCAGATTTTTGTGAGTTGGAGGCCAACCAAGGCTACAAAGAGAGACTGTGTCTCAAAAACCAAACCCAAACCCAAACCAAACCAAACCAGAAATGGGTTAAAACACTTGTAATTAAAAGAAAAAAACAAAAACAATAAGCAAAATTGAAGTGTTTCCTATTGATCTTTATATTTAAGAACTGATACGGTGGTGCGTGTCTATCAGTCCAGGACTTGGGAGACTGATGTAAGAGGATCTCAAGTTTCAGATCAGCCTTGGCAACTTACATCCGGCTTTAAAATAAGTAAATAAATAAAAGGGGTATAGTTCAGTAGTAGAGCACTTGCCCCACAAGTATGAACCCAGGTTTAGAGGGAATTTTTTTTTTTTGACACAATGGAAGTCTGAGTAATATTGGGGGTCTACCTAAATGTAGGCCCTCATTACATCAGTAATACTAATGAGAGCATTATAATAGCCTCACTCGGGCTGGAGAGATGGCTCAGCAGTTAAGAACACTGCTTGTTCTTCCAAATATCCTGAGTTCAATTCCCAGCAACTGCATGGAGGCTCACAACCACCTGTAATGAGATCTGGTGCTCTCTTCTGGCATACAGGCACGCATGCAGGCAGAACATTGTATACATAATAAGTACATAAATCTTAAAAAAGAAAAAAACTCAGCCATCTTGAAAAAAAATAATTTCACTCACCATTTTCCAATGTATAAGGAACACCAATCATGTAGCTTTGTGTGAACATGAGTGTGTGTGAGGTGTGTGTGTGTGTGTGTGTGTGTGTGTGTGTGTGTGTGTGTGTGTGTGTGTGTGTGTGGGTGCTTGGGGAATCTAGGGATCAACTCCAGGAATTATTTCTCAGGTCCATCCACCTTACATTTATGGAGTGTGTATGTGTCCTACATGTGCTTTTGAGACAGGCTCTCTCATTGGCCTGGAGGGCACCCAATTATTGGGCCAGACTGAACAGATTTACTTAGACAATTGGGGGTGGGGGAGCTGGGTGAGGGTTCTCAACCAGAAAATAGAAACCAAAAAGATGAGGTGCACTGAAGAAATCATCTCAATATCCAGGCATTTATTTTTCCTTAGTGTTGGAGGTGAAACCCAGAGTACTGATAAGTGTGGTGACGCACGTCTTTAATCCTAGCACCTTTGAGGCAGAGGCAGTCGGATCTCTGTGAGTTCAAAGCCAGCCTGGTCTATAAGTGCAAGTTCCAGGACAGCCAGGACTGTTCCGCACAGAAACACTGACTCGAAAACAAAACAAACAAACAAACAAAAAAAGAAGTATGGGGCTTGGGATGTAACTCAGCTGGTAGAATGCTTGCCTAGCATGAAAGGAGCCCTGGGTTTGATCTTGGGAACCACATAACCCAATTGTACATCTGTCATTTGCCAGCCCTTGGAAAGTAGGGGCGGTAGTTCAAAACCATACACGGCCAGCGTAGGATACAGGAAACCCTATCCCCCTACCCCTCCCAACCCAATCAAGTGAACAAATCCAAAAGAACTCAAGAAGTAATTGATAGCAAAAGGGCTGTGGGTGTAGTTTAGTGGTAGAGTGCTTGCCTATCTTATATGCAAGGCCCTGGCTCTAGTTGAGGGGGTGGGGGTGGGGTAAGCAACTTACAAAAGTGGAGGATATAGCTCAACAGTAGCACTTTGGGGAAGGTGTTACTAGTACTGCTTCTGTTTGCAAAGGTAGTTCAAGGACTAGCACATGAAGAGCTTAGTGTAAACAGATCAGCTTGGAGTTCTGGTGCCTGGCAACCTTACATGAAGGGGAAACCAGCTGCCAGTTTTAGTAAAATTCAACTGATTATGTAAAAGGAGCTGCACTGCTTACAAGGGGAAGCTGGAGGTGGCAGAGCCACATGTCAGTGTAGCCAGCCTACGTCAACCAGTGTGTACACAGAAGGAGACCAGAAGCTGGCCATCAGGAGGAAAAGGGGTCAACCGGGCATGCTTCCAGTGTGCTCGTCTTTCCTAGTTTGGGGGCCAGCGAATCACACAAGGCTTCCTAGCAACCCTGCTCTCCATAGCCTCATCTGAGGGCTCCAATGAGCCCCTGGTTATATAACAGGCATTTCGTAGCGGTCCCTCTGGACAGACACATAGGCTTTTTCCTTTGTAAGGCTCCCCCTGTGCTACCAACATAGTAAAGGTTTAAACGCCTCTTTGTCCTCTCACTTTTGCGGCTATTGTAATCAGATCACAAAACAAGCGACTAAGATAAGAGAAGACTAGAGTGAGACAGGTACATAGAAAAGGTGACCAAAAGGAAAAACATTAAAGAACAGCCGAGGGAAAGAGAATCGCTAAGTCAGGAAAGACAGCACTTAGATGGCAAGAAGGACCAGGCACCCCCCGGGCCTCCAAATGTGAGCTTGCACACTCTTGCCTAGAAAATACCCTAGGAGCAAAGCATTTGCTCACTGCCCCCACCATTAAGCTAAAATATAATTTATAAGACATTTTCTGTAACATTATTTTTAGATTAAAAAAAATAGAAATGCAGCTTCTTTGCAAATATATATTTAGACTAAAAGTGTAGTTGTTGCTTTTGAGACAGTATCTTAAGTGTCTCAGGCTGGCCTCTTAATATGTATCCAAGATTAACCTTCCATTTCTTACTTTCCTGTCCTAGCTTTCTTGTGCTGATTGGGATTATAAACATGCCACCCTAACCAGTCTACTATTTTTTGTTTTGGTTTGGTTTTTCGAGACAGTGTTTCTCTGTGTAGCCCTGACTGTCCTGGAACTTGCTGTAGAGACCAGTCTGGCCTTAAACTCACAGAGATCTGCCTGCCTCTGCCTCCCAAGTGCTGGGATTAAAGTCCTGGGAGACCTTTGTCTGGTACCAGTTTATTTTTAAAATGCAGCTTTCTGAAGAGTGACTTTAAACTGCCAATACATCCTCCACACTGTTCTCCAAGCCACACAGTTTCAAGGTCATAAGGAAGCCTAAAAGAAGTTAAACTTCAGGGTCTAAGTCCAAGGGCCACAATTTCTTCACTTACTCTTCTAAACACCTCTCTAACTGAAGTCTTCCTTGTTCTATGGAATCTCTCTCCTTCCTTCCTTTCTTGCTCCCTTCCTGGTAGTCTCATGTAGCCTAGCTTTGCCTCAAGCTTGCCATATAACTAACTTGATACTCCATACAACCAAGGCTAACTTTATACTCTTGCCTCACCTCCGAATGCCAGGGTTACAGGCACTGACCACAAGGCATTTTCTATGGTTTTGCTGACCAAGTGCCTTTCTACCAAGTGAGCTATATCCCCAGATCATATGTTTTTCTTTCTAGTCAATATAAACCACCCCCTCAAACTTGTAATTTCTTTGGTGTTTTAATAACTGAAGAAAAAAGTACTTTATGCCTTTTTTATTTTATGGAACTGGGGGAGGGGGGAGGGTGTTGGTCTGTGCAGCTCAAGCCTGAGATTCTCCTGCCTCAGCACTGCAAACATAAGTCACAACCCCCAACTGCTTTGTATTTATTTGTCTATTTACTTATTTATTTTCTCAAGGAAACAGATTTTTAGGCTGGGGATGCAGCTCAAAACTGGTGCTTCCCTGGCATATATGGAGTTCCATCCCCAGAGCCGCAGAGGAGGTGTGCATGGAAGAGAGAACACAGGTCTATAACCCCAGATTTAAAGGGCAAGAGGATCAGGAGCTAAGGTTATTCTTGGTTATATGGTAAATTTGAGGCCAACCTGGGCTACATAAGACTCTATTCCCCTAAAAAAGAAAAAAATCAAGATTCCTTAGAATAAGATCTGAAATAACACCAGGCCAGGTGGTAGACAGTATCCACATAGCAGCTACTTTTTAAAAAAAAATTTTTAAAAGAAAAGGATACCAGATCTCACTATAGATGGTTGTGAGCCATGTGGTCGCTGCGAATTGAACTCAGGACCTCTGGAAGAACGGCAGTACTCTTAACCACTGAGACATCTCTCTAGCCCTCACAGCATCTACTTTTAAGATTATTATTTTATGTGTGTAAGGGTTTCTCTATAGCTTTGGAGCCTGTCCTGAAACTCGCTCTGTATACCTGACTGGTCTCGAATTCACAGAGGTCCACCTGCCTCTGCCTCTGCCTCCTGAGTGCTGGGACTAAAGACCTGCGACACCACCGCCCGGCTATACTTTATTTCTTTTATGTTTGCTTTATAATCTTGAAAGTAGAAATGAAGAATACATTTTATCACACAAAAAGGCAGTAAATGCTGCTGCTGAAAATGAGCAATATGTGAAACAGTGGAGGCTGGGTTGCAGGGCACTGCTGTCCACATAAGACAACCCTCTCTTCAGAGCAACCTTCACATTACAATACAGCCCAAGGAAATGAGGAAAACTGCTACAAAGACAAGCATGGGGGCACACATGCCAGCACTCAATCTACGACAAAGCAAAGCAAGAGCTGGAGGGATGGCTCCCTGGTGTCTAGCACTCATGTCAGCAGCTCACAACTTCCCTGAACTCTCTAGTTCCCAGGGGGCGCTAATGCTTCTGGCCTCTAACACACCTGCACCTAAGCGCACATGCCCACATACATGCAAGTAATTAAAACAGAAACTGTAAACGAGGCATGCCAGCCTAGGGAAACCTAAAAGAACTAGAACAGTGTGGTACCAGTAGGACTACGATCTATCCCAGTCTAGTGTTCAAATACCTTCTTATGGAGTCCCTCCTTTCCAGTTATGTCATTTTTTAAGTGCATGTATGTATGTATGTGTATATTTTTGTTTATGTCACCTGTGTGGGTATCTGCAGAGGGCAGAAGAGATTATCAGATCCTTGATATCAGTTGTGGGCACTGGGAACCAAACTTGGATCCACTGAAAGAGCAGCAAACACTTTTTTACCATGGAGCCATCTCTCCAGACCTTAGCTATATACTTTTCTTTATTCTGTAACCCTCCTTTGAACTTGTAATGCCTTCTCATCTTGATCTTGTTTCTCCAAGAATAAAATCAGAATTCATCTTTTTTAAGTGGGCACATAAGTAGTAGAGGACAAATAATCTCAGACCTTGGAAGATAGAGGCAGGAGGATCAGGAGTCAAGTTTATGCTTAGCTATACTGCCCATTCTACACCAGCCTAAGCTACGTGCGATGAACAAAATCACAAAGGAAATGATTCCAGTATACCCCCTCACTTCACAGAAACAGTCTCAGCTATTTTTCACACACTATGCCTCGTCTTGTTGTTCATTTCCTTTCTAGCTCTCTTTTTTGAAACGGGGAGGTCAACTGAGATAAGAGTCTAGTCATGTAGCCTACATTGTTCTCAAATTCTTTCTGCCCCCACCTCCCAGGTGCTGAAATATAGACATGCACAAGCAGGCACAGACTTATGGGCTCTTTCCAAAATCTCAGAGAGAATTCAGGTTCATCAAGGGATGGCGACTGCTGGCTAAATAAACCCCAACAAGTAATAGTAAATTGAGGTGCTAAAAAGAGTCCAGAGCCTAAACACTGGGTTAGGACCAGTCTGAGAACAGTTTGTGAGGGGGTAAACTAAGAGAGGGATAACCCTACAAGCCAAACTCTGATTCTTTTTACCTGGTCAGGGTCCTGTATGCACCTTCAACATTCCCCTCCTGAACCATCACAGTCCTGGCAATGAACTTCAGGTGTTTAGCCATGGCCTTCCTTTCAAATCTTCATTCTTCAGGACCTACAGACTGGACAAGAAGCATGGAAACCGGAAAATAAGTAAGAAAATGAAGCCAGTATCACACATTACCATAGGTAGTTTTATTAAATCTGGAAATAGAGCTTGCTCAGGAACTCATGGAACCAGGTAGGAGTTCGAATCTTAGAAAGTGCAAGTTGGTCTGAAGAGATGGCTCGGAGGTTAAGACGTCCCAGGTTTGATTCCTAGCACCCATACGGTGGCTCACAACCATCTATCTGTAACTCCAGTCCAGAGGACCCAATGTTCTTTTCTGGCTTCTGTGGTGTACACACATACATGCAAGCAAAATACTCATACACGTAAAATAATGTAAGTAATTTTAAAAGGCGGGCGGTGGTGACACACGCCTTTAATCCCAGCCCTCAGGAAGCAAATGCAGGAGGATCGCTGTGAATTGAGGCCAGCCTGGTCTACATTACAAGTCCCAGAACTACAAAAGCACTCTCAACACTGAAAAACGTGTAGTTTGAAAAATTGGGTTTTCTCTGCGAGTCTTCGTCCGCCTCTAGGGACCAAGAAGCCACGCAAAGTCCTGTCCTCCCGCCACACGCATTTTGCCCAGTCCCCCTGCCATTCACTTACCTACGGTGTCCGCTCTCAGGACTCCCGGACGCTTCGGACCGGAAGCGGAAGCTACGGAATCCCCGAGGCGGGACGAAGCCGGCTGAAGGGCACTGACTGCTGCGGAAGCCGTGCAGTCTGTCCTTCGAAAGTTCGCTTCTGAGCGCAGGCGCTGATCTATGCCTGACAAAGTCAATGACAGCGTCCTCGCCTTCCTATGGAGTCGCGGTCCTTGGGTCTGCGAGAAGGTCAGCCGGATCTGTATCTCTAATCCCGCTAAACCTTTAACTAGATCTGAGCGATTTCGTTTTCTGGGTGGGAAATGGGAAGCGTGAGATAGTTCTCTATTTTAAGAACAGATCCTGGCAGTGGTGGCACAAGCCTTTGGTCCCAGCGCTCGGGAGTCAGAGGCAGGCGGATCTCTGTGAGTTCAAGGGCAGCCTTGTCTACAAAGCTACACTGAGAAACACTGTCTCAAAAAACCAAAAAGGACAGATCTTTTCTCCGGGTGAAAAACAGATCCACACCCTTTATCAGCCTAAAAGCTAAGAAAAAGAAATTACGTAGTGTGAGTTTCCCATTTCGTCATCCATCTAAGCCATTTCAGTAAATAAAATGGAATAACTAAAGAAATGGGGAATGGCTGTTTTTGTTTAATGCCAACGTTGTCATTTGTTGCCTTGTAAGATCCGGAAGAAACTTCTCTTTTTTATTTCTTCTACACTGTCTTGACAATCTTATGTGTATGCTATCCCCCATATATACATCCCATGTACGATTGTTTACATGGGTTCAGAAGTAATGAAAGTAGAAAACCTCCCCACAAATCACACAGATGCATCTTCATCTGTTATTTCTTTTGAAAATTTGTTTTTATGCGTATGTATGTGTGCCTGAATGTATGTATATGCACCATGTGCGTGTAGGAGCCCATGAAAGATAGGAGAGATGTTGGATCCCTGGAACTGGAGTTAACAGGTGGATACTGGGAACTGAATGTTCTTAACCACTGGACCATCTATCCAGAACATTATTAGTTAGTAGGTACTCAGGCGAAACTTAAGCTTGCCTCATAGTAAGTCAAATCCAAAGTACCAAAATGAAGCTACACTGGGACAATATTATGTTTGTCAACAAACTTTTAGTTGAATATATAGCCTCTGCCAGGCATTGTTGATACCATTCTGGTGTCTCTTGTGCTACTGAAAGACAGTATCTGAACACAAATTTTGACTGGGTAGCATATAATAAGTGCAAAATTAATCATATGAACAGGCACATAATACGGTGAAAGGAGTTTAGTTTCTATTCATATTCTGAGATCCAGTTATTCAAACTAGGAGCCTGCACTTTTTTATATTAATAAAACTATTGGAGTGCTATCATGTTTATTTGTTGATTGTGTATGACTAGTTTGGGCTCCAATGGTAGTGCTGGGTAGAAGAAATGAGGATGGGGGCTGGAGAGATGGACGGTTGTGAGCCATCATGTGGTTGCTGGGAATTAAACTTAGGACCTCTGGAAGACCAGCTAGTGTTCTTAACAGTGGAGCCATCTCTCCAGCCCCATATCTGGGTTTTCTACAACAGCAAAAAAGTGTTCTTAACTGCTGAGCCAACTTTTCCACCCCTTTGTTAATTTTTTTTTTTTTTTTTAAACTGGATCAAAAAAAAAATCAATGTAGCCAGGTGATGGTGGCATGCACCTTTAATCCCAGCACTTGGGAGGAAGAGGCATGTGCATGTCTGTGAGTTCAAGGCCAGCCTGACCTACAAGAGCTAGTTCCAGGACAGGCTCTCCAAAGCCACAGAGAAACTCTGTCTCAGAAAACAGAAAGAAAGAAACAAAAAATTGTTTAATGTGTATGGGTGTTTTGTCTGCGTTTATGCCTGATGTCCAGGGAGGCCAAAAAAAGGCATCAGTTTCTGGATTTGCAGATGCTATGAGCCACCATATGGGTGCTGGGAATTTAACCTGGGTCCTCCGAAATAACTATCAGAGCTGTTAACCTCTGAGCCTTCTGTCCAACCTCAGTGCCCCCAAGTTTTAAGCCTAGTTATGGAGAAAAATGTTGGCATCATATATTTCACTAACAAAAGAGGAGAGTAATTAATTTTGTGTACTCAGGCTCAAACCCATGCTCATGTATTTGTGTCATAGCATATAGAGGTCAGAGAACAACTTGCCAAAATTTTTTCTCTCCTTATACCAGGTTGGTTCCATGGTTTGAACTCAGGTCTTCAGGCATGGTGGTGGCAGGGGCCTTTACTCACTGAACTATCTTACCAGGCCTTTTATTTTAAAGACAGGTGTGTATATGTTTACATGCCCATGTATGAATGTATGTGCAGATATATGTACAGGTGCATGTTCTTGTGCATGCCATTCCAGAAGAGGTCATTAGATTCCTCAGAGCTGTATAGGTATTTGTTA
Organism: Cricetiscus sungorus; assembly: GCA_030556225.1. NCBI lineage: Eukaryota > Metazoa > Chordata > Mammalia > Rodentia > Cricetidae > Cricetiscus > Cricetiscus sungorus. The sequence goes on from JANBXA010000141.1 coordinate 1,888,275, forward strand.
TGTGCCCATGCCTGGCTTATTGGCCTACTCTAGTCCTCATGATTAGATAGAAACTGCTCTTGACCCCCTATTCATCTCTCCAGTGCTCCACACTTGTTTGTAAAACAGTCTAAGCTGGTTTGGAAGAATGACCTTCAACTTTTGATCCTCCTGCCTCTCTTCTCAAGTGCTAAGATTACACACCACCATACCCAGTGTTATGGGGTGCTAGGTATCTTAGCCAAGGCTTGGTGAATACTTAGCAAGTCCTTTACAGAGCTATAAAAGGCTAAAATTTTAATGAATTGCTTTTGTTTGTTTTTTCAAAACAGGGTTTCTTTGTGAAGCCCTGGCTAACCTGGAACCCACTATGTAGAACAGGCTGGCTTTAGACTCAGAGATCTGCTTGCCTTGGCCTTAAGTTTATGAGTGTTTTGCCTGCATGTATGTTCACAGTAGGCATGTCTGGTGCCCAAGGAGGTCAGAAGAGGATATCAGATTCAGGACATCAGGTACCTTGCAACTGGAATACAAAGGGTTCTGAGCCACCATGTGGGTGCTGGAAACTAAACCTTGATCTTCTGCACGAGTGCTCTTAATTGCTGAGCCATTTCTCTAGCCCTCAATAATTAAAAAATAACAAAAATATTTGTTTAGTGTATGCATATATGCCTACATGGGTGTGTGCATATGCGGAGGCCAGAGGACAACTTGTGGGAGTTGATTCCCTCCTTGCACTGTGTGGAACCCAGGTATGAAACTCAATAAGGCTTGCCTACAAGAGTCTTTAGATAAAGGCCTTGAGCATGTTGCTGGCCCCTTAGTAATTTTTGTATATGTAGTATATAACTAAAACTCCCCAGCAAAAACATATACATTTAGTGTACCTTCTTAGGGCAAATGTTAGAACAGGAAATGAAGATTTAGCATTTATCTAAATTGAGGAAATAATAAAGGCAATAAAAAATGCAAAGTTAACATAATTGGATATATGTAAGGAAAAGCTAAGACTAGCGTCCTGGAGAACGCCCACACTCTGGGGTAGGTGGAAACAGGGCCATTAAGAAACCTAGAAAGTGCTGCCAGTTGGGTAAGAGGAGAGTTGGGACTGTGTAGTCACAAGATCTAAGGTAGGACAGTTTCAGAAGGCAGCATTGTGTCAAGTGATACAGTGCCCAACCTTTGTGAAGGTATCTGGGTTTCATGTGATTAGGTGGAAGGTATATTATAAAACACTGTAGGCTCATTTTGTGGGCTCATGAGTTACTTTGGAAGGTGCAACAAAATGAAAGTGTGTAAACTGGGCTGCCAGCAATTAACTACAGTGGTGATGAGATATTGGAAAAACCACTCTGAGGAATTATGGAGCATACTCGGGATGTGGGCTACTAGAGCATTTGCCTAGCATGCACGGGGACCAGAGTTCAGTCCCTAGTACTGAGTGAGAGTGGAACTGGGGAAGAACTCTTGAGCAAAGAAGAGAAAGAGGATATGTAGGCTTAAGCAATATTTTCAGTAAGCCAATAACTGATGGCACAGGGAAGTAATTATTATGGATAGCAAATATAAATTACAAAATTTTCACAAATAAAAGGAAATACAAGGGGCTAGAGAGGTGGCTCAGCTGTTAAGAGCACTTGCTGTTCTTGTAGAGGACCTGTGTTCAGTTCCCAGCACCTATATGGTGGCCCACAAACCTCTATAATTCCAGTTCCAGGGAATCCAGTGTCTCCTTCTGCCCTCTTTAGGTACCAGGCATACATGTGGTACACATACATACATACAGCCAAATAATCATACACATTAAAAAACAATTAAACAAGGGGCTTGAACACTGGCTCAGCAGTTGAGAGCACTGGCTGCTCTTCCAGAGGACCTGGGTTCAACTTCCAGCACCCACGTGGCAGCTCAAAACTGTCTGTGGATCCATTTCTGGGGATCTGACACCCTCATATAGACATACATGCAGGCAAAACACAAATGCACTAAAATAAAAATAAGTAAGTAAATAAAACAAGCCTGGCATGGTGGTTCATGCCTACTTTAACCACAGCACTCAGGAGGCAGAGGCAGGCCTGGTCTAGGTAGCAAGTTTTAGGCCAATCAGGGCTACATAATGAGACCCTGTCTCCTAAAAGAAAAATATATATACACAATCTGGCAAAATCATACATTGAGCTAAAAGTGGTGTTTCACATCTGTAATTCCTGGGGCACCAGAATCACCTTGATTTCCAGGCCAGCCTGACCTACACAAATAAGGTTTTGCCTTAGAAAGGAGGTCATATTTTCTGATATAAAGGGAGATGATTTATTTCCCAGCAATGGGAAACCTGACTGGTGAGAAGTGTGCTGAGCAGCTAAGCAATGACTAAGATGACAGAATTAACTGATGCACTGGAAAGGCTGAGATTGAGAGAGGACATGTTTGTTTGTTTGTTTGTTTGTTAGGAACTGGGACAAATACGAAAGATATAGACACAGAGAAGGGTTGAGAACCATCCATTCATGGACTTCACTCAGTAACACCTGAGTAGCTTTCCTTTGCCTAGCATACGCATTTAGCACTTATCAGTGTAGGGATTATGGCCCAGAGTCTGAGTCCCCCTATCCTAACCTCAACAATTGTAGGGCACTGTGCCCTCTTCAGAACTGGCACCCCAGTGGCTGTTTTGACTTTTGCTCTTCTGGAGGCAGCAGAAGGTTACGTAGACATTTACCCCCAAGCATTGACAGCTCCCATCAAAGCAGTGCTGGGTCAGAGCAGAAGAACCTGCTTGTCTGGCCAGATGGAAGATTCCACAGGGAGACAAAGGGAAACGTACTAGTTTCTGAGTGTGAACAGAAGAAACAAGCAAACAAACAAACAAACAAACCTACCTGAGCTGTGAACTTGTAAGTGCCCCAAGGGTGTCCCCCAGGGAAGCAGCAGCTACAGGGCCCCCGCACACTCGTGCATTCACAAACACTTCTGTCCTACCTTCTTTTCAGAAGCCCAGTGGGTAAGATTTATGGTATTTGATGCTGAAAGTTTTCTATTTACCACAGTCAGCAAAGTGTTTAGGTTAAAAAAAAAAAAAAAAAAAGTCTTTAATCAGAAAGGATTTATTTTTCCTCACCACAAATACATCAAAAGTAAAAAAAAAAAAAAAAAAAAAAAAAATACACATAAACATATATTTACACGAACTGGAAAGTGGAGGACAGGTGTAAAGCCTGGGTCAGGGGCTAAGGAGCAGGGGCCACCGCAGGATGGCTGGTTTTCTGTGGCTCTGAGTGCGCTGCTGTCGTCATCTCTCTGACTGTGGTAGGTAGGACAGGGGGACAGACGGTGCAGCTCCAGTCTAATGGCAGGCTTACTGGCAAACTGTGGCAACAAGGCCCCTCTCCAGACAGTTTCTTCAGCTCACCAGGGATGACAGGAGACAGTGTAGTTGGTGGAACTGGAGTGTCTGGGGCAGAGTGGCTGAAGGACTGCCCTCCTTTCTGGAGGACGAGGATGACACCAATGCTGGCCCCATCGCCGGAGGAACTGTGCACAGAGGTGGAGCCTTGGGAGCCGAGGGGAGGGTTACAAATTGGAGTGCTATGAATCCAGGTGAGGTTCATAGACGGCCATTCTGTGAGATGCCAAGGCTGCTTTGGTTTCAAAACTAAATGTCCTAGCTGTGTTTGGCCCATCTTCTCCATGAGAGGTGCAGGAGAGGAAGCAGCTGAGTCACTGTGGTGGCTTGGGAGGTGCTAGAGAGTAGGGAAAGAAGAAAAGCAACCGTTAAGAAAGCTTACACTTAGTTTGGACCTTTCCTATCCTTGAGAACTCATTGTGCAGTGCAAACACACACTGTTTTGTGCAACAGGTATGTTCTTGCCAGGTGATGATTAAGTAAAAATTTTAGCAATCAAGTAATGCTTCCACTTATTCAACAAACAGTTGAGGGGACTCTGTATAACACGTGATATTAGGCTATTAAAAATGGACAAGAGAAAACAACCCTACAGTTCTCACTACTTACAATGATTCCTGTTCAGTTTCTTTAAAGTACTTTTTTGTGGTGTTAAAAGAATCAAACCCATGGCCTGCTATGTGGCAGGAAAGCATTCTAATAACCTGAGCCCCAGCCCGAGAAGTGTAAGTGAATTAAAGTCCTAGTTTCTATATTGGAAATCCTCATTTTCCATGTTTAGTTCTTCACGAAGCATGATCCTGTTATTTTTCAGTCAATTCTTTTCACATCATTAAAAGCTATAGTTGACTCCAAATCAATAGAGAAACCCTGTCTTGAAAAAACTAAACAAAACTATAGCTGACTTAGTTGGACATGGTGGGTGGCACTCGCCTTAAACTCAAGCACTCAGGAGGCTGAGGCAGGTGGATCTCTGTGAGCTCCAGGACAGCTGGAGCTACAGAGAAACCCTGTCTTTAAACAAAACAAAGAAACCCACTATAGACTCTTAAGGCTTAGCCAAGGACTCACAGGAGTCAAAAGATGGATAGGGGAAGGGTTTGGAGGGGTGCAAAGAGGAAAGGATTTGTAGAGAACTGAGGAATCTTCCTGTGTGAGTCATTTGGCCAGAAAGCAGGTAAGTCTCAACAGGGTTAAATTTCGTGGGATCCCAACAAAATACAATCAACATCTAGGTTAAATCTAAAAATTACAGTAATGTATAGAGTTAGGCATTCCCTTCCCTTGGGGAGAAAAAAAAAAAGACTTAAAGAAAATGAGACACATTTCTCCATGTATAGTCCATTTCTTGATTTGTCTACCATCTCTCCCTTGGTTTTTAGGTTCTTACCTTGTTTATCTGATGCTCGCTACCTCCTAAGGATGACTTCTGGACAGATATATGAGGAAACCAAGTCTTTAACATCCCTTCCACTTGAAGCAAGGTTCCTAGATAACGTTCTCTGTGGAAAAAAAGGATAATTATAAAAATCATTATGTATGACTTTTAGAAGTACAAGCCTCCCTCAATAAGATACTGAGGAGAGGAAAAAAGAAATAGGGAAACTTACCCCATCTGAGGCTTCCGCAAAACACCCACTATACGCTGGATCCGGTCCATGGCCACACTCTGCTGGAAGCTACTCAATCCTAGGGAGAAAGAAAGAGGGTGATCAGAGAGGGTGTGGGATGAAGCTCAGTGCCAAAGAGCTTGCGTAGGGTACACAAGGCACTAGGTTCACTTCCCAGCATGAAGTGGTGGAGACTGAGGCAAATGTAAAGGCAAAGGTAGATAAAGGTTAAAAATGGATTCACCCAGGGAATTAAGTTACAGATGCCCAGGTCCCAAAGAGACATTTAAGAAACGTACATTTCACACAATACACACAGGAAGGCTAGCAACCCCACCCCCACCCCTCCTCCCCACCCCCACCTCAAGAAATGTAATCAAGCAAGTTATTACCTCTATCGAAGCGGCCCATTTTTAGTCCGTTCAGTAGGTCTGTAAGGGGCCGTATGAACCCTTGGAGTTCTTTACACTGTGGGAAAACAACACAAAGAGTAAGGGGCCAGCAGTGGTTTTTCTTCTGGCTTGTATCTGACAGCCAATACCAATGAGTGTCTGACACTGCACTACTGTCTCCTGCTTTCTCTTACCTTTTGAGCAAAAAGCAGGTCTCCCTCTGTGGTACATCCCTGGGTGTGTAGACTGGTCTCCAGTTCACCGTCTCTGGATCCTTTGACCCTAGATCCTCGCTGTTCCAGATGAGATGCTGTATGTTGGTTACTAGAAACCCTGGGTCGATGTCTGCATCGGATAGGACCTGGACTGGGCCGGGAACCTCCCCTTTGCCCAACAGCGTCTGGCCTGAGCCCATGGGAGCCTTTGCCCTCCCTCTCAGTATCAGAGGGGAAGCTAAAGTCACTGTTCACAGGGGATGTAGAAAATGACGAGGAGAGGGAGGAGGAGGAATAAGAAGAAACGCTAGATGGAGAATCCATAGGTCCAGGAGCAGGGGCTGAAGAGCAGCTCCCGTAGTACCAAAGATCAGATCCTGCAACTGAAAAGCAAAGCGAGGGAGTTTGAAATCAGAGTCAAAGGATCAGGAAAGGGACTGGGAGACTGGGGTGTTCTGAACAGGGTAACTCTTTTTTTCCCGTTCTCTACAGAAACAAGAAAAACTAAAAACCAAACAAACTTGCTTTCCCACCCCCATTCAAAATCCAGACCGCCGGCCCACGCAGAGCTCTTGACCCCACACAGCCTTTCTTCCCGTGGGTTCAGAGTGAACACCCGACTTTACACCTTCCCCTCCTTCTGCTGTTCTGGGCTGTTCCCTGCCAGACCTCATAGTGAGCTTATCGACCTAAAAAGCCACCCGCTGATCTGCGTACCAGAATCCACTTAAGGTCCCTACGGGTGCCGCCCCCACGAACACCCATCTCTACAGCTTTCGCATCTCTCACCGTCAGGTGCCCTGCGCCGGTCAGTCTACGGTCGCGCCTTCCAAGTGATGCAATTCCTCCCAACACCCAGATCTGCGGTCTCACAAGCCCACTCCCTCCGCCGGGGTCAGTCTTCCGGAGCGCTCCGCTCTCGTCTGCTCACCTGGGTCTGTCGGCTCTGCCCCGGTCGGTGTCCAGCTCCTTCAACGACTGTGCCGGTCTAGCCGACCCACCTCCGCCTCACTCTGTGGGTACCGCCCCTTCCCCCTCCCAGACACGTGCGACTCTGCACGTGCCTCCCCCTGCGTACACAGACCTTGTGCTCTCATTGGATAGCTTGCCGGCAACACGTGACTCTAGATACAGGCATTCACAGCCCATTTGCTACAGCATGCGGGGGCTCGGCCAATAGGGAGGTAGCCAAGTGGTGATTGGCTGAAAGGGAAGCAGTCGATGCTCCGCCCGTACATGCGGCTCCTCCGGTGATAAAAAGGAGGATGGAAAAAAGTGAAAATGAAGGAAGGGGCGGAAAAGGGTGGAGCTCGTAGCCTTAAATAGGACGGCGCCGCGCGGGAGACTGCGCGGCTGGAGTATGCAGAGCGAGACCGTGCCACGGAGGCGGTGCCTCGGGACGTGGGCCCCTCTGAGCGCCTCCGCGCACGGGCGCAGCACGTGGGAGCCCTCAGCAACTCGTGTCCGCAACGTGTGTGACAACGGACGTGTGACGCCGGGCATCCGTTCCCTTGTCGGCGGCTCGCCCTCGTGACTCCCCACTCTTCCATCCTCCCCTACTCAGTCTCCTAGTTGGGTGCCTCCTGCCCTGCTGGGCGAGGAGGGTGGGGACTGCAGCCGGAACACCGCGTCCTCTCCGGGGCTCCCGCCGCGGCTTCTCCAGCCGGTTCTTACATAACCTGCCATGCACGTTACCATCTCAGATGCCAGCCCGCCAAGACTCTAGGGGTCAAAGCTGAAATCGTCCCTGACTTTTCTGCCCCGGGCTCTCCGGACCCTTCAATTCAGAATTTTCTGATTCTCAGCACAGGGAACAGAACAGAGTAAAGTAGATCTTTGGTCCAGAAGGTTATGGATTTATCTGGCTCCAGTTTATTTGATCGTTTGAGAAGACTGAAAAGAAATCGAGGAAGGAAAAGAGGAAGTCCAGAGTCACCGACAAACGTTAACATCCGTTTCACCATGCCATAGTTACAATGAAGAGCAGGACCTTGTAGGTTGGACAACAGAGGGATCGCAAGGGGGCACTCTAGTGCTGATTAGGGTAGGGAGAACAGAGACTTAAATTTTTTTATTGCATATTTTTACTAAAAAAAAAGTTGGACAGGGAATAAGTCGGGGTTTGGAGAATGAGTGATTATTTAGATATATTCTAATACGTTTTACTTATATTTAGCAATGTGGTATGGTTATTTTAGAAAAAGAAAAGACGGTTCTAAATTAAACCTCAGCACTGTTTCCCCAAACAGTTTCAAGATAATGTCAAATAAAATATAATTAAGCAGAGTGTGATGGCTCATTCCTGTAATCCTAGGGGTTGTACGCAGGACATCGATTCAAGACCAGTCCGAGCCACACGGGACTGTTAGGGAAAAAAAAGTTACAGGCTCAGAATAAACATGTTATCTGTGAGTATTCTCCTTTCTACCCCAAACTTTAGGTTTATTTACAGGATATGATTCCTTCTAATTAATTGACATCTAATTCAAGTTGCTGTGGTTTTTTGAGGTTTTGTTTTTTTTTTTTTTTTCCCGAGACAGGGTTTCTCTGTGTAGTCCTGTCTGCCCTGGAGGAACTCTCTTTGTGTACCAGGCTGGCCTGGAACTCAGATCCGCTTGCCTCTGCCTCCTGAGTGCTGGGCAAGCACCACTACACTGGTTTCTAATTATCTTTCTTATCTGCCCTTCATGCCTCCCAAGTTTTGGTGTACACGTTGGTGTTGACTTTAGAACAGACTATCATTAAGAAGTAGACAAAACTATTTTTTTATTTTTCATCCAACTTCTTGCCACACTCTAGTCTGAAGAGTCATAGCAGCCTTCTCTCACCTGGAGGGAGGGGAATAAAAACAGGATCAGGTGAGTAACTTGCTGTTTAAGAGGACACACTGCTTTTTGTTTTGTTTTTCAACATAGGCTTTTTGTGCAGCCCTGGCTGTTCTGGAACTAGATCTGTGAACCAGGCTGGCTTCAAACTCACAGAGATCTGTCTGTCTGTGCCTCCCAAGTGTTCAAGTGTTGGGATTAAAAGCATGTGCCACCACCGACAATTGACAATTGGCCTGCTATCCATGAACTCATGTCAGATGGTTCCCAAATCCCTGTAACTCCCATACCCGAAGGTGTGGTGCCTATGGCCCACTAAGCACCCGCTCGTGTATACATACCTCTCCTCTAGACATACGCATAATTAAAAACATAAATCTAAGAAACAACAAGAGGCCATCTCTATGCAAACCCCACAGATTTCATGTTTTGAGAGGGAGTCAACATTCTTTGTTGAGAAAGATGGGTCCCTCTCATGCCTCCTTCCTCCTGCTAAACTTTGTCTTTTGGCTCTACAGGGCTGTAAGGCACACCCAATTTGACCTCTGGCATCTGACATAACTTCAAACATGGCCAGAATGGAATCAGCCTTGATTTTTTTCCAGGCTTGTTGGAAGCTTGGAAAATGCTTCTCCATTCAGCCCACCTCTCTCCTAGGAGGTCTTGAAAGTCCTAGGAGATCAGAATATTTAAAAAAAAAAAATGACATCAGAAAAGTCTTTGCTTCAACCTATTCCAAATTTCTTCAAGATTAGAAAATTACATATTTTTAAATGTGATCCAACTTCTTTCCTTAAGCATAGGAGGCCTGAGCAGGTTGGTAAGAATTATTTCATAGCACTCCCTCCAAAGCCAGTGGCTGTCCTCTTACCTTCTACATAAAATGCATTCCCCCTTGAAGGAGGGTCCATAAGAGAAGACAGGACACAGAACTCTGCAGGCTGGACATGGCATCATTCTGATCTGGACTCTGCTAAAACACCCCCCCCACACACACACAACAGGTCATTGTCACCCTTCCTAGGAGCTCCCATTCCCCATCCAGGAAGATAGCCACCCCTTTACACGAATCCCATTCCTCCTTATCTCTGGTCTCTAAGGAGATTCAGCTTCCACCCCAGCATTGTAAAGAATTCTTCCTACTTGGGAGGCCACACTCTGAATGACATCCCATGTTTCATCTTTTGTGTTCATGAATTGGAGCTAGTCACTGTGGTAGGTGCTTTGGGGGGTTATAAATAAGACATAGCTCCTTGCTTAAGAGGGGGTTACCATCTATAGAGAACCTACTATACATTTTTAAATGTGTGGGATATTTACTGTCAGACTTTGCTTGCCAATCCTACTGGTTCCTCCCATTTGTGTTCAACTGCATGTAGGCTGCTTTTTAGTCCCTTTACCCTTTATAGCCAGTGGTGTTCCTTTTTTTAAAAAAAAAAATTCATGCTTTAAGATGGGTCTATTATTTATGACATTTCCTCATAATGTTCATCATCACACACCCCACCATAGAGATGAAAACCAGATTCTTGCAAATGCCAATGAGCTACATTCCCAATTCTTCTCTCCTCTTTTATTTTTTTTTTTTCAGACAGGGTCTTTCTACATAGCTGTGGCTTTCCTCGTACTCACTCTGTAGACCAGGTTAGACTGGAATTCACAGAGATCTTCCTGCCTCTGCCTCCTGAGTGCTGAGATTAAAAGCATGCACCACTACACGTACCTTTCTTATTTTTTGAGATAGGTTTTAGGCTCTTGGTAGCTTTTGATTGATTATATCAAGCTTTCTCTTCCAGTCCCTATAACGCAAAATTGGCTGTCTGCCTGCCTCTTTCAATTTCCTTGGTTGATTGCTAGTCCTCTACTGACTTAGTCATTGGCCTTTCTACATTCACAACTATAACTTTGCCCTTAGGTATCTACTCCTGATCTAGCTCAGCTGCCTTCAGAACACCCACACAGGACTATAAAAATGATCACTTCCTTTTTAAGCCACTCTGGCCTCCAATAGTTCCCATTTTAGTCAACCATTTCCCCAAACATGTTTATTAGATTTTGTTTCATGTGTACATGTCGGTGTGTGTATGTGAGCACATGTGTAGAGGTCAGAGGACAACATGAAGGAGTGAGTTTATTCTTTCCATTACGTGGGTCCTGGGGATTAAACTTAGATCATCTTGGTGGCAAACATCTTTACCTTCTGAGCCATCTCTCTGGTACTCTCCAACATGGTTAAAGTCTGTAAGTTATTTTAACTCTCCATTATAGAATTATCACTGAAAAGACACATTTTCCTCTAACTTTATTTTTCTGCTCTCAATTTATACGCCACTCTCCTAGTCCAGCCCTTTAGCTGGTTTTTCTGGGATAGTGTAAACTTTTCCACTATGCATCTCCCATATAGTCAGATGAAGAGTTTTCCTAAATTTCCATCTCACTGCTCAAAAAAGTTTTTTAAGACAGAGTCTATGTAGATCTGGATGTCTGCTGTGTAGAGCAAACTGGCCTGGAACTCACAGAGATCCGCCTGCCTCTGCCTCTAGAGTGCTGAGATTAAAGGCGTGCCACCATGGTGTCTTGCTGTATCATTCAGGCTGGTGTTGCTTCCATCAAGCATCCCCACAGATGGCATATTTAGAGTTTTTCTCTTCATCACCCACTCCTGCAAGGAGGCCTGTCCCCCAACCCCACACAGCGATAACTTTATTCTTCAATTTCAGCCCAACCCTTGTACATATTTTTTATGTATGCTGTTCCCCTCTGTAAACTTTTCTTCTGTCATACCCTAGTCACCAAATATAACGATTTGTTCTGCTCCCTTCCCTCTGCCACTTTCACTCCTGCAGTAACTATTCTTTCTAATTTTGTTTGTCCTTTTAGAACACCTAAGGAGCAAAAGCTGTCTTAGTCTTAAGTGGTATCAAAAACAAAATCTGGACTGGCTCAGCAGGTAAAAGCATGTGCCACTCAAGCCTGACAAACTGACTCCCCAAAGTTGTCTTCTGGCCTCCACACATGTGATGTGGCACAAGTGTGATTCCTGTCCTGCTGGTTGGTTGACACAAACTAGAGTGACCTGGGAAGAGGGAACCTCATCCGAGGAATTGTCTTCATCAGATTGGATTGTGGGAATATCATCGGGGGAATTTCCTTGATTAATGATTGATATGGAACGGACCAGCCTGCTGTGGGCCAGTGATATAAAATGCAAGCTGAACAAGCCATGGAAGCTAGCCAGTAAGCAGTGCACCTCCAAAGTCTACGCTTCTGCCCCTGGCTCCATTTCCTGCCCTGATTCCTTCAATGATGATGATATGTGACCTGGTAGCTGTAAGATGAAACAAACCCTTTGCCCCCCAAGTCATTTCTGCCAGTGTTTTATCACAACAAATGAAAATCAAAACAGAATACCTACATGGAAGTATTAATTATTTGGTTCTCCCCTCTACCAAACCCACCCTCTGTTCATTCAAGATCACTAGGCCTGGGATCTGCCAGGCTAAGAGATGTCTTATCTCCCTGCTCCTTAATCCCCATTTGACTCACTGTTTCTGTTGTCACTGGTGTCATGGTTACAGGATTCTGATGGTCCACAAGTTCTGTATGAAGACTGATAGTAGTCTCTACTGCTTCTGTTGTTACCTCCTTCTCCAACCTGTTCTGACCTCAGTAGGATTGGGAAACAGTTATCATTTCTTCCATCTAATATCCCCACAGATGCTCTACTATGGTTTTTCATCTTTTCCTTCAAGCACCACATGACTAAAATTTAAGATCAGGGATTATCTGAGCCCAGTGCTAGCATGGATTATGTATGTATTCCATTCAACAAGTCCCTTGATTTCATGTGTTAATAAGCCTAGGTTCTGGTTTCCTTCTCCCACCTATAGTTAACAGGTCTGTTTGGGACCTACATCCTAGTTTCTACCTACCAGGTTTTCTTGTTTTCTTTTTTTCCTGAGACAGTCTTACTAAATAATCCTGGCTGGATTAGAACTTGCTATGTAGACCAGACTGACTTCCTGCCTGTGCATCACAAGTGCTGGGATTATAGGAGTAAACTACCATTCCCGTCCCCAATTTTTATATTTTATTTACTTATTTATTTGAGACAGGGTTTCTCTGTGGCTTTGGAGGCTGTCCTGGAACTAGCTCTTGTAGACCATGCTGGTCTCGAACTCACAAGAGATCCACCTGCCTCTGCCTCCCGAGTGCTGGGATTAAAGGCATGCACCACCACTGCCCGGCCCCAGCTCCAATTTTCATTCTTGCTAATCAGTTCCATTTCTGATTGACAGTTATCCTGACCCTCTTAGATAGAGAAGTCAGTCACTCACCAACCTATCCTCTGATTCAAACATGGAGTAATCAACAGTGAAGTTCGCACTGAAGTCATCTAGAGAAATAAAAGGGGAAGAAATTGCTCAGAATACTTTACCTTACCTAAATCATAAACTGTGTTGGTAGAAACAACTTCTAGTTATTTTTAGTGTTAACAATGTTTGTGAGTTGGAGCTGGAAGATGGCTTTAGCAGTTAAGAGCATGTATTTCTCTTTCAGAGGACCTGAGTTTAATTTCTAGGATCCATACTGAGCAGTTTTCAGACTCTCATAACTCCAGCTTCAGTGGGATTTGATACCTCTGATCTCCATAGCAACTCCACTCATGTACAAGTACACACCCCTCCAATATAGATAATTTAAAATACTAATGAAAACTAAATCTTTTTTGTTTTTGGAGACAGGGATTTCTCTGTTTAACAGCCTCAGCTGTTAAATTATGTATACATTTATGTTGTCAATCTAGTGTCTAGTTACAAATTGGAAAATTTCCAAATCATCCCAAACATTTTCCAAAGAGTATAAATATAATGAATTTAAGGGGCTGAAGAGACAGCTTAGAGGTTAAGAGCACTGGCTGCTCTTGCAGAGGATCTGGTTTCAGTTCCCAGCAACGACCAGTTGGCCCACAATCATCTGGAACTCCAGTTGCTCTCTTCTGACCTCTGTAGGCACCAGGCATACGCATGGTGCACAGACATACATGCAGGCAAAATATTCATACACATAAATTTTTAGTTAAAAAAATTTAGTTTAAAAAAAAAAATCACAAGCTTGAGGAAAAAATACCAAAAGTCTTGATAGGTTCTGCTCACAGCCAAAATTTTGTCTGACCCTCTTGTTCTATTGCAAAGTGAAGGGCAATCCTTTGAATTAAATATTACCCAAATCTCTTCCTACCCCACTAAGAGTGAGAGCCTTTCTCATACGCACCATAATTAGGGGTAATTGTGTGATAATAATATACCACTTCATAGTATTCACTCTCTTGCAGCTCTTCTTCCTCCTCGTATTCCTGTCCTGCAGGGACAAGAGCTACAGGTTAAAAGCATCTGGAGCTCCTTAGCAACAGCACACATGGAGTTGATCCCAGGTCTCCTAGTTTTTTGTTTTTTGTTTTTTTTTTCTTTCTGACTCCTCTCCAGAGGTCTCATCTCCCTGCCCCTGGTCCTCCAAACCCACCCAGTCTTCTGACTCCCAGCTTACTCCTAGTTCTACTTTCAGTGTGGAACTCTCAGGACCGAAAGCAGATCCTTTCACATACTCTAAGCCCCAAGAGAGATGTAAACCCTTTATAAGTGGAAGTCAGAGACCAGAAATGTAGAAAATCATATACATTCCTTGTGCTCCCAAATTTTTTATGCTTGGAGGAGATCTCATCAGCATCTCTCACACAAACGCTAACAATCTCAGGCTTTTAGATTTGGGTTCACTTCTGGTCCATTTATATACCCCCCCCAACCCCACTTTTTTTTTTTTTTTTTTTTTTTTTTTGGGACGGGGCTTTCTACTTAGCCCTGGTTGTCTTGAACCTCACTGTGTAACCTTGAACTTACAGAGATCTGCCTCCCAAATGCTAGGATTAAAGGCAGAACCACCACACCCAGCCTCACATCCCCTTCCTTAAAATGAGTCAGCTGGACCATGACCCATCATAGCATTTCTTCCCCTCCAAAACTAAAAATGTGTGGCATTGATAATTGAATCCAGAATTCTAGGCCTTCTGCTAAACACATCCCACCAACCCCAAACTGAGGACACAGGATTTAAAGGAAAGGGAAACAATGAGGCACACCTGGCAGACTGGAGAACAAAGAAGGGAAGGAGACAAGCTACTCTTGGGACTCTGTCCCTGAAGGCAGCCAGGCCTATAAGCCAATTCATATTTGTGTCTTTTTAAGACAGTGGTTCAGAGTTCTAACCAGTTTAGAACTCATAGAGATCCTCCTGTCTCTACCTTTATAATGCTGGGATTAAAGGAGTAAGCAATCACACCCAGCGTGGTTTTGTTTTTTGATATAGGGGGCATTTATTTCCTTGAGACAGGCTTTCTCTGTGTAGGCCTGGGTGTTCTGGAACTTGTTTTGGAGAGCAGGCTGGCCTGAATTCAGATTTGCCTGCCTTTGCCTGAGTGCTGGAACTAAAATTGTGAGCCACCATGCCTGGCTGAGGGGGGCCTACTTTGAATCTGGGGCTAGTCAGGAACTCACTGGGTAGTCGAGATGGACCTTGAATTTTTGGTCCTTTCCGCTCTATGTCTTAAGAGCTGGAGCATGTGGCATCAAGCTTGACTTTCGTACCTATGTCTTTGCTAATAGTTTTTTGTTTTGATTTTTCCTCCTCTTGTACTTTGTGGGAAGGAGCTGCTCTGGCTTCTCTCACTAGTCCTACTCCCTGGCTTCTAAGAGCCCACCTCTTTCCTTCACTGTTCCTCACAGCTTTTGCGGTGACAGTAACAGAGACCTGAGCTTGGTCTTGCTGAAGGACTGTTTGGGACTGTTCTCTGACAGGACTTCGCTCTGCTTTCCCTGTGCTTTTCCTGGCTCCACCTTCCACATCTCTACTTTGCCCCCAACCCTGGACTCCAGCAGCTGAGAAAGCACCACCACTGCCCACTGGCATGCCCACTTACCTTCTCTTTATATCTTTTCTCTCATTCAGTTTATAAAGAACTGCTAGGAAAGCTAGGGGTCAGAAGTAGACTTACCCAGGATGAGTGGTACAGCAAGGAGGGCTATAAAGAAGACATCCATTCTGGATTTGGCACTATCGCTGTGAAAGTAAAAAGAGGAAATTGCACTGTTTCCCACAGCACTTACCCCGCCTCCCCCTCTGCTGTGAAGCTGGGAGGGAGCAGGGATTCTTCTCCCAAGGGACAGAACTCTCCGCCTACTTGTTCAGTAGATCTGTTTTATAGCTGCTGGACTGAGAGGCATGCTTGTCTGATGGATGCAAACTTGTTACTCTTGGACAGCCCCTAGCCCTAGATTGGGACTTCTACTACTGGGATCAAAGTTTATCCTTCCTCCCTCTCTCCCTCCTTCCCTCCCAATCCCCATAAAAGTGGGTTTTTTGTTTTGGTTTGGTTTTGGGTTTTTGTTTTGTTTTGTTTGGTTTGGTTTGGTTTTTCAAGACAGGGTTTCTCTGTAGCTTTGGAGGCTGTCCTAGTCTCGAACTCACTGAGATCCTCCTGTCTCTGCCTGAGAGTGCTGGTGTGCACCATCACCCTCCTACTTGCAATCCTTAATGTACCATTTACCATTGCCATGCACAGTTGTTCTTTACTCATAATCTCTTTTGTCACTGTGGGAATGATGAGAGGAAGGGCTGAAGACTTTTTCTAGACAGTAAATAAATTGTGCCTCTTCTCTGCCTGTCTTGGCTATGGAGGATGGGCGTGATGTTTATGAACCATTGTTTGACTCCCAGATCTCCTTCTGCATTGCTGCTGATAAAAATCTCATAGCTGTCAGGTCCAAAGGAAGCTCCAATTTCCCCACCTCCAAAAGGCAGTTCATATATCCAGAAATGAGCTCATCCTGGACTATAGGAGTATTTCTGGAAGTTAGATAAAAAGCCAGCATTCCACAGGAACTTGTGAAACTGGTTCCCATATAACAAATGGAGTCATTTCCCTTCCCCCTGTCAGAAGGGACACATGGCTACCGGTGGCACCTATCAGTTTATCAAATCCTATGCTGGCCTCCAAGCACCCTCAGTATCACAAGAACCTGCTACACATTTCAAAGTCCACACTACCATTGTAGCTTTTCTCACCTCCTCTACACCGTACTCTCACCAGCGCATGGACTCCCCACCCCACACCGACTCATTCTTAGAGCCCAGCTATTCTCACTACCCGTGGCATTTCCTAATCTCATCATGCTTGCTCTATTCTCTACCCCACTATTTTCCCTTCTTCTTGCAGACAGCCCTGGCCATGTCTAGTCTGCTTGCCATGTTCTGTTCACTTCTTTCTTTCTCTTTTCAGAATTCTTCCAGATGCCTCTGGGACCTTAACCATCCAATGGTGTGCTCAAGCTGGCAGTTTCTTTACTGTACTCCCTTGAATACAATAGCCAAATCCACTTACTTCTCTCCACTTTGTGTTGACCTCACCCCTTCCCCCAACTCTTTGGACACAGGATGGAAGAAGAGAGGAATTAAATACCATCTTTTCCTTTTCTAGGTGCCACACCTGTCTCCCACTTTCAGACACATGGCACCTTCCCTATCATACTGTCTGCTCTGGTATTTCCTATTTTCATTCAGTTCAATTCAGAAGTAATAGCATATTTATTAGACATAATGAACTAAGTTTAGTCTTATAGGCAATTGAGACCTTACAGACAAGACAATTAAAAAAAACAAACCAGTGCTAGGTGTGGTGTTGTGGCCCTTTGATGCCACCATTTGGGAGGCAGAGGCTGGTTGACCTCTGTGAGTTTGAGGCCACACTTGTCTACAGAGTGACTTCTAGGATAGCCAGGGCTGTATAGAGAAATCCTGTTGCAAAAACCCCAAACCAAACAAAACCAACCAAATAAACAAAAAAAAAACCACATACGTACTCCAAACCAAAACAAATAAATATTAGATGTCAGATGACATATGACTACAAAAATGATTCCAGACGATTATTTACCTACATTTTGACATAAACCTATGAGCTTTGTTAATTTTGTAAAACAAAGTATAAAGCAAATACATGAAGAAAGTAAAGTACATTTAAAATCCCACGTACAGTGGGTATGGTGGTGCATGACTTTAATCCTAGCACTTGGGAGGCAGAGGCAGTTGGATCTCTGTGAGTTCAAGGCCAGCTTGCTTTACAAAGTGAGTTCCAGGACAGGCCTCTAAAGCTACATAGAGAAACCCTGTCTCAAAACAGCAATCAATCAACCAAAGAAAAAAACAACCAAACAAAATCATTTCCAGGAAGCCCGATTTTCTTCAAACAATTTCGTAGTTTGTTGTTGCTTTGATTACATTCTCAAAAACAGTTTTCAGGTATGATCCCATTGTAGGATTCCTTTGCTTAGGCATCCCCTAAGGACCAGTCTGTCCTCAGACAAATGATGATTCGTTCTAATTCGAACCCCCCTCCCCATCTTGAGGAAAAGACACCACTCAAGTTTATTTTTGAGAATATAAATAGAGGAAGTATGACATCAAAGGAACTAAGCAGCTGGGGGGGGGCGGGAGGGAGTGTCATTTCCCCTCTTTCCCATTGCTCTAGTTCCTTTTTGACTCCTAGATTCTTTCTACACATTTCCCCAACATTTCTCTCCTGGTTCTTCTTGCTTCTCTGCTTCTGTCATTGCAGAATACAGGCGAAGTCTTCATTTGAGACAGACTGTACTACATAATTCCCATACGAGGCTGCTCCAAGAGCTCCAAATTTTAAGCCCAACTTTGATCCCTTAGGGTGCTTCTCTGGGTTATTTCCTTTAATTCAAGTAAGAACAATGCCTGTCTCTATCCTTCTACAATCCCTATCCTAGGCTCTTTTTTTTAATCTGTCTCTAGATTCAAAAGGGATCTTTCCCCGCCAAAGATCTTCTAGAAATAAGTAGGGTTGTTATCACCCTTCTCCACAGTAATGAAAAGAAACCGTCGCCAAGGCACAGCAAATCCAGGAATCCTTGCCCTGATTGGGCCCAGTCCCGACCCACTCTTCTGGAGCCACGCCCAGCACCCCTGCACCAAGTGAAGGGCCCTGAGGATCGAGAGACTACAATTCCCAGAAGGCCGTGCTATCGCGACCCCGGCTCTGTGGTTCCGCCCCATCAAGTATTCATTGGCCTTCCGGGGGTGGGGATTAGATGGGAGGTGGCCATGGGGCAGCGACCGGGGGTTGTTCCCTCTTCGGCTTCCGTAGACGAGGTCGGGCGGACCTTCGTCCGGGGTTTCGGTGACCCCCCTTCCCCTTCCCCGGGGTCCGGGGGTGACATTGCACCGCGCCCCTCCTGGGGTTGCGTCGCAGCCCCACGCGGACTACCCCCCGGCGCGCTATTCCCATTCGCCTCCCTTGGCCAGGGCTTCCCGCCCCCAGCTGTCCAGTCATGGGGGCTGCTGTGTTTTTCGGATGCACCTTCGTCGCATTCGGCCCAGCCTTCGCCCTTTTCCTGATCACTGTGGCAGGAGACCCTCTTCGGGTTATCATCCTGGTCGCCGGGTGAGTAGCGAATGGTGGAGACGGGGCCAAGCGTAGAGAAAATGATTCGGAAAGGGCTGGAGGGACTGGGGTGAGCTTGGGAGCCTGAATTGGGGAACAGAAGTAGGAAAAGGTTGAACAGGGTCAAATCTTGGTCTAGGCGGTTTTCCGCAGTCGGCTTCCGCCTTCCAGGGATTTCACAGATTACTCCCGTAGTCCTCCGGGCAACGTCAGAGAAGGCCCAAGGCCGAGACCAGTGAGGGGGCTGTGCTGACCTCAGCCAGCTGAGAACCCAGGAATGGATACTTTGCCCGTCCGTCCGAGCCCACACACTTTGACTCTCATCTTACTGTAGACTAACCAGATTTCTTCCCTTTCGGCTGCTTGCAGATTCCTACAGATGAGTCTGTTGGTGAAGACACTTATCCTATGTGGTCCCTGTCTTCTGACCATCCGGAAGTCTAACTTCCACTTTTCATGCTGCAGCCTTGGCTGGTTCTCTCCTTGATTTTTCTGGCTGCCGCTATCCTTGCCTCTCTCATTGCCCTTGTGTTTTCTCAGAGCCTTTTTCTGGCTGGTCTCCCTGCTCTTGGCCTCTGTGGTCTGGTTCATCTTGGTCCATGTGACAGACCGGTCAGATGCCCGGCTCCAGTATGGCCTCCTGATATTTGGTGCTGCTGTTTCTGTCCTTCTACAGGAAGTGTTCCGATTTGCCTACTACAAACTCCTTAAGTAAGGACAAAGGGTGGTCTGGAAGGGAGAGGGGACAGTGGTGTGCATTGTGGGAAGTGGAGCAGCCCTTGCATGGTGGTTGGAGTACGGTCATTAAAGGTAAAGGAACATCCCTGCCCTAATATTTCCTCTCTTTTATCCCAGGAAGGCAGATGAGGGCTTAGCATCACTGAGTGAGGACGGAAGATCACCCATTTCCATCCGCCAGATGGCCTATGGTGAGCCAAGGGAGAGGGACCAGAGGAGGGAGCTGAACACCCCTTCCTCCCTTTCAGGGTTATCTAGACATCCACATGTGCTAAGTATTTTTCTTCATACTTGACATCCAAGGAGAGGCGGTCTGGAGGGAGAGTAGGTATGGTAGAATTTTCACTGGGCAAGGGGAAGAGGTGCTTGTAACGATGCTGTGGTGATCTTGGACGTTGATGAGCGCCTCCCCCCTCCCCCCCAGTTTCTGGTCTGTCCTTCGGTATCATCAGTGGTGTCTTCTCTGTTATCAATATTTTGGCTGATGCACTTGGGCCAGGTGTGGTTGGGATCCATGGAGACTCACCCTATTACTTCCTGACTTCAGGTAAGGCACGCTTCTAATCTCTCCTTTATGCCCTTTCCATCCCTGGCCTGACCTGTCTTATTGACCTTCCCTGGGAGACTCCTCTGGCTCAGCATCTCAGGAAGCTGGGAGGAGGTCAGGGATGCATCTCCTCCCCATCTCCCTCCCTGCAGCCTTTCTGACCGCAGCCATTATCCTGCTCCATACCTTTTGGGGAGTTGTGTTCTTTGATGCCTGTGAGAGGAGACGGTACTGGGCTTTGGGCCTGGTAGTTGGGAGTCACCTACTGACATCAGGACTGGTGAGTTGGAGATAGGGGCCTGAGTCAGGGAGAAAGCATTTCATGGTGAGTGGGATGGGATATGTGTTCTCACTTCATATCGTTAACTTACCTTGGGTGGAGGCAGGAAGGTGAGCCTCCAAGGTTCTGTCACCTCAGCCTCAAGTTAGGCCACTTGCTATGGGGAGGAGTCTCACTTGCTTAGTCAGACAAATTCAGAAGGCCTGAGGTGAATAGGAGGAGCTGAAACCTTTGAGGGAATGTAACGTCAAAATTTCCCCTTAACTACAAGCTGTTGGTGCTTCGAAGGGAAGCATCAGAGTCTGAATAGGATGTCTGGGGGAAGTTTGCTCAGAGGTACAGAGTTAATGTGCCCATTTAGGTTAGGTGAGGGAGAATCTAACCTCTTTTCTGTCCTTACTCTCAGACATTCCTGAACCCCTGGTATGAGGCCAGCCTGCTGCCCATCTATGCAGTCACTGTTTCCATGGGGCTCTGGGCATTCATCACAGCCGGAGGCTCCCTCCGAAGTATCCAGCGCAGCCTTTCGTGTAAGGACTGACTACCTGGACTGCTCGCCCGACAGATCCCATCTGCCTGTCCACTGCCCATGACTGAACCCAGCCCCAGCCCGGGTCCATTGCCCACATCCTCCGTCTCCTCGCTGATGTGTCCCGCTACCTTCCGGGTTTGGCGTTGTCCATTTGTGACCTGTAGTCTCTAAGCTTTATCAGGAGCAGCCTGGGTGCAGCCCGACAGGGACTGGGGTTTGAACCTGCATCTCTCCCCACCTCCTGGGGAGCCCCCCTTGTCCAGGTCTCCCCGTGTGTCAGTGCTCTGGTCTCACCCTGCCCATGACTCACCCCGCTTCCCCTCTGCAGGCCGACGGCAGGAGGACAGTCGGGTGATGGTGTATTCTGCCCTGCGAATCCCACCCGAGGACTGAGGGAACATGGGGGGGACCCCTGGGCCTGGGGTGCCCTCCCGATCTCGTCCTGTATTTCTCCATCTCCAGTTCTGGACAGTGCAGGTTGCCAAGAAAAGGGACCTAGGTTAGCCATGGCCCTGGTGGTGACATTACTGGAGGCTCAAGGGTAGATGAGTTCAGTTTTCCAATATTTCCTGCCCAGACTGGACATCATGGCCTTTTTCTCAGGTCTGAAAGGAACCATTTTTTGGTATGATAAAGACCCCAGAAATGCCTTTTTTTTTTTAAAGTGGGGGGAGGGAGGAGGTATATCAGGAACCTCCTAACCCCCTTGGGCTGTATTTTTGCTCCTGAAACTGCTGATCATGGCTCATTTCTGTTCCTTTTTCCCCTTGGTCCCAGGCCCTGGGGAAAGGAAGGGAGTGCATGTTTGGGAACTGGTACCACTGGAACTTATGCTTAATGTCCGTGACCATCAGCACCCCTCCTCTCCCCAAGGTGAAGTGGAGGGTGTTGTGGGGGTTGGCCCACTCCATGGCAGTGCCTCTGGAGGAATCAGACTACCATGGCATCACAGGCCAAGAGGGCAGACATTTTTCTAGTTTTTAATTGGGGTGTGGGAGGGCTGGGGAGGTTTTCTATCACTGTATCATTTTTCTGCTGAGGTTGGGATGTCCCATCCTTTTAATCAAGGTGATTGTGATTTTGACTAATAAAAAGGACTTTATAATTGTGGGGGAACTTGGCTTTTAAGAGAAGGGATAATGGATTAAGATTTCTAGTCCCTAGTGGCTCTGGTCCATCCTCCTACCTAGCCTGGCAACCAGTGTTCACCATTGGTAGCTTTGGTGTAATGACAGAAGGATCGGTTGGTTGGTGGTTTAGTTTGTGGAAACTGAGTTAACTTTTCCCAGAAGTAGATTCCTCCTTGTCTAGTAATAGGATCCAAGGAGTAATACCCCAGTTTTCTTTTTCTCTATGTCTGTCTCTACCACCTAGAGGACATAAGAGCTCACCCACCCTTGAAAGGCACAAAAGACAGGCCAGAATTAAGGTCAGAAACTTGAATTTTCAAACATACATTGATCAAAACATGGCTAAAATCTTAGCAGCAGCTCTTTTTCCTAGAGGAAAAATATGACGTGTATGTATCTAGGTATACCTAGGGAAGGCCAAGAGGGGTGTCAGGGCATGTCCTCAACTTCATAGCTAAATGTTAGAGCAGGGGCCTCCTGACCTGCATGATTTGAAAGGCCAAAGGCTCTGCTCATCCTTAAACTGGGTCCTTGCTTCTCTGGTGTATGAGGAGGGAGGTGGTGTCTAGAAGGACATGTGTCTGCCTACTACTGGTAGTTTAGTCCCTGCACCCCTTAGAGAGGTTCCTTGACAGGTATGAGGGAAGGCGTTCATGGCATCTTGAGACAGAGTTTAAGCCTCTGTGGTAGCCCGTGCTGAAGTGAAGACCACACTCTTCCTGTTTCCTAGCCTCTTCTTCCTGGAAGGGAAAGCAGTGGTTCATGGGAGTGACTGTAGTGTCCTAAGTAAAGATTAGGATAGAATACAACAGTAATATTTTTTTTAACTCAATATGTATCTGATTATAACCTTAAATTTTCTCCTTCTACTTCCTGAGTATTGGGATTACAAGTGTGCCAACAAGTGTGCGAGGTTTAATGTGGTGCTAGAGATCAAAACCAAGGCTTTGTGCATGCCAGGCAAGCACTCCACAAACTGAGCTATAGCCCCTGCTCTGGCTGTCTTGAAACTCACTATGTAGACCAGGCTGCCCTTGAACTCACAGAGATCCTCCTGCTTCTGCCTCTCATATGTTATGATTAAAGGCGTGTACTATCATGCCAGGCAGAGATTGCATTTTTTTTTTGTTTTTTGTTTTGTTTTGTTTTTTCGGACAGAGTTAGTGCTGGCTGTCCTGGAACTCACTCTGTAGACCAGGCTGGCTTTGAACTCAGTGATCCTCCTGCCTCTGCCTCTGCCTCCCAAATGCTGGGATTAAAGATGTGCACCACCACTGCCCAGCCTTTGAGAATAAGCTACTGCAGGGATAGAAAATAGGATCTTACCTAATTTTTCGAGCAATGAAATAAACAGCCAGCAGAATGGAGAGACATCCAGCCAAGATTCCCACACCTAGACCCAGCATCTCTCCTGGGGGAGATAAAGGTGTTAACAAGTACTGAGCCTTTCCATTTTTCCATTTTTCACACCCCTTCACATTTCCATACAGGGCTGTCTTACCTGTGGTATACAATGGTCCCACTGTAAAGGAAGAAAACTTGGGTTAGGGGAATTTCAGAACATCTTCCCATTTGGGAGTTCTTGCTTCTACACCCGGAAATTGACCTGGCACCATGACTAGGGGTGGTTCCCAGTTCAGCGTGTGGGAATCCTCCCTTGGCCTTTTCCTGCCCAGGGCTTGACTATTTCATGCCTTTGAGTTCCCAAGTTTCCCATCTCTTGGGAGCCCTACAAGTCACCTTGGATGAAAGAAGCAATGATGGTCCGCTGGTTGAGAGGCTGCGGGGCTCTGTAGTTTTGTACAAGGGGCTCAGATGGCTCCTCTTCTGTAGACAACAGGGTCCCCTGGAGCTTTTCTAACTGAGGAGCAAGAGTGTAGATGTCACTTTGGGGCCTCGGCAAGGACCTGATGTTAAAGCAGCTCTTCACCTGTCCACCACTCACCTGTCCCATTGAAATCTGAGCCTTCCTGTTGAAGACTGTCCAGAGTACACTCTGGTGGCAGGGGGGAGTTGTGAGCGAGCCATTGTAGCGGAAGAACTGCTCCAGCTGTTGGGGGAATAGCTCTCTTACACTGAAGGGAGGCACTGAGGTCGTCTGACCTAGGAGAACAGAGCAAGTGTCGACCTTCCTGGACAGGGTTCCTCTAGGCAGAATGCACTGCCAACTCTGCCTCCTCCCAAAGCCTCTTAGGTCAGGTTGTGAAAGTTTCTCTGCAGTCGAACTCTTTAGACAGGGTTTTTCTATGTAACAGTCCTGACTGTCCTGGAACTTGCTCTGCAGACCAGTCTGGCCTTGAATTCACAGAGATTTGCCTGTCTCTGCCTCCTGAGTGCTGGGATTTAAGGCGTGCACCACCACCTCCAGGCTGCAGTTGAATTCTTACTGTAGGTTTTTAGGGCTCACCTTTATGTCTTATTTCATGCAGATGACTCAGAATGTGATCATAAGCTGGATTCTCAGCCTCGCCCACCTGAAAGGGAGCGTATGGTAGAAGCATGTTGTTTGAAGTTAAGAGTGCAAGGGGTAAATATCAGAGAGGCCAGCAACAGAACAGGCCTAAGGGAAGTAAATAAAAGGTGGGGAGAGCTCCGAGGAGTTAGGGGTTACTGACCTCTATTAAGATGCCTAGGACAGCCAGGCCCTGAGGCTTCTGAGCAGCCTCACTCAGGCTGTCGTAGGAATCTGAGTCATAATGGACCACGTGGAGCTGTGGAAGGGAGAAGGGAACTGGGTTGGTTACTTCATGTTTCTTCTTTCCAGGACTTTGACTTCTGTCACTACATAAATTCCCCAATCTAAGAATCTACCCCAAAGCTTTGCCTTGTCCCTTCAGTATGACTTTTCAAGGGTACAGATCCACCCTAGTTGGTACCTCTGCAGCAGTGGCTTCACTGTTGATCTGGTGCTCGGAGCCCTCTTGGGAGCCTTTCTGACCCCAGTGCAGGTGGAGCTGGGCTGCTGTGTATTTTCGGGGCAGTCCACCCAGGTGTGGGGTGTGGGGCAGGGAGAGCTGCACTGAGAGCAAAAGATGGAGGCAGGACTGGTGGAGGGATGTGGCCAGTTGCCACCGCTTGAGTCTTTTGGCTGTCCTCCCTCCCTCCCAGAATTGCCTGGCTCCTCTCAGGCTGTAACTTTTCTAGCAAAGTGGTTTCTCTGCTGATGATTAATCAGTGTGACACTAACATACATATTGACCTTCATAGACATCCGACCCCACTAGCTGCAAGAGCTGAATCTCTCTCATTTTTCAAGACAGGGTTTCTCTGTATTGCTTTGGAGCCTGTCCTGGAACTAGCTCTGTAGAGCAGGCTTGCCTCGAACTCACAGAGATCCACCTGCCTTCACCTCCCGAGTGCTGGGATTAAAAGCTGGTGCCACCAATGCCTGGTTGAGCCTGAATCTTTTTTTTTTAGACATGGTTTCTTTGTGTAGCCTTGGCTATCCTAGAACTAGTTCTATAGACCAGGCTGACCTTGAACTCACAGATTTACCTGCCTCTGCCTTTGCCTCCCCAGTGCTGGGATTAAAGGCCTGTACCACCATCAGCCTGGTTCTGAACTTATGTGTCCATTCATTAGTATAGTATTCTGAGACTTTAAAAGTTAGAGGAGTCTGTTCCCTCTGGCTCTTTAAGGCTTGAGCTAGAACCTGTAGTTACTTGGAGTAGAGTCTTTTACCTGTATGGCCATTATTGTGTAGATCCAAAGGCTCCGTACCAAGCTGGTCATATCCATGGGGCTGTACAGCAGGCAGATCAGGGTCAAATATCACACTGTCTGTCTGGATGTCAACAGGGGACTGGGCATTGCCTCCACACTCAGGGTAAGAGGTTGGCCAGTGGTCCTGACCATGTGGGCCTGGTGGAGGGATAAGTTAACATGGATATTTGTCCAGCCCCATAGCCCAGCCACCCTTCAGTACTCCCCACCGTGTTGTAGTGGGGTGGGGCTGGATGAGATGGGAGTCCCCACTGCACTCTAGGCTGCAGCCTCCCTTACCGCCCCAGAAGAGGGGTGATTCTCTAGCTGCCCTAATTAGTGGGGGAGTTGTTGATTTCACTCACCTGTAGTTTGAGAACAATGACTGAATGAGGGGGAAGAGGAAATATACAGAAAGCCTAAATACTTGAGTAGAGTCAGAGGGGGACAAAGGTCCCTAAACAGATGAAGTGTCTCGGGGTTCTCTATCAAGCAGCCTTGGGGTTCAGATATCCTTTCTATTTCATGCCTCACTCTCACACTGGACCTTGCTTTGACCCCAGATAGGTCATTAATCAGAAGTTCAAAGGGATTGAGTTCCACTGTCCCTAGAGTCAGTACCCTGCCAGCCTCTTCCTCCAGACCTCAGGCTGTCCAGTCAGGTTGGGGATAGCACAGTTTGGGGAGGGGGGCAAAAGGGTGGCAGCCAAGCGCACTGTGCCTCTCCCCACCCAGTTTTCTTCATTTCCACGTGGATTTACAGAGGGTTCGTTGGCTTTTTTTTTTTTTTCCTGAATCAGCAGATGAGGGATTTAATGATTAGATCGGGGTCTAGTGGCCACATGTGTAAACCCCAGGGCTTGTTCTGTGTGGTGTCTTGCAGTAGAGGGGCTGGTGTGTGAAGCTCAAGGGAGGTTCCTCCTCCCCAGGACAAGTGTTCCTGTCAGGTGAGGGGGTCCCAGCATGAAAGGAGTGCCAGTTGACCGGGAGGTCTGCTCTCACCTTCGTATGTCCAGTGGTGACCTGTAAGAGAGTGATTTGGACTGAGGCCAGAGGGAGAGCACAGCCTGGAGCAGTGTCCTGGCCTCAGCTCTCCTCTCCCTTCGGTGCCCCACCTTTCCTGCTCTCCCCCCCCCTCCCAACACTCCAGCGCTTCCCAAGGGAAGTCCTGAAACTGGACACCTTGGTGGAAAGGTCGGGGGTCCTATTTAAAATAACTGGCTAGGCTGTGCCCTTGGTTAATGAGTAAAGAGGGAGGAGCAATGAAGAGATAACGCCAGGAGACTAAAATTAACCTGGATCCAAGGGTGCAAGTGGCCCAGCCCTTACTTTTCTCCAGCTGGAGCCAAGTCAGTGTAACGCTTAGAAGACTGGGGTGGGGTAGGGTAAGGGTGTGGGCAGAGGGCTTAGAAGGATAGAGAGCAGAAAAGGACAGAAAAATGTTGAATGTGCCGAGTGACAGGAGGGACTAGAAGTCCTTTGCCTTGATGCACCACCAGTGAAGGCACAGAACCTACGACAACAATTTGAGTTCTTCCTTTCTGGTCTTACTAGCTCTACAGGAGAGCTGCCCACCATCATGAACCTTGGCTTCTGCACTCTCAGACAGCTCTAGGAGGCAGGAGTCGTGCTAGGGTCTATTGTAGGTTGAGGCTGGTGGGTGGGTGGGCACAGGCAGCCGGGCTGGCAAGGACAGGATGAAAGTGAAGCATTGTGTATATAGAGGAGAGCTGCCAGCTGCGTCACATGCTAGGCTCTCATGCAGCTCTCTGGCCAGAAAGCTGGGGGTCTCTGGATCTAACTACCACATGCTAGGTTCTCATGCAGTTCTCTGGCCAGAAAGCTGGGGGTCTCTGGATCTAACTACCCCCATGGCTAACCTGTTTTGAGAAGAAAAGGACGTCAAATTGTAGATCGGCTTGTACTATTTAAATCTAGAAACTGGGGAAAGGAGATCCTAAATTCCTTTTCATCTTTATTTGTCCTTTATTTTGTTTGTTTGAGGCAAGGTTTTGCTATGTGGTCCATACTGGCTATGTGGTTCAGCGTGACCTCAAAAACTTGTGGCAATCCTGCCTCAGCCTCATGAGCATGTGGTACAGTGCCCAGCTTCTTTGTTATTCCTTTAACTGCTCTGACTTTTAAGATGTTTTGGCTCTCATCCTTGGTCTGTCCAGCTGGTCTATTCCTCAGCTCAAACAACTGCAAAATAGCTCAAGTGGCAGGACATGGTGGCCCTCAACTTTAGTCCCTGCACTCGGGAGGCAGAGGCAGGTGTTTCTTCCAGGATAGCCAGGGCGACACTGAAACTCTGTTTTGAAAAACCAAAACCAAACAAACCTGCAAAAAGCGGGAGTGGGGTTGGAGGCACCCACTCAGCCCCTGTCTGCAGGGTACCACGTCGGCTGAGAGCCTGGCTTTGTGAAGGTGCTTGCTCTTCCTGCTAAAAACTGGGCCGATTCATGTTTCTCCTCTCCGTTTTTCTTCACAGAAGAGAATTTTTTGACTCTGTTTTCATTTGGTTCCCTTGATCCGAATTTGCCTCCTGCCTCTTGCTCTCAGGATCCTCCTCTCCCTCTTAGCTCCTCCAACAAACCTTAATCCCTCACCTACTATGTGCTGGGTACTGAATGAGGCCAGAGAAGCACAAAAACGGGGTGTAGAAGCTAGGCGCAGTAATGCAGATGGAGGGCAGAAGCAAGAGTCTAACTCAGCAGCAGTGAGGTGGAGACAAATCTGGCTACATGAGACCCTGTCGCAAAAACAAAGCCAACAAGCAACAAAAAAGAGGTATGGGAATTCCTGAGGCATTCCTGCACTCCAGGAACACCATTTCCCACTTCTGAAAGTACACTGTAAAGGGCGAGTGGCTTAAGTCTGTCACCGTGTTACTTTCAGGGAAATGGACCACTGCACCTTGGCAGGTAGTGAGTATCATCTGATCAAATGGGAGCCAGGGACTGAATTGGGCAGCCTTGCATATGTTCTCTTCCCACTCCTGCTCTCCCTAACCAGTGTGTGAACAAAGGGCAGGAGGGCTGCCTGGGACTAGGGCAGTAGGGAAGGAGCTGCACATTAGTCTGGAGATGGCCGAGTTCCCTACACGTGAGCATTCACACACTGGCCCTGTCTAGCTCGCCCCTGTCACAGCAATAGCAGTACTAGCTGGGCTACAGAGGAAAAGGCAAAGAATGGGAGGGATCTCTTCTGCAGTCCTAGAGCCCCTCTCCTGCCTTTTTCCTGGGTCCCTAGGCGTCCCTTTCCACCTCCTCCCCCACTTAAGTACACATGGCGTGGACATTAGCACAGACCCAGTTGTACCTACCCCCATCTGCAGCCAGGATCCAAGTCACCTTTAGCAGGAGAGCGAAGAGCAGCATATTATCTCCACAGTTGTGCACGGGGGACCGGGGATTTGGGAGCTAGGGGAGAGGAGTTTCAGGCGTCTAGCTCTTTTCTTCTCTCTGCAGGCTTTCCAGGGATTTGATTTTCCTCAGGTTAGAACGAACTTCTGGATCCCAGGGTAAATCTCTCTCTCCTTCCTCTCTCTGTAGTATGTCTCTCAGAAGTCTCCACACCACGTACTGGCCAGCAACTTCACACTTGCCTCCCGCTTTTAAGGTGGCTCTGAACCGGTGTACGTGAGGAGGGGGGTGGTGCCTGGGCTGCAAGCGAGCAGCTCCTTAAATAGCGGATTAGGTATGCAGGATGGCCCAGCGGAGCCCAGAGCCCTGGCCTTGGCTCAGCCCAGCTGGAGTGAGCTCTTCCTTTGCCATTTATACTGCCGCTGAGATGGGTGTCCCCTGGAACTCGGGCAGGGAAGGGGGGGTTTCGCACCTCTCTCTCAGGACACTGTGTTCTCATTCGCCTGTCTGAGGAGCACATCCCTGGGTGGTGTGGGACAGCTGGTGGGGAACCTGTTTCCAAACTCAAGAGAAGTTGAGCTAGTTGGGACCAGAAAGAGTTCAGACTTGGGAGATAAAACAGAATTTGGGGGCTCGAGGCGCAGGTGGGGAGTGGGAAGTCAAAGTTTAAAGTCTGGATTGTGGAGATCAAGATGTGGGGCGAGGAGGATTTGTCTTTCGTGCTGTCTTCACCGCCCTTTTCCCTTGGTGAGGCTTAGGTCCACGTGTCTGTGTAGCCTGGGGTGGGGGTGCGGTTTTGTTTGCCGTATAAAGCCCATTTGTGTGCACAGCGGGGGAGGGGTTGTCACAGCACCAGGGAGAGACAGCATTCTAACTACCAGACCCAGCCACCTCCCTCCCCGGGGAGCCCAGATCTAGGGCGCCTTTTGTCACTGAAGAGGACACTGACCCCTAGCAGAGAGGCCCGGGCAGGAGGGGCGATGGGTGACTGTGGAAACAATTACTGTCACCATGAGAAAAAGGCGGACTCCAGAGAAAAAGAGGGGAGGAGCCAGAGAGAGGCCATGTGACTGGGGGTGGTGGTAAGGAGTCCAGGGGCTTCCCGCCCACCCAACAAAGGGTCGCAGCAGGTCCAATGGGACCGAGTGAAACCTGCCACCGTGGAGTTAGCCAGTGGAGCATGGAGGCTGCATGGCGTCTCAGGAATGTGAGCTGTTGTGCGCTCCCCCACGGGACTAGAAATCCCGATCGGAATGTACATCCTAAGTCCCTCATTAGTGAGTGTGAAAACCACAGATAATTTCAAGCTAGATGGTGAAATTTCTCTCTCCTCCATACCCTTCACTCACTAGCCTAGAGAAGCACGTACGTGAGGTCTTTCTGCCCTCCTTGCTCCTTACAAGTAGCAATAAATAGCCAAAACAAAGGGAGCAGAAGCCAAACAAGGGCACAGGATAAAAGCCAAATGAACAGAATAATGCATGTGCCTGGTCATCACTCCCGCGGAGACAGGAGCTTTGAGCGCTTTTCTGTCCCGTGACTGAGCTTCAGAGTACGGCTGGGTTTTTTGTTTTGTTTAGTGTCTTTTTTTTTTTTTTTTTTTCTTTTATCGCTTTGTGAATTCTTCATTCCCTACGAAAAAGTTTCAAGTTCCTCCAAAGCTCCATTCATCCCATCTAGGAAGAATAAAAGTTGTAAAATGTAAGTTAAGACTTCTTTGGAAGTTAATTAGGAGGTGGGGTGGGGGAGGGAGAACAGATACATATTTTACAAGGTAGAAAAGAAGACGTTGGGATAGAATGACACGGGTCAGGCCAGAGCTCCCCAGGAGCATCTGCGACCGAGATTCACTGTCCCATGCAGGAAGTGCGTCTCGCCTGGCGCCACCTCCTGGCTTCTCTATGAATTTAAACATTTTTAAATGTAGGATTCTTCTGGAAAGCAATTTGTGCTGGGCTTTTGGGGACTTTGCCTGCACAATTGAACACTGCTTCACAAAATAAATCTTTGCCCCTAGTCAACGCTTCGGCTACCCGAGCAAGCAGCCTGTCCCGGAGTTCCGACTCCCCCAAAAGAACAAGGAAAGGGAGAAAGTAAGGTTCTCCTCCGAGTTGACTTTTGTTTGGCTCTTTGGCGTTACTGTGAACAGCTTTCTAGATGTTTGAAGCAGGTGCAAAGGGACTAATATGTGAAAAGGGAAAGGAAAAGAGAAGAAGAAAAGGTGACTGAATTATATGACCTCCTCAGGGCAGTTTCTTGTCAAACCCCGAGTTTTTGTTTAGATTTTGCCCTTTCCGCTCCCGAGCCTTCTCACCCTGCACCTGGCCCACAGCCCACCTAACCCGAGACATTCCACTGCCGTATGGCGCCATCTCCTGTTCTTGCTAAGCAGTGAAACGTGAATGTCAGGTCAAAAGTGTTCTGGCGTGGTGACTTTTTGTTTGTCTTTTCTTAAAACTTCTTAACTTAGATATTTAAATTCTGTTTTAGAATGCTCCCGTAGCAAGCCCACTCAGTGCCCTGAATTTCCGTGGTAGGGTACAAGGAAGTTCAATAAAGGATGGAGCTAGGTTCAAACAACAATCAAGGTTAGATGGAATTAGATTTTCTAGAAAAACTAATAACAAAAACGACAGACAGAAAATAAGCATACAAAAAGAAACGCTAATAACATTGTTGCTGAGATGATGTATGAAGGTACATTCTAATTTGATAGGCAATCCCATTTAGCTTGTCTTCTGACTCCTCAGTTCTGAAGCCCCTTCAACAAACACAAAAATGTTTACAAGGCCAGAGGTTGGTGGCGCAAGCCTTTAATCCCAGCATTCGGGAGGCAGAGGTAGGCGGATCTCTGAGTCTGAGGCCAGCTTGGTCTACAGCAGGAGTTCCAGGATAGAGAAACCCTGTCTTGAATAAAAACAAGTTGATATATATATATATAAAAGTTTACAAATTAAAGTCACCAAGGAATAGGTGATCTGATTCCTCTGGGTCATTTTCACAGTTTCCAAATCCAATAGATGCCAGAAGAGAATCTAGTGAACAGAGAAAGGGTAAATTTGTTGTCAGAAATATTACAGGTTTTTAAATATATAATTTATTCATTTTTATGTACATTGGTGTTTGAGTATATAAATATCTGAGTGAGGGCATAGGACCCCCTGGAACAGGGGCTACAGATAGCTATGAGCTGCCATGTGGGTGCTGGGATTTGAACTTGGGTCCTCTGGAAGGGCAGACAGTGCTTTCAACCAATGAGTCATTTCTCTAGCCCCACAGTTTTTATTTGTTTGTTTGTTTTCTAAGTTAAAAAGCAACTTTCTGTCATGAATTGAGTACATGGAAAAATACTGTTAGGTTCATGAATACTTGTGGATTGAATGAATGACTGTAGTCAGTGGAACAGTTATTCACTTCCGTTCTGCCTCTGGTGTTTCATAGACCTGTAGACAGTGGGTCCCTAGGCATCCATCCAAACTCCTTGTTATGCTCAGTGGAGAATGAGGGATTTAGGGATTCAACTGTGGTTGATGAGAAAACTGCTGGGCTAAACCAGAAAGAGAACCCAGGCCCCCCGAGAGCATTCCTCTACACCACTGGTTCTCAAGCATTGGTGAGCATCGGAGCCACTTGAAAAGCTTGTTAACACAGAGTTCCTGTGGTTTACAGGCGTGTGCCACCACTGCCCAGCAGCTATTATTATTATTTTGAGACAGGGCTTCACTCAGTAACTCAAGTGGGTCTCAACCCTTGAGTCAACAAGCATAAGAGGGGGAGCCACAAAGTCCTGAGTGACTGTGAATTGTTGAAGAGAACACAGCTGGGTGCCACAGACCCGTGGGAATGGCACAGTCTCCCACAAGCTCAGAGGGATGGCAAGGCTTTATTTCTGTGGAAGTACAGATGTTGACAGTGTACACAGAAACTATCAACAGCTTCCTTCCAGATGCCTGCACCTGAGACTGCTCCTTACAGAGACCCCCTCAGAGATTATTAGCTAAAGCCCCCCTTTCTCCTTTGTGGTATGTTTGATAAAGGCCCTGCTCTTGTCTCTCCATCATAGGTCACCCCAGGCAGGTCAATTTTAGGCTGAATAAGTCACAGTATGAGAGAGCCAAGACCTCCACTGGAACTTGGTATGGATTAAGGCTGGTCTTTAACAGCCGATCCTATTGCTTCTGCCTCTCAAATGCTGGGGTAACCAATGTGCACCACCATAGTTGTTGAGACCCCCCCCCACAGTGTGTGTGTACGTGTGTAACAGCCCTGCCTGTCCTGGAACTCTGTAGACCAGGCTGGCTTTGAACTCACAGAGATCTGCCTGTCTCTGCCTCCCGAGCACTGAAATTAAAGGTGTGTGCCATCACCCAGCTTATTGTTTCATTTACTCCTCTATCTACATCTTTTCTTGAATGCTGAAAGGAAGCATGTTAGAAAGATTGACTTTTCACTCCTTATTTCTCTCTCCCTCTGCTCCACCTGCCCCTCTTGGGTGCTGGGAACTGAAGTTCCACGCTAGGCAAACACTAACACTGAGCACACACTACACATCCATCTTTTTCCTCCTTTCATTTTTATTGTTGTTACTATTTTTATTTTATCCCCCTTTCTCAGATGAGGGTCCCACTGGGTAGCTCAAGTTGGCTTTGAACTACAGATTTTTCTGTAGCACTGAGGTTTTCTGAGTGCTGGGTTATGACTGTGTATCAGCATGCCTTTTTCATTTTCATTTTTTTCAGTTTTGGGAACTGAACCCAGGGGCCCTGTGTGTGATGGTTTCAGCCTCAGCTTTCTTGTTACTTCTCATTTTGAAATAGAGTCTCACCAAATTGCCCAGGCTAGCCTTGAATTTATCTGCTTCCTTGCAGCCTCTCCAATGGCAGGAATAAAAGCTTTTTCAAAGAATGAAAGAGCTGGGGGGATAGCTTAACAGAGAAAGTGCTTGCCTAGCAAGCATGAGGAGGAGAATTCAGATCTCTGGAGCCAGTGTAAATATAGACAGGTCTGGTGGCTGGGAGCCACCAAGGAAGGCCTCATAACCTTACAAACCTGTGGTAAACTTTACACACACACACACACACACACACACACACAAATGTGCACACCACACACAAACATGCACCCCCACACACAGAATAATAAAAAGAAAAGAGAAAAAATAGTACTTGGAGTTGGCCCCAGAATAGTGGGGAACATCAGATTTTCTCCCTCATTTGTTATTTAAATTTTAAAAAGGAAACACATTTCCATTATAAAACATTTTTTAATAATCGTTAACAATTTATAAAATATTTTTAAAACTTGAAATAAAATTTATTTCATGTGTATGTAAACAATATTTAATAGTTTTTGTTTGTTTGTTTGTTTCTAATGAGGTC
The DNA here is from genome assembly GCA_030556225.1 of Cricetiscus sungorus. Lineage (NCBI taxonomy): Eukaryota > Metazoa > Chordata > Mammalia > Rodentia > Cricetidae > Cricetiscus > Cricetiscus sungorus. Next base: position 1,922,890 of record JANBXA010000141.1, read on the forward strand.
TTACCACATAGCCCTGGCCTGGAACTCACTATGTAGATCAGGCTGGCCTGGAATTCACCAAGAACCAAGTACTTTGATTAAAGGCATGCACCCCCATGCCCCGCTAATTATGGCATTTTGAAAATGCATGTTAAATCAGGGGCTGGCAAGATGGCTCAGGCAGTAAGAGCACGTGCTGCTTTCTCAGAGGAGCAGAATTCACTTCTCAGCACCTGTGTTGGTCTGTTCACAACCACCTCTAACTCCAGCTTCAGGGATTCTGACCCATCTGCCTCCACTGACGTCTGCACAAATGTGCATCCATGCACAGCACATCAATACTGCTTTTCTTTGTTATTTTCTTTTCTTCACTTTTTGTTTTGTTTTGTTTTAGTTTCTCAAAACAGGGTTTTTCTGTGTAGCTCTGGCTGTCCTGGAACTCACTCTGTAGACCAGGCTGGCCTCGAACTCACTGAGATCCTCCTGCCTCTGCCTTCAAGTTTTGGGGTTAAAGGCGTGCACCACCAATGCCCGGCGAATCTATTTTTTAAAAATGTGTGTTTACCACATAAGTTAGACTGTACCCCAAATGAAACAACGTACAGAGGAAGAAATAAATTTATTCACCAAGATTTGTTTTTTTTTTAATTTGTGCATTATACACGATGTTCAAACAATAGAAGCAAATACTAGAATGTCCCTAAAGTAATGCAATTTAAAATAAAAAAGGTCAATGGCCAAGAGTGATGGAATGTTCCTTTAATCTCAGTATTCAGGAGGCAGGAAGATCTCTGAGTTTGAGACCAGTATCGTCTACATAGGGAGTTCTAGGACAGCCAGGGCTACATAGACTAGAAAGACTGTTTCAAAAGAAAGAGAAAGAAAAAAGCTAGGGAGATGGTTCTGTGGTTAAGCCCTCTTGGAAAGAGCTCAAGTTCAAGTCTTAACACCCACGGTTGATGAATTGAGCACTTGCACTCACTCATCTCACATAGTCATATGCATAATTTAAGGTCAAACAAATCTTAGAAATTAAATCTTTATAGGCCAGTTAGCACCTGTTAGAATCCATGGCACAAAAGCAACAACAACAACAACAAAGCACAGTCTATTTTAACAACATATATACAAACCTAAGCTACAGCTGGATAGTGGCGGCGCACACCTTAAATCCCAGCACTTGGGAGGCAGAGGCAGGTGGATCTCTGAGTCCAAGGCCAGCCTGGTCTACAGAGTGAGTTCCATGACAGGCTCCAAAGCTACAGAGAAACCCTGTCTCAAAAAACCAAACCAAAACAAAACAAAAATTCCTAAGCGACAAATAAAGGCTGGTTCTGTGAAGAATAAGCTGGACACATTCCAGATGCTTTGAGAGGGGGCGGGCAGTGCCAGCTTTTGCAATTTTATTAGAGAGGGCTGGTGAGCAAAGAAAAAGACTGGACAAAAAAAAAAAAAAAAAAAAAAACAAACCAAAAAAAAAACCAAAAACCAAAAACAAAAAACTGAGCTGTCCAGTCCCTAAGGGTCCCACCATACTGGTCACTGTGAGGCCATGGGAGGAAGTGCTGTTACAGCTGCTTTCTTCATGTCCTGGAGACCTGACAAAGGCTCTGTCTCAAGGGCAACCACTGCAGCCCCTCAATAGCTCACTGACAAAAGGGATAGTAATTGTGTTAAATACACCAGGCACTAAAGCGAATGAAAGTAAACCAGACACCTGGTGTGCAAAGGGAGACGGTGAAAACAGAGGGCAGTGAAGAACTGTGTCCTTTTCCCTCCGGGTTGTGCCTGCAAAAGGAAAAACAGGCCAAGTTCTCAAGGGGCTGAAAATGGAGCATATGTACAACTTGTATCTTGCCTGATATAACTTATTTTTGTAATCAATATCTGCCTTTAATTGCTGAGAAAAAGTGAAGCCACACTTAGCATGGCCCCTCTTCCCAGTTTCAAAGTGAATCGTAACTGGGTTGCAATGATGGTGCCAGATAAAGGTTGGTTATGGGCAGTGATCTTCTAGGGAAACGGGAGGAATCAAGGCACTAAAAAAATGGGTAAGGAAGCTAGTTTCATCTACATAGTCTGGTGGCATCTTGAGTGTAGTTGGGTGGCGATGAAGGCGTTTGCTAGGCAGATACAGACTCATGCTCACTCATGGAGCGAGACCACTTGCTTTCTGGTTAAGTGTACCTTTGTGAAAGCTATCCTTTCCCATGGCCATAGCTGATGCTGGTACACAAGGAAAAGAAAGTGAACACCATTACGGGGAGGGAGGTTGACAACTCTCCTTACTGACACAGGTATACAGAGAGGACACAGATTCATAACTCACCACCATGCATTGCTAATAAAATTTCAAGACTTATCCAGGCGTGGTAGCAGGTGCCTTTAATCCCAGTATTTGGGAGGCAGAGGCAGGTGGGTGGGTCTCTGAGTTTGAGGCCAGCCTGGTCTACAAAATGAGTTCCGGTACAGCCAGAGCTGTTACACAGAGACCCCTGTCTCAAAAAGCCAAAAATTTTTACATATTCAAGACTTAAGCTTATGACTGGTTAAATTTAAGAACAATTTACCCAGGTCTGGAGAGATGGTTCAGTGGTTAAGAGCATTGGCTGCTCTTCCAGAGGCACAGGTTCAATTCCCTGCACCCACATAGCAGCTCACAACTGTCTGTAACTCCAGTTCCAGGGGATCTGACACCCTCATACAGATATACATGCAGGCAAAACACCAATAAACATAAAATAAAAATAAATAAATCTTTAAAAAGTAAGTTAAAAAAGAGCAATTTACCCCTAATGCTTAACAGTCAGTCAGCCTGGTAGTTAGAACCTAGAGTCTTTCAAGTATTTTGCCATATGTCTTCTTTTCCTTCTACCCTCTCTCTCTCTCTCTCTCTCTCTCTCTCTCTCTCTCTCTCTCTCTCTCTCTCTCTCTCTCTCCCTCCCTCCCTCCCTCCCTCCTCCCTCTCTCTCTCTCTCTCTCTCTCTCTCTCTCTCTCTCTCTCTCTCTCTCTCTCTCTCTCTCTCTCTCTCTCTCTCTCTCCCTCTCCTTTTTAAATTTGTTCCTTTTGTTTTGTTTTCTTCCAGACAGGGTCTCACTATGTAGCTCTGGCTGCCTTGGAACTCCCTACTATGTAGACCAGACTGGCCTCAAATTCACAGAGATCCACCTGCCTCTGTCTCTCAAGTGCTGGAATTAAAGTCCTGTACCACCAACACCTTGCAATATTTAAAAAATAAAATGAAAAATATATTTATTTTTAATTTAAATACATTGGTGTTTTGCCTCATTTATGTTTGTGTGTGGGTATCAGATCCCTAAAAATGGAGTTATAGACAGTTATGAACTGCCATATGGGTACTGGGAATTGAACCCAGGTCCTCTGGAAGAGCAGTCAGTGTGCTCTTAACCTCAGAGCCATCTCTCCAGCCCATAAGAATGTCAAAGATCACCCATTTAGGAAAAGTTGAAGACTTTGAAAAGTCAGGCCTGTGGGTCTGGATTCCCAGTACTTTGGAGGTTGGGGGCAAGAGGATCATGAATTTGGGTCCAGCCTGGATTACCTAACAAGACTATCCAAAATAATATTAATAGTTAAAAAAGGCAATAACAGCAATAAAGGTAACATCTCTCAAAATTCAAAATTCTCCTGTTTGGAAACAAGCCCCACACACATCCTGTCAGTTGTTAATTTGAGACAAAGTTTCACCATGTAGCCCAGGTTGGCATGTAACTCTGATCTCACTCCACATGGATAGATGATTATGCCACCATGCCTGCCTAACCTTCTGATGATGCCTGCCTCCACTTCAGGGTATATCATTATGCCTAGATTATCTGCTCCGGGAGATCAACTCTGGGGCTTTTTGCAGACTATGCAGGTGCTCTACCAACTGCAATGTAAGTCTACAATCACATTTTGATATCTTAGGAACTTTTTTCTGTGATGCTACAGATAAAAGCACATGTTTTGGATGCATATACATTTTAGATTTTATAAAAACAGGACCATATAATATGCATAATTTGTGAAAGTTATTCTATAACAATAAATATAAGTCCTTGCCACAATGACTTCATAGTATTGAAATAGCATAATTTTGTCAGGCCTGGTTTAGCAGGCTTGGACTCAGCTGCTCTGGGTGGGTGAGGCAGGAGGATTGAAAGTTTGAGTCCTGCCTGGAAAACTATGCTGCATAGTTTTATGTCAGCTTGACACAAGCTAAAGTCATCTGAGAGGAGGGAGCCTCAATTAAGAAAATGCCTCCGTAAATTGGGCTATAGGCAAGTCTGTCAGGTATTTTCTTAATTAGTCACAGCCCAGCCCATTGTGAGTGGTGCCTTCTCTGGGCTGGTGGTCCTATAAGAAAGCAGGCTGAGCAACCAATAAGGAACAAGCCAGTAAGCAACACCCCTCTGGGGCCTCTGCATCAGCTCCTGCCTCCAGAAGCTGACTTTAATGATTTTCTGCAATGCAAAATGTATAAGGCAAATAAACCCTTCCCCTCCCAACTTTGCTTTTTGGTCATGGTGTTTTGTCCCAGCAATAGAAACCATAACTAAGATAGCAATGTAGTGAGACCCTGTTTCAAAAGTAAAATGTAGGTTTGAGGATAGAGTTCTGTGGTAGAGTGCTGTGGTAGAGTGCGTGTCTGGCACGTGAAGGTTTGAGAAGAAAAAAGGCAATAATATTTATGTATGTATGTATGTATGTATGTATGTATGTATGTATGTTTGGTGTCATGGATTGAATACCAGGGCCTTTTTCATGCTGAGTACATGCTCTCCCACCAAACTATACCCGCAGACCCAGACTGATGTATTTCATCCCTCCTCTGTATCTGGACTAAGTCATTTTCAGTTTTTATCATCTAACAACAACTAGAATATTCTCACTCACATATATTTATCAACTTGTCCAGTTGTGGCTCAGAAGTGGACTTTTAAGTAGGCAGTGCAGCTTTTCCTTCAACATTTCCACTTGAAAAAAGTTAACCCAGGGCAAAGGAGGTATGATTTATATGCAACAAAATCACCCTTTTTAGTGTACACTTCCATGAGTTTTGACAAATCCATTGGGTAACTACCCCATAATCAAGATGCAGAACAGTGTCATCACCACCACCCCCGCAATGAGTCCCTTGTGCCCTTTGTAGTTAGTTAACTTCTCTTCCCACACTCATCCTTTGGTAACTACTGTTTTCTGACCCTGTAATTTTGGCTTTCTCAGCACATCTTATGGATCAAATTATACATCCTTTGGATGCGGCTTCCTACACTTAGCATCATTCCTGTTGTTGGGTATCACTTTATCACTGAGTTTCTCTGTGTGTAGACCACATTTGCCCATTTATTGGCAAGCTGGAAAAAGTCTGGGCTGCGTCTAGGTTTGCAGGATAGAACCACTTTCAATATTGACATACAAGTCTTTGAGTGAACGTATCTTTTTATTGTTCTTGTCATATGGTAAATGTATGTTTAACTATGTAAGGAGCTGCCAAACTTTCTCACAATGACTATGGGGTTTGCCCTCCCCACAAGCTGTGTGTGAGAGCTTTAGTTGCTCATTCTTGTTTTTGTGCATGTGTATATGCTGTGATGTAAGCATGTGTGTGCACACACAGGTGTGGAGGCCAGAAGACACCCTTAAATGTCATTCCTCATGGCCTTGCTTTAAAACAATATTTAAATGCTAAGATAATCTTAGGGAGATAGGAATGCTACTGTGAAATTGACTTTCTCCCTTTAATTCTGTCAGGGATCCCAGCACATAAGATGCTACCACCCAAGCCAGGGCCTTGGTGGCATACACCTTTAATCCCAGCACTTGGAAGGAAGATGCAAGCAAGCAGATCTCTGTGAGTTTGAGACTGGTCAACAAGAGCTAGTTCCAGGACAGGCTCCAAAGCTACAGAGAGACCCTGTCTCAGAGGGGGGAAATGTAAAGGAAAAAAAAAGTCTGCCTAGAATGGATCACTTCTATGCCAAATGGGACCAGTACCAGTCCTTGTTTTCTGGGGAAGGATTTTTTTCCAGTTTCCCTTTTCTTTATTGAGCTATACTTTTTCCCCCACTCCTCTTTTCTCCCATCTCCCACCCTTCCCCTGCCCTCCCATGCCCAATTTACTCAGGAGATCTTGCCTATTTCCCCTTCTTAGGTGGATCCATTATGTCTCTCTTAAGGTCCTCTGGGTTCTCGTGGCCTGTAGGTTGGTTGTCCTAGACATAAAGCGTCTAGTTTCCACTTACGAGTGAGTAAACGTTATATTGTCTTTCTGGGTCTGGGTTACCTCACTCAGGATGACTTTTTTCTAGTTTTGTCCATTTGCCTGCAAATTTCAGGATGCCATTGTTTTGGGTTTTGTTTGTTTGTTTGTTTTTGTTTTGTTTTGTTTTGTTTTTTGTTTTTTTTTTTTTATTTTTTACCGATGAGTAGTACTCCATTGTGTAAATGTACCACATTTTCTTATCCATTCTTTGGTTGAGGGGCATCTAGGTTGATTCCATTCTAGCTATTATGAATAATGCTTCTATGAACATAGCTGAGCAAATGTCTTCGTGGTGTGAGTATGCATCCTTTGGGTATAAGCCCAACAGTGGTATTGCTGGGTTTTGAGGTAGATTGATTCCCAATTTTCTAAGAAATCACCATACTGATTTCCGAAGCAGTTGCACAAGTTTGCAATCTCACCACTGGGAAAGGATTTTGCAGAATTACTAGTGAGAACTGTTTCTGGGGCTCCACACTACTTTGATCTCTGAGGAAAAGTCCTTTAGAAGCATTAGCTTTGTTTTAGTTTGTGAGTGACCACAAATTAACTAAGTTTGTGTTTCTTTTTTCTTTTCTTTTTGTTTTGATGTGTGTGTTTTGTTCAGAAGTTCAGGCTGGCCTTGAATTCTTAGCAATCATTCTGTGAAACAGGAGCATGCTACTAACTCTGCTCTTAATTTAGAAAAGGGAAAGTTAAGAGGAAGACCAGCCAACAGTTATTATTTCATTTAAAAAAAGTTAAATTACTGGGTGGTGGTGGCACATGCCTTTAATTCCAGCACTCGAGAGGTAGAAGCAGGCGGATCTTTTTGAATTTGAGGCCAGCCTGATCTATAGTTTTGAAATTTTTTTTTAAAACTTTAAATTACTATATTTATTTGTATATTTATACACATGTACATCTGTGTGCCATATCCAGTGTATGGTGGTCAGAGGAAAATCTGAAGTAGTCAGTTCTTTTTTTTTTTTTTTTTTTTTGTTCTAAGACAAGGTTTCTCTATGTCACAGTCCTGGGTGTTCTGGAACTCTCTCTGTAGACCAGGCTGGCCTTGAACTCACAGAGATCCACCTGTCTCTGCCTCCCTAGTGCTGGGATTAAAGGCATGTGCCACCACTGCCCAGCTGAAGTAGTCATAGTCAATGTCTTCTTTACACTGTGTAGACCAATATGTGGAAGGCAAGAGAAAGATAATGAATCTAAGCAGGAGAGAATGACAATGCAGACCTAACAAAGGCCCCACCCACAAAGTGCTTCAAAGCTGAGACAACCTTCACTTTCTGTAAGGCTGACAAAACCGCAGTCGAGGTCTTCCAGATTGGTGTTAATTTGGACTTCCTCCAGAAAGAGGTGTAATGCTGAGCAAGGCAATTTTCTTTAGCAAAGGCAATCCCCTTCCAGGGGTGTTGACTGCTAAGATCATCTTCTAGCCATACCCTTCATAACTGGGGAATAAGTTCTTCTGGTATGGCATATCCCACAGTAGCATAGGATCTGTGGCCTCCAGTAGAGGAGCCCAGCCTTCTTCTAAGGGCCTGGAAAGGAGGAAGGGAGGGAGGGACACAAACATCTTGACCCCACTCTCCTAAATTTTGACTTCCTCCAGGACCAATGCCAGTGAGCTGTATGATTCAATGCAGTACATGCTGGTTTAGGGTAACAGAGCAGGATGGAGGCTGGAGGATAGACAGTGAATCTAGAGAGGGATGCTTAGCTATTGTTCTGTTGCTGTGGAGAAATACTATGAACAAGGTAACTTAGAGGAGAAAGCATTTAACTGGGGGTTTGCTTACTGCTTTCAGAGGGCGAGTCTATGACCATCATGGCAAAGAGTGTTGGCATCGGCAGGCAGGCAGGCAGGCAGGCAGGCAGGCAGGCAGACAGGGATCTGGAGAAGTAGCTGAGAGTTTACATACTAATCAGAAGGCAAATAAGACAGTCAGACAGAAGCTGAGCTTAGGTTTTGAATGTTTTTTTCTTTTTCAAGACAGGGTTTCTCTGTGTAGCTTTGTAGACCAGGCTGGCCTTGAACTCACAGAGATCCACCTGCCTCTGCCTCGAGAGTGCTGGGACTAAAGGTGTATACCTCCACCGCCTGGCAGGTTTTGAATGTTAAAGACACGTTGATTACAACTTTTTTTTTTCTTTTAATATTTATTTATTCCTTTACTTGTGTGTCTGTGTGTGTCTCTCTGTCTCTCTGTGTCTGTGTTTGTGTGAGAATACATGGATATGGAAGTCAGAGAACAACTTTTGGGACTCAGTTCTTTTCTTCCGGCCTGGGGTTTTCAGGGTTAGAGACTCAGGTTGTAAGGCTTGGCAGCAAGTGTCTTTACCTGCTGAGCCATCTTGCAGGCCCAAGAGCTTAATAATACCCAGTGCTCCCTTCTTGCTGGCAGGTTAAAGGTCTTCTTCACCTCTTCTTTCTCTCTTTGAGACAGGGTCTACGTAGCCCTGACCGGCCTGGAACTTGATATGTAGACCAGGCTGACCTTAAAGTCACAGAGATCTGCCTGCCTCTGCCTTCTCTTTTATTTCTTCTTCAACTCCCATATACCCCCCCTTTCCATTCCTGTTTCTTTAGTAGATAACTCCTTCCTCTCTCTTTCTCTCCCCCTCAATCATGTTTTTCTCTCCTTTTTGTTATCAAGCATGTCCCCTTGGGATACTCCTTTCCCCCAAGGTCAGTATCAATTAGGATCAGAATTCAGGATATATTCCCAGGCTGGTCCTATATATGTTTTTTTGTTTTCTTTTTCTTTTTCATCCATCTGCAACCTGTGCCTAGGTCTTCCCCGACATTTTTGGTTTGTGTTTTGTTGTTGTTGTTTGTTTTGTTTTCGAGACACGGTTTCTCTGCAAAGTAATCCTGGCTGTCCTGGAACTCACTTTGTAGATCAGGCTGGCCTTGAACTCACCAAGATCCTTGTGCCTCTGCCTCCAGAGTGCTGGAGAAAAAAGGTGTGCACCACCAGCCCCTTTGTTCTTCCCTTGCTGTGTTTTGGTTGTTTTCATATTCTGGCTCTCTTCAGCAGTGTTAGCATTAAAGCAAACAAAATCTAACTCTTTGTATACGGTTCCAAGGCGGGATGATATTTCATTACTTATGCCATTTGTTATTAAATATAAGCCTATTGTTTGTTCTTGTGCCTGGGTGGGGCTAAGGGTGTAGAGTGGTGAAAAGTCTGTTGGAGACCCAAAGGTATCTTAGGTCGAGAAACTAAAAAATGTGAAATTCATGCTAATTCACTCACATTCCCAAATCATCAGGAATTTTAAAGGAATGTGGCAGAATATAACAACAACTCAGAAAAGTTAAAAGCTTTAAAATAAAAAATAGCCAGGAGGTGTTGTTCTGCACCTTTAATCCCAGCTCAGGGGTCAGAGGCAGGGGGATCTCAGTGAGTCTGAGGCCAGCCTGATCTATGGGTAGAGTTCCAGGACAGCCAGGGCTACACAGAGAAATCCAGTCTTGAATCTCAGCACCTGAGAAAAGTAATCTTTTAAAGGGAGAAAGGGTATAAATTGATTCACAGTGGCAGGAATTGGAAGAAGCTGGTCATGTCAGTCAGAAAGCAGAGAAAACATAATAATAATTAAAAAAAAATTATCTCACATCCCATTCACCTGCCCTAGAACTCGCTCTGTAGACCAGGCTGGACTCAGGCTTACCGAGACCCACCTGCCTCTGTTTCCTGAGTGCTGGGATTAAAGGCATGCACCACCATCACCTTGCTTCGGTTCATGTCTTATTTTTTAGATTTTGTTTTGAGACCGAGGCTGGCTTGTAACTCACTATGTATACGAGGCAGTCTTCTAGAGATCTGTCTGCCTTCCTCTTGGGAGGTCTGTGATTAAATCGATTTTTCTTTTCTTTTTTTTTTTTTTAAATGTATTTGAGTGTTTTGCTTGAATGTATGTATACGCATATCTGGCCCTGGAGCCTGTGAAAGTCAGAAGAGGCTATTGAACTCTCTGGAACTGTAGTTATGGATGATTGTGGGTACCCAACCAGGGTCTTCTGCAAGAGGACATCGTCTCTTCAGTGCCTCTTATACACTTTAAAAGAACATTTTAAGTAGATTTCCATAGGAAATTTAGCAAAGGGAAATTGGAAAGGAGAGGTCTTGCTGTGGAGTTTCTGGGAATTGTGTTTCTTTATGTCCGTGTTGCTTTTCCTCTAAGGTCCCAACTTTTTGCCAGCGATAAATGACCTCAGAATCAACTCCTCTAGGACAGTTTTATTTAAAGGTTTCTAACTCAACTGCTTTCAAAGTCGTTCCGCCTTTTACAGTGGAAGTTAAAATACCTTCTTTATCACGCTGTGGTTTAACAACACGCAAGGGCAGGGACGAGTAGGTGTCGTGAACTCGCTGCTCATACCGTAGCCGCACAGCGGAGAGCTTGTGCTTTAAGACTACCAAAAGCTCTGCAGCGCCGCGTGCTGAATGACCCCTTTCACCCTGGGGACGCCAACGACGCCTTTTCCCTCCCTTTAACCCCGAAGCCAGAAAACCCCCAAACAAACAAAAACAAATTCAACAGACAGCCAAACCGTCCCACTACCGAGGGAAAGCGCGCCAATCACACAAAGAAAAGGAGGGGGGCGACTGGATTCAAAATCGTTTCTCCGGGATGTACATCCTCCCGGACCTATCGGAATTAACTGCGCGCTTGCTCAGAGCCAATGGACACTGAGTTTCTGGTCCAGCCCCCCCCAAACGCAGACTGGCAATCCTCTCACCCAATGGAGTGGTGCGACGCTAAAGACTCGGCCAATACCTTCGGGAGGTGGGTGGGGTGTAGGCCAGGGGGTTGGCGGTGCCGTGTCATGGAGGCTCAGTCTCTCAGCAGCCATTGAAGGGGAAGGAACTGCGGGCGCGCGCGTGTCTCTGTGTGTGAATGTGAGTGCGTGCCCTGTGTGCGCGCGCGGGTGTGTGGACTAGAAGGTGGGGGCAGCCGAGTTAGTCCCAAGTCGTCGGACTCCATTTGCTATTCTTTTCTTTCTCCCCCACACCCGGGTGGTAGTGGGCGTTCGTCTCTGCGTCTCTTTTCATTCATCTCCAGACCTTTAGAGGTTTTTAGGGTTGGGGTAGTGGGGAGGGCAGGCGAGGGGAAAGGAGGAGGACATGGAGATGAAGAAGAAGATTAACCTGGAGTTGAAGAACAGAGCCCCGGAGGAGGTGAGATGACTCAGCCCCCACCCTCCCTCCCGCCCTGTGTGGTGAGGGGTGGGCTCCGGGGGTCCGGGCGGGTGCGCGTGGCGGGCTGGGAGACGCGCCCCACTCAGGGTGGGGGCGGGGTGTTTATTTTAAGTTTTAAACCACCAGGCTCTTGTGCTTAAAATGGCGAAGGGCTTAAGTTTCTAGGGGCATTTTCGTGGGCGCGCGGGGGCTCAGCCCCTCGGCGTCCCCGCAGTCTGGCAGCCCGGCCTCGCGGGGGCGGGCGGCGTGGGCGCGACCCTCGGGCCTTCGCCACCTGCGAAGTTGGTGTAACTTTCCCGCGGTGCCGCCATTCGGCCGACCGCGGCCCGGGGCGTGGGTCTCGGGCCGATCTGCACCCTGCGCTCCCCGCGGCGGTGTCCACTCGCGGGCGGCGCGCGCCGGGGCCCGGGCGGCGGCGGAATCCCTGGACTCGACGGCGCCGGCCGCGATCCTCGTGGCGCGCGGACCTCTACGCAAGCCCGTGGCTCGCGCGAGCCGCGCAGTGCTCTGTGCGGTCGTCGGGAAGAGTCGCGGGCTGGGAGGGGCCCCCGGAGGTGTCGCCTTCGAGCCCCCGGCCGTCAGATTCCCTTGCGGTTCCCGCCAGGTCCAAGGGCCCCGGCGGGCGGTGACGGCGCCTGGGGCTCGCCGGTTCCCGGCTGCTTGAAGACGAGGGACAAGGGATCGGCGCTACGGTGGTCCCTTGACGCCCTGGCAAAGGCGCCGGTCTGCCCGGCCTTCGCAGTTGTCTTGCAGAGCTACCCGTGCCTGAGCCCTGTTCTTTTCTGTGGCGGGTTTGCGGTTTTCTCCCGACTTCAGCAGAGAGCTAGGTGGAGGGAAACATTGTTGCTGTAAGGGCTGTCTCTGGGAGAACTAGAAGTTTTCTAGAGCGTATTAGAAGATTCTGGAATCATTCAAAGTTAAAAAGCTGTCCATCAGCGGGGCATGGTAACTGATAGCTGTAATGCCCAGCCTTTGGAGGCCGAGACAGGACGTTGGCTGCAAGTGGGATTCTGTCAAACAAGGCAAAACGAATCAAAACAAGTAGTTTCTCAGAAGCCTTAGGGACAAATGTGGGCCTTTCCCCGCATCCTTTCACCTCCAATTTGGAGGATTGCTGGACAGTACCATGGTGTAGTAACAGGTTTATATAGACAGCTTATTTTATTTATGCTTTTGGCGTTTTAAGACAGGGTTTCTCTGTAGCTCTGGCTTTTCTGGAACTCACTTCTGTAGACCAGGCTGGCCTTGAACTCAGAGATTCACTTGCCAAGTGGGCCACCAACCACTGCCTGCTATATTAGACAGTTTATAAAGTGCCCTGTTTATTTACTTACGCCTTTGGAAAACTTGTAAACTGGGCTGTATTGTTTTAGAATCCAAATTAGCAAACAGGAGTTTCAAGGCAGTGAAGTGGCTTATTCTGGGGGAAGAACTGGGTTTCTGACTCTGAATCTATAAGCCCTCTTGCCGAGCTCTTTTAGCCTTGGATAAGACTTGGAATCCAAAGGTTTAAGCGGTGCCTGGCGTGATAGTGCATACCTTTAATCCCGTAATCCTGACACTCAGGAGGCAGAGGCACATGGGTTTCTAATGAGACCTGTCCGATCTACAAAACAAGTACCTGGTCACTCAGGACTAAATAATGAAATGCTGTCTCAAATCAAATGAACCTCATGGTGTTTTCACACGACTTTAGTTGCAATACTCACCTTTAATCCCAGGGCTTTCAGGCAGAGGTAGGCTGATTTCTGAGCTCCAGGCCAGCCTGGTCTACAGAGTGAGTTTCTAGACAGCCAGAGCTACACAGAAAAACCAAAAAAAAAAAAAAAAAAAAAAAAATTTTTTTAAAAGAATCAAGACCCCCTCCTTAAACTGAGGGTATGAGCTATTAATTAATGCAAGTCATTTTTTTCTTGACCTTGGCTTCCTGGTCTCTAAAAGTGATGTTATGGTTCCATTTCTGCTCATTGGAATAATGATTGCCGAAGTTATACTCAAGTAGAGAAGACAGCATTTGTTGTTCCTGATTTTTAGCCTTTAAACATTTTTGTACCAGGACAGAGAACCAGGTCCATTCAGGTGCGATGATGAGTTTTGGTACTGCATCTTGGACCTGGGGTTGGAGTGATGCTCAGTAGTGAAGTGTACTTGTCCTTGCCCAGATTCACATGGTGGCTTCCAACTGCCAGGGAGTCCCAGTCCTTCTGCCTCAGAAGGCACCAGATATGTAGGAAATACACCTGTACACATAAAGTAAAAATAAATAAGCCTACAACTCAGATCTAATAAGAAATCTGGTTCTGAGGGGGGGCAGGGGGGGGATGGCTCCGGAATTAAGGGCACTGGGTGGTCTTTGGGGGACCAGGTTTGAATTCCCATAACCCACATGGCAGCTCAGAACTGTCTGTAAGTCCAGCCCCAGGAATCCAACACCCATTTTCTGGCTTCCATGGGTATTGCAATCAGATGTACATGCAAGCAAAAACACCAGATACAAAAAAAACAAACACCGGAACCAAAAATAAAAAGGAAATCTAGTCTTGCTCTCCCTCCAGGAATGGGAAAGTCCATAGAACTGCTTGAGTATCAAAAGGAGAAATGATATTTTGTCAAGGACATTCTTTTGTGGAATAGTGTTTGTCTTCATTTGAGACCCCAAAGGTGGGCTGTTATAAAAAGGTTTTTAACACTACCTCCTGCAGGGTAATAAGGTTGGAATTCCACGGGCATTTATAGCCTAAGACACAGGCTTACACGGAAGAAGTGATAAACAGTTACTCTTCTCTCCGCTCACTGCCTTTTTCACTGTAGCCCAGGAGTCCCTCCCTGTGGAGGTGTAGGTCGGGTAGTGAGTCCACACATTTTAGTAGGGCCTTTTTCACAGTTGGTTTTCCACCTCTGTGATTGGAAGATTACACTTGTTAGTCCTTGTTCAGTTTAAAGTTGCTTACAGTAATCACTAAATCACGCATCAAGTTTTATTAGCATGTGTTATTACAGATAGTGTTTCATACTTTTAATATCGTGCATATATATGTTGTGATCAGGGTCACTCCTTACCCTCCCTCATTCTCTCCCCTCTGATCCCCTTCTTCCCAGCTAATCTTCAGAATGCCTTCAAGCCAGTTTTTGAAAATTTTTTCAATGACTCAGTGAGTTACAGTAGGGTTGCTCACAGCAACATGGGTGAGGAGGACTGGTTGTTTTGAGACTACTGCTGTTTCCCGGCTGGTTACAGACTCCAGGACTCAAGTGACCCTCTCCCTTCACTCCCAAGCAGCTGTGATTATAGCCTCATACTGTGCACCCAGTGTTGGGGTTGGTGTGCTTAGAGTGCTCAGACACAGGTCTGCTGATATGCAGACTAACAATTAATGTGCTTCTTCTGACAGGTGACAGAGTTAGTCCTTGATAATTGCTTGTGTGTCAATGGGGAAATCGAAGGCCTGAATGACACCTTTAAAGAACTGGAGTTTCTTAGTATGGCCAATGTGGAACTAAGTTCCTTGGCCCGGCTTCCCAGCTTAAACAAACTTCGAAAGGTGAGTTGGGAGTGGTTTGAGGACTCCATGGCTTTTATGCTGATGCTTATAATAAGTTCTTGTTCAAGTGAAATAACCATTTCACCTGTTAACAAGCAATCTTTAAGGGCTGGGGTGTGGTGGCACATGCCTTTAGCCCCAGTGTTCAGGAGGCAGAGGCAGGAGGGTCTCTGTGAGTTCCAGGCCAGCCTGTTCTACAGAGCGAGTTCCAGGACAGGCTCCAACGGTACAGAGAAACCCTATCTCAAAAACAAAAGAAAACAAAAAAAATCTTTAAGTTTCTAGAGATAAGAAAAGGGAAGGAGACTAGAGAGATGGTTTAGTGGTCAGGAACTCTTCCAGAGGACCTGGATTTAATTTCTAACACAATTTCCAGTCACAAGTGTAACTCCAGTTCCAGGAGATCCAACACCATCCCAAAGACATACGTACATGCAGGCAAAATGCTAATGCACATAAAATAAAATAAATTAATTAATTAAAAAATAAAAGAGCTGGGCAGTGGAGACACATGTGTCTTGTCCCAGTGCACAACAGGCAGAGGCAGACAGGTAAATGTCTGAGTTAAAAGCCAGCCTGGCCTACAAGTAAGTTCCAAAACAAAAACAACCCCACCCAAATAAAGAAAAGGACTGTAGGATTTTGGAATTATTTTCAGTATTGTTTAGAAATTTAAATTTAATTGGATTTAATATCTACCACTGCCCCTCATCAAAAAATCCAAATTAACACACTGGAGCCACAGATAAGCTACTGTGTAGGGTTCTGACACTTTTGCAGATAGATTGGAATGTAGGAAGTCAGAGAATGACAAATGTTTCTTCAATTGGTGTGCTCTTAAAGGTCCTCAGGCTTCATAGTTCTTTGTTCTCTCTCCTTGCTGAATCTGTAGTTGGAACTTAGTGACAATATAATATCTGGAGGCTTGGAAGTCCTGGCAGAGAAATGTCCAAATCTTACCTACCTCAATCTGAGTGGAAACAAAATCAAAGACCTCAGTACCGTGGAGGCTCTGGTGAGTGGAATGATTGTCTCTGGACTTCATTTTGGGTTAATTTGTCTGAGGTTTGTTCATATTCTATTGTATTGATCTCTATTTAAGCCTGGAGTTTTCTGAAATACCTCTTGTGATCCAGATAGCTGGTTTTTTTTTTTTTTTTTTTTTTTAAATAAAATGTTCGGCTGGGCTTGAGACTACACCCAGGTGGAGCCTGGGCTGCAGTGAAGCCCTTTCTTAAAAATAAAAGCCTCAGTAAGGCTTTAATTTTTAATCCCAGTGCTTAAGAGGCAGAGGCATGGGGATCTCTGTGAGTTCAAGGCTAGCCTGATCTACAGAGTGAGTTCCAGGACAGCCTCCAAATCCTTTATACTCCTTTATTTAGTCTTGGCACTTGGGAGGCAGAGGCAGGTCTTTGTGAGTTCAAGGTCAACCTGGTCTACACAATAAATTCCGGGACAGCCAGGGCTGTGTAGAGGTAACTCTACATAGTCTCAAAGAACCAAAAATAAAATAAAGGCCTCAGTGCCGCTCATTTTTAAAGGCACTTACCACCAAACTTGAAGACCTGTGCAACCCTGCAACCTCTGTGCTCCATAGAGAGAACCTACTTTTAAAAGTTGTCTCTGACACAGAAACACACACACACACACACACACACACACACACACACACACTGCATATGCACCTGTACTCTTTCAATATAATTAAATTGTTAAAAAAAAAAAAAAAAAGATTAAAAAATCTGGATAATTTTTGAATCAATGACAAATTGATTTACTTTTTTTCTTTTTAAAATTAATTTATTTTTTAAATTCCAATCCTGGTTCCTCCTTCCTTCTCCCTTCCTCTCCAACTTCCCTCCCCAGATAAATTTATTTAAAGACTTTACTCTGGTTTTAAATGTCAAATATCTTTTGAAACACCTAATTTTTTTTTTCTTCTAAAATAAGGGGACACATAGTACTTTTTGAGGTACTAAGAGGTATTTTCTGATGATAGGAAGGAAAAGATAAGTATTACAAAACTGGAGATGGATGCTCAGTCTTACATTTTATTTCATTACAGTTGTCTGTGTATGTGTTTATGTGTAAGTGTGTGAGAGAGTAACTCCAGTTCTGTGGGTTCCAGGGATTGATCTCAAGTTGTCAGGCATGGCAACAGGAAGAGCCCTTGTTCTTAGGTTTTTGAAGCAGTTGGGTGTGATGTGGTGGTACTTGCCTAAAATGTTAGTACATGTAAGGCTAAAGTGACGAGAGTCCGAGACCAGCTAGAATTACTTAATGAGAACCTACCCCTTCTTTAAAATAGAAGAAAAGGATGTGAGGTTAGATGGTTGGAAACAAGCTTCGGTGCTGGTTTAAGGTTGTGTCCCCTTTCTCTAGCTCTGCTCCTACCCGCTGGGTTTTGGGTGTGTACCACCATACTTGGTGTGCAGTTGGCCTGTTCTGCACAGTGTCTGTCAGCAAAGATGCCTCAGGTGTCTATAAAAACAAGCTGTAGGACAGATGCTAGAGGTGCAGTGACAACCAGAGTTTTCCATGCTGGAGGTACAGTGGTGACTACAAGAGCTGGCTGGGCTTGGTAGAATGGCCCTTACAAAACACCAAAAATGCCCCCCCCCAAAAAAAAAGCCCACATTTGTTAACTTCAAGTATATGCTTTTCAGATCTTCCATTAAAATGGAAGAACATGGTGTTTAAAATCTTGATTGTAACCTTTAACTTTACTTTTTCAGCAAAATCTTAAAAATTTGAAAAGTCTTGACTTGTTTAACTGTGAGATCACAAACCTGGAGGATTACAGAGAAAGTATCTTCGAACTGCTGCAGCAAATCACGTACTTAGATGGATTTGATCAGGAGGACAATGAGGCCCCGGACTCGGAGGAGGAGGAGGAGGAGGAAGGTAATTTTTTTTTCTTTCGAGACAGCTCCCGCTGTTCTGGAACTCACTGTAGATGAGGCGGGCCTGGAGATCCTCCTGTGCTTCTGGGTGCTGGGATTAAAGTTGTGCACCCCATGCCTGGCAACAAGCAAGTTTTAGGTGGCTACAAAGTAAAACCAACTCCAGTTTGGGAAGGTGCTTGTCCTTTGTCAGGCTGGGGGTGGAATCAGACATGCCAGGTACATGCTGAACTGTATCCCAGGTTCCAGAAAAGGTACTGTTTCTCAGGTGATAAGTAACAGTGCCATAAAATGGAAGGGTTGGGTTTTTGTTTCTTTATGCTTTTTGTTTTGTTTTGAGACAGGGTTTGGAGCCTGTCCTGGAACTCCCTCTGTGAACCAGGCTGGCCTCAAACTCAGAGATCTACCTGCCTCCGACTCCCAAGTGCTGGGATTAAAGGCATGTGCCACCATTGCCTAGCCAGAATTTGTTTCTTTAAGAAAGGAGTGGGGACACCTTCGGATACTCTCCACTGTTGTCTTGAGGTGTTGAGTTAATTGTGCAAGGGTGAGGAGGGCCAATATACCAGTAAGAAGGATTTGCCCAGCTATTTGCTCACCTTTAAAATGTATTTTAAAGATGGAGACGAAGATGAGGAAGAAGAAGAAGATGAAGCTGGTCCACCTGAAGGATATGAAGAGGAGGAGGAGGATGAGGAGGAGGATGAAGATGAAGCAGGTTCAGAAGTGGGAGAGGGAGAAGAAGAGGTGGGCCTTTCATACTTGATGAAAGAAGAAATTCAGGTGAATGGGAACTTATATTTGTGTACAAGGCTGAGTATTGTAATGTGCATTGTGTGTTGTTTCCTAACTTGTGGATAAGCATCTGTCCAGTAGGAGGGTGCTTTATAGTGTATCCAGACAATCATGAACATTTGTTGGTTTTGGTATTTAGCTCAAGGACAGTTTTATTTAAAAAAAAAAAAAAAAACAAAACAAACCAAACCAAACTCCCAGGGTAGGTAAGCTGTTAAGTCCCAGTAGCTACCTGGAGGGGAGAAGAAAAAAACAAAACAATACCAATGTGGTCTTAAAGCTGGTATTGAGGTCAGATACAGGTTGGACAAGCAGTCGCGTGGCAGGGAAGGGGACTTCTGAGAAGGAGTTTAAAACCCCAGTCATCAGAAAAAGTCTTTTGGTTCTGGCCAGCATCCAAAGAAAGAGAAAGAAAAAGGCAAAGTTGCCTCTTGGACCTCAGATGGGCAGACTCGGCCAAATGTCACGGTGGCTCCATAAGACTTCGGTTGCTGTCTATCTCCGATGGCCTTTGAATTGATTCCTGATACTATTTTTTAAATTTGAAATGAATGTACAATTTATTATGTATACAATGTTCTGCCTGCATGCATCTTTGCAGGCCAGAAGAGGGCACTAGATCTCATTACAGATGGTTGTGAGTCACTATGTGGTTGCTGGGAATTGAACTCAGGACCTTTGGAAGAGCAGTCAGTGCTCTTAACCTCTGAGCCATCTCTCCAGCCCTAAAAATTACGTTTTGAAGTGTGTGGGGATGATATTATTTTACTCTGCACCCCAGGCTGGTTTTAGACTCACGCATCCCACACTGCTGTTGAATTTGTAGCAGTCTTGCTGAGTGCTGGGATCACACACATTCACCACTCCTGCCTTAAAAGTTACTTTCAACCAAGTGTGGGATGACTTACATTTAGGTATATTATTGTACTGAATGTTTGGGAATATTAACTCAAAATGACATGGCCAAGCATAGGTCAGAAATCTCTGAAATAAACATAGTATTAAGTTTAAGAAGGAAATGCATATTTGATTATGCATTTAATTTTTTTCCTTAAAAGTTATTTATTTTTATTATGTATTTGTGGGTATTTTGCTTACATGTATGACTATGTACCACCTGTGAATGGTGACAGATATTTGTGAACCACGCTGTAAGTGCTGGAAGCAGCACCCAGGTCATCCTCACTATTTAGCATTGAGCCATCTCTCCAGGTGGTTAATTTCCTTTTCAAGATGGGGTCTTACTGTGTGTGTACTTCAGGCTATCTTTGAACTCATGGTCCTGCCTAAAGCTTCATAAGTGCTGGGATTACAGGCTTGTGTCATCACACCTGGTTGCTCATTCATTCATTCATTGATTCATTTTTGGCTTTTCTTTTTGTTTTTTTGAGACAGGGTTTCTCTGTATTGTTTTGCAACCTGTCTTGGAACTCGCTCTGTAGACCAGACTGGCCTCGAACTCAGAGATCCTCCTGCCTCTGCCTCCTGAGTGCTGGGATTAAAGGCATTCTCCACACTGCCCAGCTAAACGAAGGTTTATTTTTTATGTATGCTGTATTCTGCCTGTATGTGTGCCTGCAGGCTGGAAGAGGGCACTGGATCTCATTGCTGATGGTTGTGAGCCACCATGTGGTTGCTGGTTATTGAACAGCCAGTGCTTTTGGCCTCTGAGTGATCTCCAGCCTGTCTGTATTTTTTAAGTGTGTGTTTATGTGTGATTGTATGCATGTTTCTGTGTTTGAGTGTTCATGTGTGTGAGTATGGGTGGTGAATGCATGCAGAGGTCAGAAGAACGCTTCTCAGCCTCTGAGAGAGTAGGTTTACTCCTGTGTTTGCCAGGCTTGCTGATCCACAAACTTGTGGGTGTTTTTTCTTTGACAGCTCTCATCTTGCCAGTAGGAATATTAGGACTACAGGTGTGCATTGCTGCACTCAGCTTTATGAGGATTCTGAGGATCCAATCTCTGGTCCTCCTTCCTCCCCTTTTTTGAGATGGTGTCTCTTTCTATAGATGTGGCTGTCCTAGAATTCACTATGTACACTGGACTATATCCTTGAACTCACAGAGATCCTCCTGCCTCTGCTTCCCAAGTGCTGGGATTAAAGGCATGCTACCCTGCCCAGCCTAGTAACCATTAAGCATTTACTACTTCCATTTTGTGCTGAACTTGGAACCAGACTGGCTGGCCAGCAAGCCCCAGGGATCTTCCTGTTTCTGCTTCCCCTGTGCCAAGAATGTAGGTATGCACTACTAGGTGACCTTTTTGGGTGGTGGTTGGGAATCTGAGCTCAGGTCTTAATTGTGTGCAGCCATCTCCCCAGCTCATCAAATATTTTTGAGACAGTCTTGCTATGTAGCCCAGGCTGGCCTTGAACTTAATTACAGTTGTCCTACCTACACAGCTACATGTACCGAACCGCTATACATTGCTTGATAGAGTATATTGAGGAGTAGTAAACTTGGGTGGTGTTAAGAAGGACAGACTCGGGTAGATAGTCTACCAAATCTGTCTAGTGCTTAGATGTTTGTAGCATAGCCAAGCTCAAAGCAGTAAGTGTAGACGGCTGCAGTGCTGTGGTTTGTTTTTTTTAACTCTTTTATCCTTCTGAGTGCCCAGCACACAGCTCCCAAATAAATCACACACTTACTATGAATGCCTGGCCTTAGCTTGGCTTGTTGTTGGCCAGCTTTTCTTAATCTTAAATTATCCTACTACCTTTTCCTTTTATTTTTTTTTTTTTGTGGGGGGGGTTCTTGTTGTTTTTTTAAGATAGGGTTTCTCTGTGTAACAGCTCTGACTGTCCTGGAACTTGCTTTCTAGATAGACCAGGCCAGTCTCAAACTCTGCTTCCTGAGTGCTGGCATTAAAGGCGTGTGCCACTACCACTGGGACTGGAGAGATGGCTCACAACCAAAAGTCTTTTTTTTAATCTTCTACATACCTTTCCTTCTTACTCTGTGGCTGGGTGGCTGGCCCCTGACGTCCTCTTCTTGTTCTTTTTTTTTTTTCCCTCCTCATTTCTTCTGTTTATCCTCTCTGCCTGCCAGCCCTGCCTACCCTTCTTTCCTTTCTGCATCTTTATTGGCTCTTCAGCTCTTTATTAGACCATCAGGTGCTTTAGACAATGAATCACAGCTTCACCCAGTTAGACAAATGCAGCATAAACAAGTCACACATCTTAAAATAATATTCTACCACACTGCAGCAGTCACAGTATAAGTAGTGAAAGTGCCAGCCCTGTTTGTGTAGGTGAATATTTAACATTGGAATTAATCTGTTGTCTCTTGCATGTTTACTTCTGGTGCCCTGTTCTAAGTCTATGGCAGAATAAAATGGAAAGAGTAACTGATGCTAAAAAGAGGGTGTAAAAACTAGAAAAAGAAGCCGGGCATTGGTGGCACACTTTTTTAACTCCAGAACTCGGGGGCAGAGGCAGGAGAATCTCTGAGTTCGAGGCCAGCCTGGTCTACAGAGTGAGTGCCAGGACGGGCTCGAAAACAATACAGAGAAACCCTGTCTGAAAAAACAAAGCAACAAGAACAACAAAGAACTCGAAAAAGAGAAAATGGGTCATTGATGACTTAACTGGTAGAAGCACTTTCTGTACAAGCCTGGTGCCCTGATTCAGTCACTGGCACCTAGAGAGGTGGAGGAGAGGACTGGCTCCAGCAGGTTGTCGTCTGACCTCCACACATGTTGTATGGCATGTGCCCACACGAGCACACACAACAGAACATTTTTACAAGGGAGAAGCCGTCTCACATTTTAAAGGCTCTAAGGAAATTAGCATACCCCAGTGGGTAGAATGTTGATGGTCAAAACATAGTCATAAGAAGGTATGGAGGGGCTGGACATATGGTGGAGTTGGTAAAGGGCTTAGCTTTCAAGTACAAGGACCTGAGTGCATGCCTGCGCTCAGAGCCAGTGCTACACAGAGAAACTATGTCTCTAGAAACTAAAACCAAACAATAAAACTGTGGTGGTGGTGATTGTAATCCTAGCTTCAAAGAAATGGCGATAGGTGAGCCTCTGGGCCAGTGTAGGCCACATGGCAGGTCTAGGTCAGTGAGGGCCCTGTCACCAAAAGGGTGGATAGTCACTCTAGGGAGCAGCACCAGGGCTTATCCTCTGGCCTCATACCTGTGTCCATATGAATCCACACGTGACCGTGTATGTGTAAGCATGAGTGCCCACACACGCACACACACACAGGGTAGTTGTGATAGCCATGTTGTCTGTAATCTCTGGCTGGCCTGGAACTTGCTTGGTAGACCAGGCTGTCTTAACTCACAGAGATGCTCCTGCCTCTGCCTCAAAGGCGTGCACCACTGTACCTGGTATTATGTATAGTGTCCTTAATATGCTTGTAGTTTGATGCAGATGAGGTCAGCTGACATTTTCCTTTGGGTTGATAATCAAAATTTTTCAAAGTTTTGGAACATTTTGGGTTTCAGATTTCTGGTTCATCTTTATTGACTGGAAAACTGAGGTCTAGAGAAATAATTTATTTACTCAACATGTAACTGTGTCTGGTGCTAGGGTTCAGATAATCTGTAGAATAACTTGTTTTTGCGATAGTAAAGACCTGCTTCTGTCATGGTGGGCAAGAGTGGCTATTTAAAGGCAATCCGGACAAAGTGCTGTGTGCCTGTAGTCCCCAAACTCAGGCGGAACCACTATTGTTACTAAGTAAGATGTTACCTGGCCGTATCATGAGACCCTGTCTGTTAAAACTCAAACGCACCTCCCACATTTGTGCTGCTATAATCTGGGCTCACTAGCCGTTGGTGGCTTCGATACTGTACAACACAGCACAGCAGAGATTTATTTGCACTGTTGGAGAAAGTTCTCTTTAATAGCCTATGTTTATAAAAAAATCTAGATGCTTTGTTAGGTTCAAAAGCAAAGCAGGCAGAAACTGTCTTTTAAGAACCCAGCTGAACTATGATTTCTTGTTGGGATTTGTTAAACAGTAAAAATCTGAGTTATAGTTCATTTGTTCTCACATTGAATGTTTGAATTTGAAGGATGAAGAAGACGATGACGATTATGTTGATGAAGGGGAGGAAGTGGAAGAAGAGGGTAAGTGGTATTAGCATCAACCAGTTCTGCATCTGAAGAGAACATGAGGGATGGGATATTGAGGACTGAGTGTAATGGGGATTACCCTTTTTTCCTTTGCTTTTATCATAACATGCCTTCAGAAACAGAAGTGTTTTGAAAGAGCATATTCATTCCACCAAAACAAAACAAAAGAGCCAGCCAGGCATTGGTAGTACATGCCTTTAATCCTAGCACTCAAGAGGCAGAGGCAGGTGGAACTCTGAGTTTGAGACCAGCCTGGTCTACAAGAGCTAGTTCTAGGACAGGCTCCAAAGACACAGAGAAACCCTGTCTCAAAAAAAAAAAAACAAAAGCCAGCTTATAACTTGTACTTAAGAAACAGAAGTGAAGGTTAGGCATGGTGGCACACGCCTTTAGTCCCAGTACTTGGGAGGCAGAGGCAGGCGGATCTCAGTTTGAGGACAGCCAGATCTACAGGGGGAGTTCCAGGACAGCCAGGGCTACACAGAAAATCAAAGACAAGAAAACAAAACCCCAGAAATGAATTAAAAGCGTGTGTTCACTTTATTGCACTCTGGAATCTCATTTTGTAGAGAGTTGAGCCTCAGTCCAGAGAGGAATGGCTGGACCCAGGTGTCCCTTTAGTTTTTTCTTTACCTAGTTCTTGAGAATGATGTTTACCTTAAGAATCACAGGGCTGGAGAGATGGCTCAGAGGTTAAGAGCACTGGCTCCTCTTCCAGAGTCCTGAGTTCAGTTCCCAGAAACCACATGGTGGCTCACAACCATCTATAATGAGATCTGGTGCCCTCTTCTGGTGTGCAGGCAAACATTGTATACATAATAAATAAATCAGTCTTTTAAAAATATTAAAAAGAATTACATTGATATCAAGCATTTGGTTTCTTGACCTGTGTTGTGACTTGTACATGAGGTGTTGGGCTCTCTTGAGTCTGCTTATATATACTCTGAAATCGGAAGAAATTCCAGAGTGGAAACAATGGTAATTTTCTCTTGCTATTCATATTTTACTAAGATTAAAAGCTTTGTAACTTAATTTGTTAAAATTAAGTGTCTTATATACTTCCGTTATAGAGGAAGAGGGTCTTCGGGGAGAGAAAAGGAAGCGAGATGCTGAAGATGATGGAGAGGAAGATGATGACTAGATCCCTCCTGGATGAGGTTGCCCGATGATGCTGGGCGTGCAGTAGAGCGACCTTATGTCTTTGTTTTTTCATGTATGATAGCTGTCCCTGTAGGAGATGATGTGTAACTTTTTATAGGAAAAGTGTGGTTTTACTGTCTTGGCCTTATCATTCCGATTAAGATTTGCTAGTCTGTTAATCATAATGTACGTAGAAAAGAATTTTCATTCATCTTCCCATTGTGAAATTCTCTAGCACTGTATTTAGATTCTGGACTTTTGTAATTCATGCTTAATGTATTAGACATTTTTAGCTCATAATTAAAACATGGTTGCTTTTACCAGGTGTAGTTTGGTGCATTTCATTCATAATGTTTTAAAGTTATTTATGAATTAACAAGTTATACTCAGCTGTAATATGAAATGGCAGTAGTCTCTTGAATGACAAAGTTGATTGATTTTTGTTTTTAGAGGTGATACAGGTGTCAATAGCTTGAAGGCAGTTTTGGGTGTTGGGGTGGTGTTTGAGGACTGTCCTCGCAGTTTGGAAAGTACAGGCAAGTGAGAGGGTTCTTTTCAGTAGCGGGGGCTATGGACTTGGAGGCTGTCTTTAGTGATACAGCTCAAGGCTTTCACAGTCTGATTTTATGGAAGCTCAGAGATTCAAAGGCCAGCCCTTTCTGTGGGTGGTGCTGTGCCAGCATGTTGCTGGGTTTCAGGTGTGCATTCTCCCTCAGCTGTTTCTCTGTCATCATCTTCCATTGCTCCATTCCTCTCCACATCCAAAAGAAAGCTGGAAAAGTGGATACCCAGGACACTGCAGCCATCTCTCTGGGTTTCAAACAAGTGATGTGGGCTTGATGACACATTAGTTGAGATGCAGTGTATTAGGCTAAAGCAGCACCTTCCTCAGGTCAGACTGATCACCTGCTGAGAACTATGTTCAAGTCTAATTATTAAGTTGTTTTTCTAGGTGATTGGATACCAACGCTGTGAAGTATTTATATTTCTGAGTGGAACCTTTAATTATTCTTCCTGTAGTTTGAAAATCGTGATCAAATATAGCATTTGATTGGAATATAATGGCAGTTGGGAGACTGTTTGAAAATCAATATTGAAGTTGGGGTTTATTTCAGGTGGATGTCTATTAACAACAGAAAATCATTGGGGGTAAGCCTATGTGCTTCTTCATGGCTACTAAATAAACATGAGGAGATAGGTTCCTTTTGTCCCAGAGGCTCCATGTTCTAGGCAATGTCTTTTTAAATCTTGGCTACTAATTTTTTTCCTTTTGTAAAGCTAAGTGTTTTTTGTTTTGTTTTGTTTTGTTTTTAAATGTTAGTGTCAGCAAATTAACTGAAGTTCTGCCTCTTCTGGGACACAGAAATTGTTCATAATAGTAGGACTGTTACTTTTTTGAAGATGTTTGACATGGTGTTTTAAAATAACAAGTATGAAATTATTTGCAGAGAAGCTAACGAAGTTACATATCTGACTGAAATAAATGTGTGATATATTCAGTGCGGGTACTGGGATCTCTGAAATAACTAACATTTTCTTTATTTCAATAATTGGAATGCCTGTTTTCAGTCCTTAAGAATTCTCTTGGCACACTATGCCAGGTTCAAAGTAAATGCTTATTTTTTAAAAGGAAATCTATATATTGACTTTTATTATCACTCATCTATTATGCAATCAAAAATTAGAGTTTTTGGGTTTAAAAACAACAAGTAGGACCCCCAGATAACTATTAAGATGTATTTAGCTTTGTGGGTGATATTTTCATGCAAATAATCAAGGGTGGGCTTTCTATTCTGTACAAGTTCTGGGTTCTGTTTTATCACTCTCTGTACTGCGTGTGTATACAGTATGTTAAGTCCTTACAGACTTTGAATACTTTTGTGCAACTGTATTTTGAATAAAGCCACCACAGTGTTAAACACAAGGACAGGCAGTACTGACTGTGTTCCTATTTCCAGTTTTTTTTCCGACTGCTGTAACTTAAGTTTTGAAACTGAATTGCTTTGAATAAATCGAAGAGTTGTTAATAATGGCTACCTTCAGTGTTTGATGTTCACTCTTCAGTAATACCATCAACTGTTTCAGAGGTCTCTAAAAACAAGTGGCTCGATGAGCTTACCAAGACTTAGTTGTGCCAACACCACTAGGGCAGTGGTGGCACACACCTTTAATCCCAGCATTCAGGGGCAGAGGCAGGTGGATCTGTGAGTTTGAGGCCAGCCTGGTCTAGAGTTCCAGGATAGCCAGGGCTACACAGAAACCCTGTCTTGAAAAACAAACAAAAAAATCTCGTCTCCCTCAATCTTTCCAGAAGCTAAAAAAATAAATGATCCTGGATTAGCTCAAATTTGCCTTTTGAATTGCAGGTTGAGCCAGGAGTTTATTGCCTGTAGGTGAGCAGGTATTTATAAAAATGCTCACAGAATTACAGTATAGATGTGGGCTTCCTAGAACAAGCCCAAGCATTTTTTCATAGTATCTTAATTCTTACATAGGTTTTTTTTTTTTTTTTTTTTTTTTTTAAATCCCTAGTTTTGGGTTTCCCCTAAGTAATCTTTAATATGTTTTGTTTGTGGATGATTCTGGAATGTACTTTGTCAAGTTAGATGTAAGTATAATGCTAAGTCATGTTTTCATGATTATGGTTACACATTGAGAGTTTTAATTATTGAATTCTGCTTTTGGAGAGATGGAAAATACTGAAGTATTTTTAACTACAGGTAACCGAAATTTGTGGTTTTGTCTTTTTGAGGGGAGGGGACTCTTAGACCAGGCTGGCCTTGAACTTGAGATTTGTGTGCTCCCAAATTTTCAGATTCAAGGCAGTGTTGGCTTTGTCTTAATTCCTTTATGACATTAACAGCTTGGTTAATGCCTCATGCCTGTAATCCCAGCATTTAGGAGGCCTAGGCTGGA
This sequence comes from Cricetiscus sungorus, assembly GCA_030556225.1. Classification (NCBI taxonomy): domain Eukaryota; kingdom Metazoa; phylum Chordata; class Mammalia; order Rodentia; family Cricetidae; genus Cricetiscus; species Cricetiscus sungorus. Next base: position 1,950,728 of record JANBXA010000141.1, read on the forward strand.
ATAGAATTTCGACATTCAAGGCCAGCCTGATTGCAGATGAGACTGTCTCTGAAAACAAACATTGCTTCCTTTTAGGAAAATAATAGAATCATAGAAGTTTTGAGTAAAATTATTAAATAATGAATCAATTTAGTGAGGGGTTGTGATTCAGAACTTTTTTTTTTTTTTTTCTTGAGACAGGGCTTTCCTATGTAACAGAGCCCTACTTATATCAACCAGGCAGGTCTTGACCAAAAAAAAAAAAAAAAAAAAGTGGATCTCTGAGTTTGAGGCCAGCTTGATCTACAGAATTCCAGGACAGCCAGGGCTACACAGAGAAACCCTGCCTGGGGGTGGGGAGAGGCTGTGGGGGGGATATTCTCAAGACTGTTTATTCTTTGTTCAGTTGATAAGAGGCTTTGAATTACATTTTTATCTAGTGCTGGAGATTTCTGTTTCCATTGATAGATTTAGTGATATTCTGCAGCTGTCCCTAAATTGCATCCTTACTACTGCATTCCTGGCCACATTCTAATCAGCCTGTGGCCTTAGGACCCTGGGTGGCTGGCCAGCTACTTGAGTTTTTGTTCTATTGGCTAGTCTAATTTAAAGGAAAACAGATCATGTCACAAAATGGAAATTGCAAGGTGTGCTTTTATTTCAGGAGAATCTTTAAAATGACTATGATGCTGGTAAAATATACTTATTTCTATTAGAGACAGGTTCTCACTGTATCCTGGCTGGTTTAGAACTCATGGATCCACTTGTTTCTGCCTTCCACGTGCTTCAGTAATGGTTCCTGCTTTTATGCCCAGCCCTGGTAAGAAGTAAAAATATTTATTTATTGATTTCTAATTCATGAGTATGTGGGTGAGCCTCCAGATCCCTTGGAACTAGTCCTACAGGCTATGTGAGCTGGTAACTGACTCAGTCTTTTGCAGGAGAAACAAGTGTTCTTAATTGCTCCGGCTCTTAAAATACTTCCATTTTATACAAATCTTTTCCTGGTACAACCCTAGAGTATCCCCGATTAAAAAAGACTCAAAGGCCGGTATGTATTTCAATTAATTTCAGGAATAACCTTCCTCCCCCTCTTGGAGGCATCATTTGGACTTGGCTACTTTGGAAACTTTGGCCCCATCTACTCGAATGGTTGACATAGCCGCCAAACAGGCTCTCAGCTCTGGTGAAGACCTACTGTGTAGCTTTCTCCGATTGTTGTTTTAAATACTTAGACTGTAAGAGAAGTCATGATCTCTTCCTTCAGCGTTGCCCGTGACTTTGGCCTGGATAGGCTCACTCCACAGCCACATAGCTTAAAGAAGGCGGTTTGGCTTCTGCACCCAGAGAAAAGGATGGGCATACAACCGTTTGATATCAACGATTCTGGCTTTTACGACGTTCACACTTGAAAATATGAAAGCAAGTTTCTTGTTTTAAGCAAAAAACAACCCTTAGTGTTTTAAGTTTGGGATTTTAGGCTATGTGCTTAGCTATCTTTGGCAGCACGGGCCCATGGAAAGAGCAGTCAGAACCATTGGAAAAATTGACAAGGACCCGCAGGTGAAACTGCTTTAAAAGCGTTTAGTTTTGAGGCAGGGTCTCAGTCTAGCATAGGCGGGCTTCAAATAGTTCTGCTTCACCGTGAGTGCTGAGCTACTATACTGAAGAGCTGGACGCCGCCCAACCTGCAGGCTCACTGCTAGCCCATGCAGGGGCTTTTAGAGCTTTTCCACCCTGCCTGCCCGCCTTCCTTTTCTGAGAATGTTGAGTTAAACCCATCTTTGCAGCGCCGAGAATTGTTTGTAGATTAGTAAAAGTTTCTGGAGCGGACTGACAATGAGGATTTTTTTTTTAAATTAAAAGTTGGTAGATTTTTTGTTTGTTTTTTGAGACAGGGTTTCTCTGTGTAACAGCCATAGCCGCCCTCGAACTCGCTTTGTAGACCTTGCTGGCCTTGAACTCAGATCCAGCAGCCTCGTTTGCGCAGTGCTGGGGTTGGAATCGGGCTGCAGCTCTCAGGATGAGATTCAACCTTTAAGGAGACTCCTGTGAGGCCGCCTTCCCCACCGCGACCCCCCTGCAAGCCAGCGTACTGCCGCTACCGGGTCTTGATAGGCTCGAGCAGCTGGTGACATTTATCTAAACGCCCTTGCGAGTCAGTCCTTGGGAATCCTGATACCCCGGTGTTCATTTTCCGTTTTCTAGGTGCTGCTGCTACAGCAGAGCGCCCCGCAGTACAAGTGGGACCTCCCGGCGACACAGGGATTTGTGACCGGCCCGGCCGCGCAGTCATTACCGAGCCTGCGAGCGCGGCTGTGACGTCACGGCTCGCCCGGCGGAGGCACCTGCCAGGCCCAGGCACCTCTAAGCCCGACGGGGTGGCCCCGGGGGCTAACGGGAGAGGAGGGACACGCCGACCCCGGCGCCCGAATCCTGTCACCAGGGCGCCTTTCTGAACTCGATTGGGCCACAAACGCCGCAGCGCCGGGCACGTGACCGGGCCCCACACCTCCCCCACCCCGCTGACCGCCTGCGCATGCGGAGTCGCGCCGGAAAGCGTGGCCCTGGAGCTTCCGCATCATGGATCCAGCTGGCCCCTGAGGCGGCTCTTTGTTGTCCTTCCTATCTTGCTTTACGATTCCTAATATCAAATACGGAATCATTCTAAAATATAACTTTGGAAAATATTGTCCAACCCTGGTCAGCCAGCACTCGGAAACAGCAGCATTATGTGTTCAAGAAGCGAGAGCTAGTTTTATTTTTAATATTTTAAAATGTTATATTAATGTATATGAGTGGTTTGCCTGCGTGTATATATGTGCACCGCGCGTATGCCTGGTGCCCACGGAGGTCAGGATCGGGTGTCCGATCCTGTGAAACATGCTTGTGAGCCGCTGTGGGCTGCCTGCAGGGGATTCAATCCTGTGCAGGCTGAACCAGCAGCCTGTGCTCTTAGTCGGGAGACATCGCTCCACTTCCAACTAGATTTTTTTTTTTACTCTCAATTAGTTTTTAAGTAAAAAATTGATTGTTGTATTTGTGTGTGTGTGTGTGTGCTGTCTCAGGACTGATCTGCATAACTCAGGGGGAGTCCGTTCTTCCCCTGTGGGAAGCGAGTGACTTCACTGGTTGAGCCATCTCCATGGGCTTTCAGATTTGTTTAAGATCTGTGTTTGGAACTGAGGCCACTTTTGCTTTTCCGTCTGTTCCAGTTGATCCTTGGGTACTCTTTTTTCACTTGAAAGACCAAAAGTAAAGTCAAGGAAACCCCTCACTTAAAATAAAGGATAGTCCAACCTGGAAAGCTAACCCAGACCACTATCAGTTACCTGGAATTTGTTAACCACCAGCAACTTCCCTCACAGGGCCCTAAGATAGCCATGGAAGATACCAAGAATTCACACTGTCCATCCTGCCAGTGATAACTGCAACTCCCGTTTGCCCAGACAAGATTAATTAGCACATCCGAGGCCCTAAGGTCCTGCTGGTCGAAACAGTGAGACCATTCTGCCTCAAGGAGAAAACCCATGACTGGTCAGTACTCAGAGGACAGAGAGTCACAGCCCCACCCTAAGCTTGTGGTTTTTTTCCTTTAAAAGTACCTGCAACCAGAAAATGTTGCTTCTCTAGTCTGTGTGCTGAGGGAGCCCGTTTGCACAAACGTGTCCCGTTCATTAAAACCTCTTGCGTGTTGCATCAACTGGACTGGACTTTGAGTTCTTGGGGGTGCCGACCGAAACGGGGAGACTCCTCATTCTGAGGGTCTTACACACTGACCTTGCCCTCTTGTCTTCCCTCCGGAGCTACTCTGTCCTATCTACCCCCTTTCCCCTATCCTAGTGTGGTGGCACACGTCTTTAATCCCTCTGAGACCAGCCTAGTCTCCACCAAGAGTTCTAAGACAGCCAGGGCTACACAGAAAAACCCTGTCTCAAAAACAAAAACAAAACAAAAAACCAAAAACTAGATCAGTCAAGTTGAGCAGTTGCTGGGGGAAACACTGAAAAATGGCACGCAGACTACACATAAATCAAGTCTTACCTACACGGGCTCTCTTCAAGTGAGGAACTTCATAAAAGTCAGTTGAAGAATTTGAACTTAATTTTTTTTTCCTTCATTACGGATGAAGGTAGTTTGTCAGAAGTAACAAATGAAGCAAAACGGTCCTTAAGTTCTTCTTATTATAATCAATAAGCCACTTTAGAATATTTGCATCAGTTTGTTTTGTATAGTAGAAGTTTTGTGGGAGAGGTCGGAGAATCTTGAAGTGGAGCTAGCCTGGGCTACATAGTCCTACCTTTACACAAGCAGAGTCAAGGAGAGAGAGGGACAGTGGGGTGAAGAGTACAGCACAAAGCTGCTTGGTCCCTAACCAATGGTAACACACTTGGATGTTTTTCCTCCTTTGGAGACAGGGCATCTCTATGTAGCCTAGGCTGGCCTTAAACTTCCCTCTTCTGTCTCTCAAGTGCTGACATACTTAACACGACAAAACATTGTTTTGATTTTTCCCCCTTATCCAGAAGCATTTTAATCTAAAAACAAACACAGGCCCCAAACTATTTTGCTCCTTTTTCACAATGGTGCATGATTTAAGAATAACTTAATTAGCAGTCACAACATATAAAAAGATTTTATAGTGAATCTTCTCTACACTATTTTTAAAAATCATTTGCCTTTCTAGTTTTCAACTGGCAAAACTATATCCACCCCCAAAACTATTGTATTTAAGCCATACCACCCAAAAAGAAAAAGAAGAATCTCCTAGAAAACAAGTGAGGGCTAAATACCTTTTTACTGGTGTCTTCTAGATTGATCTGACCCAAGCCATGTGTTTCCTGTATTTTCCAGCCCCCTCTCCACAGTGTGAGCCAACTGGAATGTCTACGTTGGGGATCATAGATTAAACTCAATGAATACCTCTTCAAAAGAAAAAAAAAGGTAGAATGGAAATATTTTAAAGAATTTTTATTTGTTTAAAAGATGAGGGGAAAGAAGTCAAGAATATGGTTTAGCTGTTTAGTATTTAGGCATCTGTAATTACCTGCCTTTCTCAGGATACACCTTCAGCTGATGCCTCTAAAAGCACCACCTGTGCCTGTTCACTATGTTCCGTTTTAAAAGAGCTCTGCCCACCTCCCATCCCTCTCTCTCCCTCTCCCTCTCTCTGTTTCTTCCTCTCTCTGTTTCTCCCTCTCTCTGTTTCTCTCTCTCTCTCTCTCTCTCTCTCTCTCTCTCTCTCTCTCTCTCTCTCTCTCTCTCTCTCTCTCTCTCTCTCTCTCTCTCTCTCTCTCTCTCTCTCTCTCTCCCTCTCCCTCTCCCTCTCCTCTCTCTCTCTCTCTCTCTCTCTCTCTCTCTCTCTCTCTCTCTCTCTCTCTCTTCCCCCTCTCTATCCCTCTCCCTCTCCCCCCCTCTTTTCTCCCCAAGGCTGGTCTCCCCATTCCCCTTTCCCCTTTTACAATTCTTTTCCTTTCATAAATCCCATCTGCTTGAACTCTGTTTCATGGTGTCTTTTTCTCTATTGAGCTGCTTTAAAAAAAAAAAAATTATGGCATTTGTCCCTTCATGAATTCACCAATCTAAAACAAACAAGCAGGCAAGCAAACAAACAAACACAAGAAGGTTTTATCTTTTGGGGAGAGTTGGAGTGGGGGAGGAGTGGTCTGAGGCAGGGTTTCTCTGTGTAGCCCTGGCTGTCCTGGAACTCACTCTGTAGACCAGGCAGGCCTCAAACTTAGAGATCCTGCTGCCTCTGCCTCCTGAGTGCTGGGCATGCACCACCATTGCTCAGCAAATTCTCATTGCTGCAAGTTTCTTAAAAGTCTGTTTTCTCTGTACAAACACCTCACTGTTGAAGGGTAGAGAAAATTGACCCACAGTGCCTGCAAGTTCAGAGGGGGACAATGGCTGTCACTGCTACTGAGACAGTTCCTCCTCACTCTACCTGTACGGTCTGCTCTTACAGCCTATGTTTCCTTATCTCTTGTTTTTTCTTATTTATTTATTTTGGTTTTTTGAGACAGGGTTTCTCTGTGGCTTTGGAGCCTGTCCTGGAACTAGCTCTTGTAGACCAGGCTGGTCTCAAACTCACAGAGATCAGCCTGCCTCTGCCTCCCGAGTGCTGGGGTGGGTGCATGTGCCACCACCACCCGGCTTGTTTTTGGTTTTTTGTTTGTTTTTTCTTTAAATGCAGACTTCAGAATGCTATTTCAGGGGCGCAGTAAATGAAATTCTGCTCTCGCTGAGCAGCATTCAAAAGCTTCTGCCAATTTTTTGGTGGGTTTTATAATAAACCCTGTCTAGCACATCCTTTCCTGTCAGGTTCCAGTGGACTGGCTGGGACTAAGGTGTGCCTACAGCAGAGGCCTGGAGTAGGCAGTTGGGCTCTGGACACTTTCCAAGTTGATCCACAGCTTCTAACTAGTGCTGTGAAGAGAAGCCCAAGCTTCTATGAGTCATAGCATTTTTCAGGAAAGGATTTCTTTTCTTTCTTTTTGAACTTTTTTAATGCTTGGAAAGTTATGTATATGGGTACTTGCTTGGGTATATGTCTGTCCCGTGCCTATTACTCAAGGAGGCCAGAAGAGGTCACTGGTTCTTCTGGAACTCAAATCATAGTTAGTATGAGCCACCCTGTGGGTGCTAGGAATTGAGCCTGGGTCCTCTGCAAGAGCAGGCAGTGCTTTTGACCTCTGAACCATCTCTCCAGTCTCTCCCTGCCTTTTTTTTTTTTTTTTTTTTTTTTTTTTGAGACAGGGTCTTACTAACCCAGGCTGGCCTGGAACTCACAGAGATCCACCTGTCTCTGCTTCCCTTGTGCTGGGATTAAAGTCATATGCCACCAGGCCTAGTCTGACATAGTAAGAATTTAAGAAGAGGTTTTATTGCTTATTTGTTTTATTTCCCTTTTATATTGAGCAATGGTATGTTTAGCATTGTTTTTGATTCTGCCGGGCTATTAAAAAATAATTGCTAGCAGATGAACTTGATATCAAAGTTGATCTCTCAGCCTGTAGGATACTGAGGTGGTATTACCATCTGGCCTGTGTCATGAGGCCAAAGCATCACACTGGTCTTCCCATGAACCTACTTTTCATTTTGTCTATCTTTTTTTGTGGTGGTCTGTCTCTAGGACTTTATCGTTGGTATCGGAACATAAATTATGCAGTTGTGGCTCTCACTCCACATCAGATGCTATTCAATGTTTTCACTTTACACAACTGAAGAATGTGTTTTCCTTTTAGTCTTTCTATGTTTAATCTTCACAAGTCATTTGTGACTAACAGATGAACAACAATGCAGAATTACACACAAGTTCTTCTTGAGGCAAATACACATGTAGCCACCATTAAAGGCATCACACTTAACAAACATGAATACCTCTGCTTAGGGCCTCTAAGCAGTAGACCGCAAGGTGAATAATTCATAACTGTCGCCTTTGAAGAACAAAGTGTGAACCAAGCTTTTGAGCAGGAGAGAAACAGCAGGCAGAGAAATGGTTGAGCTGACAGCTTGTACCCAGGAGGCTGACAGGGTGCCAAAACTTCAATTTGCTCATTTCAGGGAAGGTCTGATTGCCTGTTTCCACTCCACTGTGTTACTGTGACGCCCATCCATTTGTGACTTGATCTGGAGCCTCTGCTGTGTTAGCTTACTGAAGTCTGTACCCAGTATTGACAAACACATTTGCAGGGAGGTTGCATGTTTGCATTGACTACAATAGTTTTGCTTGATTTGCGTTCTAGATCGACCCTCTCGAAGGGACTTATAATGCTAGGTAGAATTCATGTCACAGATGTGTTCAACATTTTCTAACAGTCGGGCTAAAAAAGGAAGAAACAATATTTTAGCAGTATATTTTATTTAACTCAACAAATCCACATGTTATGATTTTAACACATAAGTGACATAAAAATTACTGAAGTTTATTTTTCATACAAAGTCCTTACAGTCTGGGTAGGGCGGAGTTTCATGTGTCAATTTGAATTGGCTACATTCCAGTACTGGGTGACTAGGTAGGGATCTAGCATATTCTATGTCTGGGAAAAGTTAACTGAGGAACAAAATGAATGGGCTGGTGCCTCTCTAGCTACTGTGCCAGCTGGTCTTGAGAGAATTTTCTAAATTAATCTGACAAGTTTATGCTTCTTTGGTTCTATGCAATCCATTTTCCTTTATAATATACTTACTTTTTACCAGCAGGTATTTTTTTTAAACTTCTTTAATTTTTTTCATTTTATGTGTATGTATGTATGTATGTCTGTACACCCTGTGTATGCCTGGTATCTGAAGAGGCCAGGAGAGGGCATGGGGTCTAGACAAAGGAGTCTCCCAAACAGAAAGACTAGTCTATGTCCAGGCCTTGCAGCTCCGGGCATGGTTGCAAGAGCTGAGTGGCAGGGATGGGGAGGATTAAGATGAATTGGGAGTTATATGGGAGAGGGGCCTTGGACCATTCTCCATTCCATCTTATAAAGTTATATGAATCAGTTTAGATATTGAAGTTGAATGTTCCCAATTCCAGCCTGCTCTGGCTATTGTCCACGTGTATTGAGGCCAGACTGGGACTGCTGTGGCTGATCTGAGGTCTCCCAAATGGAGCCTTTTCAGATTAGACCACCGACAGGCTGTCTTTTCCCACAGACCATCTGGAACCCATGGCAGGTTTGGAACCAAGGTAAAAATGGGTCAGATCCAGCCACCGGAGGCATCCCTTGGGTTTTGACTTGATCAAACAGTCCTGGTAAGTAGGATGGGTGTCTCCAGACGTGTGCATTTCCAGGCTTAGAGAGCACTGAAAGTTCCTACTGAGAGAGTCTCTCAGTGAGATGGAGGCAGGGGGCTGCTAGAGCCCTTGAGAATTAATGGGGGCCTCCCAGTTAAGTCCCAGTTACTTTGTCCTGATGTTTTTGGCAGTGTTGGATGCATGGGAGAAGAACTCGTGTATGGATGTTAGATTGTGTCCGAATGAAACAAAGAGCGGAAGAAATTGCTGCCTGAGAGGAACGGGCGGCCCTCGGGCGGGGCATGTGTGCAGGGCTGGGGGCACCGGGACTTCCGAAGTCCTTCCCAGGTTCCAGCACCAAATTTTAGATCTCTGGGGTAGTGTAACGGGACGGAGGTAGAAAGAAAGAGACCAGCAGGTGACCCTCAGCAGATGGAACCATGTTTATTAGCATACTAATAATGAGGGGCAGCTTCTCTCCCTTGTGAAGGTGAGGGGGCCCAGCAAGGGGAAAAGCTGGCTGCCACCGTTTATAGGAGCAGCATGAGGGACTTGGGAATGAAGAAATTGTTGAAGCCATGGGGAGCTCTGTGAGTCCTTTGCACCTACATGCATTCTGCCAGGTGACAGGGGCAGGTCAGCATAATGCCTGAATCTTTACACTGCCTCCACTTTCCCTGTGCTGGGATTACAGGCTTGGGCCCCTATGCCCAGCTGCCTTGATGCTTTGAAGGTTACAGAATACTGGAGCTGCTTGTGGCTGTGGGAGCTGATGTTTTCCTGTTCTAGCTCATGAATTAGTGTCACTAACCATCCTGAAGCAAGGATCTGAGAACAGAATCCAGAATCTCCTGGGAGAAGGCCTCTACGTGAGCTTGTGGGAGTGCCTTAATTGCATTAACGGATGTGGAAAGGCTCAATGTAACTGTGGGCGGGACTGGGTTGGATGAGCATAGAAATCAGCTAAGCTCCTGCATGCACACACCCACTGCACTCTTCTGAGAGCAGCCACGTGGCCAGGTGTTTTGAGGAGGTATGTTGCTGGTATTTCTTGTCCCACCTGCCGCCAAATGAACACACAGGAACATATATTAATTTATAAACTGTTGGCTGATGTCTAGGGCTTCTTAATGGCTAACTCTGTCTTAATTATTAACCCATTTCTATTAATCTATGTATTTCCACATGGTCTTGGCTTACCGGAGAATGACCAGACCTGTTACTCTTTTTGGCTACATGGCATCTACTTCCTGTCTCTCTCTGCCTGCCTTTCCCAGAATTCTCCTTGTCTCCTAGTCCTGCAAATATTCCTGCCTCTATTGCCCAAACAGTGTTTTATTCATCAACCAATAAGAGAAAGAGATCTACAGAAGGATATGCCCCATCAGAGGTACCCTTAAATGCTACCATCTCTATGTCCCCTAAACTTATTATTTATTACTATTTTTGATTTTTTTGAGATAAGGTTTCTCTATGTAGCCCTGGCTGCCCTGGAACTCACTCTGTAGACCAGGCTGGCTCTGGTTCAGAGATTTGACTACTTCTGTCTTCGGAGTGTTGGGATTAAAGGTCTGTGCCACTACACTTGGCTAATTTTTTTTTTTTTTTTGTAATGACATCCAGTCCTTTATCATTTTAGATAAAAACACTTTGTCTAATCTCTGTCTTCCTATTTGGGTTATATGAAGGTGCAAAATATTGAGCTAGTGAACCATTTTATTCCTGGTTTATCTAGACAGTGTCTCATCTTCTGGAGATGAGAACTCAGTTAATTCTGCTTTGTCCTAGTGATTCTTGTTTTGATTTACTTTTATTAACCCATTCACCATCTGGAATTAGTTTGAGTACATAACGTGTGGTCTGGGCTTAAACCATTTCCCTAAGTAACATCAGTAAATGTTATTTGGTTCAAGCTGGAATTCACAACAGGAAGGTCTGCAGGATGCATGGGCCATTTACTCACCGTTAGGAGAGTGCTCCATGTGCCCAAGCGCATGCGGTGCAATGTGCTCAGATGCAGGGGTGACCTTGACAGTGCAGCTGGACTTAGGTACCCAATGGTCTGAGCTTGCATGCCATCTCACTAGGGAACACAGCCCTGGATGCCTGTTAGCTCCCTGTCAGAACCAGGGCCATCCTTTGAACAATCTTCTTGTCTCTGCAGAACCACAAATAGTGAGTCACCCCAACACCATAATTATTGAGAATCTGTCCTGTTGTCAATGATTTGTGATGTTCCTTTTTTTTTTTTTTTTTTTTACTCTTTATGTACAAAGATTAGCATGATTTGTTTCACTAGGTAGACAGTCTTGAGTAATCCATTCAAGGTTGTAGTCCAACTTAAGGAAGCGTATGTCCTTCACATATTGATGGAAACACTGATGGCATGTGTTCAGCGCATATTTCCACTTCAGACCGTGGCGGTTAGGACAGATGCAGCAAGAGTGAGAACCCTGGCCGAACTTCCCAGGGTGACTCCAGTAGAGCTCCTCATGACCAATTTTGCCTTCAGCCAGCCAGAGAGGAAAAAGGCATGATGTTCCTCTTTTGTTGTTTTGTTTGTTGAGACAGGGTTTCTCTGTGCAGCTTTGGAGCCTGTCCTGGAACTAGCTGTTATAGACAAGGCTGGTCTTGAACTCACAGAGATCCACCTGCCTCTGCCTCCTGAGTGCTGGGATTAAAGGCGTGCACTGCCACTACCTGGCCCTTTTTCTTTTCTTTTCTTTTTAACATTTACATTTTTATGGATTCTGTTTTACTTTTGTTTAATTATTTTAAAATAGTGATGTAGGGAGCAGAGGGAGCCTTGAGTGAATGTGTAAAGAGTAGATGAAGCCCTCAGTGAATCTATATTGTTGGCAGGGCCGTGGCCATGCAGAGGACCTATGTCTCAGACCCATGGAGTGGCAAAGCCTTCTCCCAGGGTAAAGTTTACAATTTCAGAGGTTTGGTACATTATCTTCATTGTGGGACATAGTGGCATGCATGTAGGTAGGTGCTGGAGAAGGAGCTGAGAGTTAACACATCTTGCTCCTCATGCAACAGGAAGTAAACTGAGGCACTGAGTGTGGCTTGAACATAGACAAGTTCTCAAAGCCGGCCTCCACAGTGACATACTTCCTCCAACAGGGCCACACCTACTCCAACAAAGACACACCTTCTAATAGTGCCACTCCCAGTGAGCTTATGGGGGTCAATTACATCCAACTATCACTCCCTGGTCCCATAAGAAGCTTGTAGCAATATCTTAATGCAAAATACATTTAGTCTAACTTCAAAAGTCCTCATTGAAGCGTTTATCTAGTTACTCTTTATCAATAAAAACTTTTTATCAATCAAAAAAATGAGTTGGATATCGCAGTAAGAACCTAAATGATCAGAGAAGTGGCAGAGAAGCCACCAGTGACCTTCTCACTCTCTCCTTCCTCCATCTAAAAGGGCTGAGAAACTTTCTAAGCCCTCCCTACTACTCCTGTGTCTCTCTATATGTCCTTGGTTCTCTAAAACCTCTGTGGCTAATTTTGGTGAGCTAGTAGCTAGCTCTGCCCTCTGATTCAAGGTAAACGTTGTTGGCAGCCTTGGAAATGGCAGACTTAGATCAAAATATCTCACAAATCACATAGTCTATCGTAGGCTCAAAAATGTTTTAAAACCCAAAGTTCAAAGTCTCTTCTGAGATTCATGCAATCTCTTAACTATAATCCCCTATAAAATCAAAATCAAAAAGCAGATCACATACATCCAACACATAACGACACAGGATAGGAAACACATTACCATTCCAAAATGTAGGGAAGGCAGCATAATGAGGAAATAATGGACTAAAGCTAGATCTCAGTGAGCTTATGGGGACCAATTACATTCAAACTATCACAGAAGGCAAAGCCTTTCTCTGGTCTGAGCAGAAAGTTGACAGTGTGTGCAAAAACTAGTAACCACAGCTTCCTCTTCCTGGATGTTCACTGTGCTGAACCTAAGGAACACGCTGTGTTGGTGCCACTCATCAGAATGCACATAACACACCTAAACCAGCTTTTCTATCTTTTCATTTTTCAGTGTCTATCCTTCAATCTCCTTGTCAGGTCAAGGCACCAAGTCATACTGGCCATAGTATCCTAATATTATTAATACCATGCTTTCAATTTTATAAAGTTAAAACTAAGTGTATAATCTGATCTATAAGGAATATATATTACAGGACTACCCTTCCTTCCTTCTTTTCTTCCTCTCTCTCTCTCTCTCTCTCTCTCTCTCTCTCTCTCTCTCTCTCTGGTTTTGGGAGACAGGAGCTCTCAACAGAGTTCTAGGGGTCCTGGAACACACATATGTAGATGAAGTTTGCTTGATCTCAAAGAGATCTGCCTGCCTGTGCCCTCCTGAGTGTAGGGATTAAAGATGTGTGCCACCATGCCTGCCTTTCTTTTAATCTATTCTATGTGTATGGGTGTTTTGTCTGCATGAATGTTTGTGCACCACTTGTGTCCCCTTTGAAGAGGAAGTCAGATTCCTTGGAAATGGAGTTAGACCATTGTGAGCCATCATGTGGGTGCTGGGAATCGAACCCAGATCCTCTGAAAGAGCGGCCAGCGCTCTTAACCACTGAGCCATTTCTCTAGCTGCATTTCTGAATTTTAAGTCCTATTTCTAATATCAGTAGTCATTACTAAGCAATGCTGAATTTTCAGAGTCTAAGTACTGTTTTCCAAGAAAGACCAAACTGTCATCTATGCAAATTAAACTGTAAAAGAATATGGTGGGAACTTCCTTTTAAATGTCACTCCCCTCAGTTGGCATCTTCCCAATTCCTAGGAAGTCAGCAGGAGCGGTTATTTGTACTAAAAATGGAATACACTTGGACGTACAATCTGTCTGGGGGAAAGTGATGGTAACGAGTGTAGAGTGCATTCCTGGAAGTGCCTGTTATTAAAATGTAAACAACTGAAGGATGCTCTGTTTTCCTCCTCTTTCCCTCCCTTCCTCCCCTCCCTTTCCTTTCCTTTCTTCTCTGTCCTCTCCTCTTTTTTTTCTTTTTTCTTTTTCTTTTTTTTTTCTTTTTGAAACGGAGTCTCACGATATAGGACAAATGGAACTCTCGGTCCTCCTGCCTTAGCTTCCCAAATACTCAAACCCCAGCTTCACAGTCATTCTTTGCTTTCTTTTTTCTTGAGGCAGGCTCTTACTCTGTAGTCCTGAAATCTCCCCCAGGACTCAGGCCACACTCCCCACAGTCCCTCTCTGGACACAGTGGATATGTGTGTGTGCTGTGGTTCTGCACTCCCACCACCCCCAACCCTGCAGCTGCAAGCAGCCCCTTATACCCAGACCCAAGACAGCCTTGAATTAGAGCTTTGCCTTCTCCTGCCTGGTGACTCCTGGCATGTAGGCTAGGGCACACAGAGAGGAATGCCACACTACTCCCACCCCAAACCTATAAGGGCAGGGAATGAATTCTCTTGTTACAGAAGGGTCTGTCTGTCTCTTTCCCCTCAAGACCCCCATCACACTGAGATGTGTGTGTCTCCTAAAGGACCTCTTTTTGAATCTTAGGGACTGATCCTTCCCTTCAGGTTCAGACCATGGCTGCCTCTGATTGTGATATTTAACATTTCTGACACAATGTAATTATTCTCAACTTCCTGTCTATGAGCCTGCAACAACTTTTAATGTTTATAACACAAGCGTTGCCATTTTCCAGAGAAAAACAGACACACTTACTTACAATAATTATAAAGCTGAATACTGAAATTTGTTTGTGGAAACATTTGACTTTCTTTCTTCCTTTCTTTCTTCCTTTCTTCTGAGACTAATTTTTTCCCCCTTTGGCTTAGCAGCTGCACATGCATCTACTGATATATTTTTACAATTAATTTTATTCATCAATAATTTCATCAATCTGCCACTCCTAGATCTAAGACTCAAAACAGGTCCGAAAGAACCAATTTGAGAAGCACTAGTAGGCAGAAAAAAAAAAAAGATCAACTAAAAGAAGAAAATACATATACTCATATATAGACCTGTACCCAGCCCTTGGGAAGAGGGGGCAAGATCAGGGTCATTCGGTGACATTGAGTCGATAGCCAGCCTGGGGTAAAGGCAACCTTTGGGGGGTGTTAAAGAATCGGAAGCCTTTGTTTCAGTGTTGGCAGGTGATGCTGTCTGTGTGTTGAGTTGTGTGGCCTGAATGGTACCTCCATCATGTAGTCAATTGTGCTGAAGTCTGGGGCCCTATAACAGTATGCACATTAATAAGCTTAGTTTCTTCTCATTTGTTTTAATAATCTTTCTAAAATAAGAACTCAAGAGTGGGTACAGGAATATTTGTTTAGTTCCTCCTCGTTAAAAATAACATTACAGGGGACTGGAGATATTGTTCAGTGGTTAAAAGCATTGACTGCTCTTCCAGAGGACCTTGGCTCAATTCCCAGCATCCAAATGGCAGTTAACAACTATCTGTAACTCTCAGATCTGACACCCTCATATAGGCATACATGTAGACAAAACACCAATGCAAATAAAAAATGAGTAAATAAAATGTTTTAAAAATAATAACATTCCTTAGCTTTAATACCAGGGAGGCAAAGGCAGGTGGATCTTTGAGTTCAAAGATAGCCTGGTCCCAGGACATCCAGGGCTACACAGACCTGGCTTAACAATGGAATTTTTTTGTTTCTTTTTCGAGATAGGGTTTCTCTGTATTATTTTGGTGCCTGTCCTAGAACTCACTCTGTAGGCCAGGCTGGCTTTGATCTCACAGAGATCCACCTGCCTCTACCTCTCAAGTGCTAGGACTAAAAGTGTGCACCACCAATGGCCGTCTTATTATGGATACAGTATTCTGCCCACAGGTATACCTGCAGACCAGAAGGGGGCACCAGATCTCATTACAGAGAGTGTGAGCCACCATGTGGCTGCTGGGAAGAGCCCAACAATGGAATTTTTATGCTCAAACTATTTGAATGAATAGAGCACTTCAGACCCTTCCCCCCAAACAGGTTTCTCCTATAACTCCCCTGGCTGTCCTGAAACTCACTTTGTAGGCCATGATGTCTTTGAACTCAAAGATCCATCTACCTCTGCCTCCTGAGTGCGTGGAATTAAAGGCATGAGCCTCTACCAATACAAATTTAATGTTTTAAAGGCAAGATTTTAAGTTCCAAGTCCCATTAGCAGCCATCTAACTCCAGTCTTAGAGGACCCAAAACCCTTTGGCCTTTGCAGGCACTGTACACATTTGTTACACAGACATACATTCAGGCAAGATATCCATATACATATGTGTTAGGGTTATTATTGCTGTGATGAAGCACCATGACCCAAAGCCACTTGGAAAGGACCAGCTTTATTTGACTTACATATCCCAAATCACAGTTCACTGAGGAAAGCCAAGGCAGGAACTCAAACCAGGCAGGAGCCTGGAGACAGGACTAATGCAGAGGCCATGGATGGGTGTTGCTTACTGGCTTGCTCCTCGTGGCTTGCTCAGTCTGCTTTCTTACAGAACTAGGGGTAGCATCAGTCATGGTGTGTTGGGCCTTCCCACCACAATCATTAATCAAGAAAATGCCCATTGGCTGAGCTACTGGAAGTATGTTCTCAATTGAGGGTTCTATTTCCCAAATTACACTAGCTTGTGTGAAGTTGACAAAAAAACAACAAACAAAACAACAACAAAACCCCAACCAACCAAACCAACCAAACAAGCAAAAACAAACAAACAAACAAAAACAAACAAACAAAACAACAACAAAAAAAAACCCAGGACACATTTTCTTTCAAAATTTATTTATTTTTATGTGCATTTGTGTTTTGCCTGTATGTATATTTGTGTGAAAGTGTTGTTAGATCATGGAGTTACATGCAGTGTGATCTGCCATATGGTTGCTGGGAATTGAGTCCAGACCCTTTGGAAGAGCAGTAGTGCTCTTAACCACTGAGCCATCTCTCCAGTCCCAAACCAGGACACTTATTAAATTCCTATCATAGCTTGGTGTTGTTCTTAAAAACTGTTAAAGTAATATACTTTAAATTCATCCCATTAGATTAACAAAATGATTAGGAGAAACCTTATCATGGAATAGCCTTTCCAAGAGGGTCATCTGTAGGCACTGAGATGCAGCCCCACTCTTCAAAGATAGGGCAACAGTGACTCATGACCTTATCAATGGGTGGGCTAGGGCTGGAGGTTTGGCTTAGTGGTAAGAGTGCTTGCTGTTCTTCCAGAGGACTCGAGTTTTGTTCCCAGCACCACATTTGGTGGCTTACAACCTCCTGCAACTCCTTCTCCAGAGGAGCTGATGTTCTCTCTTCTGGCCTCAGAGGGCACCTACATGGTACACACACACACACACACACACACACACACACACACACAAGTAAGTATATATAGCTAGAGTAATGAAGCTTTTAGGACATAAAGGGCAAATACCAGAATTGAGGAATATTAATTATCCTGCAGTCCATTTGCTGGGTGGTGAGCTTATGTGTGGGATGCAGAGGGAGGAACCTCTGGTCCTGCTAATCTGATCGAGCTGCTAAGTGAGCTGCCCTGCTTGAATTCTTCCTCTCTGATGATCTTTGAGTCTCATGCACCATCCCTGAATCCCAGCTTCCTCTCATCTGTAAATGGAGTGATTGGTTCAGTTGTAAGGCCAATGATTTAGTCAATTACACCCAGGCAGTGAAGCCTGGTCTCATTATCCAGGCTCATGTGATGATGTCCCTGAAACTACTCTGTGCTCTGTGGCGTGTCCTGGATTGGGAACTTGCTGATGTGCGAGCCAAGAATGGCCCAGATTCCACAAGAGGACGCGGCAAGCTCCCACCCTGTTTCTTTCGCCTGCAGGCACTCTTCGTTGCTGTTCCAGAAGGCATGAGGTGCACATGCTTACAGCTTGTAAGCACTCAAGCTATTTTCTTTAACAAGAGAAACTGATGCCTGTTCAGAAGGCTGGGGTAGATGTTGTTTAATAACCTGGTGATCTTTTGTTATTCTGTGGAGCCATAGCTCATCCCAATTCCTCTTATCCTGAGCACTGTTTCTCAGTCAATAGAAACCATCCTCGAGGAAGAGATCACAGGTGCTTCGGAAAAGACACGAACTTTGCAAGAGAGTTCCGATGTACTCACTCCTTAGCTTTGTTGTGATAGTTGTCATGAGGAAACTTTCCCCCCAAACTTTTACTGTGTTTAAATATGTGAAAAATAAATCACTCATGGTCAGACTCCACAAGTTTGAAACAGCCGGCTGCGCTGTGCTGACCTGAGCTTCCTTCCTGCCTTTTTGGTTTGTCTCCCTGGTAGCAGTAGCGCTTGCAGGGACCTCCACGAGTGTTACCGTTTGTACTAAAGCAAACATACGTAAGGACAGTGTCCTCAGGGAGTTTGAAGTTGTGCTGGCAAACAGCTTTGTGATGAACTGGTAGCTGGCTGGACAGAGGTGTGGTTGGCTTACAGCAGGTGTCTGAAGGGGGGACAGCTTTGTGACAGACTCTGCCTTTTAACTTGTAGAATCTGCCTTTACTCTGGGTATGTGGTGTCAGGGAACTGTCACAGCATGCACAACGATGAACGAAACAATGGTAACTAGTCCCCTAGCCCCTCATGCAGTCTCTTCTAAGTCACATTCTTTATAGATTTTGTGGGCCTGCTGCATTTGAGGGCTCATAGCTCCCTCTATGCCTCTTTCCCAAATGCACACCTTAGTCAACAACAGTCCTGTACTTGAAAACATTCTGTGTATTTCCATTATTTACTCATCAAGGTCCTCTACTCCAGTCCTACCCTCACCTATTTAAGACATGATCTTTTGTATTTGCTTTGCCATTATCTTAGTCAGTGTTCTGTTGTTATGAAAAAGGCACCATGACCATGGCATTTGTTATAAAGCAAAGCATTTAATGAGGCTTGTTTACAGTTTTAGAGGTTTAGTCCATTATCTTCATGGCAGAGAGCATGGTGGTTTGCAAACATAGAGCTGAGAGTTCTATATCCAGATCCCAAGGCAGCAGGAAGAGAGACATGGGGCTGATATGGGTTTATGAAACCTCAAAGCCCATCCCTTTCCACTTCCTCCAACAAGCTCACACCTACCCCAACAAAGCCACACATACTCCAAGGCCGTAGCTCCTAATTCTTTCAGAGAATGCTCCCTAAGCATTCAAATATATGAGCCTATAGATGCCATTCTTATTCAAACCATCATGGTTATCAAGGGCAACTGTCTCTTTCTTCTGGCTGCCTTGTTTGCCTGCATGGCACCGTGTTTCCCACCTTGACAAAAATAGACTAAAACCTCTGACCCTGTAAGCCAGCCGTTTATAAGAGTTGCAGTAGCTGGGCATTGGTGGTGTACACTGTTAACTTCAGCACTCGGGCAGAGGCAGGTAGATCTTTGTAAATTCGAGGCCAGAACTTACTGGCCTGGTCTACAGAGCTAGTTCCAGGACAGGCTCCTGGAAGCAACTCACAGAAATCCTGTTTTGAAAAACAAAACAAACAAACAAACAAACAAACAAACAAAAAGTTGCAGTGGTCATGGTGTCTCTTCATTGCAATTGAAACCTTAAGACAATGACCTTGAACCCCGAGTCCACCTCCCAAGTGCTGGGAGGTGCCACTGTACCTGGCTTGTGTTGATGCTTTTCCATGTGTTACTTCCATTCTTTCCCTAAATGTAGTCTATTGTCTATTTTCTAGCATCACCCAATTTTTCACTACTGTATGTTGTAGGGGGATTTGTGTCTCACAAAGAGATACATTTAAGTACCAACTCCACTCATGGATGTGACCTCCAGAAATAATGTCTTAAATTATGATATCATACTGTACCAGGACTGGTGTCCTTGTAGGGGAGAGGAGATACATAGACATAGGCACGGAGGAGGCCACATGGAGGGAGACAAAAACAGTCCATGTTTCAATGGAGACAGAGACTGAGGCAATGTGTGTGCGAGCCAAGGACTGGAGGGCCACCAGATGCTAATCAGAGGCAAGCAAAGCTTGCCAAAGAATGCTTGTCCTTCCAACATCTTGCTTTCAGATGTCAAGCCTTTAGAATGGTGAGAGAGAGCTCTGCATAGTTGAAGTCTGTAATATTTTGCTGCAGCTGTCCAAGAAAAGAACACACCATTTCTTTGTGCTCATCACCATGTGTTAAGACCTCCAGGCAAGCTATTTTGAGACAGCCCCTCCCCAAGATAGCCTTCCTCTGTGTCTGTGGGTTGCTTGTCTTCTTGCTGTTCAGGGAAAACTCCAACAGTGAAGGAATCCTTTTTTTTTCTTTTCTCATAAGTACGTTGGGGAGGTAAGGTAAGTAACCAGCCTTTGTTTAGAGTTTTCTTCAGAAAGTTTCACGAGCTGGATGCAGAATAATAAGCAGAATCATTGGAAGTGGGAAGCCAAGCTGTCTACTGTGGAGTTCACCATATCATTATAGTTATTTGAGGCACAGCTTAAGAGTGTGTCACATTTCACTAGGAGAGTGCTTGTGATCACAGGAATGTGGGGGGCTGCCCCTTGGGCACCATGCAGTGACCCTACATTGAAGCAGCTCCCGCACAGGTGACCTGGTGTAGAAAGAGGAGAACATGCTGCTAGGGATTCATCTATATCAAGGAGTGAGGTCTACTTTCCATCATTCATCAAGTTCAGCTGTTGCTACAAAGACAGCTGTTGCTAGCCAGCCATAGGAAGGTCTGCTTTCTGTTGCAGGGTCACTCCAAGAGGCACTGTTAACCTTGCCCTTTTGTCTTCTGAATTCAGATTCTGCTTTTGGAGTTCAGCTTTAGCTTGTTCAAAGCCAGTATGGTTGGGTCCTGTCTTAGTTAGGGTTTCTATTGCTGTGATCTGTGATGAAACACAGAGAGAGAGAGAGAGAGAGAGAGAGAGAGAGAGAGAGAGAGAGAGAGAGAGAGAGAGAGAATTGAGAATTTACATTTCAGCATTGTTGTCCATCACCAAAGGAAGTCAGGGCAGGAACTCAAACAGGGCAGGAACCTGGAGGCAGGAGCTGATGCAGAGGCCATGGAGAGATGCTGTTTACTGGCTTGCTCATCATGGCTTGCTCAGACTCCTTTTTTCTTTTCTTTTCTTTTCTTTCTTTCTTTCTTTCTTTCTTTCTTTCTTTCTTTCTTTCCTTCCTTTCTTGCTTTTCTCTTCTTTTTTAGACTACTTTCTTATAGAACCCAGGACCACCAGCCCAGGGATGGCATCACCCACCATGGGTTGGGCCCTCACCCATCAATTACTAATTAAGAAAATACCTTACAGCTGGATCTTATTGATATGTGTTGGCATCTGGCTTACAATTTTGGAATATATTATTTACTTAAAGGTGAATGGTAAGCATATTTTAGGTGAAGCATGACAGTAATTAGCACTCAGAAAAAGACTGCAAGGAGGTTTTTTGTTTATGTGTGTGGGTGTCTTACCTACATGTACGTCTGTGCTCCAAATGCATGTGTGGTGCCCAAGGGTGCCAGAAGAGGGTGCCAAATCTCCTGGGACTGGAATAACAGATGATTGTGAGCTGCTACAACTAAACCCTGGTCCTCTGGAAGAGCAGAAAGTGCTCCTGAAGCTGTCTCTCCAGCCAAACACATGGAGTTTTATAACAAATAATCCAATGAGATTGCATTATTCCAATACAGAATTTCTAACAGGATATGTTACTAGAAACTCAATCAGCTAACCCTGTAGTCATTTCCTATGGTTGCCAGGACACATTCCCCCAAACATCACATACAGCAACAACACAGGCCAATCTTACAGTTTTGGAATCAAGGCCATTTTGAGATTCAGATGTCTTTGGGGCTTCTGGAGGATTTAGGTGTGAACTTCCCTTGCCTCTTACAGCTTCTAGACACAACTCACATCCTGGCTCCTAGCTCCTCCTCTTTTGAAGTGGCCATCACGTCCCTCTGGCCTTGGTTGGGTTCCTTCATCGTGTTTCTTTCTCTGCCTTTCCTGTGTCCCTCTGTCACTCACCAGGACTCCTGTGATTGCACTGGCCGGACTTAGCCCACCTTGAACTCCTTAGCCCCACCTGCAATCCTTTTAGTCCTATACAGTGACATTTACAGGGTCTGGGAATGAGGGCACAGACTTCTTGTAGAGAGGAACAAAGCAGTTCCTTAGGAGGGAGACCCAGTGCAAAGGGCTGTGAAATTACCTAGGATTGTTTGCTTAAGACAATTTCCAGATATTTTAAGATAACATTTCAGAATAACTTGAACTTTTAACACAGCTGGAAAAATGTCCCCTGATGTGAGGCGACATGCAGAGCTTTATCCAGCCAGAGCACAGCTTTCTAGATTTCATTTCTGTTTAGTTGTGGCTTTTCCCACCCCAATGTGTTTGGGTGTTTTGCCTTTAAGTATGTCTGCACCCCACTCATGTGCCTGGTGCCCACAGAGGCCAGAAAGGGGGAATCAGATCCCCCTGGAAATAGAGTTACAGATTGTTTTGAGCCTCTATGTGGGTGCTGGGAATAAACCCAGGTCCTCTGTAAGAGTGGCTCAGCTCTTAATGGCTGAGCCATGTCTCCAGCTTCCTGTTTAGCTTTTAATCTAGCCAAGTCACATACATTTCTAGGTTCTAGTTTAAATGCACATCCTACCAGTCCTTTAAAATATAAAATTCTAAAGACCCAGTGATTTCCTCTATAGTGTGTTCAGAGGAATGCCTAATTGCATTTAATTAGAGAGAGATGGGTGAAGCCAATAGACACAGCCAGTAAAGCAACAGCTTCTGAAGTGGGGCAGGGGGTGACCACAACTGCTGGTGTAGCTGATGGGTCTCCATTTCAAGCTTCTTCAAACAGGAGCTTGACAGTTGTACAGTTACACTACTAAGTAACATGTTATAACACAGTGTAAATAGGCAGGGGTCAGTAGAAAGTGACAGCTGGCATAGTGGCACATTCCCAGCACTGGGAAAGCAAAGATAGGAAGAACAGGAGTTTAAGGGCAGCCTTGGCTACATAGTGAGTTTGAGGCCAGCCTGGGCTACATGAGACCCCGATTAAGAAAAAAAGTAGGGGATGGTGCTGGAAAAACATCTTAATTGTTAAGAGCTCTGGAAGAGCAGTCATGGTCAGCTTCCAAGACTCACATGAAATTACAACCGTTTGTAATTTTCAGAGGATGCAACAGCACCGTCTGGCCTCCAAGGACACTGCACACAAGTGGCATACAGATGAATGTGCAGGCAGTACACCCATGTACATTTAAAAAAATGAAAACAAAAGAAGCAGTGTAGCTTTGTAATAGACACACACACACACACACACACACACACACACACACACACACACACAATATGGCCACTCCCCATATTTGGACAGACAAGCTTTGTTTCCTAACCATCTGTCTCAGTCAGCCAGGGCCACTTGCTCCCTGGGGACCATCAGGGATGTCTTTAAATATTTTGATTGCCACACCTGAACCCGAGTAGCCCTGCACCTGGTCGGTAGATACCAGAGTTGCTGCTAAGTATGCCACAGTGGACAAGACAGCCTGTGGCAACATCAAGTCCTGAAAAAAAAAGTGGGTTAGTGAGATGCGATTTGATTTTTGGCCAACTTTGTCTTTGCTTTGATAAAAGGGGCAGCGTTTAAGTTTTTATTAACAAGCACTAGAGGGCACTGCCTGCTCAGAAGTTACAGTTTCTGTGGCGGTGGGGTCTGTAGAAAATGAATTGATCTAAGCGACCAGGAGATGGCTAAAGACCTATAGGAGTAGTATTCCCAGAACAGTCTTAGCGGCTACTGCATCTGAAGCCAGGAAGGGCAGAGCCAGCAGGCTTGTTTTTGTTTTCTATAATGCTGTCTTGGGAGCTTTTGCCAGACAAAAGGGGGGGATCTCGCTGAATTTCACGCAAGAACACCCAAGTCATTGGCACCTCTTCAGAGCAGGTGATGGGAAGTGCGATTCCGGACGATGTGGGTCACCGCAGCACAGCGTTGTGAGGTCACATCTGGGACAAGGAGCCAAGCGGGCAGGCGGCGGAGCCCAAGGCTGATGGATGAAGAACCGGCTTGTTGCCTGTTCTTTCGGGGGTCCAGGTTTGGTTTCCAGCACGCACATGCTGGCTCACAACCATTTGCAACTCCAGCTCCAGGGCATCCCATGTGGTCTTGTGACCTCTGCCGGAACCAAGTACACATGGTGCACTGACATACATGCAGGCAAAACACACACATACATAAAATAAAAATAACAGTCTAAAAAAGAGCCAGCTTGTTGCAGGAAGCCCTTCAGTGTGCAAGGGTGTCACAGCTCTTCCCTCCAGAGGTTCTGTCCAACTTTAAAAACGAAACAGTTGTTGTTCTGTTTTTAGTCTCAGGCCCATAACTGAACGTGTATGCTTGGATTTGTAAAATAAAAATGAGTCTCTTGGGTTGGTAAGATGGCTCAGCAGGTAAAGGTGCTTGCTGTCAAGCTGGCCACCTGATTGGACCCCTAGGATTCACATGGAGGGAGGGCAGAGCTGAGACCCCCTGCAGCTTGCTCTCTGCCCTCCACGTGGACTGTAGCACAAGGGACCCCCTCATGCAAAATCAGTAAAAAGCAAAAAAGGTCCTTCCTCACAGTAACTCTCTATATTTCCTTTTACTTATTATTAAATACTTCAGATGTACAGGATTTCAAGGATGGATATTCATAAACTTGACATTCAACTTAAATTCTCAGCCATCTGAGGGAAGCCCACACCCCCTCACCTGTGCCCCCCGCCCACCCACCTCTTCTCCAGGAGCATGCTACTCTTCTCCGCTCCGACTGCTGTGGTCCCCAGAGTGATATGTTTGATACTGAACATTTCCATTCACTTCTTTCTACTTATACTAAGTAAGTATGTTAGATAGGCATAGTAACATAAATTCAGGCATTTTTAAAAGCCTTATGCAAATGGCCTTATAATTGTCCTGTAATGTGTTTTTCCTTGGACATTGGCTTGTAAGAGTTACTTGTGTTGGGAGTTGGAGAGAAGGTTCAGCAGTTAGCAGCACTGGCTGCTCTTCCAGAGGACCCAGGCTCAATTCCCAGCACCCACATAGCAGCTCACAATTGTTTGCAACTCTAAGATTTGATACCCACTCCAGTGAAATACCAATGCACATAAGATAAAAATAAATTATAAAATAAAGGAACTTCACCATTTAGAGTCACCTGTGTTGATATACTTAGTTTTGGTAATTGTATACCAACGTTTTTGGTATTTGCAAATTTGCTAACCTTTTGGGTATTTGCATATTTGCCCATGCAGAGAGTGATGCTTTGAGCACTTTTCTTTATTGCTGAGCTTTTTTCACATGTAAGACTTCTGGGAAGGGGGGAGCTGGCTAGCCCAGGCCTTGACCCATGGGTCCTTCACCTATTTTTTGTAAGATGGCTTTAAAAAATAAAAACAATAATTTTGTGATATGAATCTAATGTTGGGGTATGGAATATTATTGTTAATATTTTGACAGAAAACTTCAAATTTGAATGTCCATAAATAAACTTAGACTGGAACAACATGCTACCGGGTAGGTAGTGCCTACAGTGTTTGGGCCCTTGTGAGTAATTGCTACGGAGCAGATGACCTGAAAAGCCTGAAGTCCTTCCCATCAGACCCTCAGGGCCCAGGGTTGCCTCTTCTGCTCTCTCTACATGCAGGGAATGGGACGTCTGGGCTGCCCATATTTTTTACTACCTTATCAATTGAGTCTAAATTTAAAAATGCAAAATCCTGTAACCTAGAGCATCAAAGTGTTTGCTTTCCCAAACTGTTGAACAATCGTAAAAAGGATTCATTGAGTCTTAGCTTTCATTTTATTCAAGAAGTGAGTGGTAATGGCCTCTTTGATGTGGTCCCCACCTCCTCCAGTGGGCACTGGAGCAGCATCGGTGGACACAGATTAGGTTTCTCTCTTGGAAGGAATGCTGGGAATGGGAAAAGCAGCAGGCAGACAATGGGCTAGTATAAATCTTGCCTTACTTTAAAGGCCACTTTAGAAGCTGGTTATGGCAGTGCCGTGACTGCGCCAAGCACTGTGAGGCAGAGGCAGAGGCAGAGCTGAGAGCTCAAGGACTGCCTCTCTGTACCCAGCCCCAGGCTGGCCAGGATAGCGCCTCCCTATACCCAGGCCCAGGCTAGCCAGGGCTGCACAGTGAGATTCTTTTTCTAAAAACCAAGCAATAAGAGCTAAGAGCAAAGAAGCTGACTATGCCAACCACCATCTACCTTGCTGGCTCCCAGAACATACCATCTCAAGGATGGTACTGTCTGTCTGCTCTTCATACTGTGTGTCTAGCATGAAGGTCTAACATGGCTGTTGAATGAATGAGTAGGAAGAATACAATTCTTTAGGGTGAACGTTTGAAATTCACTCAACTGTTGGATACTGGTGATTGTGTGTGTGTGTGTGTGTGTGTGTGTGTGTGTGTGTGTGTGTGTGTGTGCGCGCGCCTGTGATTCCAGAGCAACAGGAGTTTGAGCCGGCTTGGGTTACATGAGAATCTGTCTCAAAAACCAAACCAAGCAAACAAACAAAAAACTCAAATCAAACAAAATCAAGGTTGATGTGCGTAGAAAACAACATCCCCTTCAGTGCCTATTTTCTACATTCAAGTGTAAATTTTAAGATATGTTATATGTAGAAAACATCCCGCTTCAGTTCTTAGGTGCTCTGATACGCCTTTCCAGGGCTGTTAGTGTTCACTCAGGGCAAGCTACATTAAATAAAGCATGGAGATAAATTCTCTGTAAGAACTGTGGTGCACACCAAAGAATAACCATAAGCAAAACAAGATAAAAAACAAACAAACTAAAAAAAAAAAAAATAAGTTTTGGGGGAACTGTTTTTAGGGATATTTGTCAGTCTGGATCATTTTGGATAGTAATGGCAACAGATTTGGTTAAACATGAAAAGACGTAAAAAAAAATCAGTTGTTGAGGTGAAATTCACCACCCCCACAAAAGATTGCTATGTTTAAATTTTGAGAGGGGCTTGTTAGTCTGCAAAGGGTGGGTGGACACAGGTGTTTATTATTTGGTTTTAGTTTTTGGTGCCCTAGGACCAGAGGAACAGCCTGCTGATTTCAAGTGCTCACACTGGCATAGCTCTTCCTCTCTCCCTCCTAATTAGTGCTGTTTCCTCTGAGAGGCAAGGCTTTCTCTCACAATTGAAAGCAGGGACTTCGGGGGCATTTTAACATTTTTCTTTCCTCCCCGTTTTAAAGGGGCCCCTGGCCGCCGCCCCCCCCCCCCCCCGGTCTGTCACTGCGTGCACCCAAACGCAGAAGGGAAATGCGAAGCGAGACAGCTGTACGCGAGCCTTTGCCTTTTAAAGAAGTTGACAGACAAATGGCACAGGGGTCCCTGCTCTTGCCAGCTGAGGGCTTAGCTTCCAGAAAGCGCCCCTCTAGGGGAACAAGGGAGGCAGTGTGGAGCTGCTGAAAGGCCGCTTTGAGGCCACAGCCCCGGGCTCTTGTAGCACATTGTCTGGTATGCAGCGCCCTTCGAAACCGCTCTCCACAGTCCTGCACCCCCAACACCCCTAAAGCTCAGGAATCAGACCCCACCCCCCAACTATACTTGGTGATTCAAGCGAAATTTTCAAAAGGTAGTTGCTCTTGTTTGTTTTTGTTTATTTTGCACCTCTAGGGGTCGGACATGATTCCCACGCTCACTGGGCTTACTTAACACGTGGAAACGTCCCTGGTGTCCTTGACACTGCTCTTGTGGGGACTGAAGTCTGGGCCCAGGCAGAGAGAAGCTCAGGAGTGGAGGGGGATGCAATGCTTTAAATCATTTTTGCTGGTTCCTTAGCTTCCATGAAGATTCGTTTCGAGAGATTTAAATTTGCACCAGAAAACAGCTTTCCCAAGGTTTCCAAAGTTACTAAGTGGCAGTGCAGTCCAGAGATTGTGACAGCTCCCCCCCCCCCTGTCCCAGGGATGTCACAGTCACCTGATAAAGGCTGGCGATCCACAGTTACGATTCCTGTACTAACAAGATTTTACGAGGGAGGCGTCAGACCTAAGAAACAATGTGGCCAGAGGCCCTGAGCTTTGAGAACACACTGTGGTCAGCACCCTGTACCTTACTCTCCACAGAGCATGCCTTAATCCACACCCTCCCCTTACTCTAAAGGGAGCAAAATCCTGACGACTTGTTCCAGGTTACAGAGAGAGACTCCTGTTGAAGTTGCTTTGTGGCTGTTAGAGAGCAACTCAAGCAAATACATTATGTATTATGCCTTGGATCAGCAAGTGGTCCTCCAGTGATAGGATCCTGAGAGAGGGAGGGAGGGAGGGAGGGAGGGAGAGAGGGAGAGAGGGAGAGAGAGAGAGAGAGAGAGAGAGAGAGAGAGAGAGAGAGAGAGGTGTCTGAGAGAGAGAGAGAGAGAGGTGTGTCTGAGAGAGAGAGGTGTGTCTGAGAGAGAGAGAGAGAGGTGTGTCTGAGAGAGAGAGAGAGGTGTGTCTGAGAGAGAGAGAGAGAGGTGTGTCTGAGAGAGAGAGAGAGGTGTGTCTGAGAGAGAGAGAGAGAGAGAGAGAGGTGTGTCTGAGAGAGAGAGAGAGAGGTGTGTCTGAGAGAGAGAGAGAGGTGTGTCTGAGAGAGAGAGAGAGAGAGGTGTGTCTGAGAGAGAGAGAGAGAGAGAGAGAGTGTCAGAGAGAGAGAGAGAGAGAGAGAGAGAGAGAGAGAGAGAGAGAGAGAGAGAGAGAGAGAGAGAGAGAGAGAGAGGTGTGTCCGGGAGAGCAGATGTTAGAGAATAGAAGACAGAGAAGATAAGAAAGTTTGGGATCAGGAGGTCTTGTACAATCTACAGGCATGCTCTTTGTTTTAGAGAAGGAGCTGTGTCCATAAATCAGGGCCTCAGGGAAAGTCCTGGCTTGTCGATCCAGCCCCCACAGCGTTAAATGAATAGTTTGTAACCACTGCACACGGGGAGAACTCTTTTGCTAGAACATCAGAAAGTGTGGCAGATTTTCAAGAGCGAATGGTCGGGACCTTGCAAGAGAACTTGATCTCTGGTCTTTATTGTTTGAGGTAATGTTTTTTAAAAATCATATCCTTCAATTCAAGTATGAAGAAGGCTATAAATACACCCTGCATCAGAGCATGTGTCTGGCAAGTGTCACTGTCAAGCAGGCTAGGCTGTGAATGAGAGGGACATGTGCTGAATACCTACTCTTCCTAATTACAAGGAAAGCCACTAGCATTTGGACTTAGGATGGGAGACGTGAAGTTCAAAGGGCCAAGGTGTCTCATTTTATGGTGATTGTGTGCATGCATGCAAAGTGTGTGCGCCTGCATGCATGTATGTGATGTATGCATGTGTGTGTGCTGGTGCCCGTGGAGGCCAGGAGGGCGCGTTGGATTCCTTGAAACTGGAGTTACAGTTTGTGAACAAGTCAGTGTGAGTGCTAGGAGCTGAACTCTGGTCATCTCATAAAGCAGAAAGTACTCTTACCAGCTGAGCCGTCTCATCGCCAGGCTTGGAGCTTCACACAGAAGGTGGCCATTCCACCTTTGGGGATGAACCCAGTTTGCTACAGCTTTGGCTCTTCACCAGAAGCCGGGTTTGGGGCGGGGCTGCTGTAAAGAACACAAGTTACTTCTCATAACTCTGCTGGCCATAACACCCGGTCCCGCCTCACTTCTGTGGCCTGCAGTTTCCTTCTCTTCCAGGATTTCTGAGAGCAAAATGACATTTAACAAAGAGGAGATGTTTTTCTTTAAGCAAAAGGAGGCTGTGCACCAGACAGGCAAACTGGGGGGGGGTGATAGATGGTGGTGTGAGGTGTGAGAGGTGAGAGATGGGAGCCTTTATCTTTGGCTGCCCTGGGCATTTATTTTGGTAACTGTTCTCAGTCACTCTGATGGATGATGATGATGATGATGGTGATGACACCAGCTCCCAGCAAGTCCTGTGAAAGAGTGGAGGGGGAGGGGGAGGCTCCAGGGACCTGTAAATCCTTAAGCAGGTGGCTGTGGGGAACATGGGAATTGGTTTAACAGTTGTGACCAGTCTCACTGCACTGCGAAAATGGATTGTAGGAGAGGAGAATGAGAAACAGCAGAATGGGAGTCAAAGCAGAAGACAGCTGCAGTAATTGAGGAGAGATGAGGTCAGAGCTTGAACTAAAACCTCAAAATAGTTCAAAACCTTCAAACAACTGTGTAAGTCAAGACCCTGCTTGTGCTCTAGTGTGACTGGAAGTGTGTCCTTTGTTAGTGTCAAACCCAAACAGAGAAGTCCCTGGAATAATAATAATAAAAATAAAAGGAGGGGCTGGAGAGATGGGTTCAGCAGTTAAGAGCACTGGCTGCTCTTCCAGAGGACCCAGGTTCAAATCCCAGCACCCACTTGGCAGCTCACAATTGACTGTAACCTCGGTTTCAGGGGATCTGACACCTTCACAGACATACATGCAGGCAAAACACCAATGCACATAAAATAAAAGTAAATAAATCTTTTTAAAAATCTTTTAAAAAAGGGTGGGAGGGGAAGATTATCGAGCTATTACAAAAGGAGCCAGGAATGGCCAGCCTGGGACAGGTTCCTACAACAAGGTTAGGGGGTAGTTGGAAGCCCAAGTATTGTCCCATGAGAAGTTGAAGAGAAGAAATATACATTGAATATACGTAAATCACTTACACCCAATCTTCTTTTCTAGTGCTGAAGTTGAACTCGGTCAGGCCTTGTGCTTCCTGGGTAAGCAAAATACTAAACAACGTCAAGCTGTACCCCCAAACTTTTCTACGATTTGAGTCAGGGTTTCTCTGTGTGGCTCTTACTGTCCTGGATCTCACTCTGTAGACCAGGCGGGCCTCGAACTGCCTGCCTCTGCCTCCTGAGTGCTGAGATTAAAGGTGTGCGCCACCATGCCTGGCTTGAGTTAGAATCTTACTGTCTTGGCCAGGTTGGCTTTGAACTCACTCTTTAGCTCAGGCTGGCTTTGAATTTGCATGCTCTGGTTTTAGCCTCCAGAGAAGCTGGGGCCACAGACTTGTGCCACTAGGCTCTTTTTACTGTGTTTTTTTTTTTTTTTTCCTTCTTTTTTTGAGGCATGGTGTTTTGTATCTCAGGCTGGCCTTGAACTCACTATATAGTTGAGGATGACCTTGAACTTCTGACTTTACTGTCTCCATATCCTGAATGCTGGGATTATTCCTGTGCCATCTCCACTGGTGTATGCATGCTAAGACCAGACCCAGGGCCTTGTGCATGCTGGGCAAGCAGTCTGTCTGAGCTGTACCCCCAGCCCTTGGAGGTTGTTCTGTAGTGCAGGGTTCCCTTGAGCACTCATTCTTCTTATTTTAGCCTCTGAAGAGCTGAGATTACAGCAGGGCACATCACCACACCTGGCTCCATCAAAGGAAGTTTAAAGTTTTTGGTTTTTGTGTGTGTGTGTGTGTGTGTGTGTGTGTGTGTGTGTGTGTTATAGATGTATGTAAAGTCCAGAACTTGATGTTAACCACCTTCCCCAGTCACTTTCTATCTTGCTTTTTATTTATTTATTATTATAATTATTATTTTTGGTTTCTTGAGACAGGGTTTATCTATGTAGCTTTGGAGCCTGCCCTGTAGATCAGGCTTGCTTATTATTATTTTAATAATTTATTTAATTTTTTATTTCACATGCATTAGAGTGAGAGTGTCAGATCCCCTGGAACTGGAATACAGACAGTTGTGAGTTGTCATGTGAGTGCTGGGAATTGAACTCAGGTCCTTTGGAAGAATAGCCAGTGCTCCTAACCAATGAGCCATTTCTCCAGTCCTAGGCTTGGTTATTATTTTTAATGTATAAGTCTTTTACCCAAATGCCTGGAGTCCATGAAGGTTAGAAGAAGGCACCCGATCCCCTGGAACTGGAGTTACAGCTAGTTGTGAGCCATCATGTGGGCCAGGAACTGAACCTGGGTTCTCTGCAAGAGCAACACATACTCCTAGCCACTTCAGAAATCTGTCTGTTTCTGTTCTGCCTAGTCCCGGGATTATAGACATGTACAAGTGGACCTGGAGTTTTTCACAGCATTAGAGATTCAAACTCAGATTGTCATGCTTGGATGGAAGTCACTTTGCCAATGAGTCATCTCCTTAGCCTCCAAGTGTGCTTGCCCCTTAATTGGGAGAGTAACACACACCACAGTGACATCAGAATATACTGAAATGTATGTCTCTAACCAGTGCCACTTGTGTGTGTGTGTGTGTGTGTGTGTGTATGTGTCTGTGTGTGTATGTGCATGCGCATGCATGCATGCGTGCATTCTTTAGAGTTTTTGTGCCTTTCGAAGCTCATATCCACTATTTTTCTTTTACAAACACTGGAGTGCAGTGTACACTTGTTCTTCCTCCACACTGTATCAAGCTGTCTTGTTCCTTTTCATGCCCGTTCGATAGTGCACTGTAGGAGTGTGACTTGTTCATCTATTCATGACTGTGTGTATGTACTAAGAATGCAATGAACTTAAGTCTTCCTGCGTGCTAGACAAGCATTCTGCCACTGAGCTACGTGCTCAGCCCATTTTCAGTGTTTTTATTGTGACATGCTCTCATTACATTGCCTAGACTGGTCGTGAACTTTGAGTCTTCCTGGCTCAGTCTCCCAAGTAGGCCTATCCTTCCAGGCCTCACTCATAATTTGTTTAAATTGGTCTCCAAACTGACGGACAATGGGGCTGTTTCTAATTTTCTATTTGTCCTTTCCTATGTTGAGAAGGCTCTTTTCACCTGCTCAGGCTACAGAGTGAGCTTTTTATGGGCAGGTC
The DNA here is from genome assembly GCA_030556225.1 of Cricetiscus sungorus. Taxonomy (NCBI): domain Eukaryota; kingdom Metazoa; phylum Chordata; class Mammalia; order Rodentia; family Cricetidae; genus Cricetiscus; species Cricetiscus sungorus. Next base: position 1,983,192 of record JANBXA010000141.1, read on the forward strand.
AAGGGTGTTCGCACAAACCTTTTAGTTTATGCACAGACCTGAGATGTGAAGTAGGAGCTGGGCATAGATTGAAACTGGCCATGCCTGCCACTCCATCAACTGAAGACCCCCTAGGAGAGGAGGCAGTCTCATATGAGAACACCAAACACACAATCTTCAGCAGGGTTCTTTACCATCCACAGACGTCACTGTGTTGGACCCATGTCGACCTGTTACCGGAATTGGTTTTTGATGCCGCCATTTTTGTGTTGTCTTGGGTTCCATCTTCAATGTAATTCCCAGTTAGCTCAAGTCAATGAACCAACAAAGGGAAAGGACTTATGCTCTATTTTACTTTTTGGAAAGCCTTGCCAGAATTAAATTTAGAAAATTAAGTGTTTTCAAGCCAAAGACAGTAGATACAATCATATCCCATTCTTTCCATTAGAAAATTCTTGCCTTTTTAAAAACTGGTGTGTGTGTGTGTGTGTGTGTGTGTGTGTGTGTACATGCTCATGCAATGCATATTCCTGCATTTGGAGGCCAGAAGTCAACCTCAGTCATTTCAGAATGGTGCTGTTCTTCAGTGATTGTCCACCTTGTCAAATGAGACAGGGAGTTTTCATTGGCCTAGAGCTGGCAGAATATGCTAAGCTAGGCTGTTCAGTGAGCCTCAGGGATCCACCTATTTCTGCCTCCCCAGTATGGCAAGCATTGACAGCTGAAGTCTCCTTTTCTTCAGATTTCTGATTGGAAAAGGGACTCTTTATGGTTGGAAAAGGAACTTAGCAGGAGTCATATCTTATTGGATCTCCTAGCAAACCTTCCAGAAGGCCCACTTTATTCTCATGCAACATGATATAACTGAGGCTCAGAGAGATGGATATAAGGAACCAAGGGAAGAAAAACCTAAGTAGCAGAGAACATAGATCACTTTTAGACCCTAGATGGCCATGTTCCCAATAACCGGAAGTGTAGTAACAGGCTGAGAACACATTGGATCCACATAATCTCCCACACATTGTATCTCGGTTCACAGGGCTGACTAAGTGCTGTGGCCACTGCCCACTCAGCACATCTAAGGCACAGTCAGCCCCGGAGAAGACCAAAACTCAAAATCTTGTTTGCTACATGCATATTGCTGTTACACCTTTTTGAAACTGAAAAAGTATAAGCTTGGCTGAGGATCGTTGTACCTCAAGGCTGCCAAGGTGAGACACAGACTCCCTGTTCTCAGCCTGCTCAGGCTTGGGATTCCAAGTCTGCTCTCCAATCATCCTTTAAGGCTCATGGCATTTCTAAAAAACTCAAGTTCCTGTGTCTCAGCACTCTGCGGCAGAGGTGGGAGGGTCACTTGAGTCCGGGAGCCTTGGGGTCGGAAGGGATGGTAGTTACATGAGGGAAGAAAAGTGAATATGAGTAATTCCATGTTTTTGGACGAGGAAATAGATTTAGGAACTGAGAATTATCCAGTGTCAAACAACCACTCAGAGGCAGAGCACAGAGGGAACACAGCCTTCCAGATGGCGGCTTTCGCTTCTGTTAATACGATTCATTATTTTATAGTACTGTGTGATTAAAGTCAATCTGGGTAACCCCTGTACTCGGTTGTAGGTGCTCACCGGAGGCACTGGCTGAGCACCTGTGTGTGCTGCTTTCCACTGAGTTGGGAAAAAGGAAAAAGAACAAACCCTAACACTCAAAGGCAGGCATAGCTTTCCATTTAGAGACATTTCCCCTCGGTGTATGTAGTACTGGAGACGGAGCCAGGGCCTTGTGTGTGCTAGCCAGGCACTCTAACACCGAGCTGTGCCCCTCACAATTCTTAAGTTACTTTTGAGACAGAGTCACTGTTGTCCAGGCTGGACTCAAACTTGGGATCCTGACTGTGCTTCCTAATTAGCTGGGATTACAAAAAAGTACTTGACTTATGTCTTTTTCTCTTCTCCTCCTCCTTCTCTTTCTTTCTTTCTTTCTTTCTTTCTTTCTTTCTTTCTTTCTTTCTTCCTTCTTTCCTTCCTCTTTCTTTCTCTCTCTCTCTCTCTTTCTTTCTTTCTTTCTTTCTTTTTTTCTTTCTTTGTTTTTTTTTAAAGACAAGTTCTATCCATATAACAGCCCTGGTTGTCCTGGAATTTGCTTCGTAGACCAGGCTGGCCTTGGCCTCATAGAGATCCTCTTGCTTCTGCCTCCTGAGTACTGGGATTAAAGGCGTTCCTCACTATGCCTAGCTGGACTTGGTTTTTAATAAATTTAAAAAAATCACATTTATTTGTTTATGTTCTTATTTAGTGTGTGTGCCCACACATGGGGGTGGCACGGTGGCTGTGTGGAGGTCAGAGGGCAGCCTATAAAAGTTGGTTTTCTCCCTCCACCATTTTGGCGGGAAGAACCTTCACCCATTGAGCCATCTCACTAGCCCCTCATAAAATGCTTTGAAGACAGCATGATGGTAATGTTTACTCCAGAGTCACTGACCACACCCATTTCTACAAAAAGCAAGAGAAAGAAGCCACACACACGCCTATCCATACACACCAGTGTGTAATCTGCCCCCTCCCAGCGGAGAGCATCTGAATTCTACATTTAAATAAATCACTGGCATTTTCTTGGCATGTTAAACTGCAGGAAATTACAGGCTGTAGCGTTGTAGTTCCTCCTCAGAGAATGCAGTGCAGATGACAGTGGTTAGCCACATTGGTGGCACTGGCCTGCATTGATCTGGATTTCTCCTTACCAGATACATCGACTATGTCCCACTTCAGTGTTGTGGGGAAAATAAAATTAATACTAATTTACTTAAACAGCTCTTCTCCACCCCCAGGATTGAACCTAGGGCCCTGAACATGCTAGGCAATTGCTCGTCCATTAAGCTATCTCGGTCTAACAGTAAATTACAAAACACGTTATTTTGCTGGGATCTTAGTGTAGCCCTGGCTGGTCTGTAATTCACTATGTAGACCAGGCTGGCCCAGAGCTCAGAGAAACCCACCTACCGCTGGGGTTCAGCACACTCTTGTTTGATATTAAAGGTGTTTGCTGCCCCAGCTCCCTTTCCTAGCTGCTGATTGGTCAGTTTATCTTTGTCCTTCTCCAGAGGATCATGTGACTTACAGTAGCCTCCACAAGAGGAATGGGGCAAAGAGATCGAAGACTAAATGGGGCTGAGGGTAAAGGACATTAGATTTAGAATTGTAAAACAGCAGCAAGGCTCCCCTTTATAATGAGGAATGAATTTTACCCACTGAGAAGCTGTGCCTTGACCCTGTCTCCTGGGAGCTGATCCTCCAAAGGCCGGGAGCTCCCTGGGAATGGGGCTCCTGGCCTGGAAACTGAGGCTGATGTTGACAAGAGAATTTGTCTCGCTTGTGTAAGATACTGGATTTGATCCCAAGTGCTGAATAAAGGATATTAATATTTTGTTTTCCAAAACAGGGTTTCACTGTGAATCCCTGGCTGGCCTCAAACTTAGAGATCCACCTGCCTCTGCCTCCCTTCCAAGTGCTGAGATCAAAGGTGTGCATCACCACCACCTGGCATATATTTTACTTTTAATTGAGGAAAAAATAACGTAATTTATCATCTTAACTGTGCATAGTTCTGTGGTATTACACACATCACAACCTTGTGCAGTAGAACCCCAGGGCTTTCCCATTGCAATAGTGAAATTAAACCCATTAACAAACAGTCCCACGTTTTCCTCCACACAAAACCCCAGCAACTATTACTCTATTTTCTATCCGATGGATCTGGCTACTTTAGGCACATCTTGTAAGTGGAACCATGAGTGTGTCCTTTTGTGGCTGACGTATTTCACTTACTGATGGTCCATCCGTGTTGTAGTGTGGCAGCATTCCCTTCCCTTTATAAAGCCGCATATAGTTCTGTCAAGTGTCATGTCACATTTTCGTGTGGGTGCACAGGTATGTATGGGTCCAAATGTGCACCCCTGTGGGTGGAGGAGGCCTGAGGTCAGCCTTGGGTGTTACTCCTCATGAGCTTCCACCCTGTGCTTTAAGATGGGACTCCTCAGCTAGGTTGGCTGGCTCGTAAGCCCTTACCTTCCAGTGTCTGCCTTCTTGGGGCTGAGGTCACAAGTGTAAGACACAAGCCCGCTTTTTATAGTGGTTCTGGGGACTGAACCCAGGTTCCCCTGCTTCCATGACAAGCACCTTACCAAATGAGCCATCTCCCAGCCCTGCCAGACAGTATTTTGCTTATCTACTCACACCTGGTTGCTGGAGTTGCTTTCCTGTGAACAACTCCACAGATAGCTCTGGACAGACAGCTCTGCCAGGTTCTACATTTCATTATCCAGAAGGTGCTGAATCACAAGGTGATTCTTCTCTTTTAAAGATTTGGGTGGATGCCTTGTCTGTGTGTCTGTCTGTGCATCACACATGTGCCTGTTGCTCTCCAAATTCAGGAGGGGAAGAGATCACCTGAATTAGAGCTACAATACAGATGGTTTGAGCTGCCTCGTGGGTGCTGGGAATTGAACCTTGGTCCTCTGGAAGAGTAACCAGTGCTCTAACCTCTGAGTTGTCTCTCTCAATTGGTAATGGGGCTAGAGCGGGGAGTCAATGATGTCTATCAATAATCCCATTATTATCTTCATCTCTGGCCTGCAGATGCCACCATGAGTTTAGGAATGCTGCCATTCCTTACCAGCACAATTCTTATTGTGTCTTCTATGAGTCATAGTCCATGATTTTTTTTTTAAACAGTCTCATGTATCCAGGTCACAAATTCCATAAGCAGCTGAGGATGACCTTAAACTTCTGACCCTCCCACTTCCACATTTTGAGCGCTAGGATTATAAGCTGTGTCACCATGCCCATTTTATGTGGTGCTGGATATGGACTCTACCAACTAAGGGTTCAGAGGAAACTGGAAGCCAAAAAAATCTTCAGGTGGCCATTAGGGTGTCACATAACTGACTTCCGGCTACTTGGTGAAGAAGGAAGATAGTCTGGGTAGTTTATTGAGATGATGCCTTAAAATGGGGAAATTAGTTCCCTATTAGAAATCAGATTCAATGACAGCACAGGTGGCTTTCCTTACACAGTTACAAGAGGGCTTTCCTAGATCTGCCCCGTTTCATCCTGACTGCCAGAATGACAACTAGGCCTAAGTCACAGCATAGGCAGCAGGAAGGTGAAGGACGATGAACACAGTACCAACCAGGGAGGCTCCCACAGATCTAGACTTTGATGAGGCATCCAGAATCCTGTAAAAGTCATGGCTCACACTAGCAACGGAGAAATGTCTTTCCACAGTGCGGGAAGGGAGGATTGCCACATGTCCCCATTTCCATGGCGTTCCTGGAGGCCTCACCATGTCTTGAACTCTACCTCCTGCCTCTGTGACAGGTCAGGGAATCTGAGCTGATCCTTCTCTCCTCTTTTCTCCATCACTTCAGGAGGTGGGGTCCCTTCATAAGCCACTACGAAGGCCACTGACCTCTGCACGTTCTGTTTGCTAGCTGTTTTCTGTATCCCTCTCAGATACCAAGGCCGGTCTGCACCAACCAGCTGGCTGCTTTGTCCTGTGGGCACTGCTCCCAGCTGGGTGGTCCCCTCCAGCAGGTCATCCTCCTCGACTACCAGGAGTGAATATTTTCTCCACTCAAGACCTTCTCAGGTCTCTCTGGGCTTTCCCTCAACTTTGCTTATAAGCCCGAAGGCCCCTTTTATCATTCATTCTCTTTTGTAATATCTTACCAACATACGACAAGAAAGCCTATTGGCATTTGCAGTATTCCACCCAGAAGACTTCTCCAAGTTTATTTGGTACATTATCTGTGTGCCGGGTTACCACAGGCTACAGTTTTATCAATCATTCTGCCACTGTGTACCCTGGGAGCCTTTCTCCAGTCTCCAATACCAGTTTCATCCCTGCTCATTCTGGCCTTACGAACACTGTCCTCATTGCTTTTCTTGCTTCCGTCTGCTGCCGGTCACAAGGGCAACACCTCCTGTTTTAGGTTTTAATGATGGCGACATTCTACTTCCCTAAACCAGTTTCTTATTTTACTGTGCACTGCTGAGTAACAGAGCGGCTCCAAATCTCGGCACTTCAGATAACAAGGGCTGGTAGTTCCTCAGATCTTTAGAGCTTCGCCGGGCGTTGGTCTCTGGTTTGGCCCAGTGTTCTGCTTTGAGCTGTGTGAGATCTGGGTGCAGCTGTGGGGTTTCCGGGCCTCTTTTATCATGTGGTCTCTCGCTTAGGATGCTAGCTGAGGCTTCTCATATGCAGCTTAATTTTAAGAGAGTCAGAGTAGAAACTGCAAGATCCCTTATGGTCCAAGGGTTGGAACCTTCACAGCGGCATGCTCCACTGTCCAAAGTCAGTCAGGCAAGCTAAGATCAAGCAGAGGCTGAGAAACAGCCCTTCCCCCCAAGTGGGAACAACATCAAATCCACCTTGTAAAGGGGGAGCTTGGAGGAGCTTGAAGGTCTTGTTTAATGGCCTTCCCATAAATGGAATGACAGTTTAAGATACCTGTTGATCACCCAGGTAGAGGTGCCAGGAAAATAGCCTGTTCTGAGGGAGTGAAGTCCTTGTTTTATACCAGGGCTGTGCAGGCTGTGTGGCATTGCAGAATGCTGCCCCTTTGTCACTCAGCTGGAGGAAGCGGGTGAAGGGTCAAGTCCTTTCTGCCTGCTTCCCACCCCCACAAACACTCAACCTAGCACGGGACATGAAGGCCGTCCCCTACCAGGTCTAAAGGAAGGGACTTAGGGAGGAAAGGGCTTTGAGACTGATCATAATTATGTGCACTGGTGTGCATGGCTGTATGCACATGAGTGCAGGTGCCTACAGAGCTGCAGTTACAGGTGGCTGTGAGCTGCTTGGATGTGGGTCCTGGGAACTGAACTCAGGTCCTCTGCAAGAACAGTATGTGCTCTTTACCAAGGAGCCATCTCTCCAGCACCTAGGAGAAAGGGACTGTTTGTTCTCCTGTTTTAATATCTGAAGAATGAGATTGAGTATAGGAATTCTGAAAGGAGTGATTTCTGAGTTGTTCCAAAGCAGTAGGGAGGATGGGGAGTGAGGAGGAGGGACTGGGAGTCACGAGGCTGCTGACTCGTCTGAGTTACTCTTCTTCAGAAAGCTGCCTGTACCCATTGTGTATGAAGCTGCACAGACCTCTGTGCTGACAGGCTAGAGGGAGCTGGGGATCGCAATTCTCTCGTTCAGGCATGGCTTGAATGTGCCATCCTCTTGCCTCAGCTTGACTGGGGGTCTAAATTCCTCAAGTGATCCCCAACACTGGTTAACTTGCTAAGATCCTATTTTGAACTGGGTCCAACTAATTTTTACATTCTCCTCATCCTTACTTCTACCAGAGGGTTACAGTGAGGTAGGGCTGAGGCCCTGACCCCATCCCTTGTTTCCCAAGTGGAGCTGGGCTGCACTAATTGACCTAGAGGGTCTCAGCTGTGCTAAGTTGGGTTTGTTAGCTCTCGTTAGGCTGGTAATTAGTGCAGGAATCTAGGTCAGAGGCAACCAGTTGGAGTGATGGTCTCCTGGGGCATGAATAAAGGTGGGAAAGAGCAAACACATTCTTCTCTCTCTTTATTTGGTGGGTGGGGTGAACCAGGGACAGGGGGACAGTGGGACTCATGGTATACACAGAGAGGCACGGGGTCACGTACAGAAAAGCACTCAAACTCTCTGTCTGTCTCTCTGTCTCTGTCTCTGTCTCTCTGTCTCTCTGTCTCTCTCTCTCTCTCTGTGGTGTGTGTGTGTGTGTGTGTGTGTGTGTGTGTGTGTGTGTGTGTGTATGTGTGTGTGTGTTCGCTCCGCTTTCACTCGAGTTTCCATCCTCTCCATATATGGTGTGGCTCTAGAGCTGGCTGGGGATTGGCTGCTGTTGGGAGACTGGGAGGTAGGAGAAAAGCAGAAAAAGAAACCCAGCATAGGGAGGGAGGAGAGAGCATGGTAGCCAGGCTTCAAGGGCTACAGAAGGGCTGCTTGCCTGTTGGGTTGAGGTAGATTCTTTGGGATGTGTTTCTAGGGAGAAGCAGGGGCGAGGTTACTGTTGGCAGAGTACTTAGGGGAGTGAGTGGGGAATGGGACAATGGGACAAGGGCTATTGCCCTAGGATCACAGCTCTAGGCTTGGACCAGTTTGTGAGGGTTGGAGCGGGGAGGGAGGGGTCAAGAAACCTGTGCTCCACTCCTACCCCTTTTTCACCCTAGACAACTTACAGCTAGGCTGTGGAAATCATATGCAAATCAGCTCATTAGCTTTCCAGGCCAACACGGCAGACACCCTTCCCAATGGAGGAAGCTCTGGACTGCACCTTTATCCGCTCCCTCCAACCCTCCCCAACAGTTTATGGAGAGAAACAGGAAACGCTGAGGGGAATATCATTGAAATATGACTTAAGCATCTGGTTCTTCAATTTACCTGTCTCTACTCATCACCCTGGTTCAACTCTGTGTCCTGGATTCCCCTCTCCCCATCGCCGGCCTCCCAGAGGAGTTTCCCTCTCCTGTTCACTTGGGTGAGAAGACAGAAGCCAGGCTGTTGGGAAGGAGGGTGAACATGAAAATGTCTGTCTGCAGCTTTGTAGCAGAAAGCCACTCTAGGCACCCACAGAGCTTCTTCCCTTCTCCACACTTGGAGACTGGAGGAAGGAGGAGAGATAATGCAGGGAAATGGAGTATCCAGAGGGGCCAGGAGGGAGACCAGAACAGCATGCTGGGATCCTGACATGGTGGCTAGGTTCAAAACATTTTTACATGAGCAGAGATCTTGCCTGCAGCCGCCCACCACGATCATCGTAGGATTTAGGTTGCTTTTCTGGTGTGGAACATGGCTTTGTGTTAAGCTCTGAAGGTTGCAGACCGGGAATTGCGCTCATCCCTCCTTCCAGCTGTCTTCAGCAGCACAGTGCCTGGAGGAATACCCTCCTTCTGAAGAGAGGGATGGGCATGGCCTGTGACCCATCGGAGGATGTGAGACAGAGTGGCCGTGATGGCCCTGTGGCCTTTGCCTCATTCAAGCGGTGCTCTGGCCACCTGATTGTGCTGTTCACTACTCACTGAGCTAAACTAGTCACAACAGCCTTGAAAGCCACCAACGGATGAGCAGAGACCACTGCTTTTCTTCACCATTCAACAACTTTGTAGTTCAAAGAGGAGAAAATGCTAATGAAGCCATTTTGCCCAGGGCAGATTAACAAAATAGTGACAGGCAGAACTTGAATCCAGAGCCCTGTAGCTTCAAAGCCAGGCTCATTTTAGCACTGTAGAGTATGGGTGCTGGAACACTTGCTGGGGAGTCGGGAGCTGCTGGTTTTTGGGTGTGTGAGCGTAAGTTTCCCTCAGCTGGGTACCACTGCTGATTGGCATGTTGGGACACATATGTCATTCTTGTTTTGCCTTTTTCTTCATGATGTGGGGGCGACAAGGAGGAGAAAGAGAAAATGGAAAATGCTGATAAAAGGAAACGATGGGAAGGCATAAAGTGTGTAATTTTAACCCAGCTTTCAGTATCTGTGGCCATGGCTGGCTTTGAAGACCAGGGCTAGGGCTGTGGAAAGTGAAGCTGAGGGCACAGGAAGCCTGGTTCCCTCACTTTGTCCCAGGAGGCCTGGCTATCAGTGAGATGGTAGTTTGTGTACTTTCCTTGGCTCAAGTGGGGTCCTTGTTTCTAGATAACTATAGCTAAGGAGAAAACTTTGATGGCAGTGAAAAGCAGGGGACTAAGAAAACAAGAGCCTGTCTTCCAGCAGGCTGGGAGGATGGCTCAGTGGTAAGAGCATTTGCTGTTCAAGGACCGGAGTTCAAATCTCCAGTCCTCACATGTGCTGGAAAACCCAGAATCATTCCTTTCATCAAGACGGTTTAGTTGGAGGACTTCCCCAACTTGCTTACAAGATGGTAGTATCACAACAGAACAGAGGTCAAAGGGGTCCCCCCAAAATTTTCTCTTACCTCCTCCTTCTTTCACCACTAGTGAAGTTCTAGGACCTGGCAGCAAGAGTGAGACCTCAGGAGGAGCAAGGACAAAGGACTCAGGGCTCCATCTTTAACCCCTTGTATGCCAGATTCGAGAGACTCTCTATGTCCTTATCTCATGACTCATTCAGATCTTGTCTTCTCTACTCTAGGCCTTAGCATTAATAAACTTAATCTTAGAGAGCCAGCTTCGGGGGACCTGCCACAGAGCAGGAAGCCAGGGAGCTGGTGGTATGGGGAGAGCTGTTTTGAAGCTGTTTGTTGGGAGGGTGGAGGATGTAGGAGGGCGGTGGAAGGAACCCTTGCTTGGCAAAAAGAGGAAGCTGGGTACAGGTCTGCCCCCCCCACCCCAGTTTCAGTTCTAGGTCAGAGCTTCCACAGGGCCAGCTGCTCCCCAGTTCCTGTGCTACTCCATCCCAGTCGGAGGACCAGGCCTGACCCATTGATTCAAGCTTGTACCTTGAATCTCTGGTGGAAGGTACAGGAAGCACCTCAGATAAGAAAACTGAGACAGCCCAATGTTGTTTTTGTAATGCTAGAGATGCTAGGTGGTACAGGACTTGCCTCGAATGTGCTAAGCAAGTACTATACCACCTAGCTACAGCCTCAGAGACGCCCCCCTCCCCATGGTGAGAAGTCAGTGTTAGTTCCAAATATCCTCCTCAGACCTGGGTACATTTCACTTCTCTTATGGCATGGACAGGTGGCACTGGCCCCCGTGTCCCTAGAACTCAAGTTGCACAGCTGAAATTTCACCCTCAGATGAGAACCTGGAGTGGGACGTCTGAGGGAGCCACTTCCTGGGTCATTCTAACCCAGAAGGGTGTGCATCCGCTGTTCCCTACCGGGCCCGGGAGCAGGCGGCATGTGTGCAGTGAACGCTGTCTTTATTACTCTGTACGGTGAGAGCTCCTCAGCCCTCACTTTCTTCAATCAACCAGCGAGCTGTCTAGGGGAGTCAGCAGGAAACGGCTATAGTGGGTCAGGCATCAGCAAGAACAATGAGTTTGATTTTTTTTTTTTTTTTTTGATTGAGGTAAATAAAAAAAAGCATTATCCTGCAACATTTAGAGATAGTCTGTGCCCCCTAAACTCCAGACCTGCCCTCCATTCCTTCACATCAGGCTCTTCCGGTATTGACTGTGCTGGGAGGTCTGTCTGAGGTGAGAGTCGGGGGTCTGGAGGTCCATCTGTCTGTACAGGTCTCTCAGCTCCCTGACTTCCTGCAGCACCCTCTTTGCCTGGCTCCAGTTGGAGGAAGCCTCTCCCAGCAGCCTCTCCGTCTCCAGCAGCAGCTGCTCCGACTCAGAACTGGGCGGGGACTGTGGGGGGTCCTTGGCCTTCCGCTTGCTGTCTCCCAGCCCCTGAGCCTCTGCCAGCAGCTCCTGAGTCTTCTCCAGTTTCTGTGCTACCAGGTCCTGGATCCGGGACAGCTGCCCCGGCTGGGAGGGAAGGGGGACCGGGGCAGCGTCCCTCTGAGACAGGATCTCCTCCAGGGAGGCACAGCGGCCCTTCTCTGTACAGGTCAACTTCTTTGGGGCTTGGGGGGTGTAGGTGGCTCCCTTGTCTGGTTTTCCCCAAGGCCGAGAAAGGCTGCTTGCCCTGTGTGAAGAAGGCTGGATCCGGTCAGAGTCCGCTCTCCGCCGACTGCCAGCCAATTGGGCCACAGACTTGTCTAGATCCACCCGAAAGTTCTCAGCACAAGAGGCTGGCTCCTCAGGGGAAGGGTCTTCTTCTTGTATCAGGTCTAATGTCAGCATCCCATCTGAGGTAGAGGTCGAAGCCTGGGAAAGAGAACATGAAAGAAAGGAGGAACTACCATTTGCAAGTGTGGTCACTTTCCTTAACTTCCATCCCTGAATGGGACCCTGCCCTCCTGACTGCAATCCTAACTTGGCTATTTCGGATTCCTGTGATGGTTCCTTTTGTTTTTCTGTGTTCCCTGCTCTGCTACAAGCCTCCCGAGCATGTCTACTGTGGACTCTAGTATCACATGGGATGGCCACAGTTCACATGCACACAAGTGGAGAATGCTCTACCCATGCCCTCTTGGCCACGTACCTTAGCCTGCTCTGACATTGGCATTCTTGCTGGGTAACAGACCTGGTTCTCTTAGTTCTAACCACCATACTGTAGCAGTGCTAAAGGGAAGTCAGTGCTGTCTACGCCGCTGTTGCGCATGGGCTGTTTTGGCCATTTCTCCCAGAAGCACCTCACCACAAGACTCGTCACTGTCCCACTTCACAGTAAGGCACCCTAGAGACCACGAGTCTGCTAAATCCAAGGCCTGTGTCCTTCCTCCTGCTGGCTCAGCCTCTCCCTAGACCCAGAGCATGGCTGAATGATAGACCATGCAGTGGAAGGTTTGTGGTGGGGCACGTAGAGCATTTACCATCACTCGTGAAGGCTGCCAGCAACCATACAGCAAACAGCATGTATCACTCTGCACACACACTTTACACAGGATGGACAGGCTGCCTGTGCCTTTGATAGTCCTGTGAGGAGGGCTCCCACAAATGTCCCTGCTTGCTCACAGCTGAGGTAGACTGACACAGAGCGCCCCGGGCAGGGTTTACTTGCTTTGTAGTTTTACATACCACAGCCATGAGGTGTCCCCGAGTGGGAGGGCGGCGGGAGTGCTGGATTTTTGCTCTGTCTCGAGTAGGGTGGGCAAGGAAGCTGTCCTCCTCAACGGTGACCTGAAGAGATGCACTGTGAGTCACAGGTTTCTTTAGGACTCTGTCCCAGCTGGGCAGCCCCTAACTTGCCTGGAGAATAAGCCCACCCCACCAACTATTTCTGAGCAGGGCCACAAGCAGAAGGATTTATGGACACAGATGCTCCAAGCTGGCTTAAGCATCAGGAAGCTGGGGAGGATGGATGAGCAGAGAAAAGACTTCAGAGAGAAGATGGGGACAACGGTGTGTGTGTGTGTGGGGGGGCTTTAAAGATGCAGGGGAATTAGAGTTGGGGAGAGCTAGAGGGGCCCCACACACCCCTCCTCCTCTAGTGAGTCACAGCCTGCTGTCTGCCCTGGCGTCCCCTCCCCACCAGAGGCCCCTACCTCATCCAAGATGCGGTTCTTAGCCCTGGTGATGGCGGAGCTCAGGGCGTTGATCCACGACTCCTTTTCTTCAGGACTCACTGCCAGGAAGATCAGGTTGGGGGCCTGAGAGGGAATGTTTCTTGTTTTAGCTAGGGTTTTACAAATAAATACAGAGATATGATAATCTCATTCCTCACACCCAGCTCCTGGAAAAGCAAGCTCTGCCTCTGGGGTCCTGAATGAATGAAGGGAGCCCCGAGTCTGTTCCTGCAGAACACACAGGTTGCTTTAGACAGGATCGGGGAAGAGCTAAGAGTGACACTGGATTTGAACTTGACACTGCAGACAATCAGGCAGGTGTGACAAAGCTTAGGTATTAGAGATCTTTAAATGTCTGAAGACACATAGTGTGACAAGCATGGCTTCCTTGGGTTCCCTTGAATTTCAACCACCCATCAGGGCACAAGGACCAATCATTTTTCTTCCAAGAGAATATATGTGTATACTCAGTAGAGGTGTGTGTGTTTATGTGTGCATGTGTGTATATGTGTGTGTGTATAAAGGGGGAAAAGGAGGGGGCAGGGAGACAGCTATCTTTATGGCTGGCCTGTCTGGAGGGAAGGGAATGGACAGAATATTCTCCAGTTAGATAATAAAATCCTGAGGGAGATAAATTCTGGGGGCTGTTCTGGGCCTTGAAGCCAAGACTGCAGCGATGGATGGATTGGGAGCTGGCAGGGACATTTCCCTGCAGCCTGCGGCCGGCCGGCCCGACACACCTACCGTGGTGCCTGGCTGCTTGCATCGGGCCAGGGTGAACTTGCTGTGGTTTTTCTTGCTTCTGCTCTTGGATTTCCGGAGCTCTTCACACTTCTCATAGTCACTCAGGTCAAACACCTCTTGGATATTTTTCTCATCTTTTACCTAGGGGAGGTTTGGGATGTGACAAGGATAAAATTACTCTGCTTCCACTTCTAAAGTAAGGGAAGGATAACAGAAGGAAGCTGTCCCACCAAGGTATATATCTGGGGATGGGACTAAAAACTGAGTCCTTGTGTGGGACTCTGTTTAATCCCCTGCCCTACAAGCTACCATTCCAGTGTCTTCCTCTACCAATGACCTTCACTCTGGTTCTGAAGGACACAGCTTTACAAGTCCTTAAAGGGACATGGTGAATAGGCTGATGCGATCGATCGTCCCAAGTAAGGAAGATGCAAGGCCATCAACAGTCCAGGAGGATGGAAGGAACAAAGGGCTGCTTCAGCCTCAGGGAATATTATGGTTCACAACAGAGTGCCTTCCCACCTGCTCCCTCTCCTACAGGAAGACTTTATGGGACACTTCCTGATCAGCAGGTCGGCCACCCTCTTCTACTGGGTTGGGAATATGCCAGGAATGAGTTGGTCACGTTTCCCGGGAAAAAGTGGAAAGTGAGCAAACATGTCTCTAAGTAGCCCAATGTTTCCCTTGGCAGACCTCTGCCAGCCTGTAGGGGATCTGCCCATCCTTTTCATTTGCTGATAACACAGGCTGTGGGGAGCAGAGGGCATATTCATCTATCTCCATTTGTCTGGCAAGGCTTGGCTCTCTAGGGTTCTTCCCATTCTAGGGCTCCCAGGCTTTTGGCTGGGAAGTGACCAGAGGCCTTAAACATTATGGCGGACATGGGACAAGGTGCCACAAGGAACATTCAAGAACAATTCACAAGAACCCAGGCTGGGATGCGGGGCCCTCGTCTCTGGCTCCTTCCCCAAAGAGACTATCAGCAGGGACCAGAAGGCTTGGAGAGGAAGGAGCTGGGTGTGTGCGGCAGGGGAAAAGACTCACTTGTTCTGTTTTCCTGAGGGAAGGGAGGGAGGGAGTTCTCCCTGCTTGGACATGGCTGATAAGGCACTCTGGGAGCTGTTGACAGAGGTTAGGAAGGGCATGGTAGGAGACTGAGTGAGGCAGGCAATAGAATAAGTAAATGCCAGTGCTCACAAGAGATGGACGCCGGCACCTGGTTCTCTGCTGCATTCTGTCTTTTTCTCACACCACATTCCCAGAGTCTCATTTATGACTACATCTCCCATGTTGGGGTCCACAGACATACAAAGCATCACTTTCAACCTAACTTCCTCTCCCAGGAAGTCACCCTGAGGCGTAGATCTGTTCCTCGGCCAGAAGACACCCCAGCCCTCTTAAAGGGTGCCCTTGGAGAGTAGGGAATGATCCACAACATGCATGGAAGGGCTTCTCTAGTGGAGGAAGTTGTGGGAGAGCTTGCTTTTCTAAGACTGACCTATGGGATGGGTAGAGATTTTTTCTTTCTTGCATCAGTACGTGAATTGCAAACATACTATGCTTTCAGTTTTAATATCTTCTGTCTATTGCTTTGCTGCAGCTTTTATTTACAGGCAGAATAAACAGTGTCTTTGGGCAGCTTCACTACCGGATTGGTTCTGAAGAAGGGTCAGAATAAGGTGCCCTTCCCTCTTTTCCAATGCCCTCCCCAGCAGGGGGCATCTGGCCCCAGGACTAGTCAGATGCTCCTGACTCAGAGGATAGCAGCCACTCTAGGCTGAGGTCATCCTACCATCTCTTTGCTCTGAGTTCTCGGGCAACATTACAGGGTTATTAACCAATTAACCATGCACTTTTGTCCCCAGGTTCTGCCTTTTGGACAAATACAAGCAAAAAAAAAAAAAAAAAAAAAAAAAAGCCTTGTTTAGTTTCTTAAGCCTTTCACTGTCCTCTGGTTTCCCCCTGACTTATAGGAAGCCCTTCCTGATTGCTCACTGCTTTTCCTGGCATTATAAAGTTCAAGGAAGACAGGAGATACACACTGACACTTGCTGTGGCTTTTTTAAATAAACAAAAGTGGAAAGCAAGAAAACTGTGGCGAGAGCTCTCTGTAGGATCTAGGTGGCAGTGACCCTTCAAAGTATAGTCTCCTTCAAGCCTTCCCTCAGCTAGCTCCTAAGACTCTCCAGCAGTTATGTCAAGGCCTTTCAAGTGAGACCTCACCGCCACGGGCTCAGCGGGCTCAGCGCTATTTAGTTCTCTCCACTTGTCTCAGTAGACAGTTTTCAGATGAGTACTTCTCTTGGGCTGCAAGTGTGTCTGCTTCAGCACCATAAAAGGATTTATTTACCCGAACAGAACGGCAGAATGCAAGTGTCTAATGCTGAAAGCAGAAGGGGTTAGAACTGGGGGAGGACTTCCCAGTCCGTTCTGGGTGAGGGAACACAGTCAAGGGAGGGAGGGCCAGTCTAAGGGAGACACACTCCACCATGCTCTGTAAAAAGTCACAGGGAAGCAAGTTCGGCTTCTCAGCATTCCTGTTACTGATCCGAGAGTTACAAAAGGGGAAGGGGGTCTGGATTCCATGACCTGGCTCTATATTCTGACCCAGTGTTGGGGGTGGTTTCATGCTCAACTACAGTCAAAGCAGCGCGCACGCAGACGCTCACAGTCCTCTAACTCCATGCCACCACTCCACACATAAAGCTGGGCAGAATATGAGTTTCTTGGTCCCCCCCCCCCATTTTTCTCTTTAAGTGGAGTGGAAAGTGAGGAAGAGATCTGTTTCAGGACTCTGGCTCCTACAAAAATCTGGCATTCACAGCTACCCTACCTCAGGTCCCAGAGACTGACTCCAGTTTGTGTTTTCTATGATTTAGGGTGACTTGCTACTCAGGAGACCTACATATGCCGCCCCCCCCCCCCCCAGCTACACACAGGGACGGAAAGGATGGTGGGCTGGGGTGGGAAAGGCAGGAAGGGGCCAGGGACAAGATGACCAGCGTGTTTCAATAGAAAACTAAAACTAAACTAAACCCGTATTTCAGGGGGCTGCGGACGTTCAGAACTTCTGAGAAAGGTGTCGGCAAAGGCACATTTAATAAGAAACTCCTAATTCCCACTCAGGTAAAGTAAAGTGACTTTTCTCTGCCATACAGGACTTTTGCGACCCCCGAACTTGCAGAGAGGGAGGCGGGGCACGCCGGAGCGCCAGCGGCCGCGGGGACCGGGTCGGGACGGCTTGGGCAAAGGCGCCTACCTCCTTCTCGGAGACGTAGAGCTGGTCGCCTTTCAGCACCACATAGCGGTTTTTCCAAATCTCCCTGAAAATCCCTTTCCCGCAGAATTTCCGCACCCAGCCGACCTTCTCGGGCGCCGCAGAGTGATGGTTTCCATCCGGAGGCCCCTGCCCGGGGGAGACAGGAGCAGCGGCTCAGGCGGGTCCCCGCGCCCTCCCCGCCCTCCCCCCGGCCGCGGCCCCATTGTCCGCGCGCCGCGCACTCACCCGCTTGCCGGAGCCGCTCTTCTTCATGGCGGGATCGCGCGGCCGCGCCCGCTGCTCGCTCTTGGGCTCGCGCTAGCCGCAGGCCGGGCCCTCGCTGCCCCCGCCACCCATGCCCGCCCCCGCCGCACGGGCCCCGGCCGCCGCCGCTGACGTCGCGGGCTCCGAATGAAGGGCGGACCGTAACGCCGCCGCCGCCGCCGCCGCCGCCGCCGTGCGCTCCCCGCCCCCCGCCTTTGTTTCCGACCCGGCACCCGGCGGAGGCGCGAGCGGATAACCGGGAGGCGCGGCGATGGGGGCGGGCCCGAGGCGGGGCGAGCTGGATGGAGCGGAGGGGCCGGGGGAGACCGGCCGCCTCGGACCCACAGACTCGGGCTAGCGGGGCTCCCGGAGGCTCCAGGGTCCACCTCCTCCCGGGCGACCGTGAGCGCCCCGCGAGGCCTGCGGGAAACACGCGTGCAGCGGCGGGGAGGCCCGCGAGCCTCCCGAGCCCCGAGTTTGTGACGGGGCCGGGCGAGCCCAAGTTTGAGGGCAGCTTTCCTCTCCACTCCGCGGCCTCCGTTCCCCCACCCGGTAAATGGAGGAGGATGAGCTGACCTGTGAAAGCCCGGGAGGACCCAAGGTTGTCTTCTAGGGCCAATTACTAGCAGACAATAAGCTAATAAACCTGTTACCTGGTGTATGGTAAACACAACAACCACGAAGTGAGTAAAGATCCCTGGCACAGAGCAGGGGAAATAGTCTTTTTCCAGAAACGTTCAAGATGAAGTGTTGGTAAGTTTGTGGTTGGAGGCGTGGAGGATGTTCGGGCTTTTTTGGAATCTGTGAAGACAGAACCTCAGACCCGCCTCCCTTCCCAATCCTGTAAGATGCTCTTTCCTAGCCATATGAATTGATTTCTCTTTCAGGTGGACGCAGAACTTTATCCTTTCAAAATACTCTTATTTTGGCACTTAAAAATGTTGAGTACCATTTTGTAAGGCATATAGAATGGGAATATTATCCCTTGGGAAATGATCCATCGGGCACGGTGAACTAAATGGCATGCTCAAATTGACATGCTACTGTTACATGAATTAGAATATAGGGTTTCTGACTCCACACACAGAGCGCACTTCCCAAACTATCCCCTTCACATCGCCCCATCTCAGTTTGTCCTGCTCAGTACTGTCCTGCTTAAAAGGTGATGAAAAAAGTGAGAAAATGCAGGCTATATGAGGAAGCAAAATGTACCAGTGTGAGGACATAGCTGAGGAAATTAGCCTACAGGAGATTTGGGAACTGTTGGCTGGGCATATAAGAATGGTTTGGATTGATAATTTATTTATTTATTTGGACAAGGCCTTACACACTCAAGGCTGCTTTCAAATTACTACAGAGCTAAGCTGATCTTGATGGGCGAACCCTCCTGTCTCCACCTGACTTACATAGTTTAAAAGGGGCTAAGAATGTGGCTCAGGTGCAGATCTCTTTGCCCAGCATCCAGGAGGGTCTCTAGCTCAATTGTCAGCACTGCAAGGAGGAAACAGAATTATAAATTGTGGTTCAAGAGGCAGAAGAAATTCATGATTTGCCTCATCGCCCTCCTCCCAGGAGCTTTCACTTAGTCCACAGATACTAGAGTATCCCCAGTGTGCAAGACACTGGGCTCTCTGCTTGGAATCAGGCAGGAGCTAGTGCTCCGTTAAACATCAGGCAGAGGGACCCATAAAAAAATAACCAAAGTAATTTTCAGATTCTAGAGCAGATGCATGTGGGCTGCAGAGCCTTTGCTGCCTGTCTGTGTCTTAAGATGTTACATAAATCTCTGGCTGGTCCCCATCCCTCCCGACTCCCTCCTCAGTAACCGGAACTATTAGGAAGTTCACCCTGGCCACCTTCCTCACCTTTGCTTCTTTGTCTTGGTGCTGGAAGCTCACATATGCCAGCTTCTGCCCTGGTTTGCTCTAAAGCAGACTCCTCTCACCAGGTGAACCTCATGGCACCTGAATTTGGATTAAAGTGGCATTGTTTCCAGAGACCAGTGCTTAAGCGAGAAATTAGAATAAGCACTTCTGATTTCCTTTACACACTTTGCAGCACTCAGGAAGCTAGACACTATCGCACACACACAGAGGCTTCTGAATGTGTCCATCTCTAAGACAGCACCACCCATAGCTGCACTCTGCAGTTGGACATTTTATAAGTGGCTCTACTTAGAGGGAAAACACAGACTATCAGCAGTAACATCTTGTGAATAGCTGATTGCAAGTTTCCTGGGCAGAAATAGCTGAGTTGTCATTTAAAAACAAATATTCTTGACTTTAAAATCCTACTTTTTTTTTTTTTAATAGGATTGATGTTTTGACCAGGGCATTTTAATTTATGGGACAGAGGGTTATTAAAAGCATATGTTCTTCATGAAAATGTTTTTAATAAGAAAAAAGCACTAATAACAGAATTATCTCTGTAAATACTAAACTATATCTCTGTATTTGACCCTTACCATCACATTAGGAAGGCCCTAATGACTTTCACTTTATGGACAAGGAAACTGAACCTGACATAAAGACCAATATTCCCAACAATAGTCCCATAAATATGACATAAATTTGAATGATGCTAGAGAATACTTATCAGCATGTACGTTAAGGGGCTGGAGGGATGGTTTAGGAGTTAAAAGTGCTTGCTGCTCTTGCAGAGGACCTGAGTTCAGTTCCCAGCACCCACTGGACAGGCTGTAAATCCAGCTCCAGGAGATTAGATACCCTATTCTGATTTAAAGGGGTATTCACACCTTCGTGTACCTGTAAGCGTGCGTGCGTGCGCGTGCACACACACACACACACACAGGAACACATGAGAACACACACAATCTTGAAACTTTAAAAACACACTCTACAGTGAACCAGGAGGACTATGCTGTGGCATTTTCTCCAATTATGTGAGGACATCTGAATTTCCTGCACTATTCATTACATCACTTTTACTGCTTTCAGGAGAGTTCTCATTTGCCCTGGTATAATTAAACATGCCCTGGGCACAGACATGCTCTCACTAAATGGTATAACACCATCTTAAGTGCCACTTTATGAATCCCCATGAATGAACTTCAAAGAAGTCCAACAAAACCACCCCAATCTCTGCAGACTAACTTCTAATTGCAACCCTACATGGGTTCTCAATGCACAGCAAGTGTCGCAAAGAAGGTACAGGACTAAGGTGAACAGGAGATGAGAGGCTGTGTCCTGAAACTCTTCCTGGGGCAGAAAGGGAACAAAGCGAGAACAGACACAAACACAGGTACAGAAAAGCTGGGGCCAGGTGGGTTGTGTGACCCCTGATGAAGCTTCAGTACTGCCATAGTAACCTAGAGCCTCAGGGCACTGACTATGGCCCAGGGGGTGGAGTGGGGGTAGGCTAGCTAGCCTCAGTAGGTGGTGTCTGTAGGGGGCAGTCTCGGGCTAGCCTCAGTAGGTGGTGTCTGTAGGGGGCAGTCTCGGGCTAGCCTCAGTAGATGGTGTCTGTAGGGGGCAGTCTCGGGCTAGCCTCAGTAGGTGGTGTCTGTAGGGGGCAGTCTCGGGCTAGCCTCAGTAGATGGTGTCTGTAGGGGGCAATCTCAGGCTAGCCTCAGTAGGTGGTGTCTGTAGGGGGCAGTCTCGGGCCTTGGTTGTGGAGGAGGGAGTGCAGTTGCTAGTTTTTTAGTGGTCACTCTTGCTAGAACATTCCTACTTGGACAGAGGAAGGACTTGTCTTTCTGAACCTGATCTGAGGAAAAGGCTTTGCCAACATGCCATAGGTCTGATGCCATGGTCCTTACCGTGGCTGGCTCCTGTCACTCAGGCTATCAGGAGAAGACAGGACATAAGGGATGGTACCATGGCACAAGACTTTCTGACTCCCTCTTATTTTGACAACCCGTTTCTCAAGAACGATCTCAACAAACCCATCAAACACGAAACAACTGCTGTGGAATACACAAAGGACATGTTTATTTGGTACAGAATCACAAGTGGGTTGGGATGGGCTCATCATCGGCAGTCCCGGTGTCTGTGTCAGCAGCCCAGAAATCGGGGTTACCTGTCGAGAGTTACAACAAACACGAGAGCCCTCCTGAGGCCCCTGGTCAGCAGGGAAGGGAGGGCTGTGCTATTCTGGGCTTCTTCCTTGCGATCTCATCTTCTGCTTGCTGACCTCGAGGTGGCCTGTGAGCTCTCCCTGCTGCGGCTGTGCAGCCCAGAAGCCAGGACTTCCTCCAAGAAACTGACAAGGAGACTCCAGGTTATTTAGTAAAAAAGCAAAAGCCTCACCAAGAAAAGCGCATCAGTCACGGCACTGAATAGAGCTAGAGTTCTGTCGGATACTGTGTGCGGAGTATGTTGGGTAAAACAATCAGGCCTGGGGAGTGACAACACCTTTATGTGTTTTCTTTCGTTTTTGGTTTCTCTGTGTAACAGCCCTGGCTGTTCTAGAACTCACTCTGAAGACCAGGCTGGCCTCAAACTCACAGAGATCTGCCTGCCTCTGCCTCCTGGGATTAAAGGCTTGTAATACCACCTCACCTGGCTAAAATTTTCCTGTTTTTTTGGACAGGATTTTATGACAGCTCTAGCTGACTTGGAGCTCACTATGTAACTCAGGCTGGCTTCATAGCCTTTTCTCTCAGTCTTCTAAGTGGTGAGATTGTATGTGTAGCTGCCATGACTCACATGTGCCACCATGTTTGGGTAGAAGTCAGAGGACAACTTAGGTCATCAATTTTGGCAGCAAGTGCCCCTACCCACTGAAACTTTAAAAAGAAGTTACAGGACCTTGGATCTTTAAAACGCAAGGTTTTATGTGTTACTTTAGGACAGTGTTTCTCAACCTTCTTAATCCTTTAGCCCTTTAATACAATTCCTCATGTTGTGGTGACCCTCAACCAAAAAATTATTTTGTTGATACTTTATAACTAATTTTTCTGCTGCTATGAATTGTAACGTAAATATCTGATATGTGACCCTGTGGGGTCTGTGACTCAGGTTGAGACCCACTTTACTCATTATCTGTATTTTACTAAAATACAGAGTTTACCTTTTTTTGTTTTGTTTTGTTTTTTTGAGACACGGTTTGTCTGTGTAGCCCTGGCTGTCTTGGAACTTGCTCTGTAGACCAGGCTGGCCTCAAACTCACAGAGATCCACCTGCCTCTGCCTCCCAAGTGCTGAGACTAAAGGTCTGGGTATAAAGTTTATCTTACTGGATACTCTTTCCTCTTTAAAGTCTTCCTAAAAAAAAAAATAGTGTGCATGTTTACATGTGCGTGCATGTGTGTGGTGTGTCAGGACATGCATGTAGAGGTCAGAGGATTACTTTAGGCGTCGTCCTTACCTTTCACATTGCGACAGGGTCTGCTTAAAATGAAGTTTTACTCAGCCACTTCTGCAGGACTTAGTAAAGCCACCCCCAAAACATAAGCTAAATAAACAAATTGGTTAAAGTAGCTGCCCACTGGTGAGAGAGGCTTTTCTCTAACATTAGGGTTACTTTGATGACATTTTACTTTGATGACATTTGTAAGCATGCTCAAGACTCAAGAGACAGCTGTACAGCAGAGTAAGATGAATGGATGAATGGAGGGCACCTTAACACTGCTTTATAGTTCAGACCTGGAAGATTCCAGGAAGATTTAAATTCTAGACTCCAATAGAGACAAAAAAAGAAAAAAGAAAAAAAGAAAAAAGGAAAGAACAGGAGTAGAAGCTAAGCTCATGTGTCTTCTACTGAAGTATAGGGGCCTCTGTCTGGCCTCCCTTTTGGCCATCAGACTGGAGGACACTGAGCCAAGATCAGGAGAGGAGGTGGTATTGCCATTTATAAAGGCAATAGTCTCTGGCAATGGTTTCTAGTAAGAAGGAAGATTTGCTGGGGACCTATAGGAATTTGTCTGATGATCTTTGCTCATTTTTCAACTCTAGTACAAAGGGAAAAGAACTTGCTAAAATTATACAGCACATTCCTCCCTTGTAGATCAGTAAGAGCGCATATTCCTGACTGCAAAGAGAAAACACAGTATTTGCCAAACCTAATTTTGTTTCCCAGGGCTATTGTGACTTTTCAAACATCTATTTAGGGACTTTGGTGAGTCACTGCTCAGAATGCTTAAAAATTATGGGCAATGAACATATTGGTAGCTGCATCCTAAATTTAGACTATGTTTAAAAACAATGAAACAGAAAGAATGCCTTTTCTGGTCTAGATTTTAAAAAATTCAATCTCACCTAAAAACAAACTAAAAAAATCTTGTGTGTAGCTAGAATGCAACCCAGTTCAGTTAAATTCAATGTAATAAATGTATACGGAGCATGACCATGAACTGCATCGGACTTCGAGGGGGCAGAACCACAGCCTGTGAGGACAACTTTAAGTGTTCTCAGAGCCAGATATGCAAGCACATCTGGGCAGGGTGTGGGGCATAAACAGATGGCACAGGACTGACAGTCGGCACTGCTGCTGTAGTCGGTGCTGTCACCAGGGTGTTTCCCCAGCTCTCCAGATGGCAGGTGGAAGGAGAGGAGTCTGACTCTCGGACAGCAAGCCTCGAAAACTCCGTCACACAGAAAAGCAGGCACTAGGCTAGATGGCTCAGCGGTGAAGAGCACTTCCAGAAGACCAGGGTTTGGTTCCCAGCACCCACATAGAGGCTCACAAACATTTCTAACTCCAGTTCCAGGGGATCTGATGCCCTCTTCTGGCCTCTGCACACATGCAGATAAACACTCATAAAAAAAAAAATCCTTATAAAATGCTTGTATCATCTTTACTTTCTAGTCTCTGGCCACAGATCAGAAACCAACACTCAGAGCATTAGTGTTCTGTTAATTACTAGGTAATTCCTATGAATAACTGTTCATAAATAATTCTTCAACAGTATTGCATATGTAATCACAAACTAAGTCAGCATCTTTATCCTTTTCACTATAGTCCAGAGGCAGATTTTACATGGGAGGAAGGAGGAGGAGAGGGCACAGGCTCATTTGTGAGAACTAATATTACATAATGCATACATGCATTGGAATGGCTAGTGAGGTGGCTTTGAGGTAAAGTTGCTTGATGCCAAGCCTGCTGTCCTGCTGTCCTGAGCAATTTGGATGCACGTGGTGGAAAGGAAGAACTAATGTCCAAAAGTTGTCTTCCAGTGTCCACATGTGTACCATGCTATGCATACCTTTCCCATATACACACTAAGCAGTACAATAGAAGGAACTGAATATGTAGTTTTTATGTCGTTATAGACCATGTAAGAAGAAACAGTGTTAACCCAAGTATGGTACACGCACAGAACCCTATCACTTGGGGGTTTCTATTTTCCTGAAAACCTTTGTATTTTCCTGCTACAACTTCATTTTATTAATTTAATTCTTCTTTGTGTATGTCCCAAATGATATGAAAATGCGTATTCTAAAAGACACATTGCATTTATTTGTGTCCTTGCATGTCCCCAAGGGACATGGGTTCTATGGCAGAGACTGCTTGTGATCAGTCATACAGGTCCAAGAGGAAGTCAGCGATAAGAAGAAAGACCTCGATAAGCTTTCTCACCACCACGAACACCCAAGACCACACCAGTGTGTCGGAGCAACCATAATTATAGGAACAGAATTAAAATCCTAGCACTCAAGAGGTGGAGGCAGGAACGCCAGGAGTTCAAGGCCAGTCTTGTGTATGCAGAGAGCTTAAGGCCAGCCTGTGCTGTATAAGACAATGTCTTGAAAAAAACAGTTTAAAAGAACAACAACAAAACCCTTTTCTGGCTGGCAACTTAGCATTTAAAAATGTTTATACCTTTATACATTCATTTCTTCACACTGCTGCAAGCACAAAGGGTAGG
Organism: Cricetiscus sungorus; assembly: GCA_030556225.1. Taxonomy (NCBI): domain Eukaryota; kingdom Metazoa; phylum Chordata; class Mammalia; order Rodentia; family Cricetidae; genus Cricetiscus; species Cricetiscus sungorus. The sequence continues at coordinate 2,008,321 of JANBXA010000141.1, forward strand.
GCTTGAATGCTAGTGCCATGTTCCCAGATGTGATCCAAGCAGATATTTAATAGCTCCCTGGTTTTCCTCTGGAAGTTGGTATCACAATGACCTTACTTTTTGGATTAGGAAGGTTAAATGAGATCATACCCACAGTGAAGGAAGCATTCTAGCATGGGTTCATGCTCAATTACTATCCCACATGGATAGTACATAAGGATGCATATGGGGTATTTGTAGCAGTTTCTAAGAGTAAGAAATTGCAAAGACTATCAGTCAGCAGCTGAGAATGTGCTGAGTCAGTCAGGTACTTTCTTAGCATGCATGGAGCCCTGGGTTTGATTCCCAGTTCTGCATACAACAGGTATGGTAGTGCACATGTGTACTCTGAGACCCAGGAGGTGGGAAAAGGAGGATCAGAGTTCACAAACATCCTTAGTTATATAGCAATTTGGATGTTAGCTTGGGCTACATGAGATCCTGTCTCAAAAAACATTGTCAAATAATATGCCTTAAGATAGCTCCCGAATTAGTGCATAATATTTGTTAATGTACAAAAAAACCTGATGATTGATTGGTTAATCAAACAATATGATTCCATCAATAAAAATGACGTAGATAGGTATTTTTATTGAAAAGACATTGTCTTTTATTTAAAAATACCTTTAATCTCAACCTTCAAGAGACAGAGGCAGAAGGACTGAGAGTTCCAGGCCAGTCTGGGCTGCAACAACAAGTACTCTTAACTGCTGAGCCATCTCTCCAGCCTCTAGCTCTGTTATTTTATATAAGAATTATATATTGTTTTTATGATGAAAAGTTGCCTTTAGTTAGTGTATACTTAAATTAGAGTCAGGAGACATACTTAGGTTTGAGTCCTGGTTAAATTCAACTTTATTCTCCAAAGTGTCTATTTTTCGGTTAGGTGTAATCCCTCATGGGCACAGAGCACGGCTGCCTCTCCAGCACCATGAACAAAACTTCATACTTATCGGTACTAAGGAAAAGCTGGTCAGTGGCAGGAAGAGAACAAACCCACAAAGAAATCTCTACAAAGGTGATGTGGTTCTGATGTTTTCAGAGGGAAGAACAGTGCTGTCTGGAATCCTTTTTCTTTAAAATGCAAATTCTGTCATAGTATCCTAATTTTTCTGTAAATAATTCAGGGATTGAACCAACTTGTGGTTACAGGAGAAGGGTCCAGTTTCTAGAGTTACATGTTAAGGTAGGGATCTATAATGCACTTGCTGACAGCATGCGTCAGCCCCTCTTGGCTTCAAGACACACGCACTTCTAAACCCTCATCAGTTTCCACTAATTAGTCAAATTAATTTTTTTATTTAAACCTTATTTGGATGATAAAAAACCTAAAATGAAGTGATTCTAGTTTCCTGCTTTTATATTATTTTCTCACTGGGCAGAAAGCTTCATGTTTTACTAACCTTACAAGTGGCATTTAAAAGCAAAGGCTCTGAAAAAGCACAACTGGCAAATCTTCCCGACTCTGAGCTGAGTGTTCAAGTGTCCAGGGGAGAAACAAACTGGGCTCTACCACTGGGTAGTTTTATGACCTCTTTACTATCTCAGTTTCCTCACCCCAAAATGAGATCTCATTGGGTTGTTATGAAAATTAAACAGGATTGAATGGGGCCCAAGCACTTGGGAGGCAGAGGCAGGTGGATCTCTTGAGTTTCAGGCCAGCCCTGGTCTACAAAGGGAGTTCCACCACATTCCAGTGCTATGTAGAGAGAAACCCTGTCTCAAAAAACAATGAAACAAAAACAAAATTGCAAGTGTTTAAAAGTCACAAATACGAGATACACAGATAACTTAAAATGTTCTAGTAGTCATTAAAAAACTAAGATGAAGGGAAATTTAATTATAATGAACAGTCTTTTAATTCATATACTTCCACAATTATCCTTACAGCACATAATCAACATAAAATTATTAATGAGATTTTTTTGCATTTTTCTTTGAAATTTAAAGTGTCTTTTACACTTGTAATGCACCTCAGATCCAACTAGCCATAGTAAAGAGCTCCATAGTTACACGTGGCTGGAGGCCACTGCAGTAGATAGCATAGGTGTAAGTTATTAAAGCAATGTGTAGCACATAGTAGGTGCACACTGTAATTTAGCCCTTAGTTTAGCAATATCTTTTTCTTAAAAAAAGAGTTATTTTCATTATTTTAAAGTAATGCATGTGTTTGTATGTAGGTATGTGTCTGTGAGAGCAGGTGCCCATAGAGGCCAGAAGAGGACAGGATGTTGGACTCCCTGAGCTGTAGTTACAGGTCATCATCTGACATGGGTGCTGGGCACTGAACTTGGGTCCTCCGTAAGAGCAGTTTCATTAGGAACCACTGGGCAATCTCTGTAACCCTGTAATGTTCTCCTTAGAAACTGCTATAGAATATGCATTGGGTGGTTATGAGATCCGATATTCACCCACAGTGAGGAAACAGTCTTGCCGCCTAGACCAAGGGAAAGATGTCAGTCTGGTGCTGCAGAGCTTTGCTTTCTCATACATTAATTTTGTTGCATGTGTCACTGGAGACTGAACCCTGGCCTTGCAATGCCAGGTAGGTACTCTACACTAGGCTGTATCCCCAGCCCTAACTTTTCATTTTAAGATAGAGATAGAATTCGTAGATACTAAAACTCAGATTTCCAGGGTATCATTTGATGAGTCTGACTAATGAGTGTAGTCAGATAACTACATCATCAGTCGAGACAGGACATTTCTATGACCTGAGCAGGGGCTTCTTACAAATTGGACAGAACTCAACATGAACCAACAAGGTGATCCCAAACTAAAAAATGTTAACTAAGTTGCTTTCCAGAAATGTCAAGCAAGTTTATATTTCTATTCAAGCCATACTTGAAATTGGCATACATTTAAAAATTACCAAGCTTAGGGGTGTGACTTATTAATATATGCAGCATTTATGTATTTTAAAATGTAAACAATATAAATGCCTAATTACAATGGTTAAAACCATATCCCCCCACCCCAAGACAGGGTTTCCTGGAACTCCCTCTGTAGACCAGGCTGGCCTTGAACTAAAAAAAAAAAAATAACACCTGTCTCTGCTTCCCGAGTGCTGGGATCAAAGGTGTGCGCCACCACCACCTAGTATATCTTTACATTTATATTAAATTAAAATTATTGTAAAGAATGTTGTAAACAACTGAAAGTATTTTCAATATAACAAAAATAACAAAAACAAATGTGATCTGGATGTGGTGGCTCACCCCGTAGTCCCAGCACTCTGGGAAGCTGAGGCAAAAGGAAAGCTATGAGTTCAAGGCCAGCCTGGACCATGCAGTCATATATGGTTGCAAAAACGTCCCTCCTTGCCCACAGTAAACTTGGTATGGAATGGTCTACACAATACTATCCTAGTTATATCAAACACAAAAACGAAACCCAAAAAACCTTTATGTGGGCATGGGGCTTGTGAAATGGCTCAGTGGGCAAAGATTAATCAGAGGTCCATTTAGGGAACCCACATGATGGAAAGAGAAAACTAACTCCTGTGAGTTGGCCTCCACACACCATGGCACAATCCCCTGGTAAGTGTCTTATTTACCGTTGGGTAAAGAAATAATTTAAAGGAAGAAAGAGCCACAGTGGCTCTGAGTACCTCGCTGTGAATGGATTTTACTTTTATATGCATTTACTTCCTGCCTATAGTGAGCATGGATTTGGTGCTTATACCACATGCCTTTGCTAGTTAGAGGAAGGTAACTGGAAATGAGATCTTTAATTGCTTTGCAGATTTACAGCCACTGAGGGCTTAAATGAATCCAATTGAAATTTGATTAGTCCTGACTGGAAAGGGAATCTGGCAGGAAAAGGATGCATCAAAAGTCTTAAGAAGGAATGAACAAATAGTTCAGGAGACCGATGTTCAGGAGGTACTTCTCAGGCCAGTTGGCTAATACATCCATCTCGTTCCCCTGCACTTCTATCCCGAACCTCATGAAAACAGTGGTTCTATTCCATTAGAACAACTATGTCCCACGGATCTGGTTCTTGGCCTCTTGGCTCACACAGCTAACCTAGTTGCTTCCAGCAAGGACTAGAACTCTTTAATATTGTCTGCTTGTGAAGTGGTAAGGCTTAAAGTCCAATCCAAGATTTGCATTCATTTGCAAGGAAGGATCATGCTCTCCAGAAATATGAAAAGATGACTCAATTTATTGCAGATACTTAAATATTGACTACAGTCTTCTATACCTAGGATTCTGCATTTTCATAATAAACGTTCACTTGGGAGATAACCCTCTTAGTTCACATTAGCTTCTAAAAAGTCCTCTAAAACATTTATTTACTTTTTATTTATGTGTATGTATGTACCTGAGTGAGATTATGTATGCCAATTCATGCAAGTGCCTGTGAAGGCCAGAAGAGGGAGTTATAGGCAGTTGTTAGTGGCCTAGTGTGGGTACTGGGAACCGAACTTGGGTCTTCTGAAGGAGCACAGCACTGCTAACTACTGAGCAATGTCCCTAGCCACCCATACTGGTTTTGGTAGTTCAGATGACATGTGTAAGTCCAATGCTATGACTTTTCTCACCTACTATATACAAAGGCTCATACAGAGGTGTTCTGAGGGGCGTTATTCATAGGAGCCAAAAGAGGAAAACTATTCAGATGTCAAGATAATGTGGCACGTGCATGCAGTGAAATATTAATCACAAACAGGAATGAAGTATGCTACTACAATATGGGTGAGCCTCAAAAGATTATGCCAGTAAGAGAAGCTACTCAAGAGAAAGCATAATTCTACTCAAACTGTCTAGAGAAGAGACACCAGTGTGGACAGAAAACAGTTGAGGGCTACAGTGGGAAAGTCTTTAGGAGATGATGACAACGTTCTAAGCAAGACTATGGTGACACTTGCACATATTTGTAAATATGATGAAACCTAATACCCTATACACTGAGTCAATTGTTTGATATGTGTACTATGACTCAACAGAGCCATTAAAAAAATGACAACCCAGGCTGAAGTGAGGCTCAGTGGGTAAAGGCACTTGCTGCTCTCCCAGAGGACCTGAGTTTAGTTCCCAGCACCCACATTGTGAGGCTCATGACTGCCTGTAATCCATCCCCAGAGGATGGGCTGCCCTCTTCTGGCTGCCATGGGCACCCCTCCACAAGTGGCATATACTCATAGACATATACATATAAAAACAAACAAACACTCTAACTAACCTACCATGTTCTCTAATTTGTAGTGAAAATCGGTCTTTACAACACTCTACATGGCCCTTCGTGATCAGGCCTCTAGTGGTATCCAATAGCTTATCCCCATTCTCGTGCTCACTCCACGCAAACTCACCAGCATTTGTGGACCCCCCAATGCACTGCATGATTCTGTTCTAGGATACGGTGCTAACGGTGCCCAGGCTGCTTTCCCTCTGTATCCATCTGGCTTCCTCCTTTATGTCTGCACAATCACGTCTTTTGTTTGTTTGTTTTTCCAGACAGGGTTTGTCTGTCCTGGAACTCACTCTGTAGATCAGGCTGGCCTCAAACTCACAGAGATCCACCTGCCTCTGCCTCCTGAGTGCTGGGATTAAGTGTAGACGGTGGTGAATGTACTTATGGTTCTATGTTAATGACTCATGTAATAGATACTTCACAGAGCACTGCTAAGGCAGGAGGCAACAGCCTGCATAGTAAAAGGCTGCAAAGACCACAGAGACATATGGCCTGGGCCAGCCAGCTGCCCATACTCAGGTCACTGCTGGATCTAACAATCACAAGATGTTTCTCACCATATTTAGAAAGCAATTTTATTAGAAATTTGACCCTGGAGAAAACTATCTTCTGTGAAAACACTTGTTAATTGGATTACATACTTTTCTGTTGCTGGGATAAAACCCCATGACCAAGGCAACTTATAAAGAGTTTAATTAGGTTTACAGTTCCAGAGGGTTAGAGTCCATGATAGAGGAGAGAAGGCAGAGAGAACTAGCTGGAAATGTCATGAGCCTTTTGAAACCTCAAAGCTGCTTCCATGAACAAACCTCCAACAAGGCCACACTTCTGAAGTCTTCCCAAACAGTTCCACCAACTGGGAATCAAGTTTTGAAACATGAGCCTATGGGGGTCATTCTCATTCAGACCAATACACTATCTTAGCAGCAAATAGCCTTCTTCTATTTGAACTGGTGTTTAGATCTAACCAAGGGCAATCACAATGACACCTAATCAGAGAGGACCCCAAAGAAACACATCATAGAAGATCTGCTCATCAGGACCCTTCTCCATTATAAATACCAGACAAGCCAGATGGTGGTGGCATACATTTTTAAACCCAGAACTCTGAAGAAGAAGTTGCTTAAGAAAGCGAGAACTAACTGGGTATGGTGCTGCACATCTGTAATACTAGCAGATGAGGGGCTGAGTGAGGCAGGAGGATTGCTGTAAATTTGAGATCAGATTAGGGAAAAAAAGTGATGTATTGTCTCAAAAGGACAAAAATAAATATATAATCAAACAGTTTTTTGTTAATTTTGCTGTGATAATAAATCATTATTATTATTATTGTTTTGAGACAGTATTAGCTCTGGCAGTCCTGGAACTTGCTCTGTAGAACAGGATGCCCTCAAACTCACAGAGATCTGCCTGCCTCCGCCTCCCAAGTGTTGGAAATAAAGGTGTGAACCATTATCACCCAGCATAAACCATTATTTTTAATATAGTTCCCTCTTGGGTATTTGTGTCTAAGCTGCTATGGTGGCAACAGCCAATGGCTCCTATCTGAAAAACTTAAAAAAGAAAGAGAGAAAAGAAAGGAAGAAAGAGAAAGAGGGAGGGAGGAAGGAGGAAAGGAAGGAAAAACAGACAAAAGCCACTTAAATTATACCTTTGAATGGTAATTTGAATTTTAGATTGAACTAATATATATTTCTGTTTAAGCCCTAAAGTAGAAAGCCAGGCACGATGGCATATATTTATAATTCCTGTACTCGGAAGGCAGAGGTAGAGGATCCCTCTCAAGCTACAGAGTAACTTTCAGGTTCTGCCTCAAGGATGGGGTTGGGGTGGGGAGGCACATGTATTTCCAGGTACCTTCTACCTTAAAATGAAGACACTTACACAAGGCCCTACTGAAAGCAAGCAAAGGTGGAAATACAGCCCAGGGACACAGTAATGCTCTAGGGTTTAATTTTCAGCACTGCCATGTTCCAAAACACTACAAACCCCAAAGAAGAAGATTCTTACCACCAAAAATTATGTTAATCCCAGAAATGCCCTAGGGGAGGAAGGAAAGATTTCTTTTTTTTTTTTTTTTTTCCTGAGACAGGACCCCAGGACTGGAACTTGACGTACTCTACCCCTGGGGTTACAGGTGTGTGCCCCCATGCCCAGCATTCTGTTGCCAGTGTTGTTCACAACTAAGATTTAATTTCAGCTTACAGAAGACATTTATTAAATTTACCATGAGAAGGGTAAAAGATCCTGCAATTTTTTAAAAACCATGTCAATTTTGACCCATTTACCCTGTATATTAGGTAACTTCTAGATTATAAACTGTGATGATTTAAGCATGCTGTAGTAAGTAGTGTTTTTAAGATTCATCTGTAGAATTAGTATGTGGTAGGCCCAGACTTTATTTAAGATTGCAAGGACCAGGGAAACCAAATGACCTGTACCCATAGACATTCCACAAGAATCGTTTCCCAGTCCGTCTTGACACATCCTACTCCAAGACACAGGATATGATTCTTTCCTGTTTATTGGGGCACTCATTATTTCAAATCCCTGGGAGGCAGTCCATACCATCTCTTACACAATTCTAAGTATAACAGGAGGGCATATCTAAAAGTGGACTGCTTTCTAGTCTCCATAGTTTCCCAAAATAACACTGTGCCGCAGAGCTCTTGAGATCAAGGCTGCATCACTGTCATTCAGTCCTGTGGGCTTTTCTTAAGAAATAACTCAGCATCACATATTGTACAACAACAACCCACTAACCCAAACCCTAACAATTTACAGAAACAAATTAGTCAATGTACTCTCCCCATATTAAAGTCTGTATTGCAAGGTCATAAGTAACCCTACTATATCTAGCTATAATATTGTTTTGTCTCATAAATTATTAGTATTTCTCCTACTGAGAGTCTGGGAGTATCTCATCTCCCCCCAGGGCCTCATGAATGCTATGCACAGGCTCTACCACTGAGCTGCTTCCCCAGCCCTCAGACTACGATGGCGTAAGAGGTGGAAAGTCAGTGGGGTATACACTCAGTTATTCTTGAGGCTGAGGCACGAGGACTGCTTGAGTCCAGGAGTTTAGGGTGAACTTGAGCAATACAGTGAGACCCTGACTTGAAACAAAACAACAAAAGGAGTAGTGGATCATTTAACAACATAATGATGCCTCAGATAGTGTACACTCATCACAAGAATCAAGCTTTTCCACTTAAAGTTGAATTTTTTTTTTATATTACTTCCATAATTGGAAGCCTTTGTATTAAAGCCTTTGAGATTTCAATAATGATAGTTTCTTGTTATTAATGAAATATTTTACTATTTATTGGCTGTAGGCTATATATCTATAAAATTAAACTATAAAGATCTAATGTTGGATCATTTATGAATTGCAAACATTAATTTTCTTCCCTCTCATTTTGGCAATCATCATAGCAAGTCCCTCTTCCTGAAAACTCCATTTGTCAGGGGCCAGTAAACAATTCTGTCCAAGATTTAATCAGCCCTTCTGTTGTCTACACAATGTAAATGTTTAGCATGCTATCAGTAAGACAAAGGAATACCAAAGTTAGCTGCAGTCAGGGCACCTAGAGGTTTTCTTTCAGGGCTGTCTTACTTCTTTTCTTTTCTTTTTTTATCAGTTCTTTGAGAATTTCATTCAATGTATTTTTATCATACTCACCCTCCCCCATCAACGTGTCCCAGATCCTCCATCCATCCCTTCCCATTCAACTTTTTATCTCCCCTCACCTTTACATTAAGGCCAAATTGTGCTGCCCAAATATCTTGGATGTGTAACTTTCCACTGGAGTGTGATTGACTTATCAGGGGCTATATACTTTAAAAACTGACCCCTCCTCTCCCAGCAGCCAAAAATTGCCAGACATGACCACAGGTGTAACAGTGGCATAGATGTTATGGGAGTAACCAACCACTTTCTGCTTGGATTTAAAGGCCTGCTCCACAAGATGAAATCTATACCTGGGACCATTTGGAGGCTCCTATTTCTTAATTTCACAAAAAGATCAGTTGCGTAGGAACTTTGACACTATTTTATGAAAAAATTTATTTTTTTAAACAGTAAAGCAAAATTTTATTCAAAGTACTATTAATTAGCCAAATATCTGAAAATTTTTATTTACATTTTTATTTACTTGTGGAAGGACTATTCAACTAGGATATGCATTTATAATTCTTTGTAATTCTAATTATCTTTAAAACAATGTTTAATTTTACACTTATGATATTTCAAGCTAAAGGGAAGGTGCTACTTTCTTAGGACATGGAGCTACAAAGACTCAGTAGAAAATATAACTCCCAGAAAGAGCATTTAAAGAGTGTTTAAAGGTCATTCAATGTTTTGAACACTGATATGAGAATCTATTAAAAGCAAGAGAAAATTACAAACATATTAAAGTGAATATCTAAATGCTTTAAAAGCTAAAGGAGATGGGGTGGTTACTCATCCCTTTAATTCTAGCACCGAGAAAGGAGAAGCAGGGAACCTCTGAGTTTGAGCCAGCCGGGGATACATGGTGAGACTCTGTTCCAATAAATGAATAATAAATAAATAGGAGGACAATGCAAAGGAATCAAAAATTTGATGGAGAGAGTATAAGCCAGTCTACTGTAGTCTTCTCCCTAATACATACTAAACAGATACACACCCATTGCCAGTAGTGGCACTGAACATGGTCAGTTATTTTCAAAGTGCCTGTCTGGTTGGTTATTAGATACTTTCCTTCCCTGAGCACAGACATCACAAAGCAGAGCAGCATGGCTGGTGCCTCACAAACATAGTTCCTCACCTCACAGACGCTGAGTATTTGGTACCAGTCTTTCCAAGATACAGGGAATCTGAACATAATTCACAGGGCACGGATAAAGCTGTGGGACCAAGATAGTCTTTACCTTTTTGTGTTGTGTACTGTTGTCCCTCCCAGAACAACCCTCACTCCAGGAGTGGTACGGTTCAGGTTATAAACAGTTAGCGCCTCTTCATAGGTGGCTCCTCCAATAATGAACACGATGATATCCTGAGGCCTGTGGTGACGAACACAAGTGAGAATGTCACAAGCTAAGACATAAAAAGGGGGCAAAGATTTGTTATTATTACATACACAGTTTCAATTTATAAGCCCCCCCCCATTTTTGGTGAAGGAAGCAGAATTAAAGCAGAATAAAGGGTTTAAAAAAAGTTTTAATTATCTCAAATTGGCAGGAAACAGAAGGAAATGCTGAATAGTGATTTGCTTTCTGCTTATGAGCGGATGTCTTATTTCTGTGCTGGGGATTTCAGAATAGCACAATGGTGTTTGCTGGAACCAAATGCAAAAATATTCTTTTATATTCTGGGTCTGCAGAATGCTGTACTGCAGCATGCTCTCTAAACAGCATTTCACACTTGTACCACATCTCCCTTCATAGACAGCCCTGTGTCGAGTACTAAGTTACAGTGCTATTTACTGTGGCCCCTGCCCAAGGACACCCAGCACCATGCAGAATACTAGTATCTTGGTATGTCCCTATGCTGTGGGACCAAAATCATCTGTGTGATGATTACATAAAAGAACAGGACACAGGGCTAAAGAGATAGCTTAGAGGTTAAGAGTTCTGGAGGTCCTGAGTTCAATTCCCATCAACTACACGGTGGCTCACAACCATCTACAGTGGGACCTAATGCCCTCTTCTGGAATAAGGTTGTACATGCAGACAAAACACATACATGAAATAAATAAATAAAATCATATAAATTAACACCGCAATCCCACTTCTGTATTCTTTGATAAAAATAAGTGCACAGTTGGACACTGGTCACTGACACATCAGCTCTGCTCCTGGATTCATCTGGCACTACGTTGTTTCTTGTCTTTCTATCTTATCAAAATGGTTTTGTAATAAAAGAAAACACTTCCTATTAGCACCTTCTGAAGGTATAACATTTTTAGTTACTAAATTGTGTCTTTTCTTTTTTTTTTGTGCCACCAAAAGAAGAGAAAATTAATCAGGCAATTTTGTGACATTATTTAAAAACTGCATCAAGCAGAAGCATCCATTTTGGAAGTTAGAGCCCTAAAGCAAACAGTCAGGATACACATTTATAAGTAGATTATGGAAAAACACAAGTATACATTTCCTCTTTGTGCTTCCTTTTGTAGTTCTAAAGTACCTCAAAACAAGTAAACCAAGACAGTATTGTTCTTATAGGACTTCATGGAAACTCTCCATTGGAGAGTATGCAAGTTTGTTTTGAGTTCTTGTTTGTTTGTTTGTTTGTTTGTTTGTTTTTCCAGACAGGGTTTCTTTGTGTAGCTGTGTAGCTTGTCCTGGAACTTGCTCTAAAGACCAGGCTGGTCTTGAACTCATAGAGATCCACCTGCCTCTGCCTCTGAAGTGCTGGGACTAAAGGCGAGCTCCACTGTCTGGTTAAGTATGCAAGTTTAACAATAAGAAGAGGTAGTTATTTTGCAGTTAACTAGTTAGAGAGTCAATTATGACACCTTTATGAAATTTGTGACATAAAAACTTGCCTTTAAGACACTAAATTTACTTAATTTTTTTTTTACAATTTTATTTAATTATATGCATGGATGTTTTGCCTGCATGGATATCTATGCCTGTGGAGGTCAGAAGATGTTAGATCCTCTGGAACTGATTTATAGACAGTTGTGAGTCACCATGTGGTGCTGGGAATTGAACCCAGTCCTCTGGAGGAGGTCAGTGCTCTTAACTGCTGGGCCATCTCTCCAGGCCCTAAATGTATCTTCTAAAATAAACTTCATTTAAAATTCCCACCAGAGGCTGGGGATATCCCCGGCATGTATAAGGCTCTGGGTTCCATTTTTAATACCATAAAACAAACATAAACCACCCAGGCCACACACTGCTACATATTTTAAAAGATCTCACACATCCTTATTTACAAGATACAGCTTTGATGCATGTGGAACATGCAGCACTTGCGAGCTATAGGGATCTGGAGAGCTGAGATTAATCTAGTCTATGTAGTGAGTTTCAGGCCAAACAGGCTCTATAGTGAGACAGTGGTTTTTTTGTTTTGTTTTGTTTTGTTTTTTTAAATTAGAGCAAAAGAGATTGGGTCATTGTGTTTAAAAGTGCTGGTCACCAAGTCTGATGTCCTAAGTTTAATATCCAGAGCCTACGTGGTATAAGGAGAGACCACACTCCTGCAAATTGTCCTCTGAACCCAATACATATGCTCATATATACACACTCAAGCATAAATAACGTAACTTAAATGTCAAACCAAACAAACAAATAAGCAAACAGTAATAGTTAAAGACACTCCAAACTGTTTTGAAGTAGATAAAGGCAAGTACACAGCATGAAACACAAAAATGCTGGACATTTCTTGACTCTTTTGCTGTCATCCCTGTCCCCAGCTGTGTACCTCCCCCACTGCCACCATTCCTATGGAGGCAGACACTGTTGCTCGGTGTGTGTGTGTGTGTGTGTGTGTGTGTGTGTGTGTGTGTGTGTGTCTGTGTGTGTGAGTGTGTGTGTGTGTGTGTGTGTGTGTGTGTCTGTGTGTGTGGCATTTTAAACACAAACACAAAGCATTCTGTATACATTGTTCTGTGCCTACCTTTCTCTTGGAAATACAGTACATTTGTGTGTGTGTGTGTGTGTGTGTGTGTGTGTGTGTGTGTGTGTGTGTGTGTGTCTATGTGTGTGTGTGTGTAGGCACATGAATTCCTGTACACTCTAAAACACATATATAGCTGTCAAAGGATAACTTTCAGGAACGACTTCTCTCCTTTTGCCATCTAGGACCCGGGCAATTCAACTCAGGACATCATTTCTTTGCCTTCTTGCCAGCCCCCATATTTACTTTTAAAAACTTGACAGAGGGGGCTGGAGACGGTTCAGCCATTAAAAGACAGGCTCTCAATAAGAAACTTGAGAGAGGGAACTGGAAAGATGGCTGGGTGGTTAAGAGCAGTGGCTATTTTTGTGGAGGACCCAGACTCAGCTCTTAGAACCCATGTGGTGGCTCACAATCATTTGCAACTCCAGTTTCAGAGGATCCAGCATCCTCTTCTGGCCTCTGTGAACCAAGCACACATGTGTGCACTTATATCCAGGCAAACACTCAAACATATAAACATCTCATCATTTTAAAAATTCAGAAATTGGGTATGGTGGCCCACACACTCGGAGGCAGAGGCAGGTGGATCTCTGTGAGTTCTAGGCTAATCTGGTACACATATCATGTTCTAGGCTAACCAAAGCTTCGCAGTAAGAGCCTATCTTAAAAAATTATATTTTTTGGGAGTGTTCAAGTCATTTCACATATGCCATCACACCAACAGTGCCTATTCCTACATGTGTCAGGACCACACACTTCAAAACTGTTGGTCCCTTTAATGTGCAGGTGACAAAGCAGAAGCTCATGATGACTTCTTATTGTGATCTGGCCATTTCATCTTAAGTCAACTTCAGGTAGTTTGGCTCCAGAGTCCACCAAGTAACTTCTGTTGTCAGGGTTAGACCACATTGCTAACTCCACATAACTGTCTTGTCAGTCTCTGTCTTACTTCACCTGCCAACAGCATTTGACAAGCTAGTTACCTGCTTTTCCTGGATAAAATTCCAGGCTACTATGTTTTCATTTTCCCCCTACTTTATTAGGGAGTGGCGCTATTAGGAGATGTGGCCTTGTTGGAGGAAGTGTATCACTGTGGGAGCAGGTGTAGTACGAATAATAAAAACCTAGAGACAGATATTGGGGTTCAAGATGAAGATCAGAAGAGCAAAGCAGTTAGGCCACCAGAGAGCTCTCACCTCTTATCAGGGCTGGGGAGATTCTGACCTCAACATGGCTGGAGACTAATTGCCTAAGGCTGAATGACTGAATGCCTTGCTCCTATCTTAAATATCTCTCTAGTGCTAGGATTAAAGGCGTGAGCTCTGTTTCTCTTTTAGACTGATTCACTCTCATGTAGCCCTGGCTGGCCTTGAGCTCACAGAGATCCATCTGCCTCTGTCTCCTGAGTCCTGGGATTAAAGGTGTGTGTCACCACTGCCACCTCCTATGGCTTTGCATTCTGATCTTCAGTGGCTTTATTAGATCATAATATATAAACACGGGCAGGCTTTGAGGTCCCTTTTGTTCAAGCTTCCCCTAGTGTGACAGTCAGTCTACTTTCTGCTGCCTGCATTCTCAGCTCCTCCTCCGGTACCAGATCTGCCTGCTTGCTCCCATGATCCCCACCGTGATGATAGCGGCCTGAACCTCCAAAACTGTAAGTGAGGCCCCCTCAATTAAATTTTTTACTTTTTATAAGAGTTGCCATGGTCATGGTGTCCCTTCACAGCAATAAGAACCCTAACTAAGACACCCCCCCAGGTCTTCTTCAAATGTGGTGATTTTAATTAATGTAATTAAAATAAAATTTTAGCTCTTCAGTAGCATTGGCCACATGTAGCAAGTAGCTACCTGCTATGGTTTGAGGGTGTCCTCCAAGGGTTAACAGGCTGAAATGTAATTCCCATTGTGAGGTATCAGTAGGAGAAGGTTACTGACTACAGTGTTTGGTGATGGGGGAGGAGTCTCGGGTGATCAGGACTAGCTAAGGTTCAGGTGAGAGCCCTCAGGACTGTGGTTGATGTAAAAAGAGAGTGTAGAGACATCCTATCCTTAGAAAATGAGTGTTGTTTTCATGTGCAGTGCTCCTATGGTGAAGGACAATTCTGTGGCCCATCAAGCAGTTTGAGTTTGAATAAATAAATACTGATGGATTGCATAGATTATAAAGAAGGGCAGACTGTCTGCCTTGCAGGGAGTGCAGTGATTATCTTAGTGACTGGTGAGGGGAGTCAGACTGATCTGGTAAATCAGAAGAGCCACTGAGCAGACAAAGAAAACAGCCTGGAGAACACGGTGGTACCTGTAGCTGCCCTTTATGTAGGCTATGCACAGTGTGAGTGCTTGAAGAGGAACCTAAGATCCTCTCTGCTTCTGTAAGTGTACACAGGTGTACCTGGACATGTGCAATATACTCAAGACACGTAAGCACACACACAAAGTTTTAAACCAAAACAACCAAAAATTCTAGATAAAGAGATGGTCTTGGATTTGGTCCAATTACACACATAACAAAGATGACTATGATACACTACAAGTTTTTCTGAGCCTCCTGCTGCTGATTCAATGTGGCTAAAGAACATATATGAAAAACTTTAAAAGCAAAATTTGAAAGATTTTATTTTATGGTATATGCATAGATGTTTTGCCTGCAAGTTTGTGTAACATGTACACGCCTGGTCCTGTGGAAGTCAGAAGAAGGCTTTAGATCCCCTGGAACTTGAGTTATGGATGGTTTGAGCCACCATGTGGGTGCTGAGAATTAAATCTGGATACTCTGTAAAACAACACGCACTCTTAGTCCCTGAGCCATTTCTCCAGCTCCTGAAAATTAACTTTTAAAAAAGCTTATTTTGTGTGTATGAGTGTTTGCCTGCATGTATGTCTGTGCACCATGTGCACACATGGTGTATATAAGGTCAGAAGAGGGCAGATCTCCTGAACTGGAGTTACAGACAGTTGTGAGCTGCAATGTAGGCGTGGGAGTTAAACCTGGTCCTCTGCAAGTGTTTTTTAACTGCTGAGTCATCAGCTCCTGAAAAACTTCTATAAAAGCCTAGAGAGATGGCTCAGTGGTTAAGAACACTTTTTTTTTTTTTTTTTTTTTTTTTGCAGAGGTCTTGGGTTTGGTTCCCAGAATCTACATCAGGTAACTCAGAAGTGCCTAGAACTCCAGTTCCAAGATTCCTGACACACTCTGACCTTCACCAGCACCTGCTGCACATGGTGACATAAACCCATGCAGACACACACACACACACACACACACACACACACACACACACACACACTCTCACACACTCACACACTCTCTCACACACTCACACAATACACACACACTCTCACACTCTCACACACGCACACACTCTCACACACACACTCACACACTCACACACACACTCACACACTCTCACACACACACTCACACACTCTCACATACTCACATACTCACACACACACACACTCACATACACTCTCACACACACACTCACACACTCTCACACACACACACACTCACACACACACACACTCACACACACAAATAAATAAATAAAAAATAAATACACCTTTTCCAAAAGTCTCTGAAACTGGGTGTGATGGCTCATGCCTATAATCTCAGCACTTGGGAGTCTGAGGCAGGAGGATTGTTGGGAGTTGGAGGTCAGCCTGAGATACAGAGTGATACCTTGTCTCAAACAGAAAATTAAAACAAGACTAAAGAGTCTTATAACATTTTTTCTTTTTATTTCTTTCCCCATGAATTTCAAAAGATGTTCCAGCTGGGCATGGTGGCACATGCCTTTAATCTTAGCACTCAGAAGGCAGAGGCAGGTGAATTTCTGATTTGCAGGCTAGCCTGGTTTACAGAGTGAGAATTTCAGGACAGCCAAGACTATAGAGAAACCCTGTCTCAGAAAAAAAAAAAAAAAAAAAAAAAAAAAGATGTTCCTACGAGAATAGTGGTAAAATATGTAGAAAATCTCTTAAGCATTGTGGAATATACAAATTCAAGTCTATGTGCACCTTTCTGTGCTCTGTAATTCACCATAGCAACCTAAAGCATTAATTAAGCAGTCAGCAAGTGTTAAGAAAACAGCAGCCAGTTCATGCTGTATCCAGCTAAGAGCTGAATTTGTATCTTATTTTGTTAAAAAAATAAAACATCAAATATAGTATTTCTAGAAACTATTATTTCTATACATGAGCTAGTCAGGAAAAACTTTCCAAATGTAACACTTAACCTACTTTGTGGCTACTACACTTATGCCTAATGTTTACATTTTTGAATATACTTTGAGATAGTAACGTTCTTTTGATTTTTTTTTTTCTGCAGGGAAAAAAGGCTTTTATAGGAACAAAAGCTGTGATTGCAACAAGAGTCTATGAATTTTGTGCATATCAGAGATAAGCAACTGTGCGGAAAGATTTAGCCAGATAGGCAGGAAACATGAGTCCATCTGCAGAATGGAGATCAGCCCTTCTATGTCCTTACTCTCAAACAGTAACCACCAACCACACTTTTAGCTAAGGCTAAAAGTACAAGTGCTCCAGTTTTGCAAATCTGCACTGTTGCCACGGTCTCATGATGCTTCCTAATACTGCAACAATGATCCACCAAGACTTTCTATCAGGAGACCTAAGCCATCATAAAGATTAACTTCTCAGCGTGATGGACTAGGGCCAAAAAAGTGGGACCAAGCAGGAGCAGAGCCAAAATTCATACCAAGTTAATGACAACCTACAAAAATCTTAATTATCAACTAAATTTATTCTTTTTTTTTTTTTTTTTTTGGTTTTGTTTTTGGTTTTTGAGGCAGGGTTTTTCTGTATGGCTTTGGAGCCTGTCCTGGAACTAGCTCTGTAACTTGAATTCACAGAGATCCACCTGCCTCTGCCTCCTGAGTGCTGGGATTAAAGGCATTTGCCACCAACACATGGCCTAAATTTATTCTTGTATTTAAAGTTTTCAATGGTAAATTTTGGCATATCTACTGCTATCTACATAATTTAATGAATAGTTATTGGATTCTTACTGTTTGTAAAGCACTAATGGATGATGTGAAAACCCTAAAGACTAATTCTTATTCAATATGACAATATCTGATACAATAGTTACTGAAAAAGCTATGTATGAATATAATGACCACTGTCTCAGTATACAGAGTAATAATTAGCAGTTTCTCATGCCCTCTTTCATAAATCATGCTATACACTTATGTATACATGTATAGTTAAGCACATGCTTACATATACAGTTATATTTATGCTTATATTATTTTTTTCACAAAAGGGAGAATGATGTCATCTTGATTTTCAATGAACACATCTTAGAGTTTTGCCTGTGCACCATGAAGAATTATCCCATTTAAGAAAAGAACATTACTGGGCTTTGGAAAAACAGCAGGAGGCTAACACTGGAAGACGGAGTTGAAGGTCAGCCTAGGCTATGTAGTGATTTCCAGCCCAGCCTAAGTCTAACAGCTGTGACTGAGCACCAGCCTTCTGTTGGTGAGTGTTTAGCTGTGACAATTACTGCTTCAGTGAATACTGGGCTTACATGTCTTTTTGTATTTGTGCTTGTATATTTGTTTACAGGATAAACTTTCTGAATTGGAATTGTTGTGTTTGTCAAGTGCTCTCTATCTTGCTTCTGCTAAGCAGAGCTCAGAAGTGGCATAGAATAGTATTTTCTATGTCCTTGACTAGTTTGGACCATTTCTCTGTCTCCTTCTTCAAAGTTTCCATGACTTCAGATACCCTTAGCATGCTGCGCTATTTTTCCCAACTTCCTTTCCTGACCACCCTCACTCTCTGGATACCTGCTCACCATCCTCCTTTCCACTCTTCTTTTCAACACTTCCAGAGACTTTAACACCAGCTAAACACCTAATACCTACATTAACCCAGCTTTACTTTTACTACTATACCATCCATGTTATAGCTTAAATTTCACTATAACAAACATGTGGGCTACCTATGGAATCATACATTTAAGATCTCCTTTCCTCAATACTCATCCATCAACTTAAAACAGTCATATGCAGCAGCACTCTGTACCTCCAGTATAACCACCAATGCATACTTCACTATCCAGTCCTTCCTTTTCCACTTTCTAGAATCCTGGTTGGACCTATCTGCCTTCTTCACATTTAACCTTGTTAAAGTTAACCTTGTTAGAGTTAAAAACCACGCAACTAAGCTCACTTGGTATATTTTAAACCAATGTCTACTAATAGGCATTTGACATACTATGGAAATTCTACCTAAATTTTTATAGTAAATTAGATTCAAATACATGCTCCTAAATCATCTCTTATCCTATACAACTTCCCAAGTTAGCTTCTAAACTCACAGAAACTTGGCTTCCAAATCTTACTGACACTTGGGGACCACCAACACCCTTCCCACTAAATTGGCAGGGGCTTTACCTCTCAGAAGACTGGGCACGGGTTACCACATGCTTGTCTTTAGACTTCCTGGCCTCTTGTTTGCCTTCTGTTGTTTTGGTTTCTGTGTAGTCTGACTCCTGGCCTGTGCTCAGTGACGCATTCTGAGCAACCTTCTTTTCTCTTTCTCCTTTAGAGGTCCCATCTGATCTATTAACTCCCAACTTAAGACAGAGTGCTTTTTAAATAAGGTCTTGGCATGGAATATAGGCAAGCCTTCAATTTTGTCTCAAGCTCTTTAGCGCTGGGATTACTTGTGTGGGCCACCACACCTTGTATAAGTGACATTTCTATTTCCAACAAAATTCCTAATTTCTCCTCAAAACCTGAGGCTTCTGTTACTCATGCTCTATCAATGTACTTTCTTAAACTGATGGCTTTTCCTTCCTTCCTGCCCAAGTCACTTTCACATCTTATGCGGACTTCAGCAACCTCCTCCTGACTTCAGCAACCTCCTCCGGGAGTCGGGAGTAGGGAGTCTCCTTTCTTCTTCTCTGTCACCAGCAATCCAGTCTCTTACAAAGTCATCATCTAAACACAATTTGCAGCTGGGTGTGACACAAGCAAGCCTTTACTCCCAGCACTCGGAGGCAGAAGCTGGCAGACATTCCTGTGAACTTGAGGCTAGTCTGGTCTACATAACAAGTTATAGGCCAGACAGGGTATACCTTTACAGCGAGGCTGTCTCAAAAAACAAAAAAATGGATACCTGTGGTTTGGTTCAGTATTTCATGTCTCTCTGTATTTACAAACAGAAAAGAAAGGACTTCTCTCTGACTTATTCGGCAAGATCTCCCTTCTCTGAGACCTTTGCTTAGCACCCTCTCTGCTTAAGTTTCATTTTTAATCACTATGCTTGACTTATGTTTTGTAATTAAAAATCCATTTTTTAAATATCACATCCTCAGAGCGGTTCTGTCAACTCCAAACTTCCCTGGCACCACAGTTTCTTTGCAGCTTACCATTCCATTTTTTCTTCTGCGGCACTTTTGTTTACTCTAAAAGGGACCTTAAGGGTAAATACCATGTTTTTCCTGCCACTTCTATAGTCCTTGTGTCTAAAACAATTTTTAACATACTGAAAGCATTCAATAAGCATCTGTTGTATCAAAGAACAAAGCAACATAATTAACCGTGTACATGTTTAGACCACAGTGACAGATGCTAGCAGATGCCACTGCTAATACTCACTATGCGGGAGAATATCATTTTGAGCTTTGTTTGGCAGTGACTCAACACAGGAAGGTTTGCTGATGTACACTAGTATTCTCATCCAATCCCTGGCTTCCTTTTGGCAATAATTGGCTAATTTTTCATTCAGCAATTCTTCAATATTTTAAAGTTAAACATTTTTATGTATGTGTCTGTATGAGCATATGCTCTGTATGTGTGAGTGCCCGTAGAGGCCAGAAGACAGTGTGGAATCCCATGGAGTTGGAGTTGAAAAAGGTTGTGTTAGGAACCTGAATTCAGGCTTTCTAGAAGAGTAGCAAATATTCTTAACTGCAACCAGTAATTCTCATATGAAATCTGTAAGCACATTAATGTCTTATCAAATTAATTAAAAGCCTTAAGGATGAGATTTTTTAAAAGCTTCCCAAATAGGTGAGAAGTTTGGAGCAGTTTTCATTTTTGTTATTGGTGAACACCTCTGGATCTTAATGCATGGTCCCTAGAAAGTTTGTTAGAGATTGGATTGGATTGTACTCCCACCCATAACATCTGGTGTTAATCTTGTATTTAAAAAAAAAAAAAAAAAACTGAGCCGGGCAGTGATGGCTTATGCCTTTAATTCCAGCACTCGGGAGGCTGAGGCAGGCAGATCTCTGTGAATTCGAGGCCGGCCTGGCCTACAGAATGAGTTCCAGGACAGGTTCCAAAGCTACAGAAAGAATCCCTGTCTGGAAAAACAACAAACAAACAAAAAAATCTGGGCCAAACAGTTTTCCTTTTAAGAAACTAAAGGAAAAAAACATATAATGCACAAGATTCACTCACCTATAAATCTCTAAGCATTTTCCCTTCTCTGAATTTCATTGTATCTACAAAACACTAAACTGCCAATGATCTTAGATAATTGCTGGTTGAAATAATACATGAATTATATCAACAGTAAAATTCTCACATTAAATTGCCCAACAGATACCAACTATATATGCTGGGCTCTTTATATTATGTTGTCCAACATAAATACATATCACTATAATTCTTAACTAGCTAGAATTTATATACATGTGAATTTTAAGTTGGTTTAAGTAAATTGGTCTGGACAAGTTTTGTTTTTATTAAAATTAACCAATCACTAGATTAATGTTCTAACTAAAGAAAGTCATCATTTTCTCCTGGACACATATGGCTTTGCTAGTCAAGCCTCTCACTTTGTGTGCTGGTCACACTTGGCAAAGTCCAATCCTCACCCAGCAACAACCCGCTCTGGCTGGCAATCAAGTAGCAAATCTATTTTGGGCATTAATGTTTGAAACACCAAATGACAGATGCCATAGAACACAAGAGGAAACTGATATGCTGTTCAAATACAGAATATAGGGAGGGATTTGAGGGATCTAAACACCTGTTTCTTTATTCCAAAGCAAGTAAATGACTCAGGCTTGGCAGGGGAGCTCACACATAATGTGGACACATGCAAACACCAAAGACTCTACAGCCTGAAACAACAGAAGGGGTCATGGTCAACATCTCAGTGTGATCAGAATAGTGGTCTAGACTCTTTGTTTCCTCAGTGACTCTACAACTCTTTATTTATTTGTGTGTGTGTGTGTGTGTGTGTGTGTGTGTGTGTTGAGAGAGAGAGAGAGAGAGAGAGAGAGAGAGAGAGAGAGAGAGAGACAGAGACAGAGACAGAGACAGAGAGAGCACATCTGCACCATGGAGTATTGTCTATACATAGGTCAGAGGACAACTTTAGAACTCCATTCTCCCCTTCACCACGTGGGTCCTGGAGATGAAGTCAGGTTGTCAGGCTTGGTGGCAAGCACCTTTACCTGACGAGCCATCCTTATTGGCTCCTCTAGTTTTTGTCTTTTTTTAATCTATTTTTCAGTGTTATGTAACAAAGTACTAGAGAGTTGGTAAAGACCACAGATTTATATGTTAGAAATAAAGAAATCTTTGATAACTCCTCTCAGAAAATGCATAAATTTAAATCTTCATTTTGTAAATAATTTATTGTAAATAATTTCCATCTTGAAAATTGGTGAAAACCAAACTCTTACATAGGTTGTTACAGCATCAAAAAAATTGCTTCTGGAATGCTTGTAATGTGTGTCCTGAACAGTGAACATAGAAATATTTTATTCAGACTAAGTATGATTGCTAAATTTTAAAAATACTTTAATTTTTGAGTAACTGGGAATGAATCCAGAGCCCCAGGCACAGTAGACAAGCATACTTCCAGAGTTATTTTCTCCTCTCTCTCTTCTCACTCACAGCCATGTGTTTAAAATTTGAAACAGGGTCTAAGTAATCCAGGGGTGGTGGTCTTGAACTCACGCTGTAGCCTCAGCAGGCCTTGAATTTGCTGTCCTACTACCTCAGCCTCCATAATACCTGGGCTTTCAGGCTGGCAATGCAGACCAAGCTTGAACTTTGATAAGTCAAACTGACCAGTTTGTGACACTTTAAGCTACAACGTTTATAGATTTATGGTTTCCGTGGGTCAAAGCCCACACATACATTACATCTGTGTTCTTTGCTCAGGGTTTTATCAAGCTGAAATCGAGCCATCAGCCAAGACTAGAAAGAACCTCATCTTAAGCTGGGAGTCCTCTTCCAGGTTCAGACATTTTACAATGACAGGACTCAGAACGCAGCTCTTAGCAGCATCTGTTCTTCCCTCCCTACATGGCAGCTCAGTTCTTTT
Organism: Cricetiscus sungorus; assembly: GCA_030556225.1. Classification (NCBI taxonomy): domain Eukaryota; kingdom Metazoa; phylum Chordata; class Mammalia; order Rodentia; family Cricetidae; genus Cricetiscus; species Cricetiscus sungorus. The sequence continues at coordinate 2,031,470 of JANBXA010000141.1, forward strand.
CTTCAAGGCCAAGATCTGGATGTCTTGGGCCCTTCTAGTTTCTCTGGCTTGTTCTATGATCCTAGTTTTTATCACCTTACCTGTCTCTGAGGGTGCTGGGGCCTAAATAAGGGTAGAGATTTTCCTTAAGCTTTCCTTTGATGAGGTGGTCCAGAGTCTCGTGCAGGAAAGGCTGATGCTGTGTATATACATTTTCCACTCCCTAAAACATGGAAATGGTTCTTGTGTTATTTGGGGGAAGCTAGCAATATAACATTTAATAATACATCAGAAAAGGGACATATACTCAATAGAAACTTTATGGGACAGAATCGAGTATGAACTGGATAGGAATCAAACAATCAAACAGGATGTTTATGTGTATATGCACACGTGGATAACGGTGCATGTCATGGTGTCAGAGTCAACACTAGGGTCTTCCTCATGGCTCGCTACCATATTTTTGAGATGGGGCTTATTGAACTCGGAACTCACAGATTTGGCTAGATTGGCTGGCCAGAGAGCTCCCAGAATGGCTCCACCCTCAGCACTGGGAGGTACAGATGCATACCACTGTATTGTGTGTGTGTGTGTGTGTGTGTGTGTGTGTGTGTTTGCTGGGGATCTAAACTCAAGTTTGAGCAGCAAACATTTAACCAAATGTACCATCTCCCCAGCCCTGAATTTTAGAATATTTAAAAATTATTTTAATTAGACAAAAATGCCCCAGTCTTACAAAAGTACTAAGTTTTGTTTTTTGAGACAGGGTTTCTCTGTATAACAGCACTGGCTGTCCTGGAACTCACTCTATAGACCAGCCTGGTTTCAAACTCACAGAGATCCCCCTGCTTCTACCTCCTGAGTTTAAAGAATGTATCACCACTTACAGGCCCAAAGTACTAAATTTAAAGATAGTTATTTTCCATAAGGTTTCAATAAACTTTTCAAGGTACTAAAAAATCTGGAATCTTTTATCTTGTCTGAATGTTAAACAACATGCAAAAGAAAGAAAGGACTGTGTAGAGGAGATAGTAGGCCATGAAGGTAGAAAGACACCAGGGAACACGAGAGAAGCTACAGATGAAAACTAACTTTGAGCACTGTAAAGAACAGGTTAGGGACGGAGGCAGCTCAGCTGGTGAGGCGTTTGTCCCACAAACACGAGGACCTGTATTAGATCATTCTACCAAGTGATAGCTGGGCACAGTGGAGCCTCACTGACAATACTTTCAACCTGACAGATTCTAGAGTTACCTGGCAGACAGGCCTCGAGGCATGGCTGTGGGGAGATGCCTTGAGAGAGAGATTTCAGCTTGTAAGTGGAAAGTAAGCAGAGCACCAGGCCTGCATTTGTCACTGTCTTGGCTGTGGCTGTAATGTGACTGACGTCCTTAAGATACTATGGTTTGACCTTAGCAATGATGGACTGTATCCTGGACTTGAACTAAAATAAACTCTTTCTCCTTTAAGATACGTCTGTCAAAATATTTTATTGCAGTACCAGGAAAGGAAACTAAGACAAGCCCACTCACTCACTGGAGTGGGGGAGTGCAGACAGATGCCTGGAGCTCAGTGGCCAGCCACCCTAGCTTTATCTGAAAGCCCCAGGGGAGGGGAGAGAGAAAGAGAGCTTAATAAAATTTAAATTACAAACACAATAAAAAGAGCTGTGATGAGCAGAACTGTTTACACTTCCTGGAAACATGTTCAGTTATTTCCCACTCAGCTCCCTGGCCCAGGGCAGGCACACTGCAGCACAGGTGATGACATTTCAAGAGACTGTCCTTTTACTTCATAGGTGGACACAGCACTACCATCAGGAATATACTGTTAAAATCATATCAGTTCACGCTCAGCCTCAGGGTTTTTAACTGTTTCTCATTTAGGAAAGCAAAGAAAAGAAAGCTCTACCTTCAGTCCTTTGAGAAACTGTTTGGTAATAGCCACAGCATCTTTGGGGCTGAAGAGGTCACTTCCTCTAACCCGTTTACCACCGTATTCAACAACTGCTGACACTAGCTGTAAAAGAAAAAGAGGGGAACAATCTTTTATTGCTTAGGTATCGGAAGCTCATTTAATTAAGGAAAATTTATTAAGACAATGAAGACATGAGAGGACAGAATATACACCTTATAAATAAACAGTGTGATTTACCCTTTACTGGAGCTGAGACTGTTAACAGACTTGGTTCCTAGGGTTTGGACTTGATATAAATTTGGCATTGGGTGTTGTACTATGTTGTGGGTGACTGTTCTCAAAGCCAGGCAACTGCCCTTAGGGAGCTAGTTGTACCCCTTGCACCTGAGAATCCAGCAGCTCCTTACTACCTGTTGCATGCAACTCTGCCTTAATAGTATATGGTACAGGAAGGGGTGACAGTACACGAGAGGGGGAGACTAAAGAAGGGAACACCATCTATGCAGCTACGGGGAGCCCTTATCTTTGCTGGGTAAAGGCTTTCCAGGCATGGCCTTTTGTAGGAGGAACACCCACACCCCTGTAAGTTACTCCTCATCTATTCTCTGTAAGGAAGCTCAATAAATTGATTGGTTCCCTGGAGAAACTGGCAGAACTGTGTCTTGGCTTGTTGTTGGGGCCTTAGGAAAAAGGGTAGACATTGCTTAAATCTTCCCCTGGGAAGGAATTTTAGCAACACAGTACATGCCAATAATTCTAGCATCTGGGAGGTGTAAGGTTCCCCCTGGGATACAGTGAGGCCCTTGCTCAATTAAAATAAAGCACACAGAGCACATACACCAGGTTACCTTTCGGTACTTCTCGGAAACACCTTTACTCCTGAGGTCCACTATGAGTCCTGGCAGGCTGTTGCTGCTGTGCCGCTCATAATGCAGAGCATACAGCATCACCAGACGAGCTGCATCCAATTCTGTGACTTTGGGGTTCTGCAGTAGTCTCTTCACATTCTGAAGAAAGACAGAGCCAATGCTAACCCTGCCACTTGAGTGACCTCTGTGTAATGCCCAGGACCTCAAGCTTATTGAGTGGTAGACACATATCTCAGCTGACATGCAGGTCATTCTGTTTCAGCTACAGGACAGCAAATGCTTCTTGTTTAATGGAAGAATTAAATAGGAATAATAGTTCAGCAACTGTTGCTCTTGCCTTTCCTGATAGCCTGAGTCATCTCCATGGTGACGTAAGGAGCACAGCCTACTTCCACTTCAGTCGATACAGTGCACAACAGAAACAACCATTTTCTGGTCAAAGGCTGCTTTCTTTTAGTGCTGCTCACCCCACTGTATACAAATAGACAAAAGTTGGTAGACTTACACAGGGCTGGGCTTAATTTTCAAGAAACACCAGAAGTAACAACATGTCTCAAGATGCTTAAAAGAAACGTGTGTATAATAGCATGTAATCTCTAAAATAGAGAATGGTAAACCCGAAGAGGCAGGCGCTGGAAGCAAAGGGACAGAATAAGTCATGTTTGGACTTTCCCATCCTTACATAAGGGCCTTCCTACATGACACATATTTATGTTTATCATACAGTAAAGCACATAATTTAAGCCAAAAATACATTTTAAGCCCCCAGAGGGCACGATGCCAGGTGCTGTTGGGAAACACTGATGTGTTTGAGCCAATTTCTATACTCAATGAGTTCATAGACTCATTGAGGGATGAAACAAGCATAAGTCACTCTGCCACAAAGCATGTTGTTTCAAAGTACTTCAGCTTCATGAGACTGAAAAATGTGGACATTTATCAGCTAACACAGAAGACATATTGGCTCATATGTCAACTTTTCATCATGGACTGGGTTCCTTATAATAAAAGAGGACACAGTACCAATCCATCAATAAAGAAGAGACGGAAATCCTAGGGTTTCCTGCAAGAAGCATACAGCTCTTCGACTTTAGGAGCTGCCACACTTCCCACCATGTTAAGGGTGTGGGGAAAGGACAAAGGCAAATGAGAACTCAGACATTTCATTGCAACCAAATAAAAACAAAACAAAAATACAAAACCCCAAATAACTGATGAAGACAGCCTTAGGTGGTATCTTCACTCTTGACAAAATTAACCTCTATAAAAGGCAAATGTTTTAGAACATTAGAGCCTAAAGGAAACATTAACCCCAAGAATAAGGCTCTGGGTACAAATGGTGGTGAGCTAACTGAGGTGGTATTACTTTATTTAGTATTTGGGCTTTTTATGACAGGGTCTCACTCTGTCATACAGGTTGGCCTGGCACTTACTATGTGGACTTGTGGGGTTTCTCATGTGTATGCTTTCAAGTGCTGGTATTCCAGGCTGTTGTTATCATTAGTGCTACAAAGTTAGATAGGTTTCTAGTTTTTTGTTTGTTTGTTTTGGTTTTTTGGTTTTTTTGAGACAGGGTTTCTCTGTGTAGCTTTGGAGCCTGTCCAGGAACTCAACCTGTAGACCAGGCTGGCCTTGAACTCAAAGAGATCCATCTGCCTCTGCTTCCTAAGTGCTGGGATTAAAGGTGGCGTATGCTACCACTACCAGGCATCTAGTTTTTGTTTGTTTGTTTGTTTGTTTGTTTTGTTTTGTTTTTTGTTTTTAATTATTTTAAGTTAGACTTTAAAGGGTCAACTTAAAATCCTTCCCTCATAACTTTTATCTATATCTAGTAGGTGGTTTTGTAGAATATGAGCTTTCTAGGAGGAATGTGTAGGGCTTTAAAAGCATTTCACCACCATCAACAAAGTCAGAAGTTAAGAAATCACTGTAAGTGGGGAGGGAGTTGCCTCTGGCTGCTGAGGAGTCAGGGAAGCTGCCGTAAAGCAGGCAGCTTGTGTGAAGAACACAGTAGCCAGAATGAGGCTGAGCGCAGAGCCACCATCAGCAGGGACATGAAAATCAGAGGAAGAAATGTGACAGAGTAGCAAGACTCCTAAAAGGCACCTGATTCTGGGATGACAACAGTTACCGATTCACAGTACTTTACAGCTCAGCATGCTCTGAAGACCTCAGTATATCCTGAAGAAAGCCTGAGCCCTGAGAATACGCTCTGTCCAGTACCTCTAGCAGCCATGTCCAATGTGCAAAAACTCTTCCATACACAGGCACAGGGCTTAAGATTATACAGGGATGACCTCAATAGAAAGTTCTTTGAGAGGGATCTCTGCTGCTGTTTTTCTGGGTTAATGTTTATCATTATCTTTAACGGATCAAAAGGGAGAAAAATCTCACTTAGACACCATGTTCTTAAGAATTTCTTTACTCTTTTTTTTTTTTTTTTTTTTGTGGTAACTTTTCCACAGAATGTTCACAGAATACACCCACTGAGGATATCTGTTAAAACATTTCACTATTTCTTATCATAATGTACGGGATTTATCAGATATGTACATATATGTAAGCCCCCTCCCCACACACTTCTCAACCAACCTGGCAAATTAAAACATTGTTGAAATCTCATCGGGGTTGCTGCTGTCACTCCTCTAAGGCATAGAACATGATTTCCCATCCTTCAAGCCATTCCCCTTTCACTACTAATCTGTCCAATTTCAGGCTAGGCCAACACTGTCCTCTTAAGCAAATATACATGGACATTAATAGGAAACAGTCAGACTATTTGCAGCAATGGGTTTGTGCCCTTTCTGTTCACTTCCTTTCTAATCATCTTCCCTGTGTCCGGAGTCTTGTCACTCGTTATATTCCTTAAGACTTCACACTAGCATTAGACTTCCTGGCTGGACTCTGCAGTCCCGTCAAGAACTTAGCTTAGACCCTCCTCAAACTGCTTCCCCAGTCTATTACTACTTTGACTTGTTTGGTCCATATTTTGCTAGACAAAGATATTCTCTTATGAAAAAGGTACAAGCTGAGTTCTTGTTTCTCTTTCAGGTATGCAGTCCTTGGAAAAGTAGGGCATTTTTGTTTGCTTGATCCCATGTTATACTTTGACTTAGTTTTGAACTACTGCCCTGGAGGCTACTTGGCTTGTCCACTCGACTAATGGGGCATACATAACATGGATATTCCAGGATACTAACCAGGGAAGAGAAGACAGGGTTAGAGGGTGTCTGTACATGGTGTATTTATTTGTTGGAAACATATCTGATTTATGTGATGGATGTTTGATGATTCTTTTCTCACTAAGATTCTCATAAGTCTTGCCACTATACAGAGGGGGAAAAAAAGGACACTACCATACAACAATGGATAGTTGAGATGGTAAAAGCAAAATGAAAGAAAACAAAATCTCTTGTACTCTGGTCCTCCATAGGCACAATCCAGAAACAGGTAAAGCAAAGCAAACACACTGTCTTTGGTGGTCAGGTTTCAAAAGGAGCTAACAGGCCATTTCAAAACCCAAGGAGAAAAACAGCTCTTTTCTGATGTCTAGAGAATCTTCCATTGTTTAAGGTTGCTTATCACCCTGCTTCATTCTTCTTCTATCAGAACTGTAAGTAAGCAGCATTGCAGCACACTTTTTATGTCATAAAAATTAAATTATTGTACAAATTACAGATGAACTCAGTGGCTAATGAGACCCTCCTTTTTCCTGGTTTTAGTTCAGTCTTTAGAATTCCCCTGTTGCTGTACAAATGTCAGTGAATAACAACTAACCAACAGATGAGAACAGCAAAATAGAGTTAGTAGATGCATGGGCTCAACAAGCTGCTGCAACAAAATGACTCTTTCCCTAGCAGTCCAAGATAAAGTGCTGGAGTGCTGGGGGTTAGCAAGAGTCCTGAGAAAACAGTAGGAGGTACAGGACTGGTAAAATATCTAAATCAGTGTTTAGGTCCCTGGCTTTGAGATGGGGGTCTCATGCAGCTCAGGCTGGTCTCAAACCTATTTTGAAGCGGAAGGTGATCTTCACCTCTTGAACTTCCTGCCTCCACCCCTCAAGTGCTTAGATTACAGGCACGTGCCATTATGCATGGCTGTATGTGATGGCCCTATCTTGTAATCCAGCACTTTGGAGTCTGAAAAAGGAGGATTGCTATAACTTAAAAGCCAATCTGGGGTACTGAGTGAGACCTTGTCTCAAAAAAAAAAAAACAAAAAAAACAAAATGGGCCAATGAGATGGCTTAGCAGGTAAAGGTGAATGCTGTCAAGCCTGATGACATGAGTTCAATCCCTAGGATCCACATGGTGGAAGGGAAACAAATTGATGATGACCTCCACATTTGTATCATGACATGTGCACGTGCACATGCACACACACACACACAATAAATGTGAAAAATAAAAACAAACAAAAGAAAAATAGACTGTGCTATTACGCATTATTGCACATAGTGGTGACAGTCATCACATATAATAAATACTAATATTTTCTCACATTTCATAGACAAAAGGACTAGGGTTTAGAGCAGTTAACAATCATTTGCAAACTCATCATCAAAGGCTCAAGTCTCTGCTGCTATCCCACGTGGCTTCAAACAGGACTCTGTCTCTTCATTTCTCTATATTCCATTAACAGTGTGATTTGAGATTTTCACCCAGGGCCAGGGGACAGGGTGTAAAACAGACTAGCCTTTTCTTCCAAATGAAGAGCTATGCTATGACAATATAGTTGCAGGCTGGAACTGCTTTCTTCCTGAAGCTATTTCTCTACAGGACATGAAAATCTTCACCTCCTAGTCAAACCACTCCCTTCTGAGGATATGCATGAGCTTCAGAGGTAACACACCACACTTTGTTTCTAATGAAGTTCTTCCTAAATCAAGTTCCTGTTAGGTTTTTATCTAACTGGTTAGAAATGGCAGACATTTATAGATTAATTTTTACATGGGATAAATGAGCATTTTTTTTCTTACCACAATACACTTACTATTCAATAAAGCAAACCCTGTCTCTATTAAAAACCTCCGTGCATTGCTTCATGACATTATTATCTAAGGTCAAGCCATCTGGGGTTAGGCCCCTGGCATTCATGCATCCACTCACTGTCAAACAAAAGTTCCCTTTATGCACTATTTAAATCATGTTGCAAAGAAATCCTCTGTGGTCAGGGGAACCCAACTACTGTTGTCTGTACAACTCTAACACCCCACAAGAAACCTTAAAAAATATAAGTTCCAAACAATGATCAGATCACAAATAGAGTTCTTTCCTGATTGTTTTTGAGTCAAGGTCTCATCCTCAGCCCAGGCTGGTCTCAAATTCATGCAGTCCTTCCACCTCACACTCCTGAGTGCTGAGATGACAGGCACGAGCAATGCCTAGGCTAGAGTTCATATCTTTTAAAGTATACATTATCTTTTTCTTTTAAAAAGTACAAAACTAAGCCAGGCAGTGGTGACAAATGTCTGTAACCCAGCACTAGGAAGGCACAGGCAGGTGATCTCTGAGAGTTCGAGGTCAGCCTGGCCTACAAAGCAAGTTCCAGGGCAGCCAGGGATGTTACACAGAGAACCCTGTCTCAAACAAACAAACAAACAAACAAACAAACAAACAAACAAACAAACAAGAGCACAAAACTAAAACTTCATGCACAGGATTGCAATAACTCTTTCTAGATGGTTCTCATATGATAGAGGGGTGTAAATAAAAACACTGAACATTGACTAGTGATTAATTTTCTGTCTATCTTTATGAAGGAAAGTATCAGCTATTAAGGAAACACAATAAATTTAAATTTATTTAAAGGACAGAGTTTTATTTATCTTATATCTTTGCAAAGGATAGCACACAGTGATTCAGAATGAGCCCGAGGGGTTCATGCAGACTCATAACAGGTCAGAGTGCTAAGAGTTAAGTGTCTACTGAGTGCTCGCCTACAGAAGGCCTCTCTATCTCCTCCTCCAAAGTTCAGAGGGCACTGTGGAGAAGGGGTGGACAGAGTGTAGGAGCTGGGGGCTGGCAAGGTGACTTAGCAGGTAAAGATGCTTGCTATCTAAGCCTGGTGACCCGAGTTTGGTACCCAGGAACCACAAAAGAAGTAGGGAAGTACCAACCCCACCAAGTTGTCCTCTGACGTGCCCATGCACGTGGTGGCACACACATACACACACAGATAAGTCAAAAACAGAGAGAGAATGGAAGGGCTGAAGGACAGGGAGGAGGGCCACACAATGAGGCCTTCCTCACACGCACAGCTGCACTCACCTTCACAAGACCTATACAGGATCGAGCACTCCAGCACGCCATCATGGATAGAGAGGCTCATGAGGGTTATCCTTCCTCAAGGAGTTATTGGTAGTTAATGGTTGGGAGTAGGGAGTTATTTTCTCCAGTTGTGTAGCTATTGCTAAGTTGCCCAAGCTCTAGTAAGGAACTCACCAGTCATGCTTATGCAAGAAAACTAATTAAATTTAATGGCTCAAAAAAAGAAAAGAAAAAAAAAAAGAGAGAGAGAGAGAAAGTAGCTGATGACATGTTGGGAAGAAGAAGAAAGGGTTCAGTGAAGGTAGGAGGAGGATGACAGGGTAAGGAGGGAACCAAAATAAATTATACACATATATGAACTTGTCAAAGGATAAACACATCTTAAAGAAAATAAAATCAAAATATATAAGACTGAAGGTTCTGATCTGAAATGGTCTCAATACATGGGTAAATAGGAAAGCAAAATGAAGGCTTTGTAGACTATGGTACCACTTGAATTCAAAAAGAGATAAACCAGTATATGGGAGGCAGAAGAAAGTGAATTTCTGTGAGTTCAAGACTAGTTCCAGGCCAGCCATGGCTACATAGTGAGACCCTGTCTCAAACCTAATAGAGACGTGTGCACAAATGGCCTAGGAAAAACTGTAAGGTACATGAAACTGTTAGCACACTCAGGTTTTACTATACACCTCTTCCAAACTATATTTACAATATGCTTAAGAATGAAGATATGATGTCAGTCTCAAGAACCAAGTTCTTTGTGAAGATTGACAGACTGCGGCCAATATAAAAGTGATGAAGAAGATGTCACAGAACTATAAAGCAAATGGTATCTTTATGGTTTTTAAAGTGTTTTCAGAAAATCTTGATAAACATTTAAAACTCAAAAGCAAGACCTAAGCATGCCAGTAAAGACTGGTGGATTAGAGCACCCATATGTATGGCTACCATGCAATTCTACTGTGTATCAAACTGTATAGAATGAGGAACCAATGTCACCAAGCATCCTATGTGTCACACTGAACCATTCCTAGCATAGGGTAAAAAGTTATTTCCCCAAAGAAATGCTGGTGAATAGGATATTCCCCAAAGCTAGGGCAGTATGGCTCCAAAGCCTCTGCTCCATCCAATATACCTGGCTGGCTTTAATTTAGTAGAGGAAAAGAAGGTAAGTTTCAGAATATCAATGAGGAAATGTGATTGTTGTAAATGGCTCAGAAATGACTACCTCTCACAGGATTTATTCCTACATTATCTTTTTTCAATGGTGTCACATACAGACAAGTCATTTTTGTGTTCTGTCATTCTGACAGAACGATTTCAGTATTTCTTGGGAACCTTGAGTTACCTCTATCTGCTCCTCCTGCCTAATTTGAATTTACCATTGCTTCCTCTCTTCCCCATGACTTGTCCCTCATTATTTATCACTGCTGCTGAAAGTCTACAAGCCTCTTTTCACCTCTCAACCATCCTGAGTAGATTCAGTTTTCTACAGTCCTGCTTTTGTCTGGCTGACTTTCATTTAAGACCCACACCAGATCTCTGCCTATCTCAGCAAGCAGACTCTTACACACTTCCAAAGTTGGTTCCTGCTTACCAACTCAATTTTACCTCCTATTTCTCTTCCGCACCCACTCTCTACAGGCCAAACTGTTTATTATTTCTGCATACCAATGCATCTTTGCTTTGTTGTTATTCCTGATTGAACTCTTCCTCCTCCCAATTCTAGTCATTCCTTGCAGTCCACCTCAACATTTCCTTCTCTAGAAAAGCTTCCTGATAAAATAGCCTCATCTATTTATGGTCAGAACACGGTTTTGACTTAAGTAATATCCTAAAACATTATGTATTTTTTTTCTTGAGTTTTAGTTTTGTCTACTCAATCATACTATATATTTCTTAAGGTTAGGGTCCGATTTTATAGTTTTTCTTTTAAAATCCTCTGGTGATTCCTATCACTTTAAAATTGATATGCAACCTCCTTTCTATACCACAAGCTAGTCTTTTTCTGTCTCTGGTGTGTGTGTGTGTGTGTGTGTGTGTGTGTGTGTTGTAAGGGATTGAACCCAGGTCCTTAAGCATGCCAGACAAGCTCTCTACCATTGAGCTACAGCCACTGCCTTTCAAGCTATCTTTCTAGTTTACCTAAAGACCACTCCAGCTTGTACTCCTCTAGTTGCAAAGTACTGGTGCCCATGTCTTCACAGCTCTACGCCCGTCTCTCCCTGCTGAGAGTGCTGCTCCTTTTTCCTCTGCTTGGTGTATGCACTCCAACTTACCTACCTGTCCAGAACCAGTTTTCACATCCTCTTCATCAGGAATCTGAAGTATCATCATAAGGAAAACAGTTGTTCTTCTTCTGTATTTCCACATGCTTTTGTGAAGGTCTTGGTTATGAACTTACTACATAAGATTATAGTTCCTTATCATTTTTATGTGTTTGGGTGTATGTGCACATAGATGCCACCTGCATGGACAAGCCTGAGGTAGATGCTGGTGCCTTTCTAGATTGTTCTCCACAGGGCCTTTCATTGAACCTGAGGCTCACCAACTGGCTAGACTCGGTGGCATTACATCCCCATGATCTGTCTACCTGTTTCCCAGTGTAGGGATTACAGGTGTACACTGGCTTTTTATGTGTGTGGTGTGATGTGAACTCAGGTCCTCGTGCTTGAGCATTAAGCACTTTACTTCCTGAGCCATCTCTGTAGCCACAATTCTTTAAAATTGCTTTCTTTTTCTTATAGTGTGAACACACTGAGAAGGATGGTATCTTATTTATCTTCATTCCTTTATATCCTCATCATAGCATTTATATGTAGCATGTTACCATGTTTGTGAAATGAAAGGCAATCTTTAGTAACTAATTCCTTTTTAGTGGTACTGGGAATTGAACATAAGGCTACATCTTCATCCCTTTTTTAAATTTATTTTGAGGCAGGGTCTTAATAAGTTGCATATTCAGGCCTTAAACTTGTGATCCTCCTGCCTCAGCTCCCACGTGCTGGGATTATAGTGTGGGGTATAAACCACACCTGGCTTATACCCATCTTAAATGGTAAACCAGTTCCATGTTGGTGAAGAAGGGTTACTCGCCTTTGCCGTTCTCTCTGCCCAGCATAGTGCTCACACACAGTAGGTGCTCACCCACTTAGACTGACCTGGAGAGCACTAGAATGGTCATTCTGACAGGCCAGTTCTTGCTCAACCTCTGAAACCTCCAGCAGATTCCGCTCGCTGACCAACCGTGACAGCTCTCCGACCACTGTCACATGCTTTGATACAGTCCCAGACATCTTCTTGAACTGTGGATAATTCTCAACAAAGGCCTGTCATGGAAGAAGCATGAATGGGGTATGCTGTTACATTCCAAATAAGAATAGGCGTTTTAAAAGAAAGATTATAAAAAGCTGGGGTTACTTTCCTGCCCAAGGTAAGGCACCCACGATTCTCAACCACATGACATTTCTTATTCTTAAGAAGAGAAAAGCTGGCACATATCCTTAGGGTCTTTATAGAGGCCAGACATAACCGAGAATGGAAAGAAATACATAACTTATGATAGATGTGTCATCATGCTGTGTACTAAAGAGAAACTTTGTAGAAAATGTCTCAAACTAAACAAGCTAACTTGTTGGATGTGATGAGCAATGCCTGTAATTGTAGCACTTGGGAGGCTGAGGCATAAATACTGCCATGAGTTCCAGCCAGGTCCAGATAGTTACAGTGTGGTGAGTAATAATAAATGCATTTCAAAAACAAAATAGAACAACACAAACAAGAAGCCATGATAACTCACATCTAGAATTCCAACACTTGAAAAGTAAAGAAAGGATCTCCCAAACTTGAGGCTAGCCTGAGCCATACAATAATGACCAGACAGTCTCAAATATTACAATTCATCCTAAAAAAAAAAAACTCATAAAAAAACAAAGAATCTTAATAGAAATTAGACCTGGAACATTCCAAAAATGTTGCCTACATAAATAGTCCTAAAGATGTGTATGTAAGTTGTGTGTGTGATTTACCTTCATGTCTGCTATGGATTCCAGCTTTTGCTGTTCTTTTGGCTTCTTCTTCTGGAAGTCTTCCATGAGATTCTTTATATTGCTACCAATCTCTGCAAAGTTCAGGTACATGTTCTGTGAAAGAGGAAGTCAGAAGTTCTAAACTAGCCTGGTTTTCAGATACCATAAAAGAAGTGAGAAAGAATTTTGAACAGAGACTTGAAAGACAAATTCCATTTTAATTACTAAGTCTGGACATTAGCCAGAACTCTAGTGATAAATACCATTATTATTCTCATAAAGGGCTAGCAGAGGGAGGAAAGTCAGTAACTATGTGAGCACTATGAAAAACCCTGCCAAGGCCGCTCCTGAGTCTTTGGCAGCCTGAGATGCAGCCTCACCACAAGAAACCCTTATGTGCCCCTGTTCCAACAAGCCAGTACTGACAGCTTACATAAAAACACGTTAAAAATCAAGGGCACCTACATTAGCATAGAATTCATCATTTTCAGCAGACAGGACCACCTCTCTTAAGTCTTTGCTGATTCCTGGCACTCTGGAAAGATCAATCCGGTTGTTGTTTATGCCCAGTAGTTCATGGACCATGGCCTGATACGTCCACTAAAGGAATATGACAAAACATGGAAATATCAAGTGTTTAGGAAAACAAAGAGCGATAACATTCTTAATTACTAGCCTGTTTCACTCCAAGTTTCTCTATTTAACTCATATTTTTATTAATACTTTGTTCTCTAGTAAGTATTAAGATTGTCATTTTAATTGCTTAAACACTCAAAAAAAGTCAAAATACTTTTATATTCCACACTTTACAGAAAATGCAACAAAATAATCTTGATAGAAAGAAAACAATTATAGCTATCATTAGCTTTTGATTGTGAACTGAGAGTATATTTTTGGCTTCACAGATAGGGCTATATTGGTACTGCAGTTACAAGCAGCACCACTTCCTGCATGCTTCTGTGGTTTTCTGCTGCCTGAGAAGTGTGTTCTTGCAGATCTGAGTGGTGCTATATTTATCCCGGGAACACTAATATTATCAGGAAAAGAACTTGTAAGTTAATCAAAACACTGGCATAATCAGACACTTGCCTCGGAATCTATTTTATCTTATGTTTTAAACTGAGTGTTATTGTGAAGAAGGATTGAGTTACAGCCTTTAAAATGCAAATTTGTTTGGTTAAAAACCAGAAAGGTGAAATGCCACAAATCTGCCTCCTTGCCACTATGGAGAGTGGATTTTTACAAAGCTAAGTATGTTTTAACAAGTTACTATTAAATCTAGAATCAAATGCTAGAGATGTTTATATGTACATACAACAAACTAAATTTTATTAAGAAGCAATTAAGGAGGCTGGAGAGATAGCTCAGTGGTTAAGAGCATTGGCTTTTCCAAGGGCCCAGGTTCAATTGCTAGCACCCACATGGCAGCTCAGAATTGTCTATAACTCCACTGCCAGGTATCCAATGCCCTTTTCTGGCCTCCATGGGCACTGGGCACATCATGTTGCACAGACATACATTCAGACAAAGCACCCATACATAGTTTTTTTAAAGAAAGAATTTAAGATGCAATAAAGAAAAATACTTTAGAATTTATTTGTGTGTGTATTTATATGTTTCATGTGTGTGGATGCCCTTGGAAGCCAAAGGGGAGGGTATTAGATCCTATGGGTCTGGAGTTACAGGAAGTTGTGAGCTGCCCACCATGGATGCTGGGAATTGAACTTGGGTCCTCTGGAAGAGCAACTGGTGCTCTTAACTCTGAGCCATCTCTCTAGCCCAAAAGAGGGTGCTTTATTGCCTAAAAGATTTGTCAAAGAGCTGGTTTTACCACAGTGCTTACTCTACATGTAAAATCTGTTTTCTCTCTTCTTGAGACATAGGATTTTTGACAGCAAGAGACTCTATCTTTTAACCCTTACATATAATACAAGAAGTTCTCAGTGGAATTTGTTTTTTCTTTGGAATATAGAATTACAGGTAATCTCTTTTCTATTTTAAAAATATTTAATTTTTATTTTTTAATTATATAACTTTGAGTGTGGACTTATGCATGAGTACAATGCCTGCAAAGGCCAGGAAGGGCATTAGATTTCTTTGACACGAAGTTAAAGGTGGCTGTGAGCCGTCCAGTGTGTGGGCTGGGAAGAGAACTCAAGTCTTCTGCAAGAGCAGTATGTACTCTTAGCGATTGAGTCATCTCTCTCTTTCTCTCTCCCTCCCTCCCTCCCCACCTTTCTTCCTTTAGTGAGATGTTACCTCACACTACAGAGGAGCTCTCTTTCACCATGAATCACCCTAACATTGACATTACTTCCAGATGTCCCAGAGCTTAGACAGCAGTCACACTGAAAGCACAATGTCAAGGGATCATGTAACTTTAATAAAAACTATATACTCCATACTCTCTGTGGCAGAGAGCTGTAGGCTTTAAGTGAAGTTTGGTGCACATTCTGAAGGTGCTTGGGTGACAAAATTAGGAGTGTTTTTAACCCAGTAGGTAAATGGGAAACAACACAGATTTTTTAGCCCAGGAATTGTAATGTAAGTTGAGAGCTATCATTTAACAACCTTGGTTTTGTAGAATATGGATTGAAGCGAAATCAAAAGAAGAACTTGAACCCATGCTTATTTCACTGTTACTGAAAGATGGGATCACACCAACGAATAAGCAGTAAAGTTGGAAAGACACAGAAGACCTTAGCTTTTAGAAATTGCCCTGAGGAGAGTGGGACAGCAGCAGAAAGATAGATAGGAAAGAGGCAGACACCAGCATGAATGGCTGGAGCTGGAAAAACAGGGCACCAAACACCAGAAAACATAAGCAAAACCCAAGAACAGCTGAGACAAGGAGGTGAATAGAATGGATGATATTTCCATATTTGCATTTTAATGAGCTCCACTCAAAACCATCCTCCTTTATGCTAACAAAGGACTCTGCACCTGGTTGAGCAGTGGGGTGATGGCATCATCACAGCGGTCTAGAATGAGAAGCAGTGGAGGAACCTCTGTCCGCCGGAATTCAAAGAGTTCATATTCTTTACTTATCACTTGCTGAGGATTAAAGGAAAAATTGTTTGGTTAACTGTTAGCGGTAAATTCAGATGACAAAATAGGAAATGAATAAAAATACAGGTAGCAGTTTTTCCACCCTCACAGGCCTCCCATAAAGGGATTCAAAGTCTTCACAAAGTTTTGTAGCACACTGTTATAAATTCAGGACTTGAAGCCTACTTCACAAGTGGCTTACTTGGGCTCCTAGCGTTAATAGCTTTGACTATTTCTTAGGCTCAATCTAAGGGTGTTAATGCTAATTTGTTCCTTTTTTTTTTTTTAACTTTTTAAATTGTAGAGTATATTCTTTGTTCCCTTTCTTTCTGTCTTCCCTCTTCTTTCTTTCTTTCTTTCTTTTTTTTTTTTTTTTTTTTGAGACAGGGTCTTGCCTGGCATGGAACTTGATATGTAGACCAGGTTGACCTTGAACTCACAAAGATCTGCCTGCCAAGGCATGCACCACCACATCCAGCATTTCAGATATTTCTTAACTATTACATGGTAATGGCTAGCCTTGAGGTTTTAGATCCAGGAACAGGGAATACGACACCTTAACACATTCTCCAAGCCTTCTTGCAGCCTCTGATGAAAGCTGATATCGAATCATGGGGCACTTCTTCAGAGATAAAAGGAGAGCTGTCAGTCCTTGAGTTGTTCTGGATAGCTGGGCTGGGTCCCAATTTCGGCCCTTTTTGTTAAAAACACATTAAAAGAAAATATCTTAATTTTCTCTAACTCCAGCTACTTGAATTAATTTCCACTTGATTAACTTATTTTGAAAACCCTTGTCTTCCATACCTGACAGCAACCCAAAATATTGAGGGAAAACAGATGTGGATTCACAGCAATGTAATCACCATAAAATTCCTGCAAATAAAAAGTATCAAAATCAGTTAATCCACGGACTCCAGGTGTGCTGAGTGCTATGGATTCTAGCTGTATCAAGTACTGTAATCAAATGGGAACATACAGGTTGAAGAAGTACAAGATGTTCAAATAACTGAGTAGCAATGGTCAATATGGGGTTATTGAACTAACTATAAATACCAGAAATGGTAAATCTTCTTTTAAAAAGTTGAAGTATATGCACCAATGTAAATTTTCAATTAGTAAAATAAATAAAACATTGTATAGGATACACTATGTTATGTACCCAGTGTATTCTTGTGTGGGAGGATATGATTTAAAATAAGCCATTCTTTTTATATGTTCTACCACTTAGAATATCTTTTTGAAAAATTTAAAACTAGTTTATTTGTTGCCTGTGAAGATAGTACTTTTCATGTAGGTGATAAATATATTTAAATATTTATGGGAGATGTATTTTAGAACAATGAACTATTAAAGAAGAAAAAAACCATTTCATATGCTAATGTTATATATTATATAGCATACAAAATAAATGCTTAGGTGTTTCCAAGTGACAGCCTAGTTATAGTATGAGTCTCTCAAACAGAATACTAAGAAATCTCACACACAGCTTTTGATTCCTATTCTCTCCCAGTCAGGCATGGTCTTATTGATGAAGGTTTTAAAAGTAAGGTTCATAAACTAACAAAGAGCACACTTGACTGTGTCCCCAACTTTGAAAATGTCCCACCAATTCATCAGCCCACTTTGCTCCTTCCCACTGATCCCATTAATTCTATTTCTATCCAATTTAATGCCTCCTTCAAATTTTCTAAATATAAGTCTAGTGTGGTGTGTGCACATTTATCTTGTCTGGTCAGACAGAACCTTCCTTATTTTAGACTAAAATCTTGTACTGATGACAACACAAGGGAGGTTACAGGACCCACGCCCTTACCTGAACTTCAGCCACAACTTCCTGCTCATCAGCTTCAGCTAATGACTTCACATCACTCTTGCTGATCACATTACTGAAATCTGAAACAGACACACTGCGTTTGACTCAAATGGCATCGGTTTTGCTGCGATTACACTTACACAGGCCTGAGGTAAAGCCTAACGAGTCAGTGAAATTTAGCACATACTGTGGTACATGTCAAAGTCACACACCGTCAGGCTGGAATGAGGAGCACAGGCATGTTTAATGATGACATCAGAGGGTGCTACAGACTCAGATTGCTATCTTAAACAGCAAATACAGGGAAGAAGTAAACCTTTGTCCTCTTTTACATGTAAGTTGTATCAAATAAGAGATGATGGAAGAATTTTTTATAGAAACATTCATCTAAAAATCCCACAGATTGTGAATGATAGAATACTTCCCCCTCCAATTCCTATTGAATAATCAATCCATAAACATTGATTTCACTAACAGTACAGTAGAAACTGATTTCACTAACAATAGAAGAGGCAACCAGAGAAACTATGCAGCATCACTTTTTGAGTATTCTTGCCAAAAAGAAACTAAAATTTAATCCACGTCAGGTTCTTTATCCACTTACAGACATACACAGATAAAGGAACCTTTTTAAATTGAAGAAATATGTAGAACTACCCTGCAGTGATGAAATCAGGAAAATCCAGCCTGTCGAAAATGTAACTGCTTCCTCAGTAATCCAGCTGCATGGGAGAAGAGGACCTACAGAAAATCAGGAACTCAACATACTGACCAGTGAGGGTTAATAAGTGGATGTTACTTTATCTAGACTCAAACAAAGAAAAAAGAGAGAGAGGGAGAGATAAGAAAATTTGAAATATGTTTACATTAAGTTTACAAAACTAGGAGTTACTTTTCATTTTTACTAGATGAATCTATCTCTATTAAAGATGCATACTGAAATATTAATGAATAAAACTTATATGACATCATAGATTGGTTTAAGAATTTTGATGGGTAGAAGATGGGATCACAGTTCAAACAAGATGGGTGTGGCTGGGTACACTGGGATTCATAGGGATTCATCGAACTATTTTACTTGTATGCATTTAACATTTTCCACAATGCTTCTAAAGTCCTTTTTTAAATAAAAGAGGCCTGTTACATAAGAGAGTTATAGACCTAAAATTATTAAAAATGAGATGAACAGAAGACCAGTTTAGTGTTAAATTGTGCTAAAGCCTATCTTGAATAAAATTACTAAATATTAATTTATTTTAGTTTACTTTAACCAAATAAAATTCTGAAATTGATTGTCATACCCTATTTAAAGTGTATATTTTCTACAATTTAGCACTAATGTAATTTTTGTTCTGTCACCCTTTGTTCTACAGGGACAGTGTGTGGAGAAGTGAGGCTACATGATGCTATTCCATTTTTAGCAAAGAAACTCAGGAAATGAATGCTTCTATTATATACTGACTTAATATAGAACTCAGGGAAAACATACAAATTATATATACATATCTAGAACTGAGGCTGTAGCTTGTAATTTGACCAAAAACTACTAAAATGACTATACATGAGCATGGCCATTTCATGGAGTAATGCCTCAGACCTATGGGAAATTAGCAACACCTCCTCTCGGGGCTCAGAGGGATAGACAAACTTTCCTCTGGTGGGAGTTAGAATGTTGGCAGTGTTAACTGGGTGGTGGTAGCACATGCCTTTACTCTACCACTCAGGAGGTAGAGGCACATCTCTGTGAGTTTGAGGCTACCTTGTCTCTAGAGTTAGTTACATGACAGCCAGAGTTGTTACACAGAGTAACCCTGTCTTGAAAAAAGAAAACAAACAACAGAACAGTGTGAACCAAAGACTAGCATCTGCAGCTTGCTCCTCCAGATGTGTGCGGCTTGAGGCTGCTTTCTCTCCTACAGAGACCTCCTAGGAAGTTGTCTAAGCCATGTACCTGCTATCCCTCCCTGTGCACAATAAACGTGATAAGGTTCTTGGTTGCTGCATAGCTGGTACTGCTCCATCAGAGTGCACACAGCCCATCTGACCCCAGCTCTTCATTCCCTCACCACTCTTAGGTTTCCAGGACTACACTGCTGGGTAGAAGCGCATACCTATCACACTGACTAAAATGGGCGTCAACACCATCAAATGACTGCAAGGATGCAAAGATACTGAACTACCCTTTCATTGCTAGTGGGGTTACCATATGGCTCAGCATTTGTGCTACTGGCTATCATTCATCCAAACTAAATGAAGGCTGTGTTCACATGGAAGCTTGTTCAGAGGTTTATAACAGCTGCATCTCAGTCAAACTGGAACAACCCAGAAGTCCTCAGTGGTGAGTAGTTAATGAACAGTGGAATACTACTCATCAGTAAAGAGAAATTAACTTATATATACAACCAACAGAGAATTACACTGAATGAAAAAACCCAGCTCCCAAGTGATGCACTGTTCTACTCACAGAACATTCTTAAGATAACAAATGTTACAGAAAGAAAAGAGTATCGGTTGTCAGGGCTAATGATGGAATTGGGGTAGAAGTTGATATGGTCAATAAAAGGACACTATAAGGAATCCTAGTGGGTACAGAAAGGCTCTGCTTCTTGACTGTGTCCCAGTTAACATCCTGGGTATGACACTGTACTACTGTCATGTTAGATGCTACAATAGGGAAGACTGGGTAAAAGGCATTCCAGAGTTCTTAGCTTTTACAACTATGTATCACTTTAGCTTGTTTTCTCTGCCAATGGCACAATATCTCTGTCTGGGTAAGTTAGAAAGAAAAGAGTACATTGGCTCATAGTTCTAGTTCAAAGTTTAGAAGCCACATGTAGTGGGGACCTTCTTACTGGCAGTGAAGAGAGATGCAGGGTATCACATGGCAAGAGACAGAGATACCTGGCTGAACTGGTTTCATAGCAGACTCTTGTAGGACGTTAACCCATCAATCATATGAGAAGATTAATTACCTCTTACAAGTCCCATCTTAACACTTCATATCAGGATTAAACTTCAACATGAGTTTTGTTTGTTTTTCTTTTTTGGGGGGGAGAAACCATCAGGCATGTAAATCTATACTTATTTTTTAAATAGTTTAATTTAAAAAATAAAAACTATGACTATTAACTCAATAAACAAAAAGTAAGATGAGAAACTATTAAAAATATTTTACCTGTTGGATAGTGTAAGGCTCAAGTGAAGTAACATATGAGACAGTTCTTTATAAACTTTAAAATACTATTTAAAGTTAAATTTGGCATTATTATTATTATTATTATTATTACTATTACTATTTGGTTTTTACTGACAGGCTTTCTCTGTGTAGACTCATTCTGTAGATCAGGCCTGCCTCTGCCTTCTGAGTGCTCAGATTAAAGGTTTGCACCGCCACTGTCCATCTAATTTTTGGCATAATTAAATAGTACTATATGGTAAAAGAAATTTGTATATTCTAGAGTCTAACATGTACTATGTACTAAAATATAAGTCTAAGAAAAAAAACCTCTCAAGTGTTCTACTTTTCTTTCTCCCTCCCTCCCTCCCTCCCTCTTTTTCTTCTTTCTGTTTTTAAAACAAGGTCTTTCTATGTAGCTTTGGCTAGCCTGGGACTAGACCAGGTGGTCATGATCTGCCTGCCTCTGCTCACGAGGGCTGGTCTTACAGGCATGTACCACCATCAGCACTATGCTAGGCCTAAGTGTGCTACTTTCTGGGTGCCAAGTTTGCTTCCTGGTTTTGGAGCCAGCTCCAGACTGTAAGTCTACAAAGAGCAACGTTGACACCTAGAGGAGACAAATTGTAACTTCCATAGCAGAATGGAAGAAAACTCCAAATAAATTTTGAGTAGTCAAGAGCTTATTCGTTTCCAGAGTTTTCCTATACACGCCCCCATGTGGGCACACAAGGGATAACTGCTTGGCGATGTGTCCTTTCATCACATAAAACAGCCAGGACAAATGGGATGAATTCATCTGGTGTGTAGACACATTTTGCATTGTTCAATAAACTCACACATATCCTTCCCCAAATAAATTAATTCCTAGACTTCAATTCACAGGAGTAAATAAACACTTGATGGAGGAAAAACATGCAATTTGACTACTTATAATAAATCAGCCTTTTAAAATGTAAAGTGAAGTAAAACTTTTTTATCTAAGCAATCATTGATGAGTGGAAATTGTTATTTTGACTTTAGAAAGAGAATGATGGCTACTACATACTTTTTAACGGTAAATAGTTTTTATTTTTTTGTATATTTTGCCTGCATCTATGTCTGTCCACCATAAGTAGGCAGTGAGTGTCTGTGGAGGCCAGAAGGTATCAGATCTCCTGAAACTGGAATTACAGATGGTTGTGAGCAACCATGTGGGTGCTGGGAATTGAACAGTGGGCCTCTGGAAGAGCAGCCAGTGTTTTTAACCACTAGGCTGTCTCTCTAGTCCCTACACTACTTTTTTTGTTTGTTGTTTTTTTTGTTTTGTTTTGTTTTGTTTTTTGAGTCAGGGTCTCTCTGTGTAGCTTTGGAGCCTGTCCAGGAACTAGCTATTGTAGATCAGGCTGGTCTCGAACTCACAGAGATCCACTGACCTCTGCCTCCCACATGCTGGGATTTAAGGTGTGCGCCACTACTGCCTGGCTGTCTACACCATTTTTAATACTTTGAATATATAAGCTTTTAAGTTATAAATTCAGTGAACTTGATGATACAAGTTACTCAATAGCCTAGACTAACTGGGACATACATTTGTGACTAAAACAGTGAACTAACATACTTACAAATAAAATATATACTGTATTTGGGTCTTCGGAGCTCCTGAATAAGATAATCCACATTCTCCTAGAAAACAAAGAACAAATTAAGCATTGCAGAATTGCTTTAGTAAAAAGTAATAAGGGCTGGCAAGATGGCTCAGCAGATAAGAGCATTTGCTGCCGAGTTTGATGGCCTGAGCTGAGCTCCAGGCGCCTACACTGTGGGAGGGGAGAACCAGCTCTCCAAAAATGTAATTAAAAACTAGTAAGTATCATAGTTCACTAACCGATTTACTTAGAGTCTAACAGGATGCTGAGATCAAGATTGTACTTGAAGGATACAAATAAAAAGAAATACATTAAATATATCAAGATCTTACACACAATTTAATATATACATGTATGCTAAGTTTCAGTTATCTGCATTATTTTGGTTAAATTAAGAAAAATTAAAGGACACATTTTGAAATATAGCATAAAATTGCTACTAACTGCTTCAAGCTGCTTATTAATAAACTGTACTCATCTGATCAAATTTTTTACTTGGAACAGCAAAATGTGTATAGTTCTTTACAAACAGGAGAAAATACAATTTAACTATATTCACTTTGGCTTTTAATTTACTGAGGTCTAAGAGTTCATAACTACAACGTTTGTGAAGTATTTGTATCAGCCCAATACTCCTCCTATTAGTATATTATGTTAAAATAAAATAACAAATGCCAGAAAGTAAAAAAAATCAGTCCTTTTAAGATTTTTAAATTTCGTGGTGTGTGTGTGTGTGTGTGTGTGTGTGTGTGTGTGTGTGTGTGTGTGTGTGTACACATGCACAGTTGCCTGTGAAGGACAGAGGCATCAGACTACACTGGAGCTGAAGTTACAGGTGGTTGTAAGCTGCCCTACATAGATGCTGGGAATCAAACATGAGTCCTCTGTAAAGCAGTACACACTCTTAACCAATGAACCATCTCTCCTATCCAGTTCCCAAACATGAGAATTCTAATCACAAACCATTCTGATGAACACTTAATCTGATGTTGATACCAGAACACACGGTTAAATTTCAAATTAAACCAAGACTTAAAACTAAAAATTGGAGGACAAAAAGGTTCTGCTGTTTGTACCACTGTTATTATTCTTTAAACAATTAAAAATTTTGTTTAAAAAATAATGTTAAGAAATGCTCAATGCAACTGGGGATGGTGCTACACACAAATCCCAGCACTCAGAAGACAGCCTGGATGACATAGCCAGACCCTGTCTGAAAGCAAGCAAACAACCGAACAGAAGTATACAATGCCTACTCAGTGGGAGAAAAGTATATATTTTATATATGTTTACATTACATATATTTTTATAACATTTCTATTATGTTATGAAGAGATTTATTTACTATGTGGGTGTACATGCATTGGGAGGCTGGAAAAGGGTGTTGAGTGTCTTCCTCTATCACTTCCTGCCATTCATTTGAGGAAAGTTCTCTCCCTGAGTGTCTCACTGGAAGCCAGTAAGTCCCAGAGGTCTTCTGGCCTCCCCTCCCCTTTGACCTGGGTTAAAGGCATAGGGTTTACCCAGCTAGTTATGTAGGTGCTGGGACCCAACCTCATGATTGTGCATCACGTGCTCCTGACTGCTGAGCCATCTCTCCAGTCCTGTTTTGTTTTCCTCATTGTTTGTGATAGAATCTCATGGAGGCCAAGCAGGCCTCAAACTTACTATGTAGCTAAGAATGACTTGGAAGTTCTATTTTGCTCTATTTCCCAAGTGCTGCGATGATAGACATGTGCTACTATGTCAGGTTCACTCTATATTCTTAAAGACAAACAGTTTTAACAAGTAATTTAAGTACTTTAACATTACTGTTTTATAGGGCTGAGAGAGTTTGATAGAGTATATATGGCTATAAAAGAGGTCTCCTCATTCTATTTTAGGAGATAACTGACTAGGTCATCTCTAAGACCACTCATAATGACCAAAATTTCATGTCTGAAAGCTACAAATATGGAAAGAAACACACATTAATTTAGCAACTATTTCTTAAGCATCTTTTATGTAGCTGGCATCATGGGAACATAATAGGATGGACAACCAGATAAAATTTTTGCTATCATGGAGCTTATTGTGGTAGGTAAACTAGATATCAATACAAAACCCAAATAACTTTGTCAAATAAGTATCACATGCCTGTAATCCCAGAACTCAGGAGGCAGAGGCAAGTATTGCAAATTTCAGCCACCCAGGGCTACATAGTGAAGCCTTGTTTGAAAACAAACACTTTCAGCCGTGACCAGTGATAGAAAGGGAAGTGGGGCTATGTAAGGATGTCTGACGTGCTCAGTGAGGCCAGGGAAGATTTGCTTGATGAAGTAAAGAAGTCTCAGGCAGAGGGAGGAATCCAGGCAAAGACCATGTGGCACAATAAAACATCAGAATGTAAGTGACTGAAGGGTAGTGTAGCTAAGGTGCAGAGTGGCAGAGGCTCAAAAAGTAATACAAACTAGACTACGATGGACTCAGCAGTCAACAAGGAAGGGCAATCTGTTTTTTACCATAAAAACCATGAGAAGTCACCCGGGTTTCAAGCTGGGTGACATAACCAGGTTGTCATTTTGGAAAGTACACAATATACCAGCATGATAAAAGCATGGTGGCGTTGACTAACATGAATATGAGACAAGAGAAAATGAAGTCAGGCACGGTGGCAGACACAATCCCAGCACTTGGGTGGTAGAGGCAGGAGGGTTGCCACAAATCTGAGGCCAACCTGGTTTTTAGCCTGAGTTCCAGGTTAGCATGGGCTCCATGTTGAGGCCCTATTTCGAAACAAAAAACAGAGAGAATATTAAAAAATAAAACATAAGAAAGGTTTTTTTTTTTCTTTTTCTTTTTTGTTTTTTCCAAGACAGGGTTTTTCTGCATATCTTTGGAAGCTGTCCTGGAACTCACTCTGTAGACCAGGCTGGCCTCAAACTCACAGATTGGCCTGCCTCGGCCTCCCAAGTGCTGGGATCAAAGGCGTGCACCACTGCCACCACCACACAGCTAGGAATGTTTTCTTGTTTTTTTGAAACAAAACAAAAACTAAGGGGGCCAGATAGATGAGACGGCTCAGTGGGTAAAGATTTGTGCCACCAAACCTGTCAACCGGAGTGAGTCCTGGGATTCACAGGGAAGGGTAGAACTGACTCCTGCAAGTTCTTCTCTGGTACAAAACACACACACACACACACACACACACACACACACACACACACACACACACACACACACAAAGCCTGTGGCATGTGACCCCCTACCCCCACCCCCACCATATATTTTTAGTATAAAGAAGGCACTGAAGCCAGATTTCCAATATGCTATACAAAAGCTGAGAAAGGGCAGTGAACAAATAAAGGATGGAAATAAACATGTGGAAGACGGTAACAAAAGGCTCGCTTGGCTTGTAGGACTAGACTTGAGCAGGGGAAGTTAAATGTGTAAAGACCAAACTGTAGGGAGGAGGAACTTTTCCTGTGAGGCTACTGGATTTATCGAAGGAGTAAGACAGGCACTCTAGGGATCACTTATGATAAAGGCATGTTCATTCCTAAGCATAGATGGGATTAACGTGACAACGGTTCAAGACAGTAAGAGCTGAATGAAAGAGTGGCAGTGACGTTCAGTGCTACGTCTGGAGGTCAGTCCAGCACTACACTGACCTCTGTTCCTAGTGTTAGTGGCTTTGGGAATAGCTATTAATCTACAAAACATCTTGAAGAAAAACTGGCTGTCAGGGGTGAACCAAGGCATGGAAAGGAGAGGAAGAAAGGCCACAACTCTGACAAAACGGGATAATTATAGCCACAAATGATGGTAACACAGATTTATTTTGCTTTCTTAATGCTTTCAGATCAGTATTCTGCATTTGCCTGCGGAGATGGCAGCTCAGTTTGTGTAGTACCTTTGTAGGTCGAAGAAAACAAATTGCTTTGAGGTGTTTCATGATCTCTCGATTTTGAGAATCAATTCGTTCGAAGAGGTATACTTCCTTCTGAAGAATCTCTGACTGTGTGTAAACCATACTCACTATACCAGTCTGAAAAGAAAAAGAATGAACTAAGATTATACTAGTCCAGACTAATAAAAACTTGCATCAATAGTTAAGCCTTTTTCCCATTAACACTAGTCAATTTACATGCTAATACATGGAATAATATTACTGAATGTCCAACACCGGAGCGATGCGTTAGAACGAAGCCTACTTACTCTCTGAACACGAACAACTTAGAAATTTCGAAAGGGAATTTTCTCAATTTCTCTAAAGGTTCTCGCCCACCCCCGCCCTTAAGCTGTGGCCAACAAATAACCTGCCATTTCAGCTTGAGCCTCAACCATTTACTTTTAAAGAGAAGGATGACAGAGTCACCCTATAGTCTCCCAAGTGTTCCCTGTGTCACCATTAACAACTTTTTGGCAGACACTCTTTCAGGTACAAGAAGTAAGTCCATTGGCACCGGTTAGAGCCGGTTAGACTGCACACCCACTAGGGAAGCTTCCGACAAAGTTCCCACTGCCAGACAGAAGAGACCAACGTCGTTAATGAAATGCTAAATCCTACCGTGGAACGGGAGCAGCAATTCTAAGGGAGGGAAGGGAGCAGCAATTCTAAGGGAGGGAAGGAGGGAGGGCTTCCTTCACAAATATTGAGCAAACGCGAACTCACCGTTTCCTTATCCATGAGAAGCACCTTCATGCCGGGCCCGCTGTCCTCTATCATTTTGGAGATATACTGCTTCACTGCAAAAACCACGTTCATAGTGGCGAATTGACAGGTGCCCCACAGCCCTTCCCGCCCCCTTCCCTGGCTGAATTAACCTCAGGCCTGTTGGCTGGGTCTCAGCTGCTTCCGGTCGGCCAAGTATTGGCTTCCGGGAATCCGGGTAGCTCCGGTACTGGGAATTGTAGTTCCCCCGTGGAGTTGCGGAACCAGACTCTGCTGCTCAGTGTGGGCTCCATTCCCGCCCCGCCTGGCGCGTGGAGTGGAAGGCAGCCTGCTCCCTCGGCAGGCGCTGTGCCGGCCTCTGGTTCCTCGTGGGGAGGGCTTGGCGCGTCGCGGTAGACAGCTGACTCGGACACAGGGACATGGAGCGTGGCTTTGCTGCTTGCCTAAAACCCTTTCTGAAGACCCGCGTGCTTGTCAGCGTAGCCCTGGGCAGGCAGGTTCCAGACAAGTCTATACGGTAGCAAGTTTCCGGATAGCCCGGCTGGATTACATAGCAAGACCCGATTTTAAAAGTACCCAAACAAGCCAGGAGATGGTGGTGGCGCACGCCTTTAATCCCGAGGTCTACATCCCGAGTGCCAGGACAGGTTCCAGGCTCCAGGCTCCAAAGCAGTAATACAGAGAAACCTTGTCTCGAAAAACCAAAAAAAAAAAAAAAAAAAAAAAAAAAAAAGAAGAAGGAGGAGGAGGAGGAGGAGGAGGAGAAGGAGGACATGGTTCGTCTTCCCGACTGGTTATTATAAAGCAGTGACAGTGCCTGGTGTTAGAGCTGCAAGTGAGACTCGAGTTGGTTTTTTGAAGAAAGAAGGGCGACTGAAATTGATCACATGGTTGAATGAATGAACAAAGGGAAGATCATTTAGGGACTTTGTGGGAGAGACCTCCGAGACCCGAGGAGGGCCAGGAGCTTCCTCTACTTCCCCCATCCCCAGGTCTGTAGGGACTGCAGGCCCACGGCACTGGACATCGCTGACTTGCAGGAGCATCGGGTTTCCAAGGACCCTGAAATGAGCTGGGGGCAGTTATTCATTGGAGCTGAAGCAAACTAAGCTGAGGATTTAAAGGGAAACATTTTGTTGTTGTTGTTGTTTTGTTTTGCTTTAATCTAAGAAGGAATGAAACGAAAGATTGCCAATGAAAGATTAGCAATTAAGTGAATTGTAAAACATCGACTTCCAAAGGTGTTTTTTGTTTGTTTGTTTATTCTCCTTCCCCTTTACGTTGGAGAACTGTAAAACCTGGAAGACAAATAACTGCCACAAATCACTGACTTAGTATTTCAGACATTTCCATCAAAAATAATGTGTGTATGTGTGATGAAATTGGAAAAGAGATCACTAGAGGGGTGAAAGATTTTAAAAGGGGGGGGGCAGACGACCGAGTAAGGGAAAGGAACCGAATACAAAGGGCGCAAAAACTATTGGAGGGACTGTTTGCTTAGTTGAGGAAGGGAACCAGGGTTCTTTGGGAAGGATGGGGTGAGAGGTTGTGGGTTGAAGGCAGGAAGGAGGGGAAAGAATTAAAACTAGGTATAACTGCGGGTGGTCTCTATGAGTTCTAAGCCAGCCTGATCCTACAGAACGAGTTTCAGGACAGCCAAGGCTACACAGAGAAGCCTTGTCTGGAAAAACCAAAACCAGCCAGGAGTTGGTAGAGCACACATTTAATCCCAGCACTTGGGAGGATGAAGCAGGCAGATCTCTGTGAGTTTGAGGCCAGCCTGGACTACAGGGCTAATTCCAGGACAGACTGCAAAGAAATATACCCTATCCCGAAAAAACAAAACGAAACAACAAAAACAAAAAACAAAACAAAAAACGGTAAAGCAAAGTTTAACTGTAATAAGTATAAAAATGCCGTTATGAAACCCATCATTTATGCTAACTTAAAAATTAACCAAAAAAAAAAATTAACGCACTTGACATCACTAAACATTAGTTCTTTTAACATGTTGTAAGAAATACTCGTTAAACAGACCAGAAAAGACAAATCGGGTTTAGCAAATTTTATGGGATTTCCAAACCCTTTGAAGTAGACCAGAAGTCACCTCTAAAATTGTGAAAATGTGTTCCTTTAGTTTTCCAGCCAAGTAAATAAAGCTTCCTACTAGATATTTTGAGACTTTTTTCCCTTTATTCTTCCTTTTTTATTTTTATTTTTATTTATTTATTTATTTATTTTTTGGAGATAGGGTTTCTCTGTGTAGCTCTGGCTGCCCTGGAATTCTATTTGTAGACCAGGCTGGCCTGGAACGCTTGGATCTTCCTGCCTCTGCCTCCTGAGTGCTGGGATTAAAAGTGTGTGTGACACCACCGGCTTTCTTCTTCCTTATTGTTTGGATAGGGTTTTGCTATGTAACTTAGGCTGACTTTGAACTTGTGATTACCCTGCCTTAGTCTCTCCTGTGCTGGAGTTATTTGTGTGCAACTTATGTTTATATGTGTTTAGAAAGAAACCTTAAAGCTTTATATTAAAATGAGACTGTTACATTAACTACACACAAACGAAACCTAATATCATATAATTCTGTTTTATCAGTAAAACGTTCATATATTATAGAAAACACTGAAATAGCAAAGAAAATAAAATTTCCCCACAAACTTAGCAAGCTACTGGTCCAGAAAAATCACTATCCTATGTCCCTTGGAATTTTTTCCTTACCTGGACTGCAATATAGTAAGTATGTTATAATTTTTTGTCTACTTTCTGTATTTTACAAAGAACAACATGTAGGGAAGTGATTGTCCATGAAATGAGTGCTGTCTCATAGTCAATTTTTAGGAAATGAGTGGAAAAAAAACTCCTCAGAGAGCTATGACTTTCTGAAGGAGAGGGAAAATTCCTACCTTGATAAAATTCACCAATTCCCATCCCCATAAAATCCATGGAGGCCAGTAACAGTGTTATTTAACACACTGAATGAAAACAAATGTAGCCATAAGCATTGTGGAGAAATTGTTACCTTTATAATGGGTGCTGTGCTGCCCTGACATTCAACAGTGTCTTTCCTTCCTGAAGAAAACCACACAAGTTATTTTAAATGTTTCTACAGTAAGGACTAATTCTGTATTTCTAAAAATAAGACTGAAATGCTCTGTGACTCATCCAGGATAATCCCAGACTGATATGTCACAGGAAAAAGAAAGCATATTCCCAAGGCTAACAAATATTTTAACAATAATGGCATTACATTTAAAAATAAAACTATGACATTCTTCATATATGAATGATTATTTGAACTATAAAAAACTTCAGAAATAGTTATGTGATCAGTTTATATTTGTGCCTAGCATAATGGTGTATATCTTTAGTCCCAACAGTTGGGAGGCAGAAGCAGGCAGATCTCTGAGTTTGAAGCCAGCCTGATCTACATAGTGAGTTCCAGACCAGCCAGACTCTTGTTTTTGCTTTTCGTTTTTTGTTTGTTTTTTTTTGGGGGGGGTCTATTTATTTTTATTTGTTTCCAAAAACTATTAAAATGTGATATTTATATCTACACATTTAATTTAGACTTGTGCAATATTATATATATGTTAAATAAGTTGTGATAATTATCAAAATAATTTTATGTATGTTAACTTTTCCTCAAAATGTGTACTATTTGGATGTTTAAGAACCTATTTCATTCTATTTTGTTCTTTTGGTTTTTCGAGACAGGGTTTCTGTGTGTAGCTTTGGAGGCTGTCCTGAACTAGCTTTTGTAGACCAGGCTAGTCTAGAAGGAGCCTATTTTATATTTAGCTGAAAGTATGACTTTTTTCTCTACTAGAACTCAAGATTTCAATAAAAAAACAAAGGCTGGGGTCAATCCCAACACTCTGGAGGCAGAGGCAGGTGATCTATGTGAGTTCAAGGACAGCCTGGTGTAGAGAGCGAGTTCCAGGACAGTTAGGGCTGTTACACAGAGAACCATGCCTTGAAAAACCAAAAAACAAACAAACAAACAAAAACAAAACAAAACAAACAAACAAAAAAACAAGCAAAAACCTCACAAAAGATAAGTAGGTAAGTTCGATATAATACAATTACAATAACAATATGATAGATCTTAGTTACATTAAATTATTAATTCTTGGATTTACCATCCTTTTTGCTCCTTGTAAATACATTTTCCTCAAGCCCTGTATAAGAAGGAAATAACGATGAAATTCAATGGAACTGAAGTGACTTAGATCTCTGTATTAGTCAGGGTTCCCTGGAGCAACAGAAGGTACAGAATGAGTCTCTCTCTCTCTCTCTCTCTCTCTCTCTCTGTGTCTCTCTCTCATATAAACGTATATAAAATGGAGGGCACCTATGAGTGATTTTTTGCTGAATTTGAAGTAGATCCACTTCTACTCCAGCCCTTTGAGGTAGGAAGACACATCTCTGGTCTGGACCACACCTGCTGCAAGCCGATGTAAGCACTTGGAAGAAGTAAGTTTTTCCTCTTAGCTAAGTCATTGGCTTTTAGTTAATTCCAGATGTAGTCAAACTGACAACCAAGAATAGCCATCATACTTATCTAGCACACATTTTTTTTTAAATGAAGGCATAATTTAGGAAATTTTTGCTTTAAATGATCTGAAAACCTTGATATCTGATCAAACAGACCAAGTCAAGTAATTCATAAACATCATTGTTCATGATTCAATAGTGAACTTCATGGCAATGAGCATTTAATAGCTTTGTTTTTGATTTTTGGTTTTTGGGGTTTGTTTGTTTGTTTGTTTTTTGAGAGAGGGTCTCTCTCTAGCCCTGGCTGTCCTGGAACTCACTCTGTAGACCAAGCTGACCTCAACCAGCTGGCTAAGAGGATTTAATACCTTTAAATCATTAGTTTAAAATTATTTCCATGGCTAGGCTTGGTCGTGCATGCCTTTAATCCCAGCACTTGGGAGGCACAGGCAGGCAGATCTCTGTGAGTTCAAGGCCAGTCAAGTCTATACAATGAGTTCCAAACCAATGAGGGATACCTAGTGAGACCATGTCTCAAAGCAAAAAAAAAATATTTTCATGAAGAATTCTGTATGCACATTAAAATTGTTTCTGATTCCAGCTTTCTGGATAGATTGTTTTCTATATATCTCTTAGTGATGGCGGAAGACTGGAGTTCGCCTTATTACTTGAATCCTATGCAAGATATTTTAAAACTTATTATACATTTTATTTTAACTAATTTTTATTGTGGTACATTGATAGTCATTTCTTTCTTTAGATTAGGGGAAATTTTCTCCTATGACTTTGTTAAAAATATTTTCTGTACCTTTGACCTGGGTTTCCTCTCTTTTCTCTATTTTTCTTTTCTTTTTAATTAATTAAATTTATCTACTTATTTTACATCCCAACTTCAGTTTCCCCTCCCTCCTCTCCTCTCACCCCCTCTTCCCCTCTGTCACCCCAATTCACTTCTCTGTTTCTGTTCATAATGGGGCAGGCCTCCCATGGGTGTCAACAAAGCATGGTACATCAAGTTGAGGTAGGACCAAACTCCTCCCCTTGTATGAAGGCTTGGTAAGGCAACCGTATGAGGAATAGGCTTCCCAAATCCCTATTCAAGATCCTTTAATTATCTCAAACTCATACTATTGGTTACAAATAAGTTTATCATTTATAAAATCTTAAGGCTCAATGAAAGATATTTGATAGAAACCTGAAAAGACAAATTAAAGTCACATTAGTTACACTATGTCTTCTCTATCAAGTTGGCAAAACTTAAAATGTCTGACAATACCGAGTGTTGGTGAAAATGTAGGACAAGAATTCATATATTACCAAAGCAAGAGTTAAAACAGAGGTGGGTAGTGATGGCGCACACCTTTAATCTCAGCTCTCAGGAGGTAGAGGCAGGTGGATCTCTGTGAGTTTGAGGACAGCCTGGTCTACAGACTTAATTATAGAACATACAAGGATACAGAAAGAAACCTGGGTATTCTTGTATAGTTAGACATCCCTTCTGGATTTTTTTTGTTTGTTTATTTGTTGTTGTTTTAAGACAGTGCTTTCTGTGAAAAAGCCCTAACTGTTCTGGAACTAGCTGTGTAGACCAGGCTGGCCTTGAACTCACAAAGATCTGTCTGCCTCTGCCTCCCAAGTGCTGGGATTAAAAGTGAGCACCACCACTGACAGGCTCCCTCCCAGATTGTTAATCCAGGCATGGCCACACAGGGCTGGGGGCAGCTGGAACCCCCAACTTCTGAGCAGCTTAAGCTGTGTGCATGTGTGGTCACGAAAGAAATTCCATGCTCTAGAAAACTGTCACATGTTTATGAAGCATGTACAAAGATGCTCTTCAGAGTGTCATTGAGAGTAACAAAGCAACCAATGCCCACCACCCAAAGAATGAATAAATGGTATTCACCATAAGTAATAATTTTAAAATTAACTACCGTATCCAGTGATTGTGAACGAGTGCAGAACTAAGAACATCCTTGAAAATAAGCCAAGTACTGGGGATAAAAGCAGCAATATAGTTTCTTTTTTAAAAAAAAAATTTTTTAGGGGGCTGGAGAGATGGCTCAGTGGTTAAGAACACTGACTGCTCTTCCAGAGGTCCTGAGTTCAACTCCCAGGACCCACATGATGGCTCAAAACCATCTGTCAAGATCTAGTGTCCCCTTCTGTCCTGCATGCATACCTGTAGGCAGAGTATTTTTTAAAGATTTATTTATTATGTATACAGTGTTCTGCCTCCATGTCAGAAGAGGGCACCAGATCTTACCATTGGTTCCTGGGAATTGAACTCAGGACCCCTGCAAGTGCGCTTAACCTCTGAGCCATCTCTCCAGCCCAGCAATATAGTTCTTATAGAGTGTACTACATGTATTGTTAAGGGGCTGGTGAGAGGGAGCAAGGACCATGCAACCGAAGGCCAGAACACAGGGTGCTTCAGCTGCGCTCTGAGGTTTTAAAATGCATTCTGTAAGTAGAGTGCACATGGCTCCTCTGTATTGAAAGTTTGTTGTCTGTGTTATTTCATAGTAAATGTTTTGTTGTTGTTGTTGTTTCCCCTTGATTTTCCTGGTGAAAAGTCAGCCTCAGCTTTGGGCAGACTTAGCTGCTAGATAAAATATAACACTCATCTCTTCAGTAAATACCTATCACATATATTCTATGTCAGATGCTGTATTAACATACTATATTAACAGTGCCAACAGACAGTGGCTAAAACACAAGAATGCCATTTTCTCCTCGTTCTGGATGGTAGACATCCAGGGTTATGGTGTCCTGGGTCGATTTCTCCTGGGGTCTTTTGCAGATGTCCTTGTCCTTATGATTGTGTGTGATGTCTCGGTGCTGTGTGTTCAAATGTTCTCACTGAACACACATCATATTGGGTTAGGGCCACTCTGCTGACTGCATTTGAGTTTGTCTCTCTTTTTAAACATTTATTTAGTTTTATTGGTGTTTTGCCTATATGTATGTCTGTGTGAGGGTGTTGGATCCTGGAGTTACAAACAGTTGTGAGCTGCCTTGTGGGTGCTGAGGATTGAACCCTGGTCCTTCTGAAGAGCAGTCAGTGCTCTTAACCACAGAGCCATCTCTCCAGACCCCTGAATTTGTCTCTTTTAAAGGCCCCAACTCCAAATTCAACTACCTTCTAAGTACTGGGATTTCATTAGGAACACTGCATTAGAACTTCAATATATGAATTAGAAGGAAATGTAGGTTATCTCATAACAGAGGTTGACTGTTGATTAACCCCTTCAGCCCTGGGTGGTACCCAACAGTGTAAAAACAGAGGAGACACTGATGACAGAATATTTCACTTTATAGCCCCCAATTCTCAATAGGAATCTGTGGGTGCACTACTGTCCTTTCATGTATTATTTTTTGTTTGCGTTTTGAGACAGGGTTCTCTGGGTAGCCCTGTCTCCCAAGTGCTGAGATTAAAGAGTGTGCATCACCGTGCCCTGCTGATTTCTTCCCTCTTTGAAATGATCTCGATTTTCACAAACTGTTTAAAATTAGTGAAAAATCAAAAGACTGCTATGTGGCATTGTGTGTGCACATGCACTCGGCATGTCTTTTGGTGTACATGTGTGCATGTGCATGTGCAGACCTGAGGTCAGCCTTGAGTGACATTCCTCAGGCTATGTTCACCTTGTTTTTTGAGACAGATTCCTTCAGTGAGACCTGGGGCCCACCTGTTAGGCTAAGCTAGCTGGCCCGTGTGAGCCCCAGGGATCCATCTGTCTCTTCTTCCCTAGAGTCACTGTTCTTTTTTTTTTAATTATCTCTTATTCATTCTTTGACAACTTCATGCATGTTATATTGATCACATCTTCCCCCAACTGTTAGTATTCCTGAAGAATATGCAGTGGCTGTGGGTGTGGTCCAGCATCTGCAGTGGCTGTGGGTGTGGTCCAGCACCTGCAGTGGCTGTGGGTGTAGCTCAGAGTTAGTGTTTGCCTAGCATGTGAAAGCTATGAGTTCAAGCCCCAGTACCCATCAAAAAAGCCATGAAAGCTACCTTAAATACCCTTTGTAATGTGTCTATCTCTCAATTATTTTCCTCCTTGTAGTTAATATACAAGTGAAGAAGAACACTCACCGAGATTATGAAAATATGCCGTTTTTCATCACAATTTCACCAGGAGTTTTATCAACAATTTCCAGGTCTTGCATGTAACATGTGATTCTTACTAACTTTTTTTTCCTATTGGGAATAAGGTCTCACTATGTAGGCCAGGCTGGCCTCTTAACTCTCATTCCTTCAGCCTCCTCCTCCAGAGTTAGTGTTGGGATTATGGGCAAGCACCACAACCAGCTGTTTTTCTCATTTCTTCAATTATTTGTTGACATTCTTCTATAAAGATGAAGTTTTCTTTCTTCAACATCTATTTATTTACTCATTTAATGTCAGTATAGACTCGTGTACTCTGACACAGAGGAAGACGATAGCACAGAGGTTAAAACTCTAGAATCAGCTGGGCATGGTGTTGCACTTGGAAGGGAGAGGCAGGTGGAACTCTAGTTCTAGGCCAGCCTAGTCTACTTAGTTCTAGGCCAGCCAAAGCTACATGGTGAGATGTTGTCTGAAAACACACACACACACAAATAAACAAAGAAACGAAAATGAAGACTCTAGAATCAGCCAACCTTGATTAAATCTGCTGTCTGTCAACTGTGTGGATTTGCCAAGTTACAGTCTCTCAGTGACTCAGTTTTTGAATTCATAAAAGAAGAAAATAACAGCTACTTTTGGTTAGTGTCTAATATAATCATTAGCCAAGCTTTAATTAATTTTTCTTAGCACATATTTTATGCCATGATCAGTTTTACTATTTACAAGCAAAGCATATTTATAACATTTTTAATTCCCTGAGAAGTTAATAAAATTCATAAGATGAATTCTTAATTTTTATTTTATGTGTATGGGTGTTTTGCTTGCATGTGTGTCTTGTACCACTTCCATGCCCATGGAGGCCAGAAGAGAGCATAAGATGCCCTGGGACTGGAGTTGCAGTAACAGTTATGATTATGAGCCACCATGGGAGTGCTGGGAACCTGGGAAGGGAAGCCAGTGCTCTGAATAGCTGAGCCATCTCTCTAGCCCCTCAGACATGAATTTTACAATACCTTCCACTGTTAAGGACCTGCATAACAAGTTCCTTCTTTTTAAATATATTTTATTTATTCTTTAAAAAGTTCATACACTGAATTCTTCTTTCTTTCTTTTTTTTTTAATTTTTATTTTTTTGAGTCAGGGTTTCTCTGTGGCTTTGGAGACTGTCCTGGAACTAGCTCTTGTAGACCAGGCTGGTCTTGAACTCACAGAGATCCATCTGCCTCTGCCTCCCAAGTGCCTGGATTAAAGGCATGCACCACCATCGTCTGGCTAAATTCTTATTTCTTAAAACCAACCAAATTATATTACTGCTAAGATCTCTTTTATGAATATGATTTTGTCCTTGAGCTGCTCATAGTATTGGCTATATAGATGACCATAAATGTGATTAAATTATTCTTCATATCTTAGACAATGCACCACAAAAATAGACAAGCCATATGACAGAAAAGTCATAGTCTTATAACTCTTTAAGTCTCACTAAGTATAAAGGAGACTAGACTATATTATTTTTATGTTGATAACACTTCTTTAGGAATGACTCAGTGACTTGATCAACCATTTGATAAAAATCAGTGTTTTTTTTAACAAGGGAGAATGTTTTATATTGTAAAAATGAGGTACAAAGTATTTTACTTACACTCTAAGCAAATAAAATGTCTTCACTGTAGGATATGATTATGTGACATTCTCCTGATAATCATAATAATCATCATGAAAAGCCACCTTGGGATCTACAAAGATTTCACCATCTGCAACCTTTTCCTGAGGTGGATACAGTTGCTCTGCAGCTGGGAGGATTTGATTACCTTCCCTGAAGTGCAAGAAAGCAGCAGACTGGGAGATGCTGCTCTTTCAGCTGGTGGTTTGCTACCTGGTTTATCCTCTCTCTCTCTCTCTCTCTCTCTCTCTCTCTCTCTCTCTCTCTCTCTCTCTCTCTCTCTGTGTGTGTGTGTGTGTGTGTGTGTACACTTGCATGGTTTTTACACATTCTCTTTTAGACACTGCATTGTTATTTCTTTGAGGATAGAGAAGATTTTAACCATGCTTTTTTCTTAGAACTGTGTCCTGCCCTGAGAAGATAGCCAATAAATATTTGATGTTGGTGAAACTCATTACTGGACACACTGCTACAATGCCATGTTAAATAAAGTGTAGTTTTACACGGGCAGAACAAAGACATCAACATAGTTATCTGAGTGGCTCATGCCTATATTTTATTGGGTAATATGGAATAAATTCTGAGGAAAATAGGAAACTTCTCTCCAAATCTGCAGGTAAACAGCAGGAGTGTTGATTTAGTTGTCCCTGGGGTGTTGTATGGAGTGCTGTGGTTTTTTTTTTTTTTTCCTGACCATATTCTGGCAGCCATTATTGATAGGACTGATCCCAGAAGCGGGTGAGTGAGAATTTCCATGTGGGCTGGCGAGATGGCTCCTCTGTTAAGGGTCCTGCTGCCAAGACTGACCACCTGCATTCCATCCCTGGGTCCCACCTGTAGGAGAGACCCAATTCCTGCAAACTATTCTCTGACTTCTGTGTGTGCAATGGAACAGATACATTAGCATCCACACCCTCAATAGATTTTGTGTGTGTGTGTGTGTGTGTGTGTGTGTGTGTGTGTGTGTGTGTGTGTGTGAACATCAGCTCTCTTTAGCTTTGGATTTTTTTTCTTTTAGTATTCAGACAGAGGGTGCCTTTCGACTACCAAGAAGATACTAACAAATGGGCTCTAAAACTTGGTGCTGTCCTGTGCTCATATAAATGAATGAAGGAAAGGAATTGTTTTAGCCAGAATAGATTACATAAAGTTGTAGTATAATTGCTTCTTGCTTGCCCTTGCTCTCAGTCTTTACTAGATGGCCCAGCCTGGAGGCCATGGGTTATAGTCTGAACTGCTGCCCAGCTCATCTGTTTGTAGCTTTGACTCCTACTGGTTTTGTTTTGTTTTGTTTTGCTTTGTTTTGCTTGTATTGACGGCTATGCACACCTTTTAGTTTCCTAAAGATTAGATAAACACTTTCTATGAGATTCTGTCTAATCTAGAATTGTTCTAGTTGGGAAGGTCTGTTTGGTAAGTGAGGTACCATCTGAGAGTCATCAGGTGGGGGACTGGTCTCACTTCTGCTTTATCTGGATGCACTTGCTGCCAGCACATCTCAGTGTGAAGCTGTACGGCTTAGTTTTTGTTTAACTGACACAAACTAGAGTGATGGGGGGGATGGGGGGGGAGACTATCTTAATTTCTAAGGTCTTCAAGTTTTAGTGTTACTGTATGAACTTTTCTCCTGGCATAGTCACCCACTGCACACTGCTCTTCAGTTCTGGGAGCAAAGCACTGATAAAAGTTTAACAATGTCACACACCTGCTAATTTAGCACTGGTGAGAGCCTCAAAGTGGTGTATGGGGCAGAGCTGTGGTCTTGGCATTTCTCAGGACATTTCTTCTGTCTGTGCACAGGTCCTGTGGGCAGCTTGTTCATTCCGCCTTTCATTTTGATTGAGGCACTTTTTTAAGGTGAAATATTTCCTTCCTCTTCCTCTTTTACAAAGATTATTTTTATTTTTCTATGTGTATAAATATTTTGCCTGTGTGTGTATGCCTGCATGTGTATGCCTGGTGTCCACAGAGGCCAGAAGAAGGCATCAGATTCCCTAGAATTGGAGCTACAGATGGTTTGTGAGCCACTCCCATGTGGGTGCTGGGAACTGAACCCTGTCCTCTGGAAAAGCAATCACTACTCTAACCACTGAGCCATCTCTCCAGCTCCTACTTCTCGTCTTTAATTCCTAGTGGAAGTCATCATCTTTTTAACGGCGTCATGTAGCCCAGGTTGGCCTCCTCAGCTGAGGAGGACCTTGAACTCAGGATCTTCCAGATTCTACTTACTAAATACCAGGGCTGTAAGCTTGTGCCACCATGTGGTTTTTATGTGGTGCTGGGGTTTGAATTTGGGGCCTTGTGAATGGTAGGCTAGCATTCTCCTAGCTGATCCCCAGTCCCAGCCTGGATTTGTAGACTGCATGAATATAAGACAGTGCATCTCCGACAGAGGCATATGGGATTGCTTCTGGAACTCAGGTTGGGGCAGCAAGATCTCAGAGAATAAGGAAATGAAGAGACTCGTTTACTAATTTGTTTGTTTGTTTGTTTGTTTGTTTGTTTGTTTTTCCAGACAGGGTTTCTCTGTATTGCTTAGGAGCCTGTCCTGGGACTTGCTCTGTAGACCAGGCTGGCCTCGAACTCACAGAGATCTGCCTACCTCTGCCTCCCAAGTGCTGGGATTAAAGGCGTGAGCCACCAACACCCAGATCTTGTTTACTAATTCTCATACAAATGTTTAATTAAATGCCACTACTTTTAATTGAATGAAGATACGTATATCGAGTGGAATTTTTCTTTCTGTTTTTTTTTTTAAATGTGTTTATGTTAGCTTGTGTTAGTCTTGACACTGATTACTAGATTTGTAGAGAATGCTCATTTATTCAGTAAGCATTGTTGAACACTGGATATGTGCTAGTAGCCATGGAAATACAACTTTGAACAAAATATAGAAATGGGGGAAAAACAGACTATAAATAAAATACATAGTAATTATATGGTGATACATTCTGCAGAGGAAAGCAGATTAATAGAGGGGGTTGGAGAAAGTATTGCATGTACACAGTTTCCAGGTATAAATAGGGTATTCAGTGTTGTTCAGGGCTATGGACTGCATGCAGTCTGAGCTCAGGAGCCTGAAGCAGAGAGATGGCCTCAGCCCAGGAATTCCAGACTGGCTGGTAGCAACACAAGCGAGCCCTGTCTTGAAAAAATTAATGAATTAAGCAAGTGTTCACAAAAATCATTCAAAGCTACCTGGGCAAAATCCTAAAGGATGTGCAAGGCGTAGCAATGTGGATTCCAGATGAAAGCTTGCTGTGGTCAGTGGTTAAAGTGATGGCTCTGTGGTTATGAGCGCTTGCTTTTCTTGAAGATGACCCAGCTTGTTCTCAGAACCCCCACAGTGGTTTACAACCACCTGAAATGCCAGTTTCAGGGGGGCCACTTTCCTCTTTTGACCTCAGCGGGCAATGCATACATATGGCGCATAGACATACATACATACAGGCAAAATATTAATATTCATTTTAAAAAAGAAGAAGAAAAAGAAAAGAAAGGAAAAGAAAAGAAAGAAGCTTTCTGGGTGCTGGGGAGAGCCACTGGAAAGTCCCTGAGGTGGTGAGGACTGTTCACAGGCCAGGAAGCCACCAGGACAGCTGTCACTGAGCTCCTCCAGAGCAGAGGAGAGGACACAGCAGACT
Organism: Cricetiscus sungorus; assembly: GCA_030556225.1. NCBI lineage: Eukaryota > Metazoa > Chordata > Mammalia > Rodentia > Cricetidae > Cricetiscus > Cricetiscus sungorus. Next base: position 2,072,765 of record JANBXA010000141.1, read on the forward strand.
GTGAGACTTTGTGAGCCTGTTCATGTTCAGGGAGAATGACCCTGGATGCCGTGAGATCAGTGCTGGGCTGAGCAGATCCGGTGGGGAAAGCAACAGATTTTACAGTGGTCTGGGTGGGAGATGGAAGGTGTTCACAGGGTATTTGGAGGCTGTGAGGCAGATGTGGGAGGCTGTGACAGCTGGCAGAAAGACAAGTTGTCTGGGAGGGGGTGAGGGGGGTGGAGACTGCATTCCCACTTCAGTGTTACTGTGAGCTATTAATAGATTACTCAGATGCCACCTGGCTACAACTTTGCAAAGGCCAGTTTTCTAATTAATGATTTTTATCTTTTGAAATTAAAACATAATTATTTATTTCTTCCCTCCTTTCAACCCCTCCCAAGTACCCTCTTTTGCTTTCTCTCAGATTCATGGCCTCTTTTCATTGTTAACACACACACACACACACACACACACACACACACACACACACACACACACTCGAACATGCGCACGCGCGAGCGCTCCTAATTTATTATACATGTACTCAGTGTGTATAATGTTACTTGTGTGTATGCTTTCAGGGCTGACCACTTGATGATATTGGATAGGACATTTGGGATCTCTTCTGTGGGAAGACTATTTCTCCTGATTCTAGCATCCTTTAGCTGCCTGTAGTTCTTCCTCTTGGCAGCACAGCTTCTGTACCTAAGACTTGGAGAACAAACTGCAGAAGATGTGCCCAAAAGACCCCGAGGAACAGGGAGTCGGTTATGAGACTGCATCATCAGGGAAGCTGCATCCATGAAGTCTCAACAGCATGGCTGCCTAAATAAGACCTGAATAGGGGCATGAAGAGACAGCAGAATTTTAATTGCTTCCTTTTGTAATTTATCAGACCAATTGTTTAGATCGGGTGTGGGGGAGGATTGGGGAGAGCTATAAAAACCAGGGCAATGCAACTGACCCGGATGGCTGCCTTTGGAGTTTATTGTTTGTGGGATAAGAATCAAGTGGCCCAGACTGGCCTTGAACTCCTGATCCTCCTGCCTTTGTCTTCCAAGCACTCGGACTACAGGCTTGTGCCACCATTAAAAAAAAAAAAAATTATGATGTTTTTTCAAGAGTTTTGGAGGGGAGGGGTTGGGAAAGAATCTCACAATGTAGCCCAGACAGACCTTGAATTCAGTCTTCTTGCCTTAAGGATATAGGCATGCTTATGAACCTGATAATTCTTGATTTTGTATTAATCAGCTTTTCATTTATGTAACAAAAAGCCTGAGAGGATTAACTTAAACATAAGAAAGGTTTGTGTTGGCTCATAGCTCTGTAGGTTTCAGTCAAGGCTGTGAACAAGTTAGCAATCCTCCAGCCTTACAGGCCTACCTCGATGTTTGGCTTACCTCAGCTTCATGTTTTTTTTTTTTTTTTTTTTTTTTTTTTTTTGGCTTCATATTTTAAACTAATTTTTCACCCTTGTGAAACTGGAAGAAGTATATGAACTATATTATAGAAGGCATATATTGTGTCATTATAAAGTCATTTTCCTTGCCCATAAACAATGGGTAAAGTTATTTTGATCTGATTTTGGTAGGATTCCTGTATTTTTACCTCTTAGAAAGGGAATAAACCATCCAGGTGCAGAGACATTAGCTAAAATAAACTATAATAGCTCTTAAGCTTGAAAACAATGTGAGTGATTTACTCAGACATTTTGTTAAATTGTGAATTATGTCTGCCCTTGACAATCCTAGTATTAATATTTATAACTGTCACTAAGCTCATGCATCTAAAATGAGAACATGTTAAGAGTGGTAAGGGTTGTAAGATGATATTGAGTCTATCTGGCCTTGTGTATGCATCCCTTCTCAGCACATCTTGTGAAAACCATCCAGCATCTGGGGGACTATGTCATGACATGCCGACTTCAGTAATAAGCAGGAAGCCTCTTCTGATTTGGAAGACCTAAAGTTGTTGGAAATTGATTTCTTATTTTAGAGCCAAAGTTAATCTCTAGTTTCTTAATCTTTTGACCACACCCTTTAAGAAGGAACATTATAGACTAAGTTAGAAGAATGTTTTACAAGAGTAGTTCCTTCTGCCCTCCAAGTCCTGTTTCTCAGCTTGTATGCTTGCTCCCTAGGAACTGAACCCAGGAACTCAAGCATAAAAAGCACAAGATCTGGGCTGGAGAGACAGCTCAGTGTGAAAACACTGGTTGCTCTTGCAGAGGACCAGCATTTGATTCCCAGTACGCACATGGGGGCTCACAGCCATCTGTAACTCCAGTTCCAGGGGATCTGACACCCTTACTGGCCTCCACAGGCATCAGGCTCACATGCAATGCATATACATTAAATACACTTACACACTTACATAAAACAAAAATAATTCTTTAAAAAACATGTTTTATTACTACACCTTCACCCTCAATACAGCATTTTTTTTCTTTAAAATTAAAAAATTGTTAATTCTTTGAGAATTTTGTAGAATATGTTTTGGTCATAATCATCTTTCCCCCAGCTTTTTCCAGGACCACCCTTCTTGTCTTACCCAACTTGGTATTCTTTCTCTTTTGTTCTCTCTTCTTCTTCTACCATTCATTCATTCATTCATTCATTCATTCATTCATTCATTCAAAAATCATTAAGTCCAATTAGTGTTGCTCATATACTCTTGGATGCATGGTCATAAGAGACTGCTGAATGCTTAGCCCTAAATGGGACATATGTGTCACACTCCCTCTCTCAAGGCTCAGGGATCATCGTGGGAGAAGGGGCAAAGTGAATGTAAGAGCTGGAGGTGGTGGATGACTAACAAGGAAACAATGACAGCATGCAAAGACCTAGGCATGCTCAAGCCAGACAAATCCACCTAGGGTTTGTTACATGAGTCCTGTGCCCTTTCAATGGAGTTGACTTGCTCTGAAACAAATGGAAGCTTATCAGTGTGCCATTTAGCAGAGTTGTTATTTCATGGTACTATAATAGACTTATCTTGGGAGTGCTTGTTAAAAATAGATATATGTATCCCTGGCTCTTACACCTCGATGTTCTGACATAATAGATTTGTAGATGACTCTTGGGAGACTGTATTTTTAATTAATTCCACTGGTGGTGCCGATGCAAAGGTCACTGGACCTCCCTTGGAGAACTAAGTATTGTTTCAAAATACCAGGATAACAGGCTGCCAATGTCTTTTAAGGTGCCCACTAAGCAGGGAGGGCAAATGTGTAAAATGACCTTTACAAGGCAGAGCAGTGTGGAATGAGTATCCAGGGATCAGCAACCAGGGAAGGCATGCTGATCCTCAGCACAGGGCATGGAGGCAGACTTGAGAGTGTGTGCCTGAAAATGCGTGTGGGAGTGGGTGGGGATACACAGTGCCAACTACTAGCTGCAAGAGTAAATGGAGCTGTCAGGCTAAAGGGTGAATGAAAATTAAAACTAAAGACAACACTGAAGACATACCAAAGTAGAACCTTTTTGGATATAGAAAGTGGTGTTTACAAACTAGGGCCAGTCAGATGGCTCTGCAGGTGAAAGTGCTTGCCACCAAGCCTGATCATCTGAGTTTGATGCCTGGAACCACCTGGCAGAAGGACAGAGCTAACGCCTAAAAGTTGTCCTCTGACACTGACCAGCTTGCTGTGGCAAGTATGTACCCCTTCCCACACAATGAATAAATGTAACGAAAGATAAATCAATAAAAGAGTGAAACAAAAGCTGTGCAACTGTAGAAATGCACTTAGAAACTTGAGAGATTGAAAAATCAATAAAGCAGATATTAAATCCAATAAGCTAGGTAAAAGCAAAGCAAACAAACAAAGCCAACCAAACGACAAATGAAGACGAAAACCCACCAACATGCCTGAAAAAGAAAGAGTGGCCAAGCTTTACAATTTCAGGACTTGGGGGGGGGGGGGGGGGGCTGGGAAGGAAGATCTTGAGTTGAGCCCAGCCTTGGTTACAAAGGAAACAGGAATTTACAGAGAAACACAAAGCACACAAAAAGTGGTAGAGAATGTAATGATCCAGTAACTGTTGAAGCTGCTGCAAAGATGGTACAAGATATCATTAAAATAAAGATGGCAGCAGTCTGGTGTAGATAAGGATAGTACCCTGTGCGCCTAACACTGAGAAAGGGTCTGGGCGGAGTGAGTGCTGGGCGCACACAAGCTACAGGGTCAATCTCAGTGTCTCCTGCTGCAGAGAAAGATAGTAAATTCGGCTGTGTGTGTGTGTGTGTGTGTGTGTGTGTGTGTGTGGCCAAGAGCAGGAGCTTTTCTCTTTTCCATGCTAGAGTCCATTACGTATTCAAATGTCCTTATTTTGCAGGGGTATCCATACCAACCCCCCATATGCTCCCTGCTTTTGGTTTTTTGAGACAAGGCTTCTTTCTCTCTCTCTCTCTCTCTCTCTCTCTCTCTCTCTCTCTCTCTCTCTCTCTCTCTCTCTCTCTCTCTCTCTCTGTGTGTGTGTGTGTGTAATAGCTCTAGTTATCCTGGAACTCACACTATAGACCAGGCTGGACTTGAACTCATTGAGATTGTCCTGCCTCTGCCTCCCCAGTACTGGGATTAAAAGTGTGTGCCTGCTGCCCCCATATCCCTCTCCTTTCTTAGGCTCATTCAGGCTGTCCATTCCCTCCTTATACTCGGTTCATGTTGCTCATTAGAAAATCTTTAAGTACTGAAAGGCTATCAAGAGTGTTATTTATGAAGAAAGCCCCTCAAATTAATTAAGCAATGAATTTTAGTGTTACAAATGCACTAACATTTTTTTAAAATCCACTAATAATTATAAAATAAAAAACTGCAATATCCATAGTGTGTTATTTTGGACAAATCAAGGCCCACTAATATATTTATATTTTTGGCTTAATCTACTAGGACAATTCAAAAAGCAACCTAAAAACTCGGGCACTTCTATTTTAGCACTGGAAAAGAGATTTCTAGATTATTCTGACAGAGCTCTATCTGCCAACAGCCAGAGCGGGATGAGCTGCTTCAAATGGGTTTGCAGAAATGACTTCCTTTTTTAAAGTAGCTCTGTCAGCTGGGAGCGACAGCAGAAAAAGGACAAGCTTGCTGGATGAGGATGCACTGGAGCTGGCCAGAGTGCCCGCCCTGCATAGCTCTGTAATTGGCATTACTGCTGCATCCAGAAAAGCCTAAGCGAGCAGAAAATCTATAGAACTGTCATCTACATCTAGCTCAAAGTGCTTATGGGAGCGATTTTAAGTTCTAACTGCTGATAGGGTACTGGTTCGGACCTTGGTATTGAGCAATGGCTTCTGGGTTCTGCCTTTGTGATTTCCACGTTCTGTGTGAGCTTTGAGGTAGAGACCCAGTCTATGAATTGGTTACAATACTTCTTCATTGTATTCACAGACTTGTCAGGGCCAAACTAGTCTATATGTAGTCCTTTTGAGACGCTAAAAGAGCTAAACAAGGGACTGAAGGGAGGGCTCGGCAGCTAAAAACTTTTGCTGTTCTTGCAGAGGGCTCGTTTGGTTCACAGCAACCATATGGCAGCTCACAACCATCTGGGACTCCAGCACCGGAGATCAAAGGCCCTCTTCTGGGCTCCACGAGTACCAAGCACACACGTCACACGTGATGTGCATACATACAAGCAGGCAAAATATTCACACTCATAAAATATTTTAGAAATCTTGAAAAATCAAAACATTAAAGACCCAACAAAAGAGAATTACTAGTAGTATCTAGTATTGTGTTTTTAGATTTAAACTAGCTTGGGCTTGAATTTTGGCATTTTTGCTTATTGTTATATATCTTCACACAATACCTTCCTCTTCTTCCCTCCCTCCCTCCCTCCCTCCCTCCCTCCCTCCCTCCCTCCCTCTACCTTCTCTCCCTCCTTCCTTCCCTCACTTCCTTTCCTCTCTCTCTCCCTCTCTTCTTCCCTTCTTCTATTTCTTTGGTTGAATCTCATTATTTTTTCTGGGCCAGCCTTGAATTCACAGATATTCTCTCTGACTCCTCAAGTGCTGGGATTACAGGTGTGCACTACCATAACCAACTTTACACAAATTTCTTGAATCCTCAGCTTTGTTCAGTCTAGTACCAACAGTAATGTTGATCTTTTGAGGGTCACTGAAGGGCAGTGGGCTGTAGATGATGCCGACTGTTATGATAACAAAGACAATTAGACTCATGCTGATTTTGCATTCTAATGCCAGAGGTTAGCTGAAACTAACACTATACAGTGTTTTACTCTAATTATTCACCATCAATAGTATCTTTGAGGCATAGAGACACTTAAGTAATCCTCGATGTCACTGAAGATTCTGGCTGGAGAGATGACTCAGTGGTTAGAACACTCACAGCTCTTGCACAGGTTAAATTTTGGGTATCCATATGGCAATTCAAAACCATCTGTAACTCCAGTTCCAAGGGATCTGATGCCCTCTTTTCGACTCTTTGGGCACAAAGCATGTGGTATACATACATACATGCAGGCAAAACACCCATGCACATAAAGTAAACATAAAGTAAAAATTTAAAGAGAATGCTCTTTCATGCATGAGAGTGAACTAGATCATTTAAATGTCTTACAATAAAGACTGGCTACGAATAAGGGCTGGGGGCAGTAGAGGTAGAGAGCTGGCTCAGCAATTAAATGCAGGTATTAATCTTCGGAAGGACCAGCATTTGGTTCTTAGCACTCACACTGGGTGGTTTGCGCCTGCCAGTAATTTCAGCCCCAGAGGATCCAATGCCCTCTCCTGGCCTCTGAGGGCACCTGCATTCATATACACATACTCACATGTAGACGCACAGTCATACATACAATCAAAAATAAAGCAAAACAATCTTAACAAAAAGAAAGAAAAGGGGATAGGGATGTACATTAATAGTTGAGTGATGGAGCACTAGCCTAGTCTGGTTAAGGCTCTGGCTTTGAGTCCCCATAACACAGGAATATATGGGAGAGGGGAAAGGAGAGTGGGAGAAAAAGAGAGAAAGAAATGGGGAAGGAATGGCCATGATAAAGGAAGTCACACACAATTACTAAAATTCATGTTGGAGTGTAAAGAGACCTCAGATGCCCTCAGATGATTATCAAGTACACTAAGTGTGATAACGTTAGGAAGTGGTGAGGACTGTGGTCAGTTGGAGAGCTTACATTCTGCCGGAGGGTATTAAAATGGAAATTCTAAAAAGCATGCTGCCAAGAAAAGTAACAGAATTTTCCTTGCAAGTGTACTGTTGAAGACTGAAATATGGAAGGACACTTATGGTATGTTTTTAAGTGACAAAAGCAAGTAAGAAAAATATAACTAGGACCTAAGGATCTCGGTCAGGGGCCTAGTGTGGCCTACAGTGACAGGTAGTCACGAGCCAGCATGTGGCTGTCTCCCTCTGGAAGAGCAAGAAGAACAATTGGTGCTCTTAACTGCGGAGCCATTTTCCAGCCCCCAAGAGGAGTCCCTTTTATACATAGAAACATATATATATATATATATATATATATATATATATATAGATAGATAGATAGATAGATAGATATATGGTATAATAACCCTCTCTCAGTTCCATTTGCAATACGTTTTTAAAGTATGTTTATAGGTATACCCATTTTCTGCCTATTGATTGGCCTGTGGTAACTATTTGAAAGACCATCTGTCAAAATAATAATAGAAAATACATAGGCCTCACCATAGTCAAGGATTGCTGTAAGCACGTATCCTAACTAATTAAATCTATATAAAACGAATGAGCATCATACTATCCTTGTTTCTCCAAGGGTAGAACTGTGGCAGAGAGATTAATTTCCCGAAGTCTGAACAACTAAAAAGCAACCAGGTACAGAGTTAGACAGTAGAGACTGGTTGTACCATGTTAAAATAAAAATATTATGACTTGTGACTTAGCTGGGGTTTGTGTGTTCTTTCTTCTTTTTCTTGTGGATTCTGGTGCTTCATTTTTCTATGATATGCATGTATCTTATCATCTGGAAAAAGCACACTATTTTGTTTAAAAATCCATAATTTATTGTCCGTTCATGTGCTGCTTTGGGCTCCTCTAATTGCTGTTCTCTGTTAATGAAAATTAGTTTGTGTGCTTTGCTGGCTGAAAGCTTAGGCCCCGAAGGAATGAAAAATAGGACAGGTGAGTTCTACAGAGGTAGAGGGAGACGGACAGGAGTTACCAGGCTTGCAGGCCTCAGAATTCAGTTGAGCTGGAATCAGCAAGTATAAATTAATGAGTACAGCGTGGGGGTTGTCACTGAGAAAAGTCTGGTGTAGGCCTGGCCCTATTCACCTAAAATATGGTGGTGCATTGCTCTTTCAAGCCACTTGAAATTTCCTTTAATTTATTTAATAACTATTGCTTGAATTCCTCCTGGTAAGGTCCAATGAAGCATACAATAAATAATTTAGTAAGGGAGACAATAAGAAATATAATAATTACTGATAAAAATCTTTGAAAGGTTGAAGTAGCAAGAGCTCTGTTGGCCTAATTGATGGAAGGGTGAGGCGGGAGCTGTGATGAGTCAGAGTGGAGGGAAAGCACGGGAGGTGTGATGACCAGGGTCTCACCATGTAGGCCCGGCTGCCCCAAAAGTCTCAATGTGTACCAACATGGCATCTAACTTGTGATGAGGCCTCTAACTGCTGGGAGTCCAGGCCACCCCACCCCCTAGCTTATCCTCTATTCTTAGAGAAACTAAGGAGATCAAATGATGAGGCAGACCCAGCTCCCACCTTCTTGCAGTTTATATTCTAAAAACTGAGACAGAGAAATAATAATGACTTAGCCCAGAAAGTGAAAATTACTTTCCAGGTCAGTTTGTAACCAGATGAAACCAGGATACAAAATAGCACGCAAAACGAATATGGCAGTCCGTTCTTTTTTATGAACTCGAGCACAAAGTCTTACACATTACCAGCATGTCAGACCAGCAGTGCAGTGGGAGGATGGGCCCACTGTGACCAAGTAGGACTCATTCTAGGTTTGTATAACTATTTTTAATATTAATCTTAGAAAGTGTATAAATAAAATTCACTAGGTCCTTTATGTAGTAGAGGAGGTAAGATACACAATTATCTTAACAGACACATTAAAACAGTTTGAATCTGGCTGTGATGGACCATGCCTGTAATCCCAGAACTGAGGATGGGAATGTGGAGGCCCCTGCAGATGTCATGGCTGGCAGGGAAATGAGCCACACGAGGCAAGAAGAAAACTGGGTTTAACATGAGTTAGTTAGCTGGTGTCAGTTCAAACTTCTGGAGTCTGACACCAGGCAGCTTATTTTACATACATTGAAGTCCAGTTGCAATTATCCCAATCCCACATGTACAATAAGGCTTAGGGCATGACTATATTGAAACTCTTTTGCAAGGTACATGTGATAGGTTCCATAGTTTAAGGGCCCAGGATCTGGTGTGGTCTCTGACCAAGACCGTGTAGAGGTCAGCAGGCTATTAAGGGAGGAGGGGGGGTCTGGGATAAACATTGAGGGGATTTGCTATCTGACCCTTCAGATAGCAAAGGTCACCGGGTATTAAGAGCATCCACTCCCAGCTTTCTGGACAGCAAACAAGTACACATCTCCACTGAGGCTACAACCCGTGTGATTAACATCCTGGTTTCTCCAGTGCTTCTCTGTGCACATTCAGTGCCGTCTGCGGGTGAAAGCAGGAGATTCAGGACTAGGAGTTCGGGGCCAGTATCCACTAACCAGCAAGTTAAAGTCCAGAGCAACCCATGCCCCTGCCTTGAAAACAAGCACAATGCTCAATATGGTGTCACTGGCCTTTGATCCCAACACTTGGGAGGCGATGTGACAACATAAAAAGCGTACACACTGGAAGCAAAAATGTATTTGAAAATGACATAATGAGGAACTGCAGAGATGGCTCAGTGGTTAAGAGCACTGACTGTTATTCCAGAGGACCAGGTTCAATTCCCAGCACCCACATAGCAGCTCACTACTATCTGCAACCTCAAGAACTGACACCTTCACACAGACATACATACAGGCAAAATGTCAATGCACATAAAATTAGGAATAATAGATAAATAATAAAAGCAAATACTCTATTGATTTACATGAAAAGAAAACTGGTGATCAAATAATTGAAGCCGATCAGAGTAGGCTGACATACAAAAAGTTTTAAAATATTTTTCCTTAATATTTGTAGATGTACATAATATGTTTGGATCAAATCTACTCCCCATTGCTATCCCTTCACCCCTATCTGCTACCACTTCCCCCTCCCACCTTCATGCTTTCTCTCCCTCCCTCTCTCCTCTCCCACTAAGCATATTCAGTGTTACCTGTGTGTGCCTGAATGTGGGACCGAAATTTTGTTTATTAATACATTGTAGTGATTGGTGGTGTGTGTGTGTGTGTGTGTGTGTGTGTGTGTGTATGTGTACATGTGTGTGTGTCTGTGTGTGTATATGTACATGTGTGTGTCTGTGTCTGTGTGTATCTATGTGATTGTTTCTGTGAGGGCTTTGCTCTCAAACCTCTTTATTTCCATTCATAATTCTTGTCACACATCTTAAAGTCAGCTAAAAAAAAAAATCAAGAATAATTTCTGTAGTCTTTGAGAACACTGAGGGCTGAGTCCAGAGTAATAGTGTTTAGGATTCTTCTTCAAGCCATCTGTCCCCAGTCTTTATCACCTCATTCCTAAACCCTTTATCCTCTTTACTGTTCTCTTCCTATTTACGATAAGGTCCCCTCATAAGCCTGTGGCTATTGAGGTTTAATAAGGGTCAGGATAAACAAATAGGCAGAATAGATGTTTATTAAGGGAGAAACAACTCACAACACAGACAGATGAACACAGCAGTTAGAACTGGATGCTCCTCTCTCCCTGTCCCGCAAGATAACATGTGGCATCCTTTCATTCCCCAGAATGCAAAGGCAGTAAGCAGGGTCACACTCTTGACTGCTGTGAGGTTTTTGTTTTTGTTTTTTTGTTTTTCTGGTCTCAGGAGAAGACCTGGAGGTTGTAATACATAATAAAACACAGGTTCTCAGAAAAGTGAAGCAAAGACTAGGTTCAGCTCGTGGGATAGAGTGATCATTCCATTGCTCTGTGTGGTAAGTACTTGCAATCCAGTGAGAAATAACTGCCTATCCAGTCTTAGCATCACCACAACACAGAGAGGGAGGAAACAAAAGTGAGTTCTGCTGACGTGATTAAATTCTGCCATCACTCGCTAACATGTGTAAGAGGAAGCAGGAAGTGTTGATGTCACCACCGGATCACTACACCTTTAAACATTAGTTTAAAATGTATTTTAATATATAGTGTTGTTCTTTTACTGCAGCTATTGCCTATGAAACACAAACACCAGACTCAGCGCCCACATGGAGTTTATTGAGAGAGGGGAGAGAAAGGGGGGGACTAGGTGTGGGGTGCTTGCTTTAAAAGGGGGGCTTGCGCATGTGTAACTGAGTCCCCTGCACAGCCAGGTAAAGCCACGTAGCAAGCTGGCCATGAGCGTCCAGCCCATCGTGGGGGGAGGGGCGGAGGCGGGGTCAGCAGACTGCTGGTTCCCAACATATAGTAATATGTTTTAGTTGACAGTCATTGAGGACCATGTGGTATCTTCATATTTGTGCTCACTGTAGAAGGACCAAATCAAACTGGGAACATACATATCATCTCATGTATTTACCACAGTTTTGTGGCAAGAGTGTCCAACATCTGTTCTTTTAGCAATGAAGTCTAGGCACAGCAAGCATGGCTTCCACACTGTGCAGCTCTCTGAAACCTGTCCATCCATGTAATAGAAACTTCCTGCCTTTTCACCTAGAGCTGCCACTCTTGTCTTTGTTTCTATGGATTCTGCCTTTCCATACTATAGCATGAGGTCATGCATCGCTGTCTTTCGGTATCTGACTTATTTCACTTAGCACAGTGTGAGGCAGCTTCACCCAGGCTGTTACAAGTGGCAAAATTCCCTCCTTTGAAAGATTGCATGTAATTTTTATATGAAGGCAGGATTAAAATAATTACATTAATTAAAATAATTAAATCAAAGAATTTTAAAGGCTGTACAGAGTTCAACATAGCAACATATGCCAACAAGCTAACACTCAGGAACCCAAGGCAAGAGAACTGTGAGTTAGAGATCACAATTAGCTGTATCCTGAGATTAGTTCTCAAAACAAGCGGCCAGTCTGACGAGCGGGCTCAGTGTTTGAGAGCACCTGCTGCCCTGGCAGAGGATCTGAGTTTGGTTCCCAGACATGGTGGCATCCATCTATAACTCCAGTTTCAGAGGACCTGACGCCCTCTTCTGGCCTCCAAGGGCATTGCAGCACTTATGTACAGACATACATGTAGGCAAACTTACCCAAACACATAAACGAAAAATAAATAGGTCTTTAAAACAACCTCCAAAACAAAACAAACAAAAAACCCAAATATATCTAACTGCCCCCCAAAATAAGGGGCTGCCCGGGGCTGGAGATGTGGCTCAGTGGTGAAGTACTTGCCTAGCCTCACAGGCTCCAGGTTGAACCCCAAGAACTAAAAACAGAGAAAGGTTATATAGTATTTCATTGTGTGTATAATTCATATTTTTCAAATCCTCTCATATGTTGAAGGACATTTAAGTTGTTTCTAAATCATAGCTTTGGGAACAGTGCTAAAATAATCAATAATTTGAGGCACTGATTTATTTTTTTGGTATATGTGCAATAGGATTGCTGATGATATGGTGATTCTAACTTTAGGTTTTTCAAAGTGGCCATACTAATTTACATCCCACTGACAACCTCCACATTCCCACCAGTGCTGGCTATCTTTCATGCTTTTCATAACAGCCATTAGGCTTGGTCTAGGAACTAAATCTCCACACTTTCACCTCTGTGCTTTTGAAATGAGGATGACCTTGATTCTGCTTTCACACAACTTCCTAGGTCAAACAAATTTCTCTACTTGCCTAGTACCCCATTCTTCACTGCCAGCCATCATCTAATTGTGATAAACTTCTTACCACAACACTGGCAAACACTAGTGTCACTGTGGATGTTACTTTTGTTTGGTGCTGCTAGGCAGAACTTCTTTGGACTTTTGAATAGTGCTTGAGCCCAGGAACTCAAGTGAAGCCTGGGTAACACATTGAAGCCCCCATCTCAAAAAAGAGCAGGGAGGGGAGGGGGTTCCCTTGAACTCTTCATTAATACCATACTTTAAGAGTTTTCTCTTTTTTTCTTTCTATATATATGTATTGGACATGATATAAGATGAAAGCGATGTGTTTCTTTCTTTTTTGTTTTTGTTTTTCTTTTTTTTTTAAGACAGGGTTTCTCTGTGCCATTTTGGAGGCTATCCTAGAACTCACACTGTAGACCAGGCTGGCCTCAAACTCACAGAGATCTGCCTGCTTCTGCATGCTGAGTACTGGGAACAAAGGCGTGCTCCACCACCGCCCAGCTATGGGTTTCTTTAGTTTAATTTAATGATGGTGAATGGAGAATGACTCCAAGCTGCTTTGCCCAGAGGGTAAATGCCCATGCGCAGCCAGCAGTTTGCTTGTTCAGAGACAGGGTACTGGGATGTCTGGTGTCTGTGCCCGCCCACCTGCTGTCTTTTGCAGTGGGTTTCCAGGTGCTGGGTGGCTCCACACTCTGGATTTCATGAATTGAGTGCTTTGATTGTGTGTTCACTCCCAAATGTTCCCTCAACTAGATCAGAAGCTTCAGCCCCTGAGGCAAGAGATGAGCCGGTAGAGTATTTGTCACAGGTGAAGACTGAGGAACGAAAACTCATTACTTCCATGATGAGTTCCAGAGAGAGAGAGAGAGAGAGAGGCAGAGAGAGACAGAGAGAGGCAGAGACAGAGAGAGGCAGAGACAGAGAGAGGCAGAGACAGAGAGAGACAGAAAGTGAGACAGAGAGACAGATAGATAGAGAAACAGAGACAGAGAGACAGAGGTACATACACATACACACACAGAGTGAATGAGAAGACAGCCTAAATCTTTCTATTTGATGAGAGACTATTTGTGTTTCTAAACGACTGGGTTGGATATAGTATTTGGTGGCAAGAGAAACCAATGCGTCTGTAATTTAGTGAATTTTGAATGTCTGTGACTTCCTCCGCTGAGGAAAGCTGCTGAAGTGGACAGTCAGATATGCACATTTTAGTAAATCTTTAAAGGTCTCCATAAATTCTACCGATCAAAGAATTAAACGCAGCAGACCACAGAGCACATGAGTTCTCTGGAGCTGTTGCTGTCATGTCTTCGATGTTGTGTCTCTTCTCGACAAACTGAGCTGGGTTTACCATTCGTTTACTCTCCCTCTGCACAGGTCTCGTTCACTGCACACCTGCTTTACCACTGGGCTGAAATTACTGAATTCCTCATCTGTGACATCATCTCCTATTTTGGGCTCTGGATTTAACCCTTAGACCTGATATGACAGGAACTTGCTTTTCTAGGTTAATACTTATTATCCCCTGCCATCCTTCCCTCCCCCAGACAGAGCTTTATACTCACTGACTTCATTTTGTCCAACTCAGCTCCTCCTGCTTGCCTTGCTTTCCTTTTTACCCCACTAGCAAAACACCAGACATCTACAGCCTTAACAATGTAGTATTTCATACATCAAACATTCCATGTTCCTATAGAGAGGATATGACCTCCACAAGGGGAGAGCTGAGTCATTAAATAAATTTGTTTTCATTTATTTGTTTTGAGAGATGGGGGAAAAAGTTAGCTATTAAACTTAGCCCCCAATAACAGAAAAAAAATCTTTTAAAACTATATACTTAGAAACACATTTCTTTTTTTTTTGGCTGGGGGGTGGGGATTGGAGAGATGGTTTCCTTGGGAAGTATTTGCTGTGTAAACATGAAGGCCTGAATTTTGATCCTTGGCACTCTTGTAAAATCTGGGCGTTGTAGTCAGTACTCTGCTGCCCAGGTAGTCTAGCCATACTTGTGATCTCCCAACTCAGAGAAAGATCTTGTTTTAAAAAATAAAGTAAATAGGCCAGTGAGATGGATCAGCAGGTAAGATGCTTGCTGCTAAGCCAGATGACATGGCCTAGATCCCTGAGAACCACAAAGCAGAAGAAGACCATCTCTGATTTCCCCATGTTGTGGTACATGCATACATACACAGAAAGTAAATGTAAAAGAAATAATGTGAAGAGAAAGATACAACATAGACCTCTGGTGTTCACATATATGTACTCACATGTGAACATGTAGACACACATTCAAATGCACACCCATACATACACACACATAGACACACGTACACACACACATGTTTTGCTTTAGTCTGGCTAATGTAAACTGTGGAGAGGGGCTGAGAGTCTAAGCAGAGCAGGGACAGGACAGGCTGCCTCAGCATGGATCAGGATATACCAGAGAGCCCACTGGAGGAGGCAGGTGTGTATGGGTGTGGTTGTGTGTGGGGGGTGTAGGATTTCTTGTTTGGGAACCATGAAATCAGCAAGTGCCCACAAGAATTAAGTTACACCAAAACTTTTGGGGGAACATGTGATTTTATACACAGATATGATAGAGTTCTACTTCAAGAAAAATTTCAAAATAAATCACTAACTTTAAATAAATATTTAAGTTTTGACAACTTTTAATAAATTATAGGATAACATTATACTGTTAAATAAGCAGTTATCTAATCTTAAGATACTTTTTGTTTTAAATAAGTCTCCTTCAGCTTCTGTGAGTCTTGGGACAAGAGTAGAGGACCATATACTATATATCTATATATTTGAAAATTATACATATAGTTAACAAGGTTTGTTAGATAAAGCATGTTTGTCCTGTTACCGTGACAAATATTTCTTCATAACAACTTGTGAGTTGGATTCAAATGTAGAATTACTGGACCCCCGAATGTGGCAGCACAGGCACAGCATATTATCACTCATGTGTTCATCCCTGGCAATATGGGCCTAGGGATCAGGCTTTAAAATCTCTCCGAGAGGGCTCTGGCCTTAGGGCTGGTTTCTCCAGACTCCTGGCACTCCTGGGGTAGTCTTGAGCTTCCTCATCAATGGGAAAATGGATAGCAAGGAAAGGCTCAGAATGAACCCTTTTCAAGCTTAGGGCTCAGGGCAGAGAGGACCTTCATGGAGGGAGCACTGGTTTGTCACCTGGGACTCACCCTTCATTATCCTAAGTCTACTGCTAATCTGCCCTTATCTTTGCCTTTCTTCTATTTTCCTTCACACCTCAGGAAGGCCACCCGTTGTCCTGCTCAGATACTAGTTTTAATAAATAGGACACCATGATTGTGTCTTCCATCATTTCTCTCTTTGGATCCAATTACTTCTACTAATTATGTGGAATCTTATTAGCAAAGTTTACTCACGGGAGGCCTGTCAGTGAAGAGTGTGGGAAGCAGTAGGTCTGGGAACAGATAGGTGTTTTTCTTCAGTGAGAAAAAGGCTGTCCAAAGGGTTTGCCCAAATTCCACTCTGTGGACAGAGGGGCAGAGACTTTGAGGAGCATTTATACTGGAAAGGAAGAAACATTGCTTACTGCTCACCGCTGTCAAGGAGCAGAAAACCCAAGATGGACCGGGCCTCTGGCAAAACCATCTGAAAGGGGAAGCGAATGCCAATGCTGACTCTCGGTAAGTGTTTGTTTTCTAGACAAATGGCAGGAAATGGACACTGCACAGGACTCCATGGCATTCCCAGGAAAATCCCCTCTCCTCACCTATTTGGAACCAATTCCTATGAAGGCACTCAATGCTTTGAGATTCTAATGAAGTTGCCTTAAACCTGCTACCTTGCAGGACTGTCCCCATCTCTCCAAGGATCCTGGCTTTGAAGGTGAGCTGTGCGCCTGTCTCTGTTCCTAACTTCATGAGTGCTCCTTTGCACCATATTGCGCTAAGATGTGATAGCACTTTACCCGGAAGATGTTTGTGTATGTATGTTAGCTTTGCTAGAGGTTTGGAAGGTGATGGTGACACCTTACACTGCCATTTTGTTTGGTCCATTCTCTTCTTTCAAGGCTCCTCATCTTTCCATGTAGCTCCCATTTTTGGATGTGCTTTGTTCTGATAGTCAGGGATTATGTATTGTGTCTTGCTAGGTAATGAGAAGAGCCAGCACAGGCTTGCCAATGGCCACCATTTTCTTCCAATCCTCTTAGCTAATGGAGGCAATGCAAAGAATCATTTGACTTGTCTACATGGATCATGTCCTCTCCTCATGATCAGTATTGATAGTGCTTTTCTTTGCTTGTTCTACCACACCATAGCCTGTGCTGGTCTCCCAATTTGAATCCTTCTGTCTCAGCCTCCTGAATATTTAGATTGCAGGTCTAAGACTCCACGTCTGGTGGCTTTGGTTTTTATAACAGTATCTTCTTTCCCAGTTACACAGCAGTTCCAAAACAACCTACCAGTCCTCTGAATTCTCTTCATCCTTGAGATGAATGACATCAATCATAATAAGTATAACAGAGATAATGATATTATTGTTAGTATTGGCAGGAGATAAATGTCTCTTTCAAGGACAATGAAGGCTTTTGAACAGAGGAATGATATGGCCAGAGAATAGTTTCCATCTGAGTAGATGAGAAAAGACCATGTCAGAGCAAGAGACCCATTGTGGAATAGGAAGGTCAGAGGTAATGAGCTAGGACAATGGCAATGAGAACTGTGGGAAAGGAATTGATGCAAGGGCTCAATGCAAAGGCATTGCAAATAGATTCAAACATTGCAAACAGGATGCTAATTAATCTAAAACAGGCACACAGGTACCAACTGTGTGCAGTGTTACCTAATTGTAGATGCGCATATGTGTAGTGTTGGGGATCCTGCAGGAGTGGTAGGCCGAAAACAATCAACCTGCTGGGCTGTGCACCACTCAAGATTAACCACTGCACCCTCTTGCTAAGTCTTAGAGGCTGTTTATGGCACACAGCAGGTACCAGTTTATTGGCAGTAAAAAATAGAGCTGCCATTCTTGTATGACCTGTGGCCCAGGGAAGAGGAGGAGGACACTCCTTGGGGTCAGTGAGCCCGCAGATGTAAGGTTGGCACTCGCGACTAGCACTTAGGACCTCTTTCTATAGTTCTCCTGTTCATGATGGTCATTTCTTTCTCATCCTACTGTTCTCAGATCTCATACATGCCCCCCCACCCCCTAGCCCCTCACCCCCTGCCCCCGAGTTCTTCTACCTGTGGAGCCTTCTTTAGCTGTTGGTTTTATTCCATTAGTTTCTTCTGACCTTAGGATTTTATTTCTTCTTAAACTAGGAATTTACCTAAATAATAATATTTTTCTTGTTCAGAATTTTATATTTTTCCTTTTTTTTTTTTTCTAGCTAAGAATCCAACTTTCATTTCTCACTTCTCTCTGAGTTTTGTAATGCTCTGCAGGCTTCTCCACAGACCACCAGCAACTTGGGATAGCCATGATGATGCTTCTGTACATCAATCCGGGAAACAGACATCAGTAACACGTCACTGAGAAAGTCTAGCAGATGCCAACTAGACACAGTTCCTGGGCAGAAAATAAGCATTCATTTATAACTTGGGAAAGGATTCTTAGTGTGCAGTAGTTTAGCATTAGCCATTAATGACATTTAAAAGAAAAAAAAAAAAAGGAACATTAATAGGGGGCTCAAGCAAGTGCCCAGAAATAGTAATCAGAGCTTGCTGTAGTCACCAATCTTCTCTATCCTTGAGTGTGCTTGGACTTGGCTTGCTTCCCAGTGCTGACCTGGTCAGGGAGCAGTCGGTTAGTCTTTCCATTCCTGGGCCTCTCCTCATTGTCGGGGCTATTGTGTTAGTAGACTTAATTGTTTCTTCCAAGCCTGGGGGTGTGTCACCTGCAGTGGAGCTGGAGCTGACCTACCTGGGCGGCATTCCAGTCAGGTAAGGCAGCACTTACTCTCCTCACAGCCTAACGAACTGGCTTCCCTTCTCTACCAATCTGCTGGCCTCTTCTGCCCTTAAGAAGCCATTCTAATATCCTCAGGAGATTTGTCAGGACCAGAAATAAGAACACACCCAACTTGGCCAAGGGCTCTTCAGTTAATGTCCCGTCACAGCTCACCCAGGGATTGTGCTTGCAGTAATTGGCAGCTAATACGTCTTACTTGCAGTAAAGTACCTCCAGTTCATCTTGGGCCCTCGGAGGGCAGAGATGTTCTTCTTAGGGATTCCCCTAATGCCTAATCCTAGGAAGTCTTTACAAGTACATGAAGGTAATTTAGTGCCACTCGCTGGTTCAGTGACAAACTCTTCGTTTGGTATATTATTTATTCCTTTTGTTTTTTAAGTGTCAATTAGGCAATCAACTATGAACAAACACTCATGCGAATGAACAGTTCAAGGCAATTGTCAAATTCCAATTGATCAGTGAAGACACTTATAGTTTGAAGCTTTACATACAGCTGTTTAATGGGAGTGATAGAGTTTACACCTTGAGCTTTACATAGAGAGAAAAGGTAAGGATAGAGGAGGAAGTTGCTAGTTACACAGCATTGTGCTGAGATCACATCAAGCTTTTTCTCCACCTCCTGATTCAGTTACATTGCATTATAGTAGAAAGTCATCAGTGCATAAATGCACCATGGAAACTGCTCTGTGCTACCAACCACAGCCTTTTCCCCTCTGGAGAGCTAGTTGTTAATGCTAGCACACCATGGGTGGCAAAGACAGTAAAGCACAGAGGCAGAGGTGGAAATTAATGAGCTGCTGTATTGTGGAGCTTGAACCAGACTGAGGTCAGGCTGTATAGGAGCTTATAAAGGAGACAAAGAAATTTTGTATTTCTTTATAATATCAGGGAACTAATGCCATTTGCTTAGTTGAGACGCTTTGGTTATAAGTCTTAGAAATTTTAATTCAAATGTCTTAAACAATAAATAAGATGTACTAGTTTATGTAACAATAACTTCCAGTAGGGCCCACACTTACCAAATTTCCAGATTCTTTTAATTGCTTTTCCTCTGCTATCTTCTGGATATCAGTTAGTCTTCCAACCAACACAACAGTTCAAAATCAACATTCAAAGAGCAGGAAAAAGTACTTTTTTCTTTCTTCTTGTCTCTTTGTAAGAACAAAGACATCCCCATGCCTCCAAAAAGCCTCCAGCATATTTCTCTGCATTCTATATTGGTTAGAATTCTACCTGTCTAAACAAAGCTGAAAAAAGGGTAATGTAATTTCATAATCATCACTGTTTCACCTTATCCCTCTCCCCCCACCACCTCACTGGAACCAGCCTCCTCTGAAGTTCAGAGCCACACAGGGAAGGTTTGCTATTGAATATAACCAAGGCTCTATAAACAAAGAGGAAGGAGATGGACATTTGTTTAGAGTCTTAGTCTGCTTTCTGTTGCCATGATAAACACCATGGCCAAAAACAACCTCAAAGGAGCTTATTTTACTGTATAGGCTATAGCCTGTTTCAAGAAAAGTCAGGGCAGGAACTCAAGCAGGAACCTGGAGGCAGGAACAGACACAGACTAGGGAGGATGCTGCCTGCTGGGTTGCTCCTTGTTTCTCCTCAGCTAGCTTCCTTATATAGCCCAGGCCCACCTGCCTAGGAGTGGCCCACCTACAGTGGGCTAGGCCCTCCTCCATCAACAAGCAACAACAACAAGCAGGCAAGCAAACACAGAACATCCACTCCAAAGACACGGATTGCTCTTAGCCCAATCTGATGGAGACAAATTTTCATTTGAGGTTCTCTCTCCCTCAGGTGTATCAAGCTGACAACCAAGAATAGCTGTCTTGCCGTGTGTCTGTACTGCTTTGGGGAAGAGAGATCATTGAAGTACATTACGAGGTATGATCTAGCAATGATAAATAAGCAGACAGAAGGTCTGGGAGTAAAGCTAAACAAAAGTACTTGATGATGATGAAGATGACAACAACAATGACAAGAGGGTCTTCCTTTCTAGTTCAGCCTGGCCTTGAACTTGAAATCCTAGCTCCTGTTACTGTTATAATGACAAGTGACCAAAGCAATGGCTCTTAATGGTCAATTTGCTATCAAATTCAACTAATATTGAATGAACGCCTATCATAGTCCGAATATTGTGGTAGTTATCATACATAAAAATGGTGACTTTACCTCATAGAGATTTAGGATGTAGTGGATAAAGTGAATATCAGATAATGTACAAATAAATATAAAGTTATAACCTATTTAAGTATTACAAAGGAACTGTGCATTTTCTCTCCTTTCTTCTTTCCTTTTTCACCAGTAACAAAATTCACCTATAGCAATCTCAAGTATACAATGTGACATACAGGTTCTGCAGCAATGGCTCAGCACTTAAGAGCACTGGCTGCTCTTCCAGAGGACCCAGGTTCAATTCCCAGCATCTGTGGTATCTCACAACCATTTCTAACTCCAGTTTTAGGGGAAATAATGACCTCTTCTGGCCTCCATGGGGAATAGGCACATGGTACACAGATATATATGTAGGAAATATACCCATATATGTAAAATAATAACAAAATTAAGACAAAAACTCCAATGTGACCTACGTGTGTAAACAGGTACTTTTAGTACAAGCACCATACTCTATCCCTTTAGGAAATCCTCTTGTGTCCCTCTGTACTTACTTTTCTTCTCCATTGGTGGCCTTGGCTGATATCTACTATTGTGTATTTCTGTCGGTTCTTGAATTTGAATTTTGTATAAATGACTTTTTTACCTCAGCAAATTATTTGTGTGTGTGTGTGTGTGTGTGTGTGTGTGTGTGCCCACGTGTGCCACAGGCAGTGCTGGGTATCAAACCCGGGGCCTTATGGATCCTAGACAAGGGTTCTATAATTGAGCAAAGATCAGTAGTCAAAAGTTTCTGAAGGACTGGAGAGATGGATCAGTGGTTCACAGCACTTGCAGGTTCAGTTCCTAGCACTAGGTGGTTCACAACCATCCAGTTCCAGGGAATCCGACACCCTCTTTCTGGCCTCCATGGGTCCTACACACACATAGGGTACATACATGCAGGCAAAATACTCAAATGCATGCAATAAGATAAATCTAAAAAAAGATTTTGAGTTTAACCAGATATTATATGGGAGATGTATGTATGTATGTATGTATGTATGTATGTATGTATGTATGTGTACATTCTGTGGTAGACAATGTAGATGTCCATTTTTTTTTTAAATCATGATCTTTGAAAGGTTTCCATTGGTTGACTATTAAAAGTGAAGTTGTTATGAACATTCACACCTAGCTTTTTGTAGACACATATTTTCTTTTCTAGTAAGTAAATACCTAGGAGGGCAGGAATGGATATAAGTTAGAAAAAGCCCTAGATTAAAAATAACACACACACACACACACACACACACACACACACACACACACACACACACAGTCTCCAGCCCCAAGAATCCTGAGTTAGCCCGATGTTCCTAAAGACTTATAGTATATAGTTTTAAAAACACCATAAAACCACTGGTCTAAATTATAGTTGTGGTGGTAGAGAGGAAGTCATTTCGATTTGGTTTTCTTTTCTACCACAAAAACATATGAATGCAAATAATTTCTCCTTTTTCTTCCTGGTTAGCTGCAAAACAGCTTTCTCTGAATATTTCCCTGACAGCACACCCATAGGCCAGGTGTCGGGTCCCCTTTGAGGAGCTCCAGTGGAAAGCAAGTTAAAGCACAGGGAGCTTCTAGAAACTTACGATCATTAAGAAGAAACAAAAACAGTTGTTAGGGTGGAAAAGAACATTGAACTGAGTAGCAGATAAGGGTGTGGCCTTGTGTACACTGGTGAGGTTATTTTTTGGTGCCTTTCCATCTTTTCCTTACTATTGTACCTCTGGGAGGGGGGGGAGAGGGAGAGGGGGAGGAGAGCTGTCCTCAGCCTGCTGTGACTGTTCACTACGAGATAATTGCTTCTGAGTATGGGAAACAGTGACAGCCAGAATGGCTGCACACCCCAAGAAAAGAGACTCCTAGTTTATAGGCAAAGAAACTGACAGCTTAGAAATGGGAAGGGAGTCACTTAATGGATTGGGGGCTGGCTGAGCTGGGACCAGAACCCAGGTGGCCTGGCTTTCAGCCCAGTTGACCACACTGCTACCCACACAGGCAGAGCTGGCCAAAGACAAGCAGCCCATTGAGCAATTGCACAAACAACAATGACTGATGGATGGTCAGAGTTAGAAACAGGCACAAAGCAACTGCAAACCCATCACTTCCTGACCCCTGAATTTCCAGGCGGGCCTGCGATGTGAGGCTACCTACACGGCTTTGACCAGCAACTTGGCTCAGCTTTTGAATCTTGCCCACTTTTTTGTGGTCACTGCCAAAAGAAAGAGTCTGCCTTGTACTCAAGGTAGAGAGAGACTTTGAGCTGCATCCCTAGTCCTAAAGAGTCTAAGGGAGTGTTAAGCATAGCAGACATAGTTAAGAGATGAATACCAGTTGGTCCTAGAGGCCTTGGTGAAAACAAATTTCAGTTTTGCATAATTTGCCTTCCCACCTAAGACTTAGCTATCAAACTCTAGTATGATCTAAGGAAGAATTCAATTAGGATCAAAAGAAGTGACAAAATCTAATTTGTCACTAAACAGTGGCCACAATCTACAGTCCCTGGGTCTTTTAAGCTCTGGCCAAATGGCTCTGCTTGTTAAGTTGCATGGTAAATTCTGGTATGTTCCATGCAAGGTACCTTGCTCTGCTTGGCTGAGGTACGTACACATGGCCCTAGGTCTAGCCCTAAACCTCCAGTTCTAAACTGAACAGTATCCTTCGAGAGATACAGCTGTCCAGCAGGTTTCCTGTTTCAGGTGTCAGTTTCCTGCTCTGGGTGATTCTGTGCTCCATTCCTCCCTCCCCTTTAGAAACTCAAAGCCCCGGAGAAGGGTGAGGAAAATGAAAAGCTGACTGTATTATGTGTTTTTACATAAGTCCAATGACCATAATTTAGTGTTTGCAATAAAGTGCTTCTTCTGGAAGTAGTCCATATTCTTTTACAAACATGAAAGGTTGAGATGGCTTGTTTACACTCTCTTAGGCTCAGCTCGTTGTAACCTACATGGCACCTATGTCTGTTTTGTCTTATATAAAGTACTTTAATGCACTTTTATTAATACTAAATTGTAAGATCATTTATGCTTGGGATTTATGGTTTTTTTTTTCGCTTACGGAGTGCAGTGCTTTTACATAGTAGGGCTTCAATAAACACTGATGTTGAGTTATGCTGAAATGTTGTAAAAACACAGTAACAATCAAAAGTACTATATAACTTACTGACTGTGCTAAGTCTGTGGCGAAGGTGTCATTAGGGAGTCATTGTTATGCAAGTAAATACTGAACAGAAAAGGGTATGTTCACGTCAAGAGTGAAGGAACAAGGGGAATGCATAACTGGGTGGGGCTGGTTTGTAAGAATTGATGTTCATTTTCCTCTGCTCGGTCCAGAAGGGCTGCGTGGAGTAACTAGAATTTCAACCCTCTTCTCAAATATTTTCATCCTTCTCACCTTTCGAGAACTACTCTGCCAGTTTCTATTTCTTCTTAAAGGTCTGGCGCCAACTGAGGCGACCCCAAAGTCTTAAAGAGTCCACGCTGAGCTCCCAGCTCCGGCTCAAAACTGCTTCAGCCCGGGGGCTGGGGGACGCGAGCCAAGAACGCGCAGGGTCACGCGCCGGGCAAGCGCCAAACTGGCCGCAGCCCCAGAGCGGCCCTGAGGGCGGGGCTGCTGGGGGCGGGGCGGGGCGGGGCGGGGCGGGGCCGGCCGCGCCGGGCGGGAGGAGGCCCGGGGGCGGCTAGGGTGTCACCGCCAACCCGCTCCGGCCGGAAACGGGCGCTTGTTTCCGGCCGGACGGCCGAAAGCCACCGATCCTGAACCAGCGGCTGTAGTCGGAGTGGTGACCCGGTGTGGAGCCGGCGGAAAGCCACTGGGAGGAGGCCAGCTTCGGTCAGTCCCGGCTTGGCTCCAGCTCCAGTTCCTGTGGAGAGCAACAGTCGCGGTCGCAGTGTCCGCCTCCGCCTCCATCGTCGTCGGGGGAGGGGCCGCTCGGACCCCGGGGTCACTGCCGAGGAATGAGGAGAGGCGGCCGGGCCCCGCGCTCCGCCCCGGCCTAGAGCCTTGCCCTGAGAGTCGCGAGGGTAACGGAGCCCCTAGCCCTGACGCCCTCCCCGTCTTCCCCCGCCCCTCCCGCCTCTCCAGCGCCCCAAACTCCGCGCCTCCGAGCTCCACTGCTCCCTCTTTCTGACCAGACTTCACCTGAAGCCATCTCCCTCGAGCACCCGCTCCTCGCCTCGCCGCTCCCTGCTTCGTCCCACCTTCCCCCTTCATGCCAGTCTTTCACCTGCGTCCCGCGCTCCCAGCCCTGCCTGGCGGTTCCTGTCCTCTCCCGAGCTGTGCTGGGCAGTTGGGATGGTCCCCTCTTGTCAGATAGATTTTGGGGGAGGGATGGCGGGTGTCAAGGTGCAGCCGCCGGTGCCCTCGTCCCAGTAGGATAAAGTTCTTTTAAAGTCACTATAAATGACAAATGAAAAGACAAGTTTGTCCTCCTTATCCATAGCCAAATCGAGGTGCGTCCAGTAAAGGAGGAAAGCGGTGGGGAAGGGGGAGAGAAAGGAGAGAGAGAGACAGAGAGAGAGAGAGAGAGAGAGAGACAGAGAGAGAGAGAGAGACAGAGACAGAAAGAGAGACAGAGAGAGAGAGACAGAAAGAGAGACACAGAGAGAGAGACAGACACAGAGAGAGAGAGAGAGAGAGAGAGAGAGAGAGAGAGAGAGAGAGAGAGAGAGAGAGAGAGACTGAGAGACTGCGTGTGAATGTAGGTGTGTAGAAATTCTGGGGTAAGCTTATGGACTTTAGAAAAAAAAGAAAAGTTGCTCTGAGCCGATGGAAACTTTAGAGGCTGATGATGAGTAAGCCGGGGGCTGCGTGATCTCACTCTTCTCATAATTACTAGGTTAACGGTGTGGCTCCTGTCGAGATGGAATGGGATTTGTTTACTGGGCCGGCGTATTTTTAGCCTGTCAGCTCACAAGGACCAGCCCTCAGAGTCTGTCTCTCCTCTCTGGTGATAGAGTGTCTCTGTAACCTAGGTGTCTTTTCTGGGCATAAGGCACATGTAAAAATGGGGAAGTTGAAAGAATCAGACTGGTGAAATTTCATCTAAGAGGCTACTCCCCCCCCCCCCCAGAAAAAGAAAAAAAAAAACCTTCTTAGGGAATTTTCATGACTGCAAAGCCAATAGCTAACTCAACTTTGGCTTTTGCTTTCCTTATCTTTTTGCGAGTACTACAGAAGATGTTTTATTTAGGAAACTAGAAGCGGGTACTTTGTCAGTCTTTGGCCTTTCCTACTATGTATTAAGGTCTTTCAGGAGGTTGGACCCCTTTGTTTCCCAAAACCTGTTTCAGAGGGGCAGAATGAGAAGTAGTAGTGGTGAGAAGATGAGTCCAAAACAATAGCTAATTTCTATCTTAATTTTTTCTCTATTGCATACCTAAAAAGACATTTAGAAAATGTGTTTCTTAGTAAATGAGATTCTGTTCCTGAAGGGATGGAGAAGCCTGCCAGGGAGAATCAGACTTGTAGTTATATGTTGGCCCTAGGTAACTTACAAATGAACACATTCTAGGTAAACAATGAGGAATTAATTATGTTCTTTGCCCTCATTGTTTTCAAGCAGGTCTTGTAAGTTTACTAACCTGCTGTGCTAGTCTACTGATGTCTGGAAGGATGTAAGATAAAAGAAATTGGCTGTTCCTCATGTGCAGGGCTGAATAGCAGTCTGTTCTGACTTCACTAGTGAACTGGTATCTTCAGAGTGCCTCCCTAACACAGGCCACTTTCTGTGTACTAAGTAAGAGACCAAACACGAACACAAGTATTAGCTCATGCTACAAATAATAGAGAAGGTAAATATGCTGAAAGCAAATTCCAAAACCAAAATAGATTTTTTTTTTCAATTTTCTCCCTCATTTTGGATTATCAGCACCTTCTGCCAATCATTATCCATTAACGTGAATAATTTAGAATTGAATAGATATCTGCTTTGGACATTATACATTCAAGCAGGAAGTAAAGATGGAAGATTGTTTTCAAACTACTACTGATTTTTTTATTTATTTTTGGTGGTCTGATTTGTCTTATTCCTTTCATTTAGTAGCAGGGAATTCTGTGGAGGAAAAAAGTAAAACTTCGTCAAAGAAAAAAGGCTGGCATGTTGTATAAGGCAGGATGAGTAGCAGTGGGTTCAGAAGTGTTGTATAAGGTCAGATGACTAGAGATGGATGCTCATTGTTAGATGCACTGTGGAGTTACGTCACTAACTTGGAAATGTTCTTGAAATAATAATTTCTTTATCTCTCTTTTCTTCTCCTTCTACCCATTAGTGGAAAAAAATATCTCAAATGGAGTCTAAAATTGGATTTTAAAATCACACATATCCTCTTTGAGTTTTGATTTTTAATAGTTGGTTTTAATCGGTGTGAGTTGGCTGGTGCCAATAGTAAAGACATATGGGTAATTTCTGACTTCCTTTTGTTGAACTGTATATATTATTCTCCAGGGTGGGGGTTAAAGAGTTTGTATAAACCTAGAAGTGAGTGTAGAACAAGCAGATCACTAGATCTACCACTCTTTCTCAGTTCTTAAAAGGGTTGCTTTTTGGTTTTTAGAAATTTGAGGTACATTATAAGCAGTCATGTGAGCTATGATGGAACAATTTAGTATCACAAATAAATGTTTACATTGTTATGAGAGCATTGTATCGCTTGTTAAAGTTTCTGAGCTCCAAAATGCCTCAAGTATTCTAACAGTGCTGGCTGAGACTATTGGAGGGAAAGAGAGACAGACAGGAGAGGTGTGTGTGTGTGTGTGTGTGTGTGTGTGTGTGTGTGTGTGAAGTGTCCCCCTTACCATCACAAACACTTATCCCACTAAAGGGAAAAATCAACCCTTGGAAATGCGATTTCTGTGATATGTTTCCTGTATGTAATAGCGACTAGAATTGTAGTAGTGCCTGTTAGATTCAGACAATTAAAGTTCTGGCAGGGCAGTTTTATCATGAACTCTCCTGAATTCAATTGGCTTTTTAAGATAATAGAAGAGAGCACTTAAAAAATCCTTGCTGAAAAGCAATTGAACACTCCTGTGATTAAAGCAACCTCCAAGCTCCAATGGCAGCCTTTGGGGAGACGGGAAGATGTACAACCAATGTCTTTTCCCTTGGAGTGGGGGATGAGGGGTAGTGAGGTAACAGGAGACATGGAGCAGGGCAAAGCAGGATGGTGACATATAAATGGAAAGAAGCTTTAATGTTTAAATACTTTAAAATGTGGGAAGCTGTCTAAACAGAACCAAGTTTAATGTGCTATACTGGCGTGTGTATGGGCTGGAGAAAACTTGAAGTAACAAGGAATTAATGAAATTAAATAAAGGGAGCTTTCTGAATTTGTTTTGAAATGGACTTGGGAGGTTATAGATTAGTCATATAGAATTATGGACTATGAAATTAGATGGACTTTGGTTCTTCTCTTTATAACATGACCTTGCCCATGTCACTACCTATAAATATGTACATTGAAGTCATTGAAAACTGTTTTCTGTGTTAGGAATAAAAGGAAAAGATTTTCTGAGTGTCTGGGGATACTTTCTTAGCATGCAGGGATCCCTAGATTCTGTCCCCGGCACTGCACAGATTGGATGTGGTGATGCATATATGTAGTCCCTATACCTGGGAGGTAGAGGCAGGAGGATCAGAGGTGGGGTATAGGAACCTGTCCTTGGCTATGTAATGAATTCAAGCCTGGGATATGTGAAACCGAGTCTCAAAAACCCAACAGAAGCATTTTCCAAATAAAGTATAGAATATACAATGTGCAATGATGGTGTGTATGAATGACTAAGTTATGTGTGAGAATGACTGATGAGAATGTGGGTTGTTCAAATCATGGGGAGTAAGAGGGTGGAAAGGACTCAGAGGCAGACTGTTGGATGTGGATAGAAGGGTCAATAGAGTCATTGTAGGGCCTTGAACAAAGGATGGATTTAATGAGAAATATTGAGCCCTTTGGTCTCAGGGACAAGGAGTCAGGCAGGAGCCGGTACATTGTGACTTTTCTGCTTTTTTTCTGTACCATCGTGGCCCAGAGAGCTATAGCCAGTAGCTGAAAGATTCCGTATAGAAGTTTTTGCATTTGTATACCTTGCTGTCTGAGCTCTGCTTGTCCCTGTCTCATAGTGCACCAGCCTGTGGAGAAATTGCAAGACTATGGCGGGGTTCTGCTCAAAAGCTTGTGGTAAGGATGACATTGTTTCAAGGGCATTTAGTTCTGTTAATGTAGAGTGCTGGCACAAGAATTCAATACTTCATGAACAAATGTATTGTTGTATTGTTTTAAAAATGCATTATTTTGCTTGTCAGTGGTAGCACATGCCTTAAATCTTAGCTCTCAGGAGACAGAGGCAAGCAGATCTCTGTAAGCCTGTTCTACAGAGCTAGTTCTAGAACAGCCAAGGCTACCAAAGAAACCCTGTCTTGAAAAGCAAAAACAAACAAACAAAAACTCAAAAATCATTATTTTTAAAGCCAGACATTATTTTGGGGGTTATACTGAAGTTTACATTTCTAAGCCTATATTACTATCTAGCAAAGAAAAGATTAGGAATGATGAAGTACAATTAATTTTGGCTTAAATATATGGCTTTAGAAATCCACAAAATTAATAGTTCATTTATGGGTAATTAAAACTAGACTATACTAAGTATCTTAATGTAGGCTAATTTCAAAATCTGTGAAGGTTGAATGTGGTTTCTCAGGCTATTTCCCTCATACATAAGAACAATTGGTAGATGATGCCTATATTCTAGCTAGAATGAATCTTCATTCTTAGTATTTGGGGAACCTCACTGCATCGTTAAAGACTAAGGTGGCTTTCTTAAATGTTTTGGACACTGAAAAATCTCCAGATATCCTGAAGGAAAATTCTTTGATGATGTGACTAATTTAAGAAAGGTGGTGGTGGTGAAAGGTCTCCACAGAAACAAAAGCACACAGCTGTTCTTTAGTGGACTTGCCACCCTCATCCCTGCTAGCCACCACCTTCTTGTAGTCATTACAAAACTATGTGTTCGTGATGTCATGAACACAGATTATTGCTTACCATGAGTCAGGTAATTATGTTTCTGAATTGGAAACCAGAGTCAGCAGAGACAGTAATTTTATCATATACAGCTAGATTGGAATTAATTTCAACTGTATTATTTAGTATGTCTTATCTCTTTATCTCTTCTGAAAGACAGTTTGGGATAAGAGGGGTTAATTAAATTTGTTTTTATTCAGTCCTACGCTAAGTGCTTGAAGGACCGGGGGGAAATGACAGCTTTGTGTCCTTGAAGAGTTTTGAGTAAGAGAAATGGAGTGGATATTTATTGAGCCTGTATTTACATGCCAGACACAGTTTTTAAATTGAAAATATAATGATAATTGTATAGCCCAGGGCTTATACCATAGACACTTTAGGAGACAAGTACTCTGGTAATCATGAAAGGTACCATTGAGGAATTATAGTATTTCAGATGCCTTTTTTTTTTTTTAAAGTGCCTTAAGAAAGCCAGGTATAGTGACACACACCTGTAATCCTAAATCCTAGCATATGAGAAGCTGAAGATCAAAGATTGTGGGTTTTAGATCAGCAGTAGCAGCAGAGCAAATGGTGTTCTCACACACACACACACACACACACACACACACACACACACACACACACACACTCTCTCTCTCTCTCTCTCTCTCTCTCTCTCTCTCTCTTCCTAGGTGGAGATGGCCGTACCTTTAATGGGAGGCAGAAGCAGATCTCTGAATTCCAGGACAGTCAATGCTATATAGAGAAACCCTGTCTCAAAAAACAAAACAAAACTATCCTCCCCAACCAAAACAACAACAAAAACCAAGAAATAAAAGTAACCAAACAAAATCCTGGAAACAGAACAGTATTCAAGATGTTCTAGGGGCATTGATTAGATTGAGCTAAGTAGTAGTAGTAGTAGTAAATTGAAGGTTGTTTTAGGAGTGTGTCTATGGGAAGAGGGATTCTTAAAAGGCTAGGCCAATACATTTATGTGTTAAGAGGTAGAAAGTAGGGGAAAGGGAACCTATGAAGATTTTTTTATTGGAATGTAATAAGACAAGTTGTTGTTTTAAAGGGAAGAGGGATTGATACCTAGAGTGTGAAGTAATGAGGCTTAAGAATGTTTTTGAAGGTGAATATAGAAAAGAGTAGAAATGAAATAGTGAAGGGAAAGCTGAAAAACTAGTGAGGATTGGGTGTGGGAGACACAGGAGGGCAATGAGTCAGATAGGACTTGTCAAGCCTGGGCTATATTAAACTCTGACTGAGATAAAGACACTATGAAGATCTCCTTATTTTTGCTTTATAAAAAAGGTTGTATGTGTGTGGGAGCTCCTGCATGTTTGTATGCGTACCATGTGCATGTCTCTATTGGCCAAGTTAGGGTGTCAGATAGATTCCCTAAAACTGTTGTTAAATTACAGGTGGTTGTGGTTGTGATTTGCCTGATATGAGTGCTGCCCTGAACCCTGGTCCTCTGAAAGAGCAGTCAGTGTCCTTAAATGCTCAGTCATCTCTGCAGCCTCACATTTCTTTATTTTTAGGGAAAACATGAGTTCAGTTTGGGATATATTTGATTTCAAGTGGCACATGTCTGAAAGAAAGCTGTTGTGGTTGCCAGAGTTAGGAGCCTAAAGCTGGGTGGAGGTAGTTGATAACAAGTCTGTGAACATCAATGGTCCCTTGGTGGTTGTGTGCTGATTGGGTTAGAGAAGGCAGCGTGGTGAAGACTGGCAGTAAGTCTGAGTATCAACATTCCTTCCCCCAGGCTCCCAGTTGTTCTTTCTCCTTCGCTGTTTATTTGGTTCTGTGTTCTATTCTTATGCCCCATCCAGGGTCTGTTGGATGTCTCCCGTCTTACAAACTCTGTCCTATGTGTTAGAGATGGGAATGGGTCAGGAAAAGTCTCTGCTCACAAGAAATATAAGGCTCTAATTTAGTGGTTCTCACCTTGATGAATCACAACTCCTGTGATTCATGGGATTGATATGGGTCATGTACCAGATATTTACATTACTACTCATAACAGTAGCAAAATTACAAAAGTTATGCAAAAGCAAAAGGTTATGAAGTAGCAACAAAATAATTTTATGGTTGGGGGAATCACCACAACATGAACTATATTAAAAGGGTCACAGCATTACGAAGGTTGAGAACCACTGGTCTAATTGAAAGATAGTAAATATGTAAAGTGTGATAAGAGCTGTAATAAAAGTTTGGGGGTAGAGAGTGGAGGCCCACAGGTCAGTTCTGCCTTGGGTATGCAACAATAGGACTAATGAGAGGCCTCCCAGAGGAGATGCCATTAACCAGGGAATGTTGAACTAAGCATACAGCCAACTGAGAGTAGTGCACTCTAGGCTGAGACTATACCTTGAGTGGAAAAGCTTAAAGGAATGTAACAGTCATGTAGTGCCTAAGAAATTATGGCTGGCAGACAAGATTGGGCAAGGCTAGATCATGTGGAGCTTTATCTCCAGTCAGTGTGTCCATCCATCCATCCATCCATCCATCCATCCATCCATCCATCCATGCGTCCATTATTTATTGAGATGGAGTTCCGTGCTATACCCCTGGCAGGCCTGGAATTTAACCAGCTCAGGCTGGTCTTGGACTTACAGCTGTTCTTTTGCTTAGTCTCATAAATGCTCCTAAGTACAGATGGACTCCCTGCCTGACTTGTGTTTATTTTGTGGTGCTGAGAACTGAACTCAGTGTCTCCTGCATGCTGGGTAAGTGCTCCAGCACTGGAATACTTTATCTGGTAATAAGGATTATAAGCATATGGCGATGAGTTTCAAATCCAAGAAAGGTTTTTTTCAGTGGTGTATAACATGTATTTGGAATGAACAAGGCGAAGGGCCTTTTAGTAATTCCTGTTCAACCAAAGCATATTTGTTGATGGAGTTTATGGAGTCAGAGAATTGGTGGGATTATGATGTTTTCTTGTTAATTTGCAGATTGAATACCTGAGGATTTAATCAGAATCTCAGTACTTTTGATAGCTCAGTCTAGAATTCAGTCTTCAGTGTCTGACCTTTGGCAGATGATTAATAAATGTGAACATCACACTGTTCTCTCTCCTGTCTATTTCAGTGTTTGTTTTATTCTCCCCCCTTGTGTTGTGCTAAAAGACAGAAGTGTTTGTTTATCCCCCATCCCATTGCAAAATGAACAGTGGTATTTCCCAAGGTTTAATTGAGAAAGTCCTGCTTTGAAAGTACCACTGAAGAGGGACTTTTGATCTGGGTCAATTAGGTGCCCAGGAACAGTATGGTAGGATTATCAGCTGTAATGGTTGGATGTAGAAGGAAGTCAAGATTTTACTGAGTATGTAGATTTATTTTTCTTTCCCACTAAATTCCCTTCAGGTTGTTTTCCTTTAAACTTAGTTTTAAGTTGGGTCAGCAAAACTTTTGTTAAGAATAGGCTATGGCTTTTGGTGGTCAACTATTGTAATTCCAGCACTTAGAGGGCTGATGCAGACGATGGTGAGTTTGAGTTTAGCCTATACTACAGTAATGAGACCGACCCTGTCATCGCCCTGTCCCACCTCCAATCCCCAACCAGCATGGTGGCTCATACCTATAATCCCAGCACTTAGTAGGCTAAAGTAGAAGGACTTCAGAGCATTTGAGCCCAGCCTGAGCTACATATTGAGCATTAGAACTGTTTGGATCACAGAATGAGACTTTGTCTCAAAAAGTAATAATGACAAACAAAAAAACCTCAAACCAAAACAAACAGGCAAAGTCAATCAGACACTATACTCAGATTCACACTTTCCTGTGCTTTTAATTGTGAAAGGAGATTGGTTTTAATGAGAGTTTGTGTGTGTGTGTCCTTTTTGGCTGGGGAAGAACGGGATCAGATAGAGAACATTTTCAGTTTCCTGATTCCCTTGGGGAAGTCGAGACTCTGGGGAGTGTGGAAGGATGGGTACCTTCTGATGGCCTTCCTGAGATCTTGACTGACTTGCAGTTTTCTTCTGTTTTCTGAGCTGTGTCAACATCTTCCCCAGGGAAGGGCTTTGGTTTGGAAGTTGTCCACTTGAGCAGAGCTGCCAATTCTTGATTCTTTCTCAAGTGGGCAAGGGTACATTTTGTTTTTGTTTTGAGTGTTGGGGGAGGGGAGGAAGGAGGTACAGAAGAGCTACTCACAGCCAGTCCTTGTCTGGGTTTCTCGGAGATGACTTTGCTCCACGGGCATTTAAGTTATTTGGGAAGGTGGTTCTCGCTCCCCTCAGCTATCTGATTGGGATGGCAGTATACAAACTTCCTTCTTAACCAGTATTGTCAACCCTTGCTTCCCCCTGTTCTAGACACTTCTTGTGTATATTGTGTGAAGTATTTATGACTCTTCAGTCTAAAATAAAATCAGTCATATATTCCCTTAAAACAGTGGTTCTCAACTTGTGGGTCGAAGCTCCTTTGGGGGTTGTTGAAGGACCCTTTCACAGGGGTCGCATATCACATATCCTTTAAATCAGGTGTTTATATCACATTCCTATTGGTATCAAAATTACAGTTATGAAGTAACAACAAAAGAATTTTATTGTTGGGGGTCACCATAATGGAGTGGTGCATTAAAGGGTTGTCTTAAAAGGTTAGGGGAACTATCCTGATTTTGAGTGTT
The DNA here is from genome assembly GCA_030556225.1 of Cricetiscus sungorus. NCBI lineage: Eukaryota > Metazoa > Chordata > Mammalia > Rodentia > Cricetidae > Cricetiscus > Cricetiscus sungorus. Next base: position 2,107,459 of record JANBXA010000141.1, read on the forward strand.
ATTATTGAAGTATGGCTATTATTTCTGGTTTTCCTCTATTATGCTGGGCATCAACCCCAGGGCCACCTTTACATGCTAGGGGAGTGCTGTGCCACTGAGCTATATTCCCCAACCCGTGATTACCCCTGTTTCCCAACTACCTAGACCTTCCTTTTAAATTTTTTGTTCGTTTTTGTGTTTTGAGACAAGAGTTTCCCTTTGTAGGCTGCCCTGGAATTTAGAGATCTCCTGCCTTTGCCTCCTAAGTGCTGGGATTAAATGTGTGTACCACCACTGCCTGGCTCCTTTTCATGAGGACCTGGTTTAAACATTTAGAAAAATTTATAGGAAAAGCCATAACAGATAATTTTGAGCCCACAACTCAAATACAAAGAATATTAATATTTTATCATATTTGGTTTATATGTTTTGCACTCTTTTAAATATTTCGTAAATATAGTCAGTCCTACCCTACATCCATCCCCCTTTTCAAGAAGAGACTGTGAGCCTGATCATTTCATTTTAGATTTCAAACTTTTCCCTACATATTGCATATTCATAAACATGTTTATGTAATATAAATCCTGTGTAAGTATAGTCTTATTATAAACGGGTAATACAGTGTTTACAGCGCTCTCAAAATTACTTTTGCAGCAGTGTCTAGATGTGGATCTGGTTCATGCTGTCACTTAATCTTTAAGTTTACTTCCTCTTTCCACTGCTAAAGAATCCCTATCAACCTTTAAGCTTTAGTGTTTGGTCTTTCACAGTGGGACAAAACTGTCCCTCTGCTGATTTGTACCATTTTGTTGGTACTTGTCATTGTAGTATCTGTATATTCTCATACTTCGGCTTGTTTGTGACATTGGCATACCTCCTAAGCACTGTAGGTGCCTTAAAAACAGATAAGCAGTCTCTTTGGTTTTTGTTTTCCTTGTGGGTCTTACAACACTAAGTATTTAGTAACTATTAGTCATTAGTGATTAAATGGTCAGATTAATAAAAAAAATAAAGGTATCCATTGTGTTAGTGAACTCTTAATTTAAAATTTTGACATGGGGGGGGACTGGAGAGATGGCTCAGGGGTTAAGAGCACTGACTGCTCTTCTAGAGGCCTCGGGTTCAATTTCTAGCACCCACATGGCAGCTCACAACTGTCTATAATTCCTGCTCCTATTCAGGGTTCCATGGGACACAACATCCGTGGCAAAACACCAATGCACATAAAATAAAAGTAAATAAATAAAAAAGAATGTCATTATTTAAAAAAATATTTGAGATGGCCCTATAAAAATAAATTCTGCAATAAAAAGTATATTGAAAAATACATAAAGTACACTTAGGACTCATTTCCTGAAATTTCCATTCCTTGGAAATTGAAGCAGAAATTGATAGGTGATAGCATCACAGTGGGGAAACTCCTGGGAATTGATCCTGGTGGCTTTTGATCCTTGTGTGCTCCTGTGGCCAGACTCACTTCACTAGCTATCAAGTTCTGCTTTTGTCGTCAAGGTCTTGACATCGTCATTAGAGACGAATACACACACACACACACACACACACACACACACACACACACACACACACACACACACACACACCCTCTGTTTAATAAATACTGCTGAGGACCTGGAAGCTTTGGCCTTTAAAGAAGAAAATGTGATACACAGTCTTACATACATATGTGTATGTGTTTTTAGCAATGTCTCCCACCTCCAGCATACACACTTTCTTTACATGTGTACATTTTAGCCATGTCTCCTCCCACCTCTGGCTTCAAAACTTTTTTTTTTTAGATAGTCTCATTATGTACCTCATACTGGCCTGTCCTAGAATTCATAGTACTGCCTCGGCCTGCCCACTCTGGGATTACCAGAACTATTTGTTATTTTTCGAGACAGGGTTTCTCTGTGTAGCTAGCTCTGGCTGACCTGTAGACCAGGCTGGCCTTGAACTCAGAGATTCACCTACCTCTGCCTTTGGGATTAAGGGCATGTACCACCACTGCCTGTCTCTCTGGCTGTCTCTCTCTCTCTCTCTCTCTCTCTCTCTCTCTCTCTCTCTGCCCTTTCCCCCCTCACCCCTTCCCTTCCGTTCCCCTTCCCTAACCCTTCCCTTTTTCCTCCTTCCTCTTTTTTTCTTTCTTCATTTTTTTAATTAATTAAAATTTTAAATTAATTAATTAATTTTTAAAAATTTTAAATTGAGGAAGCCTAGCCAGGTATTGATTGTGCACATCTTTAATCCTAGCACTCAGAGGCAGAGGCAGGTGAATCTCTTGAATTCTAGCCTAGCCAGGTCTACAGGGTGAGTTCCAGGAAAGCATGAACTGTTACATAGAGAAAACAGACAAAATTCAGGAGGTCAGAATGTTTCAAAGCTACAGCTGATTGTTTTAAAAGCTTCAAAAGCATATTAGTTCTGCAGCATGGAATCCCAATAAAAGATTGTTTGGGCCCAAGGGAGGTGCCCTACCTCCAAGTAAGACTTAAATATTAAGATAACTGTATGAAGTTGTCATTATGTGGTTTAAAACAGTCAAATACTGGTAATTTTATATACTTAAAGTTATATGTTTAACAGGAAGTTTAATTTCCTCTTGGAGTTCTAAAGCACAGTATTATTAAGTTTTTTAAGTAGATAATCCGAAATCCAATTGTATCTCTGAAATGTACTTCTGAATTTTATTTCAACTACTTTTCTTTACAGTTATCATTAGGTCAAATTTGATGGAGTGCTTATTTTGGGTCACATATATAGGTTATTGAAGAAGGTTGTAAGGGAATGTGTGGGTTCAGGGTAGCTTCAATTAATGTCTTCAGAATCAAGTTGTTAATAATTAGGGATGTGGAGATAGATAGCTCAATTGGTGACTTAGCTTTGGTCAAGAAGCTGGTGGTGCACGCCTTTAATCCCAGCATTTGGGAGGCAGAGACAGGTAGATCTCTGTGAGTTTGAGGCCAGCCTGGTCTACAGATAGAGTTCCAAGACAGCCAGGACTGTTTTACAAAGAAACCCTATCTTGAAAAATCAAAACAAAACAATGCCACCTCCCCCTACAAAGAAGCCTGAGGTGAAAACTCTTGCCATGACAATGTACATGTCATTGTGTTAGGTTTAATAAGTTTACATGTCCTATAAATGATTAACCCCCCCCCCCCAGGCTATCTCCATGTTGTCTTTCTAGTCTCCATAAGGGAGATCTGGTGTTGGAGAAAATTAACTGTGGTCTTTGACTTCATTTAGGGACTTGGGGAAGGAACAGGAAAGGAGCCCCAGACTATTCTGCTATCTTGTGGTTCCCAGAGTATTCTTAGGTTGGGGAGGAAGATGTTGAAGTTAGGGAAAGAGCAAAGAGGCAGAGGTTAGCAGGTACTGCACAATAGGACTGGGGACAGGAATATAGCATCTATTCCTAACTTTCAACCTGGTCTAGGGTTCTCTGTAAGCCTTGAAATTTAACTATCTTCAGGCTATATACTAACAGTTAATTGGATAAGATCATTTGTAAAGTATAGCTGAAAAAGGTCAATTTTGTGTTCTGCAGTAGGTGGTTTTTTTTTTTTTTTTTTCTTTCTTTTAAGGCTATTTTAAGTGAGTTAATCCTTTTGTGCCTTTTTTGTTTTGTTGTTGTTGGTTTTCAAGACAGGGTTTCTCTGTCAAACAGTCCTGGCTGTCCTGGAACTCACTCTGTAGACTAGGCTAGTCTGAATTCACAGAGATCCACCTGCCTCTGCCACCCAAGTGCAGGGGTTAAAGGTGTGTGTCACCAACATTTTGCCCCTTTGTGCCTTTTAAAATATATTTTTTTGTTTTACTGATTGATTTGATGTGTATTGGTGCATGCTTGCATGCATGTCTGTGGGAGGGTGTCAGGTTCCCTGGACCTGGAGTTACAGACAGTTGTGAGCTGCTATGTCGTCTCTGGGAATTGAACCTGGAAGAGCAGCCAGTGTCCCTAACCACTGAGCTGTCTCTCTACCACCTTTTGTGCCTTTTGAATCATTAGCAGCTAAGACCACAGGAAAAGGAACTTTCTTCTCTGAGACTGTAATGTTAGTAAAGCTTAATGTTATGTGGAGCTGGTCTACATGGGGAAGTGAGGTACAGATACTGGGAAAGTGTGATGTTGACAACTGCACATTTAGGCAGCAAGTTCTTGTCTGTTGTTGAAGCCCTCTGTGAGTGTCTGCTTGTTTCCTTTGAAACTTCTCATTAGTCTTCTCAGAGTCCTGAAAATAAAATTTGAAAATTAGACTTAAGTGTGCCATATTGTAGCTTCTTTTTCATCATCGTTGTAATTTTTTATAATATACTTGTTTATTATGAAAATTAAGATTATGTAAATTTCCTTTGGTGTTTGCTGACTGGTGAAGATGATGCACCAATGATATTCTAAGAAGGAATTGTCCAATAAATAAGAGTAGGAGGATAAGTCCTGTGGGGATTCACATTCTGGGTTAAATAGGACTTGGTTACACACACACACACACACACACACACACACATTACAGAAACAGATGTAGACTGTGTAGCATATATATCATCATACAACATTTTAGAACTAAAGGAACTTTACATGAGCCTATCATTTTCTAGCTGAGGAAAACAAGGACCAGAAAATTTGAATTACTTGTTCAAGATGGTAACTAGCAACAAACATTGTTTGTATATTTGCTTTCTGAAAATTATGCCTCCAAGTTAGAGTTATACTCACCAAAAAATTAATAGTTAGGGCTTGGGAGATAACTCAGTTCTTAAATTACTTGTCAGTCACAGCATGAGGACCTGAATTTGATCCCTGTTACCCATATAGAAAAGCTGACTGTGGTGATGGCAATGCTTGTAATCCCTGAACAGGGGAAGGGGAGACAGACAGACCCTTAGGTCTCAGTGGCCAGCCAGACTAGCATACAAGGTGAGTTCCAGGCCAGTGAGAGATCCTGCCTCAAAAACTAAACAGTAAGTGAACAAATAATAAATAACCGAAAGTGGAATGACACTGAATATAATCCTGTGGCCTCCACATACACAGGCACATATGTATCTCTCCATATTTGTGTCTGCACCTGCATACACAGTGAACTTGGATGCACATGAACAAAGAAGTTAATAATTTTGTGAGTACTAAATATTTGCAAATGAGGTAAATATGCAAGTGAGGAATCAGTTCATGTAGCATTCTATGTAAGTATGGAAGAGATGGGTAAAAATGTCCCCTAATGAATAGTGAAAGATTTGAGTGATTTGAAAAGAAATGTAATTTAGTAATTCTTATTGTGGAAAAGGGATATTTTTAGATGGGTTAGGGCAATAGGAAAGCTTAGTTGGGTTGGTTTGGGATACCTTTTTTGAGGTTTTCATGGTGGGAAGGAACCTTTGGAAAACTGATTATAACCAGAGGCTTTCAGCTAATACTGAATTGAGAGTTGAAGTCACTAGTTTGTTTTTCTCCAGTAAGCAATAGAGCTCGGCCTGGAACTCTCTTGACTGTCCTTCAGTGCTCTCTTTTGCCGTATCATATTGCTTAGGAGAAGGTAGGTTGTGGTTAAAAGTGCAGATCAGATGCCTGGGAAATGGAATGGGAAGTTAACAACCACATTATGATGAGGTCTAACCACAGGCTGTTTCAGTTCTGGATAGGTTTTCTGTGTACTTAAACACTACTGTGAACTCGCAGTTGTCATGCTCAGAGTGCACTACAACAAGCAATTAGTGTTGTCTTCTTTTGAGATGCAGCTCTTTGTATTCAAAAGGAAAGATTCCTTTGGATTTAAAGTATATTCTTCATGACTCTTAGGTTTAAAGATAAAATAATTTTTCCCTTGCAAGTGGAATGGCTGCTTGGGTTAGCAAGCTGGAGGTAACATTGTCAGCAGTTAGGCACTAAGTTGCCCTTAGGCACATAGATGCCCTTACCTAAAAAGGGACATGAGTACTGTGAAACTGGTGAATATTTTTGCTAACAGTAGAGGCTTTCACATGGTTTTAAGATATGTAACCAGATACATTAAGATAGTGCTCTTTTTCACCCCTCTTCTTTCCTTTTTGGTCACGATTTTATCTACATGTCGACAGATGCACAAGGATCCAGAATAACATTTTCTGAATCACCATTTGCTATTTTTCAACTGTAAGGGCCTGGCACTGCTTGTAATTTCATCTGCCAAGACTATGTTTGCTGGGTTCTGTGACTAGGTTTCTGGTAGTAAACAGCTTCTAACACATAGCTTGTAGGACCCATAACTTCTGACCTGGCTGGAGAATAAAAGGAAGACAGTATTACTGTTTGATAGTAGATTCTGTCCTGACTTTAAGCCAGACACTGTTTATTTCATTTAGTACAATAATCCCCTAAGGTAGATACTGTTGCAAACAATTACAGATGAATTATTCAAAATAGTCATTGTTGTTATTGAGGCACTGTGTTGAGTACTAAGGCTTACTTAGGACTACGTACTAAGTATAAGGCACTGAACACTTAAGATACTGAGAATACTATAGTGAATGTCATATGAAGTCCCTGCCAGAGACTAAGCAACTTATCTAGGTTACAAGAAGGAGAGTGGTAGAGCTGGTATTTAGAGCTTTGATGGATTCCAGAGGTAGCATCTACAACCATTATTACATTAGGCTGTCCTATTTGTCTGTCTGTCTATCTATCTATCATCCATATATATGTACATATATATATGTACATATTATATATATGTACATATATAATCTTTAAATACTTAAGTAAGACACATTATAAAAACAGGTGGATTATCCTGGATTCCTTTGATCTGAAGGCTCTTGATGAATACAAGAAAGAAGTGTGTCTGTGCTGACAGTCTCACTTGCCCAAAATTGCCTCTTCTTCTCTCCCTACTGGATGACAATATGGCCTGCTTTAGACAGTGTGTCTTGAAGACTGGGAAGAATTTGCTTCCTTGGCTTCCTGAAAGTACCGTGCCTGTTCTATATGGCCTGCTTTAGACAGTGTGTCTTGAAGACTGGGAAGAATTTGCTTCCTTGGCTTCCTGAAAGTACCGTGCCTGTTCTCATGCTTTTTCTTGTCACTCAGTGATGAGTAATACTTTGTTGACAGTGTCATGTAGTCAGTACAGTTGTTTTTTGTTTTTTGTTTTTGTTTTTGTCTTTTCCTCAGTTCTTCCTGATGAGTTTGTGAACAGGAACACTTTAGTTAGATTTACCTTCTGCAGTTCATCCAATTAGAAAATATTTTCTGTATCCTAATTCTGGGGAAGAGTTTTGAGAGTGAGAAGAACATAAAAAATTGGGTGGTGTCCTGTGCCTAGCCACAGTCAGTTTTATTTGTATTCTAAGTTGATTCTTTAGCTCATGTTATTAAGAGTACTCATTTTGTTCTTCTTCCTCCTCCTTTCTTCTGTTTGGTTTTTCAGGACAGGGATTCTCATGAAACATCCCTGGCTGTCCTGGACTGGCTTGGTAGACCACTCTGGCCTCACAGGGATCAGTCTGCCTCTGCCTCCTGAGTGCTGGGATTAAAGGTGTATTCATTTTAAATTATGGCCATTGTTGTCATATATGCCAACAATTGGGATAAGTGATATTCAAGAATTTCAAAAGAGGCACAAGGATTTCTTTTAGAAATTAGTAGAAAGTATTACAAATGCTTAAGACTCAGAATCTGGATTCCATTTGTGTTCTAGAATTTAGGTAGGATCAAAGTTGTAGGTATTAGGGACTGGAGAGGTGGCTCAGAGGTTAAGAGCACTGTCTGCTCTTCCAGAGGTCCTGAGTTTAATTCCCAGCAACCATATGTTGGCTCACAGCCATCTGTAATGAGATCTGGTGCCCTCTTCTGGTGTGCAGATACATATGGATATGGAGGCAGAATGTTGTGTATATAATAAGTAAAATATTAAAAAGTTAAAAAAAATAAATAAAAGTTGTGGGTATTAGAACTATTTGGTGTTGCGGATGCAGTCAGTTTTATACTGGGTGTTGTGTGCATAACTTCTGCTGCTTTCTAAGACTGAGACCAAATCCAATTGGAAACGTTTGCTCAAGTTGCTTTTGCTATAGCCACCAGCTGTAGCCTTCTGAATAACTGGTGATTTGTAACAGGAAGGGTAGTAGTAGAGTACACAGATGTTTAGCTTGTCCAGCAAGGATCTTAGTCTGCTCCAAAGCCTATTGAAGTTTTCTGTCTCAATCCCATGTAATTATCTTCATCAAGTTGTGCAGTGGACAGACAGACAGTTTAGGCAAGAAGGGGTATGGAAATCTGCCAATATCCCAAGAGTCCCCAGAATGCCTGTAGCTTTTTGATATTTACAAGCACAGGCTGTTATAGGATTTTGTCAGTAACATTGTCAGGTATCATATACACCTCACCAGACCATAGTACTGTAAGAAGTTTACAGTTGTGCCTGGACCTTGCACTTTATGTGGACTGAGCTCCCATCCTTGTTCCTTTAGATACACTTTCTAAATCTGCAAAACACTCAGAGGTTAGCATTATGTCATCTGTATAACAAAATCTTTTCCAGAGGACAAGCAGGGCAAGGCAACATTCTGAACCACCATCCCATAATAAATAGCGGGGTTACAAAGATAAACTGGGTGAAGCACCCTGAAAGTCTGTTGTCATGGATTCTGATCGAGTGTCAGGTGATCCCAAAAGTTCACAACTAAAGATACTAAAGGCACGTATAAGCAAAGTCTAATATAGCATGGAAAGATTCCATCTATTTGCACCAGTTGCTTCCTCCATAGATCATGGTCGGGTACAAAGCATGGATGGGAGGTGCTAACTCAGCTCCCTGTAACCCTTAGTCATTCTTTCTGAGCCATTACATTTCCATATCCTAGAGCACTTCCACAGAGCCTCCCTACATTTCTCCACACCCGATGAACTCAGTGGGCCTGACTTAATCTGCTGACCTACCCATGGCCAGGGAAACATGGTCTTGCTCTTCCCTGCTGTATGTGCAGGCTCCCTGAGTCCCACAGGCCCGGTGTTGACATTGTAGTGTTGCCTCCTTGTTCACTGTTCCTGGCTGCTGAGGGCATTCCTGGCTGTTCAAACCATGTCCACCTCTTTTTTTGTTGGAGGAAAACATGGTGCCCTCAATCTAGAGGGATAATTACTGACCCCTGGGACAGGCTCAATGGTTTTTACCTATGCTACTCTGTAACAGAGGTCTTTTGTGAATTGCTTCTTGGGTTTGAAAGCCTTCCAGAAAGCTCCTTAGCACACAATTTGGCTTTCTATCAATTCTTTTTTTATGAACTGTATAGCTCAACACAAATATTACCACATTTGTCTTTGAGTACTCCAGACAGACCTCTTCCTCTGTTTTTCCTTTTTTTTTTTTAAAAAAAAATATGTAATAATTTTTATTTTATGTGCATTGTTATTTTATTTGTTTATTTGTTTGTTTGTTTTTGTATGTATGTCTGTGTGATGGTGTCTGATCCCCTGGAAGTAGAGTTATAGACAGTTGAGAGCTGTCATGTGGGTGCTGGGAATTGAACCTGGGTCTTCTAGAAGAGTAGCCTGTACTCTTAACTGCTGAGCCATCTTCCAGCCCACTTTGCTTTATTTTTTTGTTTGTTATTTCTGTTTTTCAGGACAGGGTTTCTCTGTGTAGCCTTGGCTGTCCTGGAACTCCCTCTGTAGACCAGGCTGGCCTTGAACTCAGAGAGATCCATCTGCCTCTGCCTCCTGAGTGCTGAGTGTGTGCTAGCACTGTCTGGCTCTGCGCTCTGTTTTACTTTTTTTATTATCTAATTTAGGTTGTTTCCTCACTTTAGAACTCTCTTTACATGCTGGGATGGAATGTTTCAATCTCTAAGGATTAAACATTCGATACCTAGAGACTTGGAATGTATCATGTGAGATTAGTGGGATAGTTGATGTGGGTGTGTCTAACCTGTAAGAAATGTGTGATACTTGATAGGTGCTTAGCTGGTGAGATAGTCTCCCTGCCCTTGCAGTCCTGGCTCACCTTGGACTCTGACTTCTTTCCCTAGCCTTCACTGTGCTGGTGTTACAGACATGTGCCCGTGTGCCCACTCTACGTTATGTTAAATCTTTAAAAAGTACCCAGGTGCCACGTGTTGCCAGTTTGCTTTCTTGGGACATTTCCTCTTTGTTAAGTATGTCTTCTTTAGAAAGTTATGTTCTGGGGCTGGTGAGATGGATCAGTGAGTAAAGTTTTGCATTTGCCACCATTTGTGATGGCATGAGTTTGGTACTTCAAATTCACATAGTAGAAGAGGAGAACTGACTCTCACAGTTGTCCTCTGACCGTCATATGTGCCTTGTGGAACGTGGCCCCCTCTCAATGAATGTAATAATATTTAATAATAATAATAATAATAATACAAAAGTTTCCTAAGCATTTAACTGTAGGTGAAGCTTTTGAGGAAAGGGTGGAGTTACACAGTCTTATAGTTTCAGGTTCTTACTGAGGATCTGCGCCTAATACTTGCAGACTGGGTCAATTTGGCCTATTAAGTGTATAATTTAAGGGGAAATGTGTTATTTTTATTTTTGCTTGAGTTAGTCCTACAGTTTCTTTTTTTTTTTTGTTTTTGTTTTTTTTGTTGTTGTTGTTGATAGAAGTAACAGTAACATTGATCCTTTGATAGAATTGCTTTTGAATTCTTGTTAAGATAGTTTTGAATTTAGCCTTGAATTTCCTCATCCTTCTGGCATCACCTCTAAAATGCTGGGATTATAGGCGGATACCACCACACTAACTGTAGACTTTTTTAGTACATTTTTCTGGAAGCATCCATCTACATAGGAAACAGCTCATCCTGAGTTGGGTGGGGATAAGCTCAACCACATTCTTCTAATATGGATCCTGTATAATAGATAGCAAACATATCTGTCCAGTTCAGAGTCTGGTTGGCTCCCAAAGTAGCCTGAGTAAACAATGCCTTTGATTGAATTATTTGATTAGGTATTTTATCAAAGGACTTCACAGATAACTTTCAATGACTGGCTTTTTTGTTGTTATTTTTAGAGACAGGGATTCTCTGTAGCTTTGGAGGCTGTCCTGGAACTCAAGGAGCCTCTGCCTCCCAAGTGCAGGGATTAAAGGCATGTGCCACCACCTCAGTCTGGCTGAGCTGATACCTGCCTCTTTTTGTTTTGTTTTGTTCCTGGAAACTCCCCATTAGGAATGCAGTGGCTTATATATTCCCTTTCACCTCACAGCCAGGCTGGCATTGAGTTAGGAGGTTACATTTCCATTAGTGGACACTTTCTACCTGGGTACTATTGTGCCTCAGGATGGTGGCCCTTCCTTAGGAGGAACACAGATGCTTTTTAAGAAGGAAATTAGCTTGAATAAACGTGGGGAGACTTCTTGCTTTGATGTTTTGGGACAAACAGGAAATGTATCAAAAGTTGGTGTTTTGTTTCTTGATTTTAGGTTGTTTTGTCCTGTTCAAAACTCAGCAGTGATTTTTAATTAGTACAAGAGAAATATGTTCAATAAAAATAAGTTTATTCTGAAAAAGTATAATCTAGCTTCAAACTATCAATATAAAAGTAAAGGAAAATTGATATCTCTATGATGCATAATTTTTCCCACCCTCTTGCTTTAGGCTTTAGGGTATGATGTTGCAAAATACTTTGAAGTAGAGTTTCTCTCTAGTGTTGATTGTACACAAAAGTAATTTGTTTTGCTATGCCCCTCTGATTGTCTTTATAGGTGATTTCTTTTCCTGAATCTGAATATGGGTTGCTTAAGGGATTGACTTTTTAAAGGTATATCTTTTTCTTTGGTCCACATCTGATAAAACTGGGTGTATTGGTGCATGACTTTAATCCCAGCACTCAGGAGGCAGAGGCTGGTGGATCTCTGTGAGTACAAGGCCAGCCTGGTATACAGAGTGAGTTCGTGGACAGTCAGGGCTGTTACACAGAGAAACTCTGCCTCAAAAGACTTAAAAAAAAAAAAATCTATGATATTCTAAAAGTTCATGAATCTAAAATGTGACACAGAAAAATACTGACTTTCTGAGCCTCCCTACCTCTGTCCACATAGGATGTTAATTAAGTAAATGATTACAGTGTAGTACACTGCCTTAGGTAGACTAGAATCATCAGGTTGTGCTGTATACTCATACTAATCTTATGTACATAAGATTATGCTTATTTTTTAAGATTTATTAATGCATGTATATATATAGATTATGCACATGCCTGGTGCCTTCTGTGGAAGTCAGAAGAGGACATTAGATTCCCTGGAACTGAAGTGACAGATAGTTGTAAGCCAACATGTGAATGTTGAGAATCGAATGGAACTGAGCTACTATGCAAGAGCAGTAAGGACTCTTTAACTGTTGAGCTATCTCTCTAGCTCCCCAAGTTTTACAAATTACTGTTTTATTTTATGTGTATAGTTGCTTTGTCTACGTGTATGACTGTGTAGCTTGTACCTGCCTGGTACCAGCAGAGGCCAGAAAAGGGTGTTGGAATCCCTAGAACTGGAGTTATAGGTATGAATGTGTTTCCTGATAGCTGACACACATACACAGAGGCATTTGTAATGAGATGTGTCTGAATGTGGAGTGGATTCTTGGAGTGTGGAGTTGAAAGGGTTAAGCAGTGAGGGTGGACTTTTGTATGAATGGATTGGTTGACCATGTTCTTCCATCCTCTCAGACAAAGTGTGGTATCGAGCAAGAACCAGGTCTCTGGAGTGGTGCTGGTGACCTGTAAACATTTTGGTTGTGCTACTTAGTTCCTGAGTAATATTGAGGGATCACCTAACCTCCTTGAGCTTATTTGTTATTTTCAGATGTAACATGAGTTTAGTGATACAAATCTCATCTCTTAGAGTTGTTTGGAAATTTAACAAAGATAATGTCTAAAGCTTTAACACAGGATTTGTTTTCACTTTGTTTCCATTTAATGTTACATAGGTCCCTTGAAAATGGAGATTGGCCTTTCTTTCTAAGGTTATATTTTTGTATGTTGGAAGGACATGTATTAACCAAAAAACAAAACAAAACAAAAAAACAGCCTGCCAAAACAGTCATTCATCTCTCCCTCCCACCTTACCAAGAATTGTGTTCCCCTGCCCTCCTCTCTCCCTATCTGGATTCCTTGGAATTGACATCATAAGCATGGAGGAGTTTCTGACCTTTGAAAATTCTTAAGTGTTGTGGTTTTCAGTGAGTTTTGAGAGGAATTGGAGAGGACACAGAGGCAGCTCCAGTGCACTAGTGGGGCCAGGAGAGCGGGTATAGAGTGAGAATGTGGGAGCCTTGGAGGATGGTGTCAGGAGGAGAATGCAGGGTCAGTAGTTTCTCAAGCCTTTTCACAGAGGCCTGCTGTCTTCCACCAGTGTTAGCAGTGTTTAACTGTAGCTTCTTTTCTCTGTCACTAAGTGGGACTCAGTATGTGCAGACAGGCTTTGATACAGGGTTAGTCTGCGTTAAGCCACCTTTAGGAAAGAGAAGCTATTCCAGATAGTCATTTAACAGACCTCAGCAAATGTCTTTGAGGTAAGCCACTGTAAATTTGCCTGTGTGCAGTGCTGGGTGTGTGTGTGTGTGTGTGTGTGTGTGTGTGTGTGTGTGTGTGTGTGTGTCTGTCTGTCTGTCTGTCGGTCTGTAATTGGGTATTATACAAATACGTTTCAATTTATTGGAATGAAAATTGAGTAGCTGGTAGTCAGTGGGACACAGGAAATAAGGCAGGTATTTGCCCTTGAGTTTGGTGGGGATATAAACATGTAAATAAAACAATGTCTGTGCAGTGTGACCTCCTGGTGGTGTGAAAGAAAATGGGCCCCAAAGGGAGTGGCACTATTAGGAGGTGTGGCCTTGTTGGAGAAAGTGTGTCTGAAGCTTCAGTTGGTATGACAGTCAGTCAACTTCCTGTTACCTTCAAGATGTAGCACCCTCGGCTCCACCACATCTGTCTGTGTGCTGCCATGCTCCCCTTCATAACAATAATGGGTTGAACCTCTGACACTGTAAATGAGTCACCCTCAATTAAATGTTTTCTTTATAATTGTTGCTGTGGTCATGGGGTCTCTTTACAGCAATAAAAACCGCAGCTAAGACAGACCAAATGGTGATAGATATGGAGGGGAAAGTGGACTCCAGAGAGCGCTTTGTAAATGAGGAAAGAGCTCACCTGCTTTGCCAGCAGTCCACTCAGGCAGGGGAACAGTCTGCAAAAAAGGAGATGAGAAACAGACTCACTTGATGGGACTAATGGGAAGTAAAGCCAGGTCATGAAGAGCCTTTGTTTGTGATACACAGAAATGGAGGTTAATGCTCATTGGCGAGCTGTTGAGGAATTTTGAGCACCAGGATATGATGTCATTTATATTAAAAATTCTCTGCAGTAAGTGCTTAACAAGGTTGGTCGGTATTTGTGGAAAGAAAGAGGAAGTTATTTTCTGGGTTGCGGTTATCAAAACTTGAGATGGAGTGAAAGCTTGTTAAAGGCATTGGATTAGAAAATCAGAAAACTAGCTGGACAGTGGTGGTCCACACACAGCCAGAGCTGTTACACAGGGAAACCCTGTCTCAAACACCAAACAAACGAAGAAAAAAAAGGAAACTGTCTGAAAGGTTATCCATGAGTATAAGGCAAGAGAGAAAAGTACAGTGTGCCTTCCTGGCTTGTGGCTCTAGTGCTTAGAGTGATGCTCCATTTGCTAGATTAGAAAATACCGTGATGGTTGGAAAGAGTGGAGGACAGAGATGAAAGAAAACAATGTTTTTTATGTGTCTAGGCTGAAGTGTTGGGGGCTTCTCAGGTGAGGCAGAAGGACTTTTTATACCTTTGAAGTCACTGGCATTTGGGTGGGCAGGGACATGAACGAAGTTTCTCAAGGAAGCACTACAGAGTAAAAAATAGAGGGCTTATGGCCAGAACTGTGGGCTGGACCTTAGTGCAGGAACAGGCAGAGTCCACAAGGTGTCCTAGGAGGCTACAAGGGGAACATCGGTAAGGATTGTGATGGTGCCAGTGTCCTCTTGTAGAAGCGTATTTGAATAGAATGATAACTAAGCCTAAGTTAAGACAGTAGCATGGTGGGGGTGGGGGGACCCGCTGGAGAGGTGGCTCAGAGGTTAAGAGCACTGGCTGCTCTTCCAGAGGTCCTGAGTTCGATTCCCAGCAACTACATGATGCTTCACAACCATCTGGAATGAGAGCTGGTGCCCTCTTCTGGTGTGTAGGCACACATGCCAGCAGAAGACTGAATACACCTGATAAGTAAATCTTTAAGAAGAAAAAGAAAGCACCAGAGAATTAGTATATTTAAGAAGTTTTTCAAGAAGATAATAATGTTGTCTTATAAAAAGACGCCATGGCCAAACCAACTCTTATGAAAGAAAGCATTTAATTGGAGGCTTACTTACAGTTTCAGAGGTTTAATCCATTATCATGGTGGGGAGCATAGTGACATGCAGGCAGGTGTTAGAACAGTGGCTGAAGAGCTCCATACTGCTTTATAGGCAGAGAGACAGAATGTCAGCTTTGCATGGACTTTTGAAACAAACCTCAGAGCGATCCCCCACACACACATATTTCAACAAGGCCACCTCCTAATTCTTTTAATAGTACCACTCCCTGTTGATTAAACATTCAAATATGTGAACCTTTGGGGGAGGGGGTTGTCATTCTTATTTAAATCACTATAAATGTACAAGAAGGGCAGGGGAGAAAATCTAAAGAGGTCCTTTTGCCTTGCTTTATAATTTTGTTTTTTTTTCTTTCTGTGCAATGGGAGTAAGATCTTTTACTAAGAATAGGTGAGATAGCTTCTTAGCTAGGAAGCTAGAGCTAATGGTAAGGTGTAGGATGGCCCTGAGACAATTGCTTGGTGTGCCAAAGTCAAGAAAAAGACAACAGTGTTTCGTTGAAAAAGAGACTAGCCAGGCAGTGATGGTGCACACCTGTAATCCTGACACCGGGGAGGGAGGCAGAGTTTGAGGCCAGCCTGATCCACAAAGCGAGTTCCAGGGCAGCTAGGGCTGATTCATAGAGAAATCCTGTCTTGAACCCACCCACCCCCCCAAAAAAAGGGGGGGGAGAGGAAATTAAATATACTTCGTCATTATATTGATCTACAGAATTACTGAATCTTATTTTGCTCAGTTAACTCCATTTAGAGGAGTGGAGTGGACTAGCCATCCAAGTTGGGTAGATAAAACAGAAGGCTAAAGAAACTTGGTTTTGAGCAGGAGAGGTGGCTTAGTGGCTAAGAGCACTTGCTACTCTTACAAAAGACCTGAGTTTGTTCCCAGCATCCACACATGGTGGCTCCACAACCATTTTCCAGGGATCCAGTGTCCTTTTGGCCTCTTTGAGCATCAGACTTGCATGTAGTACTGCATGTACATACATATAGACAATAAATAAATTTTCAAAAGATAAACTAGGTTTTTGCATCAAGTTAAGTTACATAAATGAGAAGTCACTGATTTCACTCTCAGTTGACCAAGAAGAGACAGATAGAATCTATTCAGTTTTCTATCCGACTCTTTAGCAATAATTTCCTAAGTCCACTGTGCTCCTTCAGATTCCTCCCACCTTAATCAGTATGCTTGTAACAACAACAAAAAGTCTTTAAAACCTTTCAGTCTGCTATTTTAATAATTTATTTCTGATCATTTCCACCTGTGCTCACAACCTATCTGTGCTTATCATTACTCTTAGAATAAAATCTGAAACTTCATTAGGGTCTACTAGGACCTCTGTATTTTCTACCACTCTCATTTGGGTTTAGTACCTTAATATATGCTTCATTGTCTTGGAACAGTCTTCCATCCTACTCTGTCTCTCCAGGTGTTCACTCTTCTTATTTATCAGCAATTCCATGGGGGCTTTTCCTCACTCCTTAACAGGAGATAACATTCCCATCTCTAGCATTTATTGTTGTATGACTTTATAACTTTTTCCTTTTCAGTGTGGACATCTTACAAGCATGGACATTGTGTGCAGTTCACTGTGCATGTCTATTATTGAGCATAGTACCAATGTTCAGTTGGCAGTCCATGAACTTTTTACTGTCTCTTGTATAATGTGGCTGAGAGATTCGATGTCTTAGTAAGAAAGTAGGTTAGAATGGAAAAGAAGAGCTGGAAGTTGGCTGCGATGGTTACACATGCACACACACCCCAGCAACCTGGGAAGCAAACAGGTTGGATGATCACCACAAACTGGAGGCCAGCCTGGGTTACAGAGGTAGCTCCGGGCCACTGAGGGCTGTGTAGAGACGTTGTCTTTAAAACAAAAACACAACAACAAAATGAAATAAAGATAAAATTGTAGAGTAAGATGCTGAATTTTAAGACTGCCAGGGGAAATGCTTTCAGGACATTGCATTCGTGTGACATGCTGAGTTTGTAGTTATGGTTAGCACCAATATTTAGAAATGAATGTGGGTTCAAGCAAGTACTGATCCAGGGAAAAGGTTTATAAAATAAATGTCACTGACTGCCTCATGACAATGTCATGATGTTGGGCTGCAAGAGTATTTATGTAATGACTTAATATTTCTCTATTGAAAAGTCCATCATTCTCAATTTTGCTGTTCTATAGTATAGAATAAGAACCATTATGCAAACAGTATTAGGGGAGGAGTATGGTGATAGGCTTGGCTTTTGTTTAGAAGAAAACAATTCATAACAGTTGGAGCTGAAAAGTAATGAGTTCCCTATCAAAGCTTGTAATCACTTCGAAACTGGATGAGCTGCTAGAGATGTAATAGTCCTTGCACTGGATTGAGTAATTGGTGATAAACCCTTTAGTAGTAAACTGGATGATTTTGATGTCTGAATCTGTCTGTACACACAATCAACAAAGATTGAGTGTACCTCCCTTTATTTGGAAAGTTGAAGGTTAGTGTTTTGTTTTCTTGTTTGGGTTTTTCCTTCCTGTGTGCTGAGACAGAGATAGACTGAGTCTTTATCATTGTTTGATATCCCATTTGGAATCTGAGAAGCTTCAGCCAGGTGTTATGGTGATGTAACAAGAGCTGCTGTCCTTACCTGTAGGGCGAAGGGCTATGTACCCGGAGACTCAAATATAAGAATGTGCTGCCAAGAAGTTTGCTTTAGTGCTTCACATTTTTGCTGAAGAGCCAGTCTTTCCAGATGTGAGTTATGTGTTTATTTTAGATGTTTTGAAATGAATGACCTACCTTCTGTTACCCTGTAAGATGCCAGATGCCACAGCACCCATGGTTTTTATTTGCTTCTGTCTTGGAGCCTGAGCCTGGCTGGAAATTGTCTGCGTGCCTGTGGCTTAGTCATATCTTCTCCTTTTTGCTGAGTGCCATTTGTGTCTTTCCTACATCTTCTCAGAAGGTTGTTAAAGTGGCTTACCTGGTATTTGTGTGTGTGTGTATGTATGTATGTATGTATGTATGTATGTATGTATGTATTTATTATAGCTTTGTGTATTTATTTTCTATCTATTTATCATCTGTCTGTCTGTCTGTCTATCTGTCATCTGTCTATTGAGACAGAGTCTCCTAGCTCTGGCTGTCCTGGAACTCACTATGTAGACCAAACTGGCCTCAAACTCACAGAGATCTGTTTTCTTCTGCTTCCTGAATGCTGGTATTAAAGGCCTGAGCCACCATACTCATTAGTCTTATTTCATTTAGGAGCGAAGATTGAAGTTTATTTTGGAGCTAGGCTCTTGATTTTAGATTATGTATGTGTTGTTATTTAAGCAGTTCCCATGTCCTGTGTTCACTAAAGTGATGAACACAATGGGCCTTGGAGAGAATTCTCACTTGCATTATGAGATGAAAAGCCTTTCATTCACCTGGGATTTCTGGACACATTTAATTGAATTTTCTTTTATTTTTGAGATGGTATTTGTTTGTAGCCTTGAATTTTCAATCTTCCAGCCTCTGCCTCTTGGGTGCTGATATTATAGATAAGTACCACTTGCCTACCTTGAAGTTAAATTCTTAAGCACAAGCTGCAAAGGGACTGAATTGCTTTTTAGAAAGCTTGGTCAGAAGTTCTTCCATGTAGTTCTGGAATAGTACAAGGTTAACAACCTCAGAGGAATGTTGGCTTGGTGCTTAGGATATTGAAGTAGATGAAAATTAGACATTTGTTTATAATGAATTTATTTAGCAGGTATTTATTGTTGTCTACTATATTGCAGATATCTTGCTAAATGTTGGGTTGGGATAGAATAAATCATATACCCATTGATTTCTTGTATTATTAGAACACTATAAGAAGTTTTTCTTTCACAACATAACAAAACAAAACAAAAAGCAAAAATCAAAAGAGTTATCAACAACAAAACAATGCAGTTATCAGGGTAGAAACTTAGAATTTTTATAATAGCAAATATTTGCTATTTGCCTTAGTATATTCAAGAAATGAAGAAAATTAGGATCAGGTCATACCACTAAACAAGTTGTGTCCTGGGAGGAGAGGCTTGAAGAAAATGCCTAGGAGTCACCTGTTGTTTTCAAGAATTTTGGTTTTGGCTTTTCCAAAAGGTGGAATCAGCAGGTACAGCGGGGCAGCTGGGTACCTGGGCACTTTATGAATGAGCTCCCCTCTGCAGACCCTGTGAATGTGGTCAGAGGTTGTTGTCCACCCTTCTTTTGCTTTCTTTACTGGGACTGTTAACCACAGAGGAATGTTGGCTTGGTGTCAGGCTGTCAGGGCAGGGTCATAGTTCCTGCTAAAGTGAAGTCTGAAAGAAGCTATTTTTTTCCACAGGTAAATTTACCTGGCACTCATTTATCCTGGGAGGAGAAACACACTTCTGATTCTGCCTGTTTCCTGAGTCCCTGAAGTTAGTTTTGTTATGAGCCTTTGAGATCTCTAGCCAGGTGTTCAGAGCAGCCTATTATTTTATTTTGAATGGTTTCAGCATTCACTTTCCTCTTCCTGTTTTCTCAGAACATTAGTCAATCCTGAAATAGTCTGCTATGTTTAATAAGTACTAAGAGCCAGTGTGCCATGTACTGTGTCAAAGGATTCATTCTGGTGATACATCAGTAAAGAAGACACACAACTTCCTACTTCTGAAAATTGACATATGAAAAGAAAATCAAAGATTAGACAGAGAATGATTGAAATAACTTCAGAGGAAAGCCAGGGCATGATGGCATATGCCTGCAATATCAGCATTCAAGAAACTGAGGCTTGTCATGTTTGAGGTTAGCCTGAGCTACATGATGAGGCATTGTTTCAAAAAAACAAAAAAACAAACAGAAAAACACCTCTTAATAATAAATATGTTCAGGAAGGAAATGAACATGGCACAGAGTTAGGGAGCATTGCAGGTTGGGAAGCTTTATAGGGCCTCAGTCTGCTGCCTCCTTTAGACTGGAGAAGCAAACTTGGCTCTGGGGTGCCTAGTATATGCAAGCCCTGGATTTAATCCCTAGCGCACCCCTCCTTAAGTAAATAATTAGCAGAGGGAAAGCTTTGTTCAGAGTGGTTTGTAGTTATTGTAGGCATTAAGACATTATTGTTAATGAGGATATTAAATGTGATTCTTCATTAAAAAAAAAAATTTAAACTTAATTGCTTCAAAATTAACTAGTTGAAGGAACCAGATTAGTTTACCATTTGGTTAAGAAACTGTTGAAATTGGGCTCTGAGGATGCTCTTCTAGTTACTTGAGCCGTGGGCTCTTACTTTCTTTTCAGGGCAAAGCCTGGATTTTGATCTATGTTCTGCTCACATCCTGCTACCTGAGAGTACTTGATGATCCCATGACCCTGGACATGGATGCTGTCCTGTCGGATTTTGTCCGTTCCACAGGTGCAGAGCCAGGGCTGGCCCGAGATCTTTTGGAAGGTAAGGAGAGAATTTGAAAGAGAAAGCAAAATGTCATATTTACTATTAGGGTGATTTGAAGTATTTAAGGTGATCAAAAATATTTTGTATACCTTAGGACCTCCATTTAAGTTGCTTCTAATAATCTGCTTTGTGTGATCCACTATAGTTTTAAAATCCAAAATCCCCCCTTCACCTTGTATGTATTATATCAGCTCACTAAAATCATAATCATAATGGAAAACACTTGATCTTAACCTAACCTCTACACACTTGTATATACACACCATACTTGATATACCACATAGGTGCTTTAGCCTCTATAAGCACTTGTATGTATACACCACATATGTATACTACACAGGTACCCAACAACACACTCAAAATTAAGAAAAAATAAAAATGAAATCATCAGTGTCATGTCAGTGTCTGTGCAGTGTACCCAGTATATACACGGTACATGAGATGTGTTCTTTCAGCTGCATGTTATAACTTTGAAAATTGAGGTTCAGTGAAGTTACATAGGATTTTAATCTTGACTGGTTTTTAAACTGTAGCTCTTAATGATTATGTTACAAATTACTTCTTGCATGTTATAAACACCCATGGTATTAAAGAAAAGAAGCTGAGAGTACTGTGAGAGTGAAGATGGAAATCTGATTTAGCTCTAGAGTACAGGAAGCCTTCTCAGGAAGGCGTACCCAGGAGAAATAGCTTACAAGATGACCCTAAGAGGAGAGAGATTGGTGTAATGTATAAACCAATAGTGAGTGAGATGGGAAGAGTGGTACAAGAGTGATGGGGAGCTGGTTAGGTGGACAAGAAGCAGAATATGGGGGCTTTTGTTGGCCACAGTAAAGAATTTATACCCTAAGTTCACTGGAAGTGAAGTTTTTAGTAGTATAAGAATAGTTTTTAAGAGTTTCAGTGTTTAATGTGTTACAATAGGATTGTATTGGAAGGTGGCCAGTGGTAAAAATAGGTAAGAATATTGCCATAGTGCCTGTGAGAGATAATGGTGACTTAGACCACAGTGTGGATTTAGATATTAATTAGTAGCTGGAGAGATGGCTCAGTAGTTAATAGCATTTGCTGTTCTTACAGAGAACCCGGGTTCAGTTCCCAGCACTCACACGGTGGTCACAACTGTTTTGGAAAATAATGAGCAGGGTGATTCTAAATTGGGCAGTGGGGTAGGACTTACTAAGAAATTGGTATTTGAGCAGATACATGAAGTTTACAAAGGTTCATCTACGTAGATGTACTAAAGGAAAGAATCTTCTTATGCAATAAGAGTAAGCAGTGGAGAGGCCCTGGTGGGGGGCAGTCTTGGTGTGGTCTAGGAACAGCAAAGAGACTAGAACATAGAGTGGAGAAAGGGTTGAACAGTGTTAGAATTAAACCAGCAAGCTTGAGTGGTTGGAATAGCTTAACTGGAGGGTTAGAACAGCAGCAGTAGTGGACAGATGCACATAGACTGCATGCAAAGCACTGTGCTTTTGATTTATTTAACCTTCAGAACAGCATGTCTGACATGTATGTATGCATACTATGTACATGCCTAGTATCCAAGAAGGCCAGAAGAGGGATGCAGATGGTGATGATCACATCCAGCCTGGAAGAAACAGATATACTAGTGCTATTATCTACGTTTTCATAAGTAAATTACAGCACAGAGAAAAAGCTAGAAAATAGGAGAGGCCATAGCCTTGAATAATAGGCAAAGGAGCCTTCTGTAGTAGTGATGAGCCATTATGTGAAGATTTTGAACATAGAAGTAAAATGATTATAACTGTGCTTTAGAAAAATGAATCTCATGGGATTCCTTGAGTAGATGGAGGTGTAGGATATCAGGTGATGAGTTAAACCAAGGCTGCAGTAGCTACAGTAATACAGGTGCAGTTAGTCTACATGTATTAAGCATTTAACTAGCAAAAACCCCCGTGGAGTCTTTCAAATAGAGAGTGTTTTTAAAGTGGGAGCAGTATAGCTCCTTTGGGTGCTGTGATAGCTAGAAACTCTTCATTGGAGGCATACACTTTGTACATATCCTTAGGTGGCTTATGACATCCTAGAATCTACCTTGACTACTGAGCCCTGGTACAAACTAACTGTGACTTTGAACAAGTTGTAGTACTTCTGTAAGCTTTGTCTCCTTTATCTGTAAAAGGAGTTTCATTTTAGGTGACTAAATCTCTGAAGGGCCCTTTGAGTTTAGCGACAGAGTTTCTACCATTATGTAGCTCCCATAGGAAATAGACAGTAAAGAAAATTGGTATCTCAGATTGATAAGAAAGTTAAAATAGAATTGGTAGTGTGCATCAGTATGTTCTTACTAGGTTTATTTATTTATTTTGGATTTTTTTTTTTTTTTTTTGAGACAGGGTTTCTCTGTGTAGCTTTGGCTGTCCTGTCTAGACCAGGCTGGTCTTGAACTCAGAGAACCACCTGCTTCTGCTTCCTGAGTGCTAGGACTAAAGGCATGTGCCACCACTGCTCAGCATTACTAGGTTTGTGTTTGAAACTGAGTCTGGGGTAGCCCAGGCTGGCTTCAAACTGATCTTCCTGCCTCAGCCTCCTGAGTTCTAGCATTATAAACTTGTGCTGTCACAGCTTGCTTTGTTGCGCTAGGATGGCTAGAGTGGTCTTCCTAGGTCTTTCCGAAGTGCCACAATATCCTGGGTATATAATGTTGTTTTGTTTTTTCTCCTGTTAGGAAAAAACTGGGATGTGAGTGCTGCCCTCAGTGATTTTGAACAGCTACGTCAAGTCCATGCTGGGAACCTGTCCCCACCCTTTAGTGGAGGGAGTAGTTGCTCTAAGACCCCTGAAAAAGGGTGTGCTGATAGAGAGTCCACTCGCCCGTCTCGACCAGTCCTCCAGAGACAGGATGACATCATTCAAGGTATTACTTGAACTGAGGACTAAGCTTCTGTGTGATTAGGAAGAGTCTGTGTGCTTCTTTAGGGAAGTTTTCATTCCTCACTCTCTCCCAGACAAACTGACAGTTTTTGCTTTATACCATGTCTGGCCAGTACCTGACAGCTGCCTAGCATTAGTACCTGTCCCCTTGTGATAGTCGCCCATGTACTTCAAGCTGTGCAAACACATAATATTACACTAACAAATTTTGCTCATAATGTTGTATGGGCTGAGGCTTGAAGGTGCCATATACTTAAAACAAATGTAATGATTTGGGACACAGTTTACATTAGTGTTTTGTTCTCTGGCATATTAAAATCTGATATAAATTTCTCCATAAATTTCTGATAAATATGAGTACTAATAAAAGTTATAGTAAATAATATAGATGTTGTTGATGATACTGTCTTTGTTGTTGTTGTTCTTGTTGTTGTTTTTGTTTTTTGAGACAGGGTTTCTCTGTGTAGCTTTGGAGTCTGTCCTGGAACTCACAGAGATCCACCTGCCTCTGCTTCCTGAGTGCTAGGATTGGAGGCTTGTGCCACCACCTCCTTGCATGTCATTTTCTTTTCTGTAATGGAGATCCTTTCTACATCCTCTAAGACCCTAAGGATTACTGGAGTGATTGACTAAATGCAGCCTAATAAAATCCATTTCTTTTACTTGTTCTTTCCACTAAAGAAACGACCCAGTTCCTTCATGCCCACCTCTCCCCTCCTCATCACCCCTTTCTCCTAACTCCCTCTCCCCTCCTCCATGCTCCCAATTTTCTCGGAACAGGAAGATTGAGATAGGGAAAGAATAGAGGAGATCAAGAAAAGATACCATAACAGAAGGAGCCATTATAGATTTAAGGAGAAATCTGACACCAGGGAAATGTTCAGAGACTTACAAGGATGAATCCAACTAACAATCGAAGCAATAGTGGAGAGGCTACCTTTAATGCCCCTCCCCGATAATGAGATTGATGACTACCTTATATGCCATCCTAGAGCCTTTATCTAGTAGCTGATAGAAATAGAAGCAGACACCCACAGCTAAACACTGAGATGAACTCCTAGAATCCAGTTGCAGAGAGGGAGGAGTGATGAGCAAAGGGGTCAAGACCAGGCTGGAGAAACCCACAGAAACAGCTGACCTGAACAAGGAGGAGCTCATGCACCCCAGTCTGATAGCTGGGAAACCAGCATAGAACTGACCCAGACCCCCTGAATGTGGATGTTAATTAGGAGGACTGAGCAATCTGTGAGGCCTCTAGTAATGGATCAGTATATATCCCTATATATACTCATGGACTTTGGGAGCCCATCCCATATAGAGGGATACTTTCTCAGCCTAGACACATGGGGAGGGCCTAGGCCCTGCTCCAAATGATTTGACAGACTTTGAGGGCTCCCCATGGAGTCCTCCCTGGGGAGAAGAAAGGGGACAGGATGGGGTTTGGTGGAGGTGATAGAGGAGGATGGGAGGGTGAGGGAACTGGGATTGACATGTAAAGCAACCTTGTTTCAAATTTAAATAAAAAAAGGGAAGGGGAAAAAAAGAAAAAAGAAAAGAAGTGACCCAGTAGCTAACTGAAGGTTCATATTCATCTTGAAAAAATGGCTGAAAAATGGGAGTCAAAGATAATGTCATAGGGAAAGGAAAGTCAGGGAAACCCCAGACAAGCTTAGAAAGATGAATACTGTTTTGGTACTACTGAGTCTACAAAAATGCCATTTTGTATATTTCCCCATTTGTGTTTGGCTTAGAAAAAAATACTATGAAGTTCAGTAGCTGGTTAGGTATAGTTTTTCCTTGGCTGGAAACTGTCAGGCGGTAACCACCTCCATCTGTGGAGAGTTCTCAGAGCGGTTTGTGTATATTCTAAGGTGACTCCATTTCTCATTGCAGAAAAACGCCTGTCTAGGGGCATCTCCCACGCCAGTTCCAGCATTGTCTCCCTGGCCCGGTCCCATGTCTCCTCCAATGGTGGGGGTGGGGGGAGCAGTGAGCACCCCCTGGAAATGCCCATCTGTGCCTTCCAGCTTCCAGATCTAACTGTGTACAAAGAAGATTTCCGAAGCTTCATAGAGAGGGACCTCATTGAGCAGTCCATGCTGGTCGCCTTGGAACAGGCAGGTCAGTGGGTGTTTCCTCTTCAGTGATGTCCCCACATAAAGGGTCTAGCCTTCATCAGTAGCCTCTTTTAAAGTGTCTGATCTGGTTGCTGTCAAAGATAGGGGTCAGTCAGATACATGTGCTGACATAAAGAATAAAAATTAACCAGGTGTGGCGGGGAGGAGCAGGAATAAACATTAGACACTTTGGAAAGTTCCTGTTTAATAGAAGGGAAACCAGATACATATTAAAGGGTTTACTAATTGATACCCAAAGACCAATATATGAACGATTATGACTGATTATAACTGGCTGTGGAACACTTTTGCAAACACAGAGGATGATGGCTGTAGATGATGCACTGAAAATCACATCCTTTCATGACTCTTTCCCAAGATTTATTTATTGAGTTCATTTTAAATTAGCATTAAAATTAATTTGGAGGTTGGAAGTGGGGCCACAGAAAGGGACCCTTTTCATTTTGTATCCCTCTATATTAACTATAACTCTTTTTAGAAGTTAGCAAGTTATCTGAGCTAATGAAATTATAAGCTCTTTTTAACCTTGTAGACTTTTTAATTGCTCAAGAAAACAAAATTTTAAGTGTCATTTGTAAAATAGTTTTCTCCTGTAAATAATGGATTGGCAATTGTCTAGTTTACTAAAGTGTCTTATGTATTTTTTTTTTTTGCATATAACTTTAAAATCATACCACACACCTGCTGAGTGCTGTCAAGTATGTAAACAATACAGGACACAAAACTTGTGTAGTTTTTCTTTTGTTGGTGATTCAATTAAGCTGAGTGTTGCTGCTATTGCGTTTGCCACTCTTTCTGCCAGAGTGAAGGATTCAGAGTCAAACAAAGTAGCTATCAGTTTCTGCCTGGGCCTTATTGACTTTTGGCGCCAGATAATTTGTTGTACAAGCAGCCTTGAACATTATCTTGTATTCTAAATATAAGAATATCTTATATTCTAAATGTAGAATATAAGATAATGCTTTCTCTGGTCTCTGTGTACAGATGCCGGAAGTATGTACCTCCCCACCAATTGTGACAAATATATCTTCATACATTGTCTAATAATCCCATGAGACAAAACTCTCCTTCACAGTTAAGATCACTGATCTAACCAGTCATGCTTGACAGATTCTAACTGTAAGTAAAGAAGATGTAAAGAATCAGAGATTAGGCTTAATGCTATATTCCTATAATCTCAGTACCAAGGATATAGAAGGCAGATGTATCAGGAGTTCAAGGCCAGCCTCAGCTACTTAGTGAGTAGCTAAGGTCAATGTCAGCTACATAAGACCATGTTTCAAAATAATAAATAACAACAATAATACAGAGCATGCAATATCTCATTTGCTAGGCTGAGGCAGAAGGATCATGAGTTCAAAGCCAACCTGGTGTGTGTAGCAAAACCCTGTCTCAAGAAAAAATGTAGTTTTATTCTGGGCTGTCTTCTAATCCCCTTCTCCTTCTCTCCCACTGTCATGTCTGTAGGGCGTTTGAATTGGTGGGTCAGTGTGGACTCCGCCTGTCAGAGGCTGCTTCCTTTAGCAACTACTGGAGACGGAAACTGCCTGCTGCATGCAGCCTCTCTTGGTGAGTCTTGAGATAGCCTTCCCTCCCTTTAGAAAGAAAGCAATGAATGGAGTATTACGTGTGAATGTTCATCTCACCACCCTTCTCAGGTGAAGGGATGGTTCACAGCAAGGCTCAGGGAGCTGAAGAGCCTTGCCTTGGCTTACTGTCTTTAGAGATGGGGGAGCACAGGGTTAGTTTAGGCTCGACTCCACGCTGAGCCCTAGAGCATAGTAAGCAAAATTTGTGTGGCTATGTACATGAGTGGTGGCAAAACTATACTTAATTATTCTTATGGTTGGTCTTTGTGATACTTACTTTGAATTATTAAGCCTACTCACAACTATGTATTTGTTCTTAGCTTTGGAAGGGGTCTGCATTTTCTAGCTGTTTTGTGAGCTCTGGTGCTGATGGCTGTGTGCTGTTACAGCAGTCTTACTAGCTGTTGTGTTTGGTTTGTTAGATTTGCTGAGGAGGGCTTCCTCTCAGGAGTTTGGGAAATGTCATCCAGCATTTTTTGAGGTCCTGGGTTTGATCCCTGTCACCACAAAACAAAGGCTGGATTAGTAAGTGGAGCTCCTTTGCTTTGCTCTCTCCCCACAGGGATGTGGGGTTTCCATGATAGAGACTTGGTGCTGAGGAAAGCTCTGTATGCACTGATGGAGAAGGGTGTCGAGAAGGAGGCATTGAGAAGGCGCTGGAGGTGGCAGCAGACACAGCAGAATAAAGAGGTGGGTGACTTTGGGTGGCAGCACCTTGTTCCCAAAGTCTCCTAGTGCTGAAGATTGTATTTTCCTGTGTACTCCTGAAAAGTGAGGACATTGCGGCTGATAACATAGGACAAGCACCTTCTGACCAGCTAACACCAACCTCTACCTGCGACAGAGACCTGTGGTTTCTATCAGGCCTTTTACAGATACTCAGTAGTTCTTAGTAGAGGGGTTTTTGTTTGTTTTTTATGAACTATGCTAATATTCATAGGATTTTTGTAATTTGTTTTTTATTAAAAGGCTAGATCATCCATCCATCCATCCATCCATCCATCCATTCATTCATTCATTCATTCATTTGTTGAGTGGTACATGCATTACTACAGTGTTTGTGGAGGTCAGAGGGTCAGAGGACAATTTGTGGGGGTTGGTTCTCTCCTTTCACTCTGTGGATTCCAAGGATTGAAACTCAGATTGTCAAGCTTGGTGGCAAATGCCTTTATCTGCTGAGCTATCTCACCTGCCCTAGATTAATTTTGAGTCCCTTCTCTCCCCTCCTCTCTCTTCTTCCCTCTCCCTTACTTCCCTTCTCACCCTCCCCCTTCTCCTCCCCCCTTCCCTTTTCTCCTTAGACAGGCTCTTACTCTGTAACCCAGGCTAGCCTGGAATTTACTACATAGTCCAGGCTGGCATTGAATTTACAGTAGTCCTTCTGCCTTAGCTTCTCGATTGCTGGGATATGGGTAAATCACTATTTCCAACTTGTTTTAAATTCTTTAAAAAAAAAGCATTTATTTATTTATTACATGTGCATGTGTACATACCATGCCACACATGTGGAAGTCAGAAGACAACTTGTATGTAACAATTTGCTTCCACTGTGTGGGATCTGGAGATTGAACAGGTAGGTTTTCAGGCTTGGTGGCACCCTAACTACTTACCCACATTTTTAATTCTGTGTAAAGGCTTGAATGTTTTTTAATATTCTACAACTTTGCTTTTCATATACTTAGCTTTGGCTTGATTAAAGAATATAAAATGATACTTGTTAAATTGAATTTAAATATTAGTCTTCAGGGATTTGGCTGATATGTTTACTTTTATATAAGAAAGTAATGATGAGGGACCAGAGAGGTGGCTCAGAGGTTGAGAGCACTGGCTGTTCTTTCAGAGGTTCTGAGTTCAATTCCCAGCACCCACACAGAGGCCCATAACCATCTGCAATGAGGTCTGGTGCCCTCTCCTGACCTGCAGGGAAGTAATGATGGATTTTTATGTTCCACCTCCAGACCATCCAGACCAGGGATTGGGAAAACGACAACTATTTTTATTTATTTATTTATTTATTTTTTTTAGTTTTGGTTAAAAAGTTTCACTGAAAGGTGTGTGCTATAGATGTAGCTGCTTTCCCTGTTTA
The DNA here is from genome assembly GCA_030556225.1 of Cricetiscus sungorus. Lineage (NCBI taxonomy): Eukaryota > Metazoa > Chordata > Mammalia > Rodentia > Cricetidae > Cricetiscus > Cricetiscus sungorus. Next base: position 2,136,957 of record JANBXA010000141.1, read on the forward strand.
AGCACAAAGTACAGAGTGACATATGCTCCACAGAGCCTGGTGTGTTTCCTGTCTGCTTCTCTATAGAAGAAGGTGACTGGTTCCTATAAGAATGGCATTGTACATTTATATAGAGTAACAGGTGCCATATTAGTCTACTTTGTTTTCTTGTATAACCTGTTTTGGTTTTTATTTATGTATACATGTGCTTGAACATGTACATGTGCACAAAAGTGCCTGTGATGACAGAAGAAAATATTGGTCCTTCTGGAACTGGAGTTGCAGGCCATTGTGAGCTGCCCAGTGTTGGTGCTGGGAACTGGACCTGATCCTCGCCAAGAACAGCAAGTGTTTACTGTTGGGCTATCAGTGTGGTTCCTGTCTTTGGGTATTTTGTTTTGTTTGGCCATACTTTGACTAGTTATTTCTGATATTAGATATGGTGATATCTTTTCAGAAGCTTTCTTTTTTCCCATTTATTCCTCCATCCCCAGTTTTCATTGTTCCATTTTAACTGGCAATAATACAGAGCTAAAGTAAAGGGATTTTGTTTTGTTTTTGTTTTCTCCAGGCAGAGTTTCTCTGTATGGCTTTGAAGCAGGTCCTGGCATTCACTCTGTAGACCAGGCTGGCCTTGAACTCATGAGATCCACCTGTCTCTGCCTTTCAAGTGCTGGTGTGAGCCACCATTGCTCAGCTAAAATGAAGTTTTATGTCATTTTGAGGCTCAGTGTTTCCTGTTACAGCTCTTGGCACATAAGAACGAGGACCAAAATTCAGATTCCCAGAATTCACATTAAAGCTACACGGGTTTGGTGGTCACCTGTAACCTCAGCACTCAGGAGACAAGAGATGGGACCCTAGGGCATACAGCAGGGGAAGCTAGATTTGCTGGGCTTGGCAAGCTGCAGGTTCAATAAGATTTTGTTTCCATAATAAAGAGATCAATCAAGGAAACCCTTGGCATCAGCTTAAGACCTCCATATAGGAATGTATTCACATTCACACACACAACGTATTGTTGTTTTTTTTTTTAAGCAAAGAAACTGTTTGTTACAGATTGTTTCAAGTAGGATAGTGTAGAATAGTTTGAGGGTTGGAGAGAATCTCAGCAGTTACGAAATTTGCTGCTCTTACTGAGGATTGGAGTTTGGTTCCCAACACCCACATCAGGTGGCTCACAGCTACTTGTGTCTCCAGCTCCAGAGGGCCTGATGCCCTCTTCTGGCTTCTGTGGGCATCCACATTTATATGACTCATGGAGGCAAATAATGAAAATATATCTTTGAAAAGGAATCATAGAAAGCTGGGCAGTGGTGGCACACACCTTTAATCCCAGCACTTGGAAGGCAGAGGTAAGTGGGTTTCTCTTATTTGTTAGATCATAAACAAAATATCACCACAGAGAGCTCCAGGAAACCCTATCTCAGGGAGAAAAAGAAAAAATCATAGACATTTCCTTGATTAATCAGTTTTTCTCCAAAGATAGAATCCACAGGGGCAAAAACACAAGTTGACAATCTTTTTTTTTTTGTTTGTTTTTCCCCTTTCTCCTCTGAGATGGAGATTTCTCTGCATAGCTCTGGCTGTATTGGTAGATCAAGCTGACTTCAAATTCTTAAGAGATCCACTTGACTCTGCCTCCTGAGTGCTGCCACCATCTGGCTATAAATTGACATTATTATCACTCAGAGCTGGGGTGGACCTTGCAGAAAGCTGCCTTTCCTGAGTTTGACTCAAGCTGGCCTCAGATTTACAATTCAAACTGAATTAGTAATCAGCTCTGCCTTTGTTGCTGAGTGTGAGTCATAGCTGAGCTTTGACCACACCATGGACAAGGAAAGACCTCACCAGAGTGTGGCAGCTAATAAGTGGGAGTGACAGCAAAAATAAAATAAATGTGCTCAATTCTGATGATTAAATATACGATAGTTACTTTAAAGATAGGGTTAGATTTTGAAAGTGTCCAGAAGAACCAGAAATGTCTAAGTTCTTTCCTGTGTTTTTTTCCCTTCCTTCTGGGGCACATGTGTACAGAGAAGTGAAGGAGCTACTTTTACTCCTTTGGTTGGAGATGTGTCATGCGTGATTGTCTTGCTTGAACTTTGATAACTTCATTCCTTACCTTGGGAACAGGAAGGACACAAGAATCATCTGAGATGCTTCGAGTTTTATGATACCAAAACTCAAATTAGTTTTTATTTCCTGGACCTCCTTGATTTGTGTTGAGATTGATGGTAAAACTTGTTGGGAGTGTCTGCCATCTAGTGGCCATATGTATTAAAACAGGAAGCAGAGGGGCTGGAGAGGTAGCTCAGCTGTTAAGGGTACTTGTTCTTGTAGAGGAGATCTGATGGCTCACAGCTGTCCATAATGCCAGTTCCAGGGGGAACCAATGCCCTCTTCCAACCTCATTGGGCACCAGCAAGCATGTGGTGCACATACATACATGCAGCCAAAATACATGTATAAAATAAAACTAATTAAACAAACAAACAAACAAACAAACCCAGGCAGTGGTGGCACAGGCTTTTAATCCCAACACTCGGGAGGCAGAGGCAGGTGGCAGAGTTCAAGGCCAGCCTGGTCTACAGAGTGAGTTCCAGGACAGCCAGGACTACACAGACAAGCCCTGTCTCAAGAAGCCAAAACCCACCAGGAATAGGTGACAGGGAGAGGAGGAAAGAGAGGCAAGTCCTCCAGGATATGTGTATCAAAATGACATGAGCATTCCATATATAACTTTTGCATTGTACTTTTTATTTTTACTTGAAATCTGTGAGAGTATTTTACAAATCATAAATTGTATTGCCTTTTTTATTGAAGTAAAGTACTTTCACAGTAGCTCTAGCCCCCAAGACATTTGTTCTGGTGCTGCTCATGTTCCCCTGTGATTGCACATATTGTCAGGATGTAGCTGGGCAATGAAATGTTAATGCTAAACAAAAAAAAATACTGATAAAGTAAAATTATCTCTCATATCAAATCACCACATGACCTAAAGCCTTAGCCTTCCTCCTTCCTCCCTCTCCCATCTTTCTTCTTCCCCTCCCCCTTCCCCAGTTAGCCCAGTCTGGCCTCCAACTACTTTGTAGCTGAGGATGACCTTAACCTCTTCACCTTCCTGCCTCCATCTGAATGCCAGGGCTACCCATGATTATTAGAGTCTACCACCACACCCAGTTTATCTGATGCTGCAGATCAAAATCAGGGCTTCCTACATGCTAGGCAAGCGCTCTACCACTTACTGCATCCCCATCCCCTAAAGCCAGTATATCTTAAAGTTGTGTGGCTGGATGTGGAGGCACATCTGTCAGGAGAATTAGTGTGAGTTTAAGGCCAGACTGAGTTACCCAATGAGGCCCTGTCTCAAAAAGCAAGAAGACAGAGCAAATTGTTTGTATTGTTATACACAACCCTTTAATAAAAACTGTAACTTTACTTAGCATGGATTTATTAATTATTGACCACATAATAGGCACTGGGCCATGTTGCATAAAACATGATTCTTTCTTGTAGAACAATATAATAAAAATGGACCTCTAAAGATATAGAACAGAACAGACCAGGTGTGGTATCTTGTTTTCTTTTGATTTTCAGTCTTACTCTGGTTGCTACCAGATCTGCCTGTCTCTGCCTCCTGCATGCTGAGGTGTAAGTCACTACCCCGTCTCAGCTATGATGTCTATAATAGAGTTCTGTAGAGTAGTGGAGAGATTCAAAGGAATGAGTGACTGATCTGTTGGGAGGCTTAAGAGAACTCCTCAGAGGAGAGCTTTGCTATGAAAGTTGAGGGTTTGTTTACCAGATGCGTAGGGAGTGGTCATTGCAGGCAGTGGGAATAATTTATGGAAAAAGTCAGAGTATGAGGCAGTTTCTGTCCGGAACGGCTCTGATAGAGAGGAAACCCATGCAGAGAAAGGGGCAGGGCAGGAGGTGGGCTTTACATACCATGCATGATCAGTCAAGAGTCTTAGAATGACTGTTATCAGGAAACAAACCATTAGATTTTGATTGATGGGGGGGGGTGGGGAATACTGTAGCCTAATAGGAATAGGTCTGAAGAATTCAGAAAACCAGAGAGATGCATGCAGTTCATGCTTAGTAATTGTTGAGAGAGATAGCCAGGTGTGGGACAAGTGAAAAAAGAGAAATCTCAGGTAACTCCTTGATTGTTAGTCTGGGTGTTTGAGTGATAGTGGGTGCTATTTGATAAGAATATAGAAAGAAGACTTTAGATTAAAGTCACTTTAGATAGGTTGCAGTTTTTGGCAGACAGTTGGATATATGAACATAGAAATGAAAAGGAATTGTGGGCTTGAGAGGGTTGATCCTAGGGTCCTGAGCACATAGGTAGAGTAGATATGATTACAGCCTGTGAAGAGATCACCCAGAGGAAAGCAAAGTGCAAACAGTTGCCCAAACCCCAATTTTGTGGTGAGTAGAGTTCAGAGAATAAGAGAAGGCTAAAGTAGAATGTTTAAAGAGGAAAATAGACACACAGGCTATCAAACAGGAGGACCGGAGCCCCTTGACTGTCTGTCTAGCTAGCCAGGAGAAGTGCCCTGTGTGGATGGGTGGTGTAGGGAGCAGAAGTAGGAGTCAGGTGGCAACCAGTGGAAAAGGAGTAGATTAAGAAATGTGAGATTACTAGACATGGGAACATGTACCTGTAATCACAGCATTGGGAGACAGATGAGGAGGACCAGAATTACAAGGCCAGCCTCAGTACATAGCTAATTCAATGTCAATACATAAACTTCTGCTTCAGAAAGAAACAAGATGGGGCATGGTGTCACCTGCCTTTAGTCCCAGCACTGCAGAGGACAAGGCAGGCTAGCTTGATTCTAGGACAGCCAGGGCTACATAATGAGACCCTGTCTCAAAACTAACCAACCAGCCAGCCTATTTTATGGGTTTTGACCCTGAAAAGGAGAAGTTTGATGAAGAGCAAGTGTAAACTAAGTGCTAAGGGAATAGAGCATGTATGTAACACTGGGAGAGTTGGGATGGGATTGCCTTTAGAACCTAACCTCTGGCTACCCAGTGAGCCTTTCTTCGTTACTGCACAATATCTTTCATAGTCAGGACTGGTGTATACCGAAGATGAATGGCAGAAGGAATGGAATGAATTGATCAAGCTTGCCTCAAGTGAACCCAGAATGCATCTAGGTACCAACGGAGCCAGTGGTGGTGGGTAAGTGTGTCTAAGTGGGGGAGCAGGGATCATCTTTGAGGTGTCCTTAATGAGTGAGCTCTCAGATCTCCAGCCCCAAATCTAGGCCTCTATGCTCAAAGGATGTTGGGAGGAGAGAGAAACTATGGCAAGGGCACAGCGTTGTGTAGCAGGACAGTGTATCTCTGGAAAGAAGGCAGTGCATGGGGGCAGGCAGCTTTCATTTGTTTGTCATGGTAAGGTTTCTCTTGAACCACATGAAGGGTCCAGCTTTTGTCCTGGGTAAGCTTTGGAAAACATTAGGTGAAGTGGATCAGCATCTCAAGTAAATAAATGACAAGGGAAATGAAAAGGAAGAGGAGACTTACAGAACAAGGACATTTAAACATATCAGTTACAATGTGTGGGCATTGATAAGAAGATTGGGAACAGTATCTGTGTGTTTTCATTTTTAAGTGTGGGTTTTTTAAGGTATTGTGGCTTTTAAAAAATTTAGTTGGTTAGTGTGTGTGTGTGCGCGCACCTGTCTATAACGTGTGCAGTGTCAGCAAAGGCTAGAAGAGGAAGTCAGATTCCCTGGAACTGATTACAGATGGTTGCAAACTGTCATGTGGATGGTGAGAATTAAACCCTCTGGAAGAATAGTCACTGCTCTTGATTGCTGAGCTATGTCTTCTGGCTCCAAAAGGATTCCTTTTTGTACATAGAAATGGAAATGTGTATAGATGAAATAATGGGTTTACTTCAGAATAATGCAGCAGAGTGGAGTCGGGGTGGGAAGGGATAGCAATCTAAGCAATTAGATTGAGGTGTAGGTGAATGAAATTGTCCATGTAGTTATAACTGTTGAAGATGGGTGATGGATTCCTGAGGGTTTAGTGTGATTTTCTTTCTTTTTCTGCTGTTGGGGACTGAATTCAGGGTCTTGGTATCCTGTACCATGAGGTACGTTCCTAACTCCCCGTTGTACTCTGGTTGATTACTTAACATGCAGCGTTTTGAGCTTTTCTATCATAAGATGTTCCAGTTGAGTTGGAGTGAGGAAGTAAAGCTCAGACATCTGAGTTTCTAACAAGCCCCCAGTGTTGTGTGGTGGTGTTTGGAGATGGGAGAGCACCATTGGAGTTTAAGTGTGAGATTCATGATTAAAATTGTGCATATAAATACACAAATACCCAGGCAGATGGTAAAGGGGAAGTTAAAGTAGAGGAGGTTTTAGAAACAACTGAGTGAGGAATGTGGGAATAAACAGAGTGGTAGGTAGATATGCAAGAGATATAAGAGCACATAGGAGATGGAGTTGATTCAGCCAGTGAGTAGTTGAAGCTAAGTAAGAAAAAGAATAAATTTTACAAACTTTAGTTAAGGTACTGAGTAGATAGTGAGGCTGTTCTTTAAGTAAGAGAATAAGAACAGGAATTTGGAGGTTTTCTATCCTGTGACATTCATGTTGTGTGGGTTGCAGTGGGTCAGGATGAAGCTGTGAGTTTGTGTATTTGACTCCTGAATAAAGAGATGTGGGAGGTGAATATTGAGAGACAGGGATCACCTCCAGATTGCTTGATCTTTATTTATTTGTATGTGGAGGTAGGAAAGTGGTGAGTGAGTGCTCATGTGCATCGCGGTGTAGAGGTCAGAAAACAATTCCAGGGAGCCAGCACTTCACTTCTATCTACCATGGCAGCAACCACCTTGACCCGTGTCACCAGTCCTTTACTTCCAGATCTGTGACACCATTTCAACCCCACAGCACAAAATAATCTGCAGAACATTCTTTCCCCTCACTTTGTTTTGTTTCCTCCTTCTCCTGCTGTGCCTCCTCCATTCTCTTCCCTTGTAACTGTAGAGTGGAGAGTTCAGAGGAGCCCGTGTATGAGAGCCTGGAGGAGTTCCATGTCTTTGTCCTTGCTCATGTGCTCAAGAGGCCCATTGTGGTTGTAGCAGACACGATGCTGAGGGACTCCGGAGGGGAAGGTGAGTCAGCAGCTTCAGTCCTGTCATTGTACCTCAGGACTTCCCGAATATAGAGATTTGGGCTGAACACAGCAGGAAGCTGTGGAAAATTCTCAAGGGAGTCAAATGAAAGCTGTTGGAATTATTGAGATGGGTTGCTCAACTCAGAAATGGGATTGTGGGGCTGGAGAGATGGCTCCAGTTAAAAGTGGGAACTGCTCTTGCAGGGGACGCTGGTTTAGTTCTAGCACCCACATTGGGTAGTCACAACTGTCTGTAACTCCATCTCCAGGGGACCAGGCACTCACACACTCGTGTGCATGCCCCACACAAACACACACGAACACCCATGCTTTAAAATAATAAAAAACAAATCTTAAAAAAAGAGCAGAGCCGGGCGTTGGTGGTGCACGCCTTTAATCCCAGCATTCGGGTAGCAGAGGCAGGTGGATCTCTATGAGTTCGAGGCCAGCCTGGTCTACAAAGCTAGTTCCAGGACAGGTTCCAAAACAATACAGAGAAACCCTGTCTCGAAAAACCAACCAAACAACGAAACAACAACTAAAAAAAAAAAAAAGGGGGGGGGAGGTGGGGTAGAGAGACTGAACTGTACAAGAGCCTAGCCTTAGTAATAACAATCTTTATGGTTTCCTACAGCATTTGCCCCTATTCCATTTGGAGGGATCTATCTCCCGTTGGAGGTCCCAGCTAGCCAGTGTCACCGATCCCCTCTGGTGCTCGCCTATGATCAGGCTCACTTTTCTGCACTTGTGTCGATGGAGCAGAGGGACAGTGCCAAGGAACAAGGTGAGGGTCCAGTGTCTGTGTCTGGTTTCTGTTTTTTATTATTTTCACTCAAAAGTGGAAATGATAGTTAAGGAGGAAAATGAAAGTCCAGACTCTGCCAGTTTTGGGATTTTTTTTTTTTTTTTTAAACCAAGCTATTCAATATTACCAAGAGTTTTTAGCTTTAAAAAGAGGGGGTGATTTGGTGAAAAAGATGTCTGTCCCTGTTCTGGAGTAAAGGTCTGTACTAAGGTATTGGCTTTCTAAGGGCTGCATTGCTGCACCTGTCTGTGGAAAATAGGTTGGTTCACTGGCAGGAGTCCAGGAGATTAATAGACTAAAGTGTGTGCTTTAGTGGGTGATAGGGAAGTTCACTGGTTTTTAATGGAATTCACTTCTAAGAGTTGAGGGTGGATTGACTACAGTCAGTCTGAGTTTAGTGAAGTCAATGCATGTTCATGTGCCTTCTGCCCTTCTAAGAAAGACTTCCTGATACATGTTTTTCCTCCCCAGCTGTGATCCCGCTCACAGATTCAGAGCATAAGCTGCTGCCCCTGCACTTTGCTGTGGACCCAGGAAAGGGCTGGGAGTGGGGCAAAGATGACAATGACAATGTCCGATTGGCCAGGTGAGGCAAATTTAGCCTTTCCATATGCATTGTAGCTGAGATCTCTTCCACATGCGGTAGCCTTGGACCCACCATTCTTTCTTAGCTCAGCGGTAGGACAGTCAAATCCTTAGTCTAGGCTTATTGGGAATGTGGAGAGATGGAAGGCAGGTTGGGCCTCGGGACACTGGGGTCTTGCAGCTGCTTTGTCTTTCTTTTCTCAGAGCAGGGGGAGTGTTCCTGCCCAGAATCTCCAAAAGTAGTGGTCAGAAAAGCAAGACAGCCAAATTTGATTCTAAGCCAAAGTCAGAGGAGTTTTACACAAATGGCCAAAATAGTCCCCTCTTAAATTTCATCTTTCTGGCATTTAGATAGCAAGGAAAATATGTTCTTTCTTACCTCCTTCTCAGAGCAACCTCCTTATGGTCTGGTAGCATCTCCTGGCATGTCCCTCTGTGCCTGCAGAGATGTGGGTATAAACCTTACCTCTTATCCAGTGCTTCCCTTTTTGGGCCTTTGCTACTTTGGAAGAAAGGTTTGATTTTAAAGTTGAGTACCTTAAAAAAACAAAGACCTCAGAGTTGAGCATGGTGGCCTACACCTCACCTAGCACTCAGGAGGTTGAGACAGGGAGATCACTGCAAGTTCAGGGCCAGCTCAGACTACATAGTGAGCCCCTTTCTTTAAAACAAAAAGAAAACCAAAAGCTGTAGCCCTGACCTGATTGTCAGAGTCTGCTAAGTAATGTCACAGCAATGACAATGGCTGCTGAGTCCTTTCCGAAGGACTACTTACCTTTGCAATAATAGCTGTTTCATGCCTTCCCTCCTTTTCACAGTATAATTCTGTCCCTGGAGGTCAAATTGCATCTGCTGCACAGCTATATGAATGTGAAGTGGATCCCGCTGTCATCTGACGCACAGGTGAAGGCCGTTCCCACCTCTTGCCCTTTGCGTGTCCTCGCTGTGGAGGCCCACCTGTCCCCAGTCATACTCTGCTTTCTTCCTTCCTTTACCCCAGAGTGAACCCAGGACCGCCACGTTAGGCGCGTGCTTCACCACTGAGTGACATGAGTAGCCCCAGACACTGCTTTCTAATACTAAGCTATATTCCTTCTTACAAAACTTTCTTCTTTTGTCCTTGAGATTGTCATTTCTGTGTCTCTGCCCCTCATTCTTTGGATAGATCTGTTTTGGGCACTAGAAAGAGAATGCCAAGGAGTTCCTGGTCATGAGTTCAGGAATAAAGGCAAAGCTGTGAACTCTGGAGTACGGGGTGTATAGAAGCAGTGCTCAGGCTTGGATGCTTGCGGTTAGTTAAGGCTTCCTTGAAATTAATTCTGAGCAGAATTTGACATAGGTAGACTTGTAATAAGAAATATACTGGTATCTGCAAAACTGTTTTTCCAGCCAGGTAAAGTAGCAAACACCTTTAGTTCCAATATTTAGGGAAACAGAGGCAAGGGAATTGTGAGTTCTATACCCTAGAGTGTGGAACAAGACCCTGTCTTAAATGACAAAAAAGGAGGGGGGGAGGGAGGAAGAGAGGAAGAAAAGGAAGAAAAAGGGCCTCTGCCCACCCTGAGGCCATGCATAAAGTGCTTCGTTGCTGCAAAACTCTCAGGCTTTCTGGCTCTCCCAATTATATGGGACTTCAGTGAGTTGGATAAGTATCCTTTCTTGGCCCGTGATACACCTGGCTGAAGCGTTGGTCATATCAGTAGCCCTTCTCTGGAGCTGGACAGTCATGCCACAGGTGAAGGTCATGGTGCACTTGCCACCTGTCATAGTCTGTTTTCCTGTGGTAAAGACCATGACCAAAAGAATAACGTGGGGAGGAAAGGGCTTATTTGATGATGGAGGACATGTTTTCATTGAGGAAAGCCAGGGTGGGAACCCAGAGACAGGAACTGAAGTGGAGGCCATAGAGTAACGCCGCTCACTAGCCTGTTCTCCTCACACTCTTACACAACCCAGAAGTAGCATCACCTACTGTGGGCTGGGCCCTCCCCATCAGTCACTAATCAAGACAAAGTTTCCCAGACTTGCCTACTTGCTGAATGATGGGGGCAGCTCTTCCCAGATGACCCTAATGTATTTCAGTTGCTCCAGTAGGGGAAGCCCTGTAAGCTGTTAGGTAGGTTCCACGACTGTGGGAGTTTCCCCACACAGCCCAGTGAGGTAACAGTTCGTGCTGTTCTCTCTTACAGGCTCCTCTGGCCCAGCCTGAGTCCCCCACAGCCTCAGCTGGAGACGAGCCCAGGTCCACTCCTGAGTCTGGGGAATCAGACAAGGAGTCGGTTGGCAGCAGTTCTACCGGCAATGAGGGCAGCAGGCGGAAAGAGAAGGCAAAGCGAGATCGGGAGAAGGACAAGAAGAGAGCAGATTCTGTGGCTAACAAGCTGGGCAGCTTTGGCAAAACCCTGGGCAGCAAGCTTAAGAAGAACATGGGGGGCCTGATGCATGGCAAGAGCCCCAAGCCTGGAGGGCTGGGGAGTGGGTCTGGGGTCAGCAGTGGTACCGAAACCCTAGAGAAGAAGAAGAAGAACAATTCACTGAAGAGCTGGAGAGGTGGCAAGGAGGAGGCCGCGGGGGATGGGCCCGCGTCAGAGAAGCCCTCGTCTGAGTCTGTTGGCAACGGAGGAAGCAAGTATAGCCAGGAGGTGATGCAAAGCCTGAGCATCATGAGGATCGCAATGCAAGGAGAGGGCAAATTTATTTTTGTTGGAACCCTGAAGATGGGCCATCGGCACCAATATCAGGAGGAGATGATCCAGCGCTACCTTGCAGATGCTGAGGAGAGATTCCTGGCAGAACAGAAGCAGAAGGAAGCTGAAAGGAAGATCATGAATGGAGGGTTAGTTAGTGGGCCTCCTCCAGCCAAAAAGCCAGAGCCAGATGGTGGAGAGGACCAGCCTGGTGACTCCGCAGCAGAGTCCAAGGCACTGGCATTCTCTACTGGTTACCCTGGGGGCTTTACTATCCCTCGACCCTCTGGGGGTGGAGTCCACTGCCAGGAGCCTCGGAGGCAGTTGGCAGGGGGTCCATGTGTAGGCGGCCTTCCATCGTATGCCACCTTCCCCAGACAGTACCCTCCTGGGCGACCCTACCCCCAGCAGGACAACATCCCAGCTCTGGAGCCAGACAAAGATGGAGTTCACAGGGGTGCCTTGTTACCACCCCAGTTCCGTGTGGCTGATTCTTATAGCAATGGCTACAGAGAGCCCCCTGAGCCAGATGGATGGGCTGGAGGTCCCAGGGGGATTCCCCCAACCCAGACCAAATGCAAACAACCGAACTGCAGCTTCTATGGACACCCTGAGACAAACAACTTCTGCTCTTGCTGCTACAGGGAAGAGCTGAGGAGGAGGGAGCGGGAACCCAGTGGGGAGCTGCTGCACAGGTTCTGAGTGGTAGAACCTCAGCCGGAAAGGGCAAAACAAAGAAAGTTAAGCTCAACTCTGGCTCATCAAGACCCAGCCCCTACATTGATGGGGCAAGTGCAGGGATGTTTGTGGGAGCTGCGGTGCTGGCAGGCAGGCTGGCGAGAGCAGGGCAGGGCTAGTACTACCTCAAGGGCTGTACTACTCCACTCATGCAGGGGAAGACTATCGCATAACCTCTCATCCCAGGGCCCAAGGGAAAATAGGGAAATACTTGGTGTGTGTGGGTGGGAGGTGGGTGGAACTTGGGGGCGGAGCCTGGAAAGAAGGTTCTCAGTCAAGGAAAGAATAGACAGACCAAAGTTCATTGACTTTAGGAAAAGCACATGGTGGTGGAGTTGGGAGTATAAAGCGAATCTGAGACACTGAACAATTTTGATCTTGGTTTGAATTAGGTAGATGTCAGGCTTGGGTAAATTCTCCTTCCGGAAGGGTCAGGCAGTGTGTGCTTGGCCTAGTTAGAAAGGGTATTTTAAACCCCAGTGAGTGAAATGGGAGGAGGAGGAACTTGAAGGGGAATTCTTTTTCCTAGTAAGTTTTATGTTCTTCTAGATAGTCACCTGCCATCCATTCTAGTTTCAGGGGAGATTGCCTGTTGCCCCCAGGTTTTCCTCCTTTTTGAGGACTGAGCTCAGCTAAGAAGTGATTAAAGGAAGTTTTTAAGAGCAAATGCTCTTTGGGAGAGAGAAGGGCTGTAAGAGCAGCCTCGTGTGGAGCTGGCTCTTTTCAGGTGAGTGGGTGCAGAGTGATCTGTTCTAACTACTAAGCAATAACTACATGTGGGGTTTGAGTGCACTGAAGAGGGAGGAGGAAGGCCAGAAGCTCGGCCAGACTGTTTGAAACAATACCAAAAACTTATATAGAACACTCCTCTGCTGCTGCATTTCTGTAGAAAGCAACTTATTTTACTGACTAATTTTTTAAAGGAAAATAAATAAGACCCTGACCCCCCCAAAAAAAAGTAAAAATTACTTACTCCCCACCCCCATTTAAGTGATTTTTTTTTTTTCTCCTTCCTGTCTACTTCTGGAGAATGAATTTAACATCCTGGCTTCTTTTGTTAAGCCATAGCTGACCTTAATCTATGGTTAGTTTATTAAAATAATAAAAATACTTTCTAAGAAGAATTATTTTTGATATTAGGATTGGTGTTGAAGCATGGGATGGGGCTAGGGGCCATTTATAAAGACAGCTAGAGAAATATATTTTAGTGAACCATAGCCACAGGCCCAGATTAGTTCCAGTGAGCTGATCAGCTTTTGGATTCCTCCCTTTTCCTGAGCCAACCCTGTTCTCCAGAGGGGTGGGGGTGACCCCAGTGCTGAGACCTCCCTTGCTGTTTGCACAAAGCACAAGTCTGGACAGTGTATGCTCTGACCAGAGCCATTTCTGAGAGCTTTAAGCCAGAAGACTATCCTTCGCCAATTGTTCCTTTTCCTTATATATCTTTTTTTTCTGGGGGAAAAAAATCATCTATGCAATTGTATACACTTGTGGCTGCATATGAACAAGGGGTGTGAGTGTGCTTACTTGTTCAGAGTGTTAACTGGGGTATTTCTGTACGTTGTTTTCTTTGCTGAGGTATATCATCACCTACTAATGGAATGTAATCCCCACATTTAATCTAAGTCACAAATGGCACTGTGTGTGTGTGTGTGTGTGCGCACACGTGCGTGCGTGCGTGCTTGGGGGGAACTCCTGTCTACCTAGTCAGGAAAATGGTCTCACACTTCCCCTTGGTAATAAAGCTAGTTAAGAATTCCTTGTTGAAATTACTTAGTTTAGAAAGGCTTTTTCCCCCCTCAAAAAATTTTGAAAGTAACTCACTTCCATATCTGCCAATCTGTTAATTTAGTAATTTCCCATCATTATTTTTAGACAATTTTTTGTTTCTTTGCGGTCAAGCCCTGGCTGGCCAGCCTGGTACTTGCTATATAGCCCAGGCTAGCCTCCAACTTATAGTCACCCTCCTGCCTTAGTCTTTTGAATTGTAGGATTTAAGTGTAAGTCACCACACCCAGGTTTCTTTAGGCTGGAACCTAATATGAGAGAAGCATTTCTGGCAGGTGTCTAATTTAAAGGTCTATCTAGAAATTGAAGGCTTGTTTTGTTTTTGTTTTTGCTTTTCTTAGTTGGGTCCTATTCTGTAGCCTAAGCTGGCCTCAAACGCATGACCCTCTTGCTCCAGCTTCCCGAGTGCTGGGATCATACCACCGAGTATATAAACATAATATAAAACCCAGACTGTCCAACAACATCAAAGTCTTGATATACAAGAAGAGAGAATGCTATTAAGGGGAAAGAAGTGAGCCCCGAACTGAGCAACCGAATGAGGACAAATCCTGTCTATTTAAATTTCGATATGTTCATAAAGTTTGGTTTTTTTTTTTTTTTTTTTTTTTTTACATTTTTGATTTTTAAAAAATACTGCATCAAGATGATACTTATAGTGGTTCATGCGTTTTAAGCACTCCTTCAGTTTTTCTCCCGAGGTGAAGGAATGCCTTGTGCCTTGTTCTCATCGATGACCTTAGACTTGTCCCAGTTTCTGGAGTTCGGATGACCCTGGTGAAACTGGCACCAGATGAGCCCCTCCCTTCCTGACACTCCAGACACCGTGGTATGTGGTGTGCACTGCTCAGCCACTCTCCCATAGCCCCATGGATGCCTGCCTAGGTGGGTAGGAAGGAGACCGCTGGTCAGGGAGGGTTCCCCATAGAATAAAAGGGAGGCTGCCCTCCACTGAACTGCTGTGTTTGGACTTGATCTGTTACTAAATTGTATTTACCACTCTTGTTCAAAAAACAAAACACAAAACCAAACCAAAAACTGAGGACAAATGAAGAGAAACAGAAACCTTGTATCATGTTTGTTTTCATTTATATGGTACCCAATCTTAATTGTTTGCCGTTTCAAAGCAAAAACAAAAGGAAGCTCCAGGGAAAGGGAATTCTAAGATCATGTGGAAAAGTGCGTTTTAGGCCCTTTAACTTTTTATTAAATTAGTTTTATTTGGGAGGGTGACTATTAAGGCACCAAAAGGCCTCTCCATTCTAAGGAGGAGGGGCTCTGAGACAACTTTTTTTTTTTTTTTAATAAGGGATGGTGAACTTTAATTTTCATTCTTTCAGTGGGTGAAGAAGGGGTTGAACAGGATGGAATTAAGGAATAATGTCTGGAAAACAAACAGATAAAGATTGGCTTGTATTTTGGGATAGACAAGCCCATGCAATTACTGTGGTGAGGAGAAGTGGGGGCGGAGTATGTGGGGACCATTCAAGTGAGTAAAACCTCCAAGGAGGGTCATGTGAGTGACAGGAAGGCAGGCCCTGTGTCCCTAGGTGAGGCAAGGCCTCATCTCTCAGGCTTTACATTTAAGTGCAATTACTCATGTTAATGCAGGGCATCTGGGGTCCTACTGAAGTTTAATGAAGAGAGGAGATATTCAGGGTTCTTATTTTTCTCCTTTCCATTTAACATGGTTACACTCTATCTACCCTACATTCTCTGCCCTGCCCCCAACTTACAGCAAATACACTAGAGGGCTGGCCTCCAAATCCTTCCTCTTAACTCATGCTGGCTTAATTGAGAATTGCAAAAGATTTTCCTCATACTGTGTTTTATAAATAATATAAATTGTGTCTTTTTATTTAGTTTTTAAGATGCAATTTCTAAGAGTGAGGGGTTGTGTTAAGCTCCCTGCTGTGCCTTAAAATAGAAGTACCTTCCCTCACCATAGGCTTCCAAAGTCTACAGACCAATAAAGCAAGAATTACCATGACTTTATATTGCACACTTGGGAGGTGATCCTGAGCCCAGAGAATGAGCTGATTCTCTGAGATCCGGCTCTTGCCTTTTCTTCCTTCAGTCACATGCCCAAGTTTCCAGGCACTTTGTTTTTCCTTCAATAAAGGAGCACTGGGAAATAATTGTCTTTGAGTTACTCAGACACCTCTGGACTGTGTGTGCCCTCTTTTCCCAAGGAGGCAGTGCCAGCCATGTAGCCAAAGGTGAGAACAGAATTGGAAGCCATTTTCTGGCTTGGAAACACAGGTACCCCAGAGTCTTAAATTTTTCGTCTTTCCCTCCATCTCCAGCTGCAGATTCAATGAATCATAGAGGCACCCTGTCCCTTTTAATAATATTTTGCAGAAACCCAGTTGCAAACTAGGGTGATTGCCTCCTGTTCTTAAGCTGATTAACTATCATGCTTCCAAGTAAAATTCCTGTGCCCCTCCATCCATTGGCTGTGTGGGTTGGGGCGGTAGAAGCAATGGAAGCTGACTAAGGAGTGGGGTAGGAAGGACCTTGGCCTCTTTCTGTGTTTATAACTGGATCTGTGATTCATCTTGTGAGTCACTCAGCTCCACCTCCCTCCTCTAGCGGCCCCTCCCAGAAGCCCATGCTCCTGGAACAAATCTGTGACCAAAACGAGGCTGAAAATGGAAAAATTTGGTACAGCTTTTTGCTTCCCTATACCCTTTCCATCCAGTGGATATTTGGGTTTGTGCTGCAGGTGGGGACTCTTCCTGTTACCTAACCCTCGGTTGCTACCCCTTTGCATCTGGTTGGGTGATGATCCACATCACCCAATTTATTTCTCTGATTTCTCCCAGTTCTGACCATTTCTTCCTCTGTAGTCTGCTGTTCCCTTACCTCTAGGTATTAAAGAATAGCTCGAGGCTCTCCGAAGAGTGGTGGGGAGAAAAAGAGAGGATCATGGGATTTTAAACCTTCGGGGCACACTTCTTCGTATGCTGCTTCCTTAGTACAGTTCATACTTTATTCCACAAGACATGGGAGGTGTGTGGTGGGGTAATGAGGTTCGCAGCCTTCTGGACTCCTGCAGTCAGGCTCGGGCCCCTTGCTAGCACGTACATACGTGTTGGCTCCAGAGTGACTCCGCTCATGCTAGCTTCACTACTTACACAGTTGCAGCCAACACAGGGAACCTTGGAAGCTGAGGCTGGAAGGATGTGTGCTGAGGGGAAGGGAGTATTGAATGTCACGGCCCCCACCTAAGGATTGCTGCCTCTGTACAGACTCAAAAACAATAAAACAGCAGCTCATTAACAACTATTTTGTATTCATTACCTGTCTTTTCCGTGTCGAAACTGCTGCCCTCAAGTTGCCTGTCCTTCGCCCCCATCTCTGTTCCACGACTCCTAATACCCCACCCCCATCTTTGCTTATTGAGTTCACCTGGGAAGGAGGGGGAGATGTGATCCTGGAGCTAGCTGAAAGCACGTTTCCAAACCCTAGCTTTCAACGTCCAGAACATGAATCATTCATTAGGAGATCTGGTGACTGAGTTGGAGAGGAGGAGTCGTGTACCTGGGCAGGGGCGGGAGCGGGGAGGTGCGCTTGCTGCGTGTAAAGGCTGGGTTAGATACTACGACTCTTTCCTAGGCTTTCTACACTGCGCTCCCCCCACTCCCCTGCTGAGACTTGTCCGCCGAAATACCGGTACTAGGTGTGCATCCCGAAGCACCAACTTCCGCCCACTCCACTCGCCCCTCGGCCTGTCACACTCTCGGTAAAAGGACACAAGGTCCTGTTCCCATTTACATCTTCTTCTCAACCCCTGTTGTTAGGTTGTAGAGGAAGTTGAAAATCAAAACAAAGACCAAAACAAGAACATAATCACAAAATTTATAAATAAACCAAACAAAAACAACTTACTTCCTAGTGTTTCATTTCTTGCTGAACAGTATAGAGAACTAGCCCAAAATGTTTTCATTTAATAATTGCATCACTGCTCCCCAACCCTAGCCTCTAATATTCACGACCAGAAAGAAAATAGAATGTGGAGTTGGGTAAAGGGAATCTGAGTATTCCCCAGTTACCCCATTTCTCCTATCTTCTTAAGGTCCTCCATTTCCTTTCTACTTTCCAAAAAATTGTGTGTATTCTCCTTTAAGGGGCTGGGCATCTGGCCTGCCTTCTTTAGAGTCACCGAAGTTTCCAAAGAGCCTCCCCCGTCTGGGCAGGACACACCTTTCAAATAAGGACCCCCCTCCCTCCCCCGAATTGTGCTCTTCGCATCCCAAACGCTGTTTCCCCTGGGTCCTCCCTGGCCTCTTTCTCCCCTCCTCTAGGATTTAGCCTCTCCCCAGAGAGAGTGGGCATCTTTGAGGACTCACACCCTTAGCTGCTCCACTCCCGGATGGAGCCAGGGAAATGTGGTGGGGGGGCCGGGGCCAGAGTTTCAACATTGCCCCCCAGAAGGAGCAGCCAGAGATGGGGGTAAGGAGAAAGCCGGGCAGGACGCAGTGAATGGGGATGCCGTGGAAATTAAGAGGGAAGGAAAGGATCCAGAGAAGGTTGTATCTGTTAAATCAACTGTCATGGAGCTTGCTCTGCCTGAGTTGTCTCATTATCCATTAACTAGCCCCACCCTGTCCTGTCTGCCAGCCCCAGGCCTGAGCTCCTGGTAGTCACTGGTCTCAGTTTCCCTGAGAGGGAGAGGCTCAGGGTGGGTTCCCAAAGGCAGCTGATGAAGAAATCCCAGATCCTGAGGTTAGGAAGTCCCAGATTAACCTCCCCCTTCTCAGCTCTCTGGACCAAAGTCTGATGCAGGCAACAGGATGCCGGAGCCCAGCAGTCATCAACTTGGCGGTTGCCTGGCCTCTGGTTGCCTCCCAGGTAATAATCTGTCTTTACAAGACTCCTTCAGAATTCCTCCTACCCCAACCTTCTTATATGCTCACCACTGATAGCTCTGTATTCCTTTCCTCAAAGTGTTTCTGCCTGAGGCTTACTCTCCTGTCTCCCCAGAGCTGATGGGGAGCTTGAACCTCAATTGTCCCTCTGCTTTCTTGCCTTGGTTAGCCCTTTTTAAATTAACTAGTCCATGACCATTGAGTGTCTACCATGTTCTGTGCACTAAGTTGTTAGAGGTTGAAAATGCAAATCATTTCCCTTCTATCTTACATTCTAGAAAGAGGTGTAGGTATGTAGATGTGTGGCAACATTGGGAACAGTTAGAACTTTGCTTCCCCTTTTCCCTTTTAGGGGAGAAGATCCTAGCATGGGCACCAGGGCTGAGGAAAGGACAAAAACTGGAACTACCTGGAACTCTGATCTGCACTAACTTTAGGGTCACCTTCCAACCTTGTGGATGGCAGCGAAATCAGGTAAGATGGTTAGTAAACAGAGAAGACAGAAGCTGGGCATGGTGGCTCTGACCTGTGACCCCAATACTCTGGAGGATGAGATGGGAAGACCATGATCATTCCAGGCTAGCCTAGGCTACACAACATACTGTTTCAAAAACACAAAACAAATAAAAAGACAGCTAGAGTGAACTGGGAAAGGAACTCTGGATTTGGACAAACATGGATTAGGGGTTGTCTTTTGAATATGTTGTTGATAGGAGGAATTCTTTCTAGGGAAGTTGCCTTCTGGGGGGGGGGGGAGTGGGGCGGGGCGGAGACAGTGTGGTTGGACAACGATGGCTGTCAGAGGTCTATAGCACTGGTCTTGTGCTGCCTTTAGGACACTCCCCTGAGCAGTGAATATGATTTTGCTTTGATCAACATTGGGCGATTGGAGGCTGGTAAGTCTGAGGATTTGACAAAAGGACTGTCAGAGCACCCCCCCCCCCCTCTGTTCTCAGAAGACTGCAAGGGTGGGTCAGGATGGACTGGAGAGAATCCTCCTAGAGTGACTCTAACTCTTGACTTCAGTGAGTGGCTTGTCAAGGGTGCAGCTCCTCCGTCCAGGGTCCCAGCTTAAGTTCATCCCAGAGGAGATCCTCATTCATGGCAGAGACTTCCGCCTGCTTAGAGTTGGTTTTGGGACTGGAAGGCTAGAGCCTCAGGCCTTTCAGGTAAGAGTACTTTCATTTGAAGAACCCTCACCTTAGGAACCCAGGGTCCTCTCCATGCTCCAGCATCTCCATTCATTTGCTAAAAGGCTGGAGTGAGTCTCATGGGGAGGGGCCTGAACTGTAGTCTGGCTGTGTCAGTTATGAGCAGTAACTATGGGTAAGTTTTGCCTCTGAAAAACGTGAAGAGTTGGATAATATTCCTCAGCTCCCCCTCCCAAATTAATTAATCAATCCATGGGTCTAGATTTGTTTCTGTGACCCCAGCACCTACCACTTGTGGAAGTCCCCTTCTCTAGGGCCTGTTTTAGCTACTCTGCTCTCTATTTGTGGTAAAGACAGTAGAGCAACACATGGTCTATTTCATTCTTTTTATTTATTTAGTCTGACGATAAGGATGGGATATGCTCTCCTCCCCAGGTGACCATGGCCATCGTTCAAGCCAGAGCTCAGAGTAGTCAAACCCAGCAGTATAGAGGAATAACCCTGAGCCAAGCTGGTAAGTGAGGATGCTTTAGGTCAAGGAAATGGGAAGAGTCTGAGACAGAAGGGGATAGTTGGATAAAATATTTCTTCTTCCTCTGTGCCTCACTCCTGCCCTGCTCCAGGCAAGGTTTCTGGCTCCAGAAAACCACCTGTTCCTCTCTTGGAGACTTTTGAAGACTGGGAGGCTGAGCGGAAGCAGCAGGGGGCCAGAGGCTGGAGGGTTAGCACAGTCAATGAGAGGTTCGACTTAGCTACCAGGTGATATCCCTATCCACCCTGACTCCTGCTGCCCTCCAAGTCTTACCAGAGTTCCTTACTCCTCCGAGCCAGTACTTCCCATAAACTCCAGCCTCTGTTACTCTGCTTTTAAAACCTGAGATCCCTTAGAATGGTCATAATAACTTCCCATTAGCAGAGGTCACTGACAAGCTGTGGCATCACTCTTCTTGTTACAGCCTCTCGGGTTACTTCTGGGTCCCAAATCGAATTCTGGACAGTGAGGTCAGAAGAGCATTTGCCCACTTTCATCAGGGCCGTGGACCGGTCAGTCTGAGATTAGAGGGTCGGGACAAGGGATGGGAGGGCTTCCTGTGAGGTCACTGTCAGGACAAGGGTAGCTTAAGTATAGTTCTTCCGCTTCTTATGGGTGACCCTCTTCTCACCCATATGAAGCGCCTGTCCTGGCACCACCCTGGCGGCAGTGACCTTCTCCGATGTGGAGGCTTCTATGTAGCCAGTGACCCTAACAAAGAAGACACCAGGTGAGGGGTGGTGATGAGACTTGGGGGGTGGGGAGGTTGGTATTCTGAGAAGATGCCTGGCTTTAATTCCTGACTCCCTCCCTCCCTCCCTTCAGAGCAGTGGAAGCAATGCTCCAGGCGGGGCACTCTGATGTTGTCTTGGTAGATACTATGGATGAGATGCCTAGTCTTGCTGAGACTCAACTTGCCCACCTGAAGCTGAGGGCCCTTTGCCTGCCTGGTGAGAATAACCTTTGATCCTCAACCCTAACCTGTTACTATTTTGCATATTATAAATAACCCTTTAGCTCAATGATTTTTTACTTTTCCATTCCATTTTCATTTCTTACAGTTTTACCAATAGCTGTTTTCTCCAAATTTTTGTTTTGTTTTGGTATTTTTTTCTATTTGTTTTGTTTTTATTTTTTTTATTCTTTGAGATAGATTTTCACTCTGTAACTCACTATGTAGACCAGGCTGGTCTCAAACTCACTGGTTCACCTGTCAGTCTCTGTCTTATTAATGCTGGGATTAAAGGCATGCACTACTGCACCCTGCTCCCCAACTTTAAAATTATAAAATTAAGAGGATTGCTATAATGAATTTAGGGCTAGTCTGGGCTGTCAGAACCTGTTTCAAAACAAAAATTAAAAAAAAAACCTTTATGAAATTCACTCTACCCATCTTAAGTGTCAATGAATTTTATTTATAATATTGTATACTCATAAAACATTTTTAAATGCTGAGGTTCAAACCCAAGGCCTCCACTTATATTTAATGTATATGTAATGTATGTATATAATGTATATGTGTGTGTCTGTATATCATGTGCTTGGGGGGTGCCTGTGGTGTTGGATCACCTAGAGCTGGAGTTGCAGGTGGCTATGAGCCACCTGACATGGGTACTGAGAGTCAAACTTAGGTCATCTGTATGCATTCCGTTTGATCCCCCAGCTGGTTTTTCTCTACTCACTAGGTCCCCACAGCCACTTATAAGATAACCACTTAGAGACTTAATATATATTTATAATTATTTGGCCAACAATTGAGGTTTATTATTGGCTAGCTCTCTCTCTTATAAATTAACCCATTTTTACTAACCCATTTCACTAAATCCATTTTATTAATCTGTGGCTGTGGCTTACTGGTGATGGCCTGGCATCTTGCCTCCCCTGTGGCTACCTGGTGTCTCCTGACCCTGCCTTTCTTTCTCTCTATCTCTGTTCGGGTTTCCCACCTGGCCCTACTCTGCTTAGTCATTGGCTGAAACAGCTTTACTCATCAACCAATAAAAGCAACACATATTTGGAGCATACAGAAGGACATCCCACATTAGTCATTTGGAAGAACAATGTCCTCTTAACACCACACCATTTTTCCAGCTCCCACTACCAAACCATTTTACTTATTGTTTGTTTGTTTGTTTGTTTGTTTGTTTTTAGATAGGGTCTTACATTATAACCCTGGTTGTCCTAGAATTCACTATGTAGACCAGGCTGGCCTCCATATCATAGAGAACTGTCTGCCTCTGCCTCCCAAGTGGTAAGATTAAAGGAGTGCATGACATAACTGACCCTATCATACTTCTTAACCCATTAGGGCACAGACCTGGATCCTGATCTCTTTGTTCTTCTTGATCCCTTCTGCTAGATTCATCTGTAGCTGAAGATAAGTGGCTCTCCGCCTTGGAAGGAACACGATGGTTGGACTATGTCAGGTATGCCCAAACTTCTATTCTTGATTGATAATTCCAACTTCTAGCCCAATGTAATAGTGCACACCTTTAGTCATAGTGTTCAACGCAGGGGCAGAGGCACAGGGCAGAGGCAGGTGGAGGTCTGTGAGTTAGAGTTCAGCCATGTCTACATAGGGAGTTTCAGGATAGCCAGGGCTACTAGTGAGACTGTCTCCAAAGAACCAACCCCCCCCCTACTCCCCGCCAACTGAACTTTTCCAGCCTTCTCTTGACTTGGGCTTTCCGTCCATAAATCCATCCCCTTGGATGTATTGCTGTCTTTTTAGAAAGAGCAGGTGTTTGGAAATCTGTCTTCTAATCCACAACTCCCTTTCTCACATGCCCATCCAGGTCTTGTCTTCGAAAGGCCAGCGACATCTCAGTGTTAGTGACGTCCCGGGTCCGTTCTGTAGTACTTCAAGGTGAGTTCCTTCGTGTGATTGGATAGTGTGGACGGGGGGTGTCCACAGAGCTTTCTTGTGCCTTTAAATACTAGCATCTTCCTGCCTATAGGAGGCACTTGCACCAACGCATCCGCATCCTTCAGAGCTACGCAGTCCTCCTCCTACCATAATAGTTGTCCCCAACTCTACTGGTGGTTTGGGAAGTGTGGCTCTGCTTCCTCTGTGACACTGGGTGTTTCTCGGAGGTGAAGTTTACCAGGTCAATCATTTGAGCTTTGTTTTCTCTCTACTTCTCTGTGCCTTCAATCCTGCTTTCCTTTCCCTTCCTTTCCATGCCCCTCCTGTCCTCTTCCCATGTTTCCTCTCCTCCTTCCCTCCTGCCCTAGTTCCTTGGACCCCCTTTTTTGTTCCTTCTTCATCACCCAGAGCGTGGTGACCGTGATTTCAATGGCCTCCTCTCTTCACTCGTCCAGCTGCTTTTGGCTCCTGAAGCCCGGACACTGTTTGGTTTCCAATCACTAGTGCAACGAGAATGGGTGGCAGCTGGACACCCCTTCCTGACCAGGCTTGGGGAAACTGGGGCCAGTGAGGAGGTGAGAACACTTTAGGTTTTTGTCTTTTTGGCGGTTATTACTGAAGAAATGAGGGTGAGAAAATGATACAGCCTACCCCATTGGAAGTGAGCCCACTCTGAATGGGCTGTTAGGCTGATCCAACACTCAGATGAGTAAGGCTCATCCCCCTGCTACTCTCAATTCCTATTTTAATCCCTGACCTCCTTAGTGTCCTGGTCCTCTGGTCGCATATTTTGTTTCCCCCTTTGTATCCCTGCAGACTCTCCACCCTCTCCTTTCTCCTCTAGGCCCCAGTGTTTCCTCTCTTCCTTGACTGTGCCTGGCAGCTCCTCCAGCAGTTTCCAGCTGAATTTGAATTCTCTGAGTTTTTTCTTCTTGCTCTGCACGACAGTATCTGGGTTCCTGACACCCTCACATTCCTGAGAAACACTCCCTGGGAGCGTGGCAAGAAGAGTGGGCAGGTCAGTACCTCTAGTTTTTATTTTTTTCCTGTAGCACTTCAAACTTTGAAATTGGGTCCTGATTTATGAAAACTGAATTTTGTGGAAGGGGTTGGGGAGCTCACTTGAGATTAGACTTTTGTTCCATATGTGATGCCTGAAATAGGAGGCAAGAGGGTCGTAATTTGTTTCTAGATATGGGATGGACACGGACACACACACACACACACACACACAGATTTAACACTCCCTGTTTAAATGTTTGTGTGTGTGAATGTGGATGTGTGCATGCAACAGAAGCCCTGTGGAGGTCAGAGGACAAGCTCAGGTGTCAGCCCTCACCTTCCACCTATTGCTTGTCTGCTGCATCCTCCAGGCTGGCCCGAGCTGCCAGGGATTCTCCTGTGTCTGCCTCCCATCTTCCCGTGGAAGCAGAGGTCGCTGCCCCTGAGCTCTATGGTTCTGGGAATTCAAACTCAGTGTCCTCTCCTCACTGTCACACAGCAAGTGCTTTTATCCAAGCCACTTCCTGAGCTCTAACCACCCCTTATCTCGCTTCTGCTGTCCAGTTCAACTCCTATACACAAGTTTACAGCCCTGAGTACTCCCAGCCCTTAGCTGGGAGCTCTGTTAACCTACAGCTGTCTGTCTGGGACTGGGATTTACGCTACAGCAAGGAACAGATATCACAGTTCCTTAATCCTGGCTACAATCCGGAGCATCGCCCAAATTCTTGGCTCCCTAGACAACAGGTAAAATGCCTACACTTCAATTCCCTTTACTTTACTAGGTTCACACTACTAGATGAGTTGTAGAAAGACAGGATTATCTGAGTTCCTCAGAGAAAGCAACCACTGTCTTCTACAGCTATCACTTGTCACCCATGTGCTAGAATAGCAGACAGCATCCTATTTATCTTCATTTGTTTATCTTCTTCTTTCATGTCCATATATTACAAGTTTCTCTAAAGTGAAGCTAATAAGCCCAAAGCCCTAAAGCCTAGTGGGACGTGAGCTCAGAGCCTTGGGGTTGCAGTCCCCGGGACAACGAGTGAGTGAGCGGTAGCAGAGTACCCTTCCCTTTTCTCAGTTGCCTCTTGACTTCATTCTCTCTTAGGCAAGCTTCATGGTTCCCGGGCCCCCCAGTTCTGTGTGGCTGTTCTCTAGAGGGGCCCTGACACCTCTGAATCAGCTCTGTCCTTGGCAAGACAGTCCCTCCTTGTTGGCAGTCTCCTCTCACTGGCTCTCTCGACCTGCTAGATCTTCTGAAAGCCTGGCTGATCAGGAATGGGGGCTCCCCTCACACTGGGGAGCTTGCCCTTTACCTCCTGGGTTACTTCTGCCTGGCTATCTGGGACCTCAGATCAGGTTCTGGAGACGCTGCTACCTGAGGGGAAGGCCTGAGGTCCAGGTGAGAAGGGAAGACAGACTGGAGGGGGAGAAAGAGCTAGAAAGGGAAAGGCTGGAGGAACCGAAGGCCCTCCGTTCATCAGACAGGGTCCACTTGGGATAACAGGTGGCGGGAAAACTACCCCATGGCTTGGATCATGCAGAATCTAGAGCACAGTCAGAAGAGGAAAGAACATTTTAAGACTCTAGAAGCAGCAAGGATCTACCTCCTTTGCCAGGCAGTGGTGGCATACACCTGTGTGTAGAGTAGGCCATCCTGGTCTACAAACTGAGTTCCAGGGCAGCCAAGGCTACACAGAGAAACCATGTCTTGGAAGGAAAAAAAAGCAAGAAAGCTAGCTGGAAGATGGTGGTGCATGCACTGATCTTAGCACTTGGGAAGCAGAGGCAGGTGAACTGCTATGAGTTTGAGGTCAGCCTGGCCTACAAAATGAGTTCCAGGACAGCTGCACAGAGAAACCCTGCCTTGAAAGAACAAAGCCTGAGAGGAAAGAGAGAGAGAAGGGGGGGGCAGGCAAGCTAGATTTGCAACAATATACTTTTGTGCCCTTCTTTTCCTCCTCCCCAGATGGGCTCCTCAGCTCCCACAGTCTCTGACCTCCAGGATGAGCTCTCTTGTCTTCAGGAACTATTAAGAAAATTGACACCAATAGTATCTCCTGAGAATCACTGCAAGAAAAGAGATCCCAATACCATCCTCTCTCAGATCCGTTGAAACTGCTAGCATTCTCAAAGGCAGGGCAGGGGGAATGTGGAGGGAGTTCTGCCCATCTTTCTTATTATCTGACCTCAGTGCTATAGCATTCACATTCCAGCCCACAAAGGAGCTCACTCAGTGTGTGAGTTCCTGTAGCAGACACGGTGCTACCAACCTCAGATTTCCCTTCTTGTTTGGCTCCTCGAGCTATTGTTTCTCTGGAAGAATAAGAACAGAACCACTTGGAAATGTTTCCTTTTTTCTAGTAGGCAATTCCATGCCGTTTAGATGTCATACTGTCAAAACCAGGAGAGCAGAGACACTTTAGTCAGTTCCAACAAGATATCCTAGAGACTTCATTCTCAACCCCTCACCACTGCTTTGAAATCCAGTTTCTTCTGTGGGAATGAGTTGAAGAAGGGAGACACCCTCTCCTCCCACTGTATATTTTTGTAGTGGTATTTCTATTTAAGGAATTCATTAAAGCACAGTATTTCTACACATTGCTGGTATTGTTTCTTGTGTTGAATGAGGATCTCAGCAAAGTGGTTGGGGGAGGGTATAAACTGAGAAAAAAGCATCCATATTATTGATATGGAAATAAAGGACCCAAATCAGGTGGGGCTCAGCAGAATTCACATGAAATTTGGAGAAAGAAGCACCTACTCTTTTTTTTTTTTTTTTTTTTTTTTTTTTTTTTTGAGACAGGGTCTCTGTGTGTGGTCCTGGCTGTCCTGGAACTTGCTCTGCAGATCAGGCTGGCCTAGAATTCAGAGATTCACTCGTCTGCCCCTGTCCCCCGAGTGCTGAGATTAATATATTGATGCCATCTCGCCCGGGAGAAAGGCTCTTTGTATCTCTTCTATTGGAGAAGGGACAAAATGTACGATGCCGCTGAGTCCAGAGCGTGTTCTGGAGGTTGGGACCGAAGCATCATTATGCTTCAGTTCCGGTCTGTGAACACCGCGGTACCGTGCCTCAGATTTCCCAAAGATTGGCGGAGCTCTGGACACTTGGGGCTCTTCCCTTAGTGGCCGAGGGCGAATCTGCACGAGGGTTGTGGGCTGAGGTAACAGGCGCTTCCGGAGCCAGCCCAGCCCAGCCCAGCCCAGCCCAGCCCAGCCCAGCCCAGCCCGGGGGTCGATGGGACATCCCCTCCCCCAGCACGTCTCTGCGTCACAGAACATACAAAGCTTAGTTTAGCACTTGAATTTGGACCGGGGTGTCAGACAGTGTGATTGACAGTCGAGAACTGCGCCAAGAGGGGCCGAGCGCTCCTGTCCCAGCCCGGGTGTTGGGGGAGCTCCAGACCGTCTTCCCAGGCACGCACCAGACTCCTAAGATGGCCGCGGCCACTTCCGGCCCCTCCCCTGCCGCCCGCCCCGCCCCGCCCCATGTGAGCCTTGGCCCGGAAGTGGAAGTAGTAGCTGAGGTCGGAGGGCGGTGCTGCTGCTTAGAGACGGCGGGAGCCTCTTCGCCATGGCTGCCGGGCCGATCTCCGAACGGAATCAGGGTAATTGGGAGAGAAGAGCCTAAGATGGGCCCAGGGGAGGTGGAGGGCAGATGAGTGCCAGAAGCGTTACCGCCAGGGTGGAGGCTAGATTTCCCCGGTGTGAGCCAACCTCTGGGTGCTGGGCCTGGGGCCCGAGTTCAGGCCCGGGCCTGTGAGGGGTGAGTGATGCTCCGCACTCCCACTGCCAAACACATGAACAAAACCCCACCGGGAAATACAGAGTCAGCAAGGACGCCCATTAGACTTGAGCGGGCTTTCTAGACTAGGCAGGCAGAGAGAGGGTGACCTCAGGGCTTTGGTTAACGATTTTTATTTTTGTTTTCCTTTTGGCTCCTGACTTCGCCCTTACCTTCTGCTTTCTTGCTTTAGATGCCACGGTGTACGTGGGCGGTCTAGACGAGAAAGTAAGCGAGCCATTGCTATGGGAGCTCTTTCTCCAGGCAGGGCCGGTGGTCAACACCCACATGCCAAAGGATAGAGTCACTGGCCAGCACCAAGGTGAGTGTGACAAGAAAGAACCTCACATAGGGTTAACGGACCCTGAGGAGTCTCAACACTAGTCACGGCCGTTTGGAATAGCAACCTAAAGGCGTCTTTCCTTTAGGAGTATTCTCTGAGCTTTAGTTTAAAGTTACTGGAACCTTCTCAGAAGTGAGGTTCTTCCATGTTGTGCTTTGTTTGGAGGCTGCTGAGTTAATGTTTCATTTTGAATCTCTTCACCTGAGTAGTCTTTCCTTCAATTCCCCAGGCTATGGCTTTGTTGAATTCTTGAGTGAGGAAGATGCTGACTATGCCATTAAAATTATGAACATGATCAAACTGTATGGGAAGCCCATACGGGTGAACAAGGCTTCAGCTCACAACAAAAACCTGGATGTAGGAGCCAACATTTTCATTGGGAACCTGGACCCAGAAATCGATGAGAAGCTGCTTTATGATACTTTCAGCGCCTTTGGGGTCATCTTACAAACCCCCAAGATTATGCGGGACCCTGACACAGGCAACTCCAAGGGTTATGCCTTCATTAATTTTGCCTCATTTGATGCTTCGGATGCAGCAATTGAGGCCATGAATGGGCAATACCTGTGTAACCGCCCTATCACTGTGTCTTACGCCTTCAAGAAGGACTCTAAAGGCGAGCGCCATGGCTCAGCAGCTGAACGACTTCTGGCGGCCCAGAACCCACTGTCCCAGGCTGACCGCCCTCACCAGCTGTTTGCCGATGCACCCCCTCCGCCCTCAGCCCCCAATCCTGTGGTTTCATCGCTGGGTTCTGGGCTTCCTCCACCAGGTAAAGCCTTTAGTTCAAACGACACCAGTGAGAGCCCTTGGGAGGGAGGGTCAGAAGGCAGAAAAAACCCTGAAGGAGCTGCTAAATGAGTGGGCAGTGAGAAAGGAATGGGGAGTGGTGGTGGAAAGGATGGTTGTTGGGTTTCTTTGGGAGACTGGAAGGAAGCTAGAGCTCTGTAAGACAGCCTTTCTTCACTGGATGAACTCATTTCTTATATAGGCATGCCTCCTCCTGGCTCCTTCCCACCTCCAGTGCCCCCTCCTGGAGCCCTCCCTCCTGGGATACCCCCAGCCATGCCCCCACCACCCATGCCGCCTGGGGCTGGAGGACATGGCCCCCCAGCAGCAGGAACTCCAGGAGCTGGGCACCCTGGTCATGGACATTCACATCCTCACCCATTCCCACCAGGGGGGATGCCCCATCCAGGTACGTGCTCTTTGCTGGGATTGTGAGGGTGGCTCTGTCGCTGCCGGTCGGCCCACTTCTCTTTGTCTTGGGTGGAAATAGTTCAGAGTCCCCTTTCCTTCAGAAAACACTACTTTTTTTTTTTTTTTTTTTTTTTTTTTTACTTTTTCTGCAGAATAGCCTGTACTTACTGTTTTTTCTTCTCAATCTCTCAATCAGTTGCCACATCTAGGTGACATTTCTGCTCTTCTTTGTTTTGTTTTTGGGACAGGGTTTCTCTGTGTAGCTTTGGAGCCTGTCCTGGAACTTGCTCTGTAGACCAGGCTGGCCTTGAACTCAGAGATCTGCCTGCCTCTGCCTCCCAAGTGCTGGGATCAAAGGTGGCACCACCACTGCCCAGCCATTTCTGCTTCTTAACCACTACTCTATATGTGACTAGCTATATATTAATGTTTGAAATTCTTGTGTTTTTCTAGTTTCTCTATGTGACTTATCAAACTTAGCAACCTGGGTCAACCCCTTTTTCTGTCTGTGTAGATTTTTGCTTGGTTCTCCTTTCCGTGTTTGCCTGTAGTGTTAAATGTGCAGATACTGGTTCCTTCTGGGTCTCTGGTCCATGGTTCTTGACAGGCTAGACAAGGCTGCTGCTCAACCCACTGTTGACTTTTCGTTCTCCTTCCAGCATCTTCTTTCTATAGCCCTTTTTTGTAGCAGCTAAGTTCACAACTCTGGGAGTTTGTCATCCACTTGCAAGTTTAACTAACGCATGTTTCTGCCAGTTGCCACAAGCCAGCACCCTACTCTACTGTACATATACTTACTGTGGTAATCTATCGCTTTGACTCTAATTTTCTCTTTGATGTGCTTTTACTGAGTAATTTTTCTAGGATGTTCATAGGCATTTCCTTAAAATTCTTGTGGTCCCTGTTACTTACTGGAATTGCCATAGCACTCAGGTTTCTCCTGATGGCCTAGTTATTGTTATTATCATGTTTGGTGATTTGCACATGTCCAACTTTCTGCCTGGAACCGTTGATACCTACTCTCTTGTCATCCTAAGGAACGCTTTAAGGTGGTGGTTGTTTCTGCCTCCTTGATGCTCGTATTAAAAGTGCAGTACCATGGCAGGCTAAAATTTTATTTTATTTTATTTTTCAATAATTTATTTTGTATTGTTTGAGCCAGAGTCTCATATGGCCCAGACTGATCTCACTTCATTAGGTAGCTAAAGTTGTTTTACCACTACTCCTGATCCTTCTGCCTCAGCCTTCACGGTGCTGGGAAATGCAGATGTGAGCTGCTAGTCCTGGGGCCTCCTAAGGATAACTCCTCCCCCAGGGTTTCTATGTCTAACAGCTCTGTCTGTTCTAGAACTTGCTTTTTAGATCAGGCATGCCTTGAACTCACGGAGAGCCACCTGCCTCGCCTCCTGAGTGATGGGATTAAAGGTGTGCACCAGCCTGCTAGGAGACCTTATTGGCCTTTTAGAATTTCTCTGCCGCCCTCCCCAGTCCTGTAGTAGAGCAAAAACACTGCTGGTTGTATGCTTTGTTGTCAACATCTCGATGCTTAAATCATAGAAGAAAAGTGACTGCACATTTCATTGTCTTTTTTCTTCACCTCAAGAAAAAAGGTATTTCTGATGTGCTAAACAAACTTGGAGGTCAATTAGCAGCATGGCTATGTTAG
Organism: Cricetiscus sungorus; assembly: GCA_030556225.1. Taxonomy (NCBI): domain Eukaryota; kingdom Metazoa; phylum Chordata; class Mammalia; order Rodentia; family Cricetidae; genus Cricetiscus; species Cricetiscus sungorus. The sequence continues at coordinate 2,168,112 of JANBXA010000141.1, forward strand.
CCACTGCTATCAGTCACCTTCAGACAAGTATTGATTTAAAAAAAATCATAGGAAAATGAAGAGCATGCAGAGTCGGTTGGATTTTGCTGTTGAAAGGGTAAATGTCAACCCTGTTTTAATCTTATGTCACTTTTGTCATTTTCTGTTCTCTTTGCCCTGTGTTCCTTCTGTCTCCTTTCTCTTTGTGTTTGTTTTATTTTTATAGGGATGTCTCAGATGCAGCTGGCCCATCATGGCCCCCATGGCCTAGGACATCCCCATGCTGGGCCTCCAGGCTCTGGAGGGCAGCCACCGCCCCGGCCCCCACCTGGAATGCCTCATCCTGGACCTCCTCCAATGGGCATGCCCCCCCGAGGGCCTCCTTTTGGATCTCCCATGGGTGAGTGGGTGCTAGCCCCTTTCTTGTCCTTCCATGTATTTATATGTGTGAGAGAGACAGGAACTCCATGCCCCCAGGGTAGCCTTGGCTCCTGCTCCTCCTGCCTCAGTGCTAGGGTTATAGAGACCTGTGTTATCAAGCTGTTGGTTCTACATGTGTTATTATTACAGCATTTTTGTCATTGCCCTCTCCTATGCCCTTTCTTTGACTTCTCACATTTCTTCTGTTCTTTATCTTATCCCCTACTGACCAGCATCAACTGCTTCTTATTTTCACTTTTACTAACTTTTCTTTTTCTTTCTGCAGGTCATCCAGGTCCTATGCCTCCACATGGAATGCGTGGGCCTCCTCCATTGATGCCCCCTCATGGATACACTGGTCCTCCGAGACCCCCTCCCTATGGTTACCAGCGGGGGCCCCTGCCTCCACCCAGACCCACTCCACGGCCCCCAGTTCCACCTCGTGGTCCACTTCGGGGCCCACTTCCTCAGTAAATTGCCATCCTTTGTCTCCCTCTTATATCCTCTCAGTAGCTTCATTTCTTGGACCAATTAGAGTTGCTATATCTTGTCATGGCTAATGTACTGACCCCTCTCAGCAACTCTGTCCCCATTTCAATGCCATTTTTTCCACAGGGGTTTTTCTTCATTTTTGTTTTAAAATGTTGGTTTGGTACTAATTGTTTTATCAAACAATTATAGAGAAAATAAAATTGTACTTCTTGCTTATTCTTCAGTGAAGTAACTTTTAATAGAAGTCAGGGTATTGTGGTATTAAAGAGGGAGGGTGTTTACATTGTAAAGTTTTTTTCTGAATATGCGGCTACAGTGGCTTCACCAGCAGTCACTAGAGCAGTGGCTAGAGCAGTCACTTCCTGGAGTAGACTTTACCTGGTGGTTTATAACGGGGACATTAACAAGAAATAAAATATCTGGTGATGTGTTAGCAAAAAGTAACGTGCGCATAAATATCCATTGTAGCGCTAACTGGAGTTCAGTTGGAAAGTGTCAGTAAGGGGCTGGTAGCATGAACTGGTAAATCCACACACTAGAGCACTATGCAGCTTTGAAACAAGGGAGAATGGGGAGAATAGGTCAGTAGTGGGGTACATCCTTGGCAGTTGTCAGGTCCTGGGATCTGCCCTTGACACCAGAGGGGAAAAGATGTTCTTGTGAGATAATGTGTAGGTAATAATAAATAGAATTACATGTAATTTGTACTTATGTGTTTACATAGTATGTGCCCATATATGTGATGTGCCATTATCTATCTAAGGGGTAGCAAGCACGCAAGTGTGTGTTTGCTTATATTTAAAAAAATAGATCAACCAACCAAAAGAAATTATCACTGGGGAAGTAGGGAATATGGAGGGAAGGTTTTGTTCTGTTTTTTTTGAGATGGTCTTTGTAACCCTTTAGAACAGGCTGGCCACCAACCCACAGAGGCCATCCTGTCTGCTGGGATTACAGGTGTGTATGTTCAGCTGAAGTTTCACTGATTGACTGTACTCTTAACATGGCTTTTCATTTGGAGCCATGTAAATATCTTAAGTAATGCAAGACAAAATGAGTAATTCACATTCTTTCCACTTGTGTAACATTTTCATAGTTCTTATAAATACTCTGTCTTCTAGAGGTGAAGACGCAAGCTCAGCGAGTATTGCTGTCAGGTCTGAGATAAGACAGTTCCTGAAACATGTTTTGGGAGTGGGGTAAAGATACCTACCATGGTCTGAAAGCTCATGAAGACTTTCTTAGAAAAATAGTGATGTCTGAGTGTTGATGTCTGAGTGTAGTCTTCTGGTCAAAGATGGTCTTACTAGCCAGACATGGTGGTGCATGCCTGCTTTAATCCCAGCATTCAGGAGGCAGAGGCAGGTAGATCTCTGAGTTCAAAGCCAGCCTGGTCTACATAGTAAGTGCTAGGACAGCCAGGGTTACACAGAGAAATCCTGTCTCAAAAAAGATGGTCTATGCCACCCCTAACCCAGGCTGGCCTCAAACTGCCTTGTCTTCCTGCCTCTGACAGCAGAATGCTGGCATGAGTGTTCCACAGCTCCTGGCTGAATTTGATCTTGAAAGGTAGAATTTTGCTATGCAGGGGCTAGATACTGTGCTAAAGCTGTGTGGTATTGGAGGCTGGCTGTGGTCAGAGGTGGGGGTGGGTCTCCTGGAAGGATTAGTGCTGTTTAGATCTTTTCACTTGGTGACCATGGAACCCTTCAAAACAACATTGAGGTAAAAGGGAGGACGATTACTCAGCTATGGCCTTTTGGCTCAGGAATTCCAGCAGCCCTAGTTAACATGTTTATCAGACATCAAGGTGGCAATGTTGATTAGGCAGGTGGAGACAGATCTGAATTGGAGATGTAAATGTGGGAATCACCTACATAGACAAAGCAACAAAGTTGTGGGGTTGCCTGATATGAACAAGGGGAGTAAAGCTGGAAGCGCCCAGGACGGAACTTGAAGAAACTGGAGTGTTAACGAGTCCAGGGGACGGGGGAAGTACATGATTTAAGTCTTCCCTAGGATTTAAAAAGAAACTTGGTTTCCTTTCTTCATTTGCTTTGTAGTACTGGGAATAGAATCACCCCCTAAGTTCTATGCCTGGCCCTTTTTGCCTTCTTATTTAGGGACAGGGACTCACTAAGGTGGCCTTTAACACATTCTGTAGGCCAGGCAGGTGTGGGACTTGTGATCCTCCTGCCTCAGCTCCCTGACTAGCTGGGACTAAGGGCTTGTTCTACCACCCTTGGCCAACGAGTACACCATTTCTTCTAGGAAGCTAATGTGTCAGTGCAGAGTATGCCGCTTCCTGTCGGCAAGGCTTGACTATGACATAAGATGGGAAATAATGTATTTAAATTAAAAGATGTATTGACCTTAAGTTTCATCAATGAAAACCTAGTAAAGGGCGGGCTCCTGAGGCCCATGTGGGCAGAGCTGTTCCTTGTTCCATCCTGGAAAGAGTGCTTCTAGAACATTGGCAAGGCTTCCCTAGAGGTGGGGCAGAGAATTGTTGCCAGGTGAGTTTCGGCTTCATTGGCACCCTACTGAGGATGGCCAGATGCCATTAAAGATACAAACCCTCTTGCTCAGTGATGTCACTATGCAACTATACATTGACATGCCATGATTTGGCTTTAGGGGTTGAATGTACTGGACAAGTATTTTTAGTCTAGGTAAAAGGGTTTTTTTTTTTTTTTTTTTTTTTTTTTTTGAGGGGGTAAACTATTATGTATTATGACTTTCAGTAAATTGTGAACTTTATTGACCCAAACATTTCCAAAGTCCAGCATTGGGTCCTACAAAACTTAGGTCGGCATTCCTATCATAGTAAATATAACATGTCAAACCACATCTGGGAACTCACTCAACACGCAGGCTTCCAGCCTTTGCTATTTAATATATCTCAACATTCTGAATCTACATTTAACCAAGCAGACTCATACAGTATTACATCTAAAAAAGACTATGTAGCACCTAATCCAAAACACTCCATTTTCCAGACAAGAAACCTGAGGTTCACAGTGCCAGGGGGGATTTGGCTAAAAGTCAACAGTGTATCAGACGTGGAAATCTGAACTAGACCTTGGTCAGTGCTTTGTCCAGATAATTCCACCATCTCACCTGGAGTAGACTGGTTCAGGGTGTACATCCTCAAACTACCTCTGAGTTCTGGAGCAAAGGTGTTAGCTCTTGGATCTGTCCAGATTATCTGAAAATGACCCAGGAACCCAAGCCATTTCCCTTCCTCTGGAAGAGGGGTACGGGGTATTGATTGATTGATTGATTTTTTTTTTTTTTTTTTTTTTTTTTGAGTCACTGGAGTGAGTGGATGGAAATGGAAATGTCCAGCTGGTCAGACTTGCAAACAAACACATCCCTTCTCAAGCACTAGCTTCCATTACCACCCACTGAATGGAAAAGAAGGGGAGGAGGTCGGCCTTGTAGGTAAACAGTACGGATTGGTTTTGGTGGAGACAGATGGCAGGGACCCAGGAGTCGCCAACTCTGGCAGTTGTGTACTGAAACCACGTTGTTATCTCTGCTTTCACTTAGGTGAACCTGGGCTCTGTGCTGTGTGTGGGTTTGAGAGGATTGTTCTTCATTCCAGCCAGGTAGCAGTATAGAAGGGGAGTGAGCAAGACAGCAAGAGCGTCTGGGGCTGGGACTCCTGGGTTCGGTCAGCCCGACCGGGTGCTAAAGAAGAGGCTGCTTCTTTCATCACCCCCTTTCTGTCTCCCCACTTGCTCCCCTAACCACTATTAGTGTCTGCCTTTCGTTTCTGTCATCTTTTGCTAGGAGGAAGGGGCTGGGAAAGACTGTCATTTCCAGCTGACATCCTCATGATCCCCTCCAGTCCCTTCGTCATCTTTTTTTCCTGTATCCCCTACCCATCATCTTTTCTTTCGCCCTCCCCCCCCCCAACAATGGTCTCTCCCGATGCTCACTGGCGCGGGGGAGGGGGGGGTCGGAGGCGGGGCCCGAGCGCGTGCGGGGGGGGGGGGGCAGGTCTGCAGTCCTCTTCCCCTGGTACGAGGAGCAGTCGCTGCTGCCGTCTCAGCCCCGTGGCTGGACCCCCTCCCTCACCCGGGGACTCCCTGACCCGGGGAATCCAGCTCAGGTGAGACCCCTCTCCTCGCACCTCCACCCCGCCCAAGGCAGAAGCATCCTTGCCTAGCCTTGCAGCCATTTTATCTCTGATGCTTTGCTTACGAGGAGGGTAACTGTCCCTGCTGTAGGGGTGAGGGTGGTGGTGGTGGAGGTATCGGTTTGAGGAATGGGCGATTTTTTCCGTTGCTTTGATAATATACTTGAATAAATAGACATATATGTGCATATACACATATATGTCTATGTAAATACACACATAGATACATATATACATATATATATACATATATATATGTATATATATATGAATGAGGATTTTTTTAAAATCTTAGTCTGTCTTCATTACACTTTTTGGAGATAAACCTGATGAGGGGGTCTTTAGATAAGCTGGGGTTCCCTCAAACTGCAGTCTCCTCCTCACCTTGATGTATGTTGTTGTGCCTCCCTTCCCCCCTCCCCCCCTCCCCCCACATCCCATGATAAATATGACCTTGGCTGGGGCCAGAGAATTAGTACTGCCTCTCTTGCCTGGACTGGGTAGGTTAGGGGCAGAGGAGTAGGGTTGGTGAAGGATGGAAGGAAGAAAACATTGGAGAGACCAGAAGGAGATGGGAAGCCACCAGGTGGTGGGGCTGGGGGCTGGGGGCAGTTACTGAGGGGGCAGGGGAAGGGTGCAGAACGATAGATGGTGGGCACCTGTCCAGCAGCAGGGCCAGGGGTGGGGGCAGCAGGGTAGTCAGTCCTAGGCCTCATGCTTTCTACCTGAGCTGAGGCTAGGGAAGGGTGGGGGGTCTCGGCAATGCAATTGCAATCCTGGTAGAGGCAGTCTGTGTGGGGAGTGTTCTCTCTGCATCTGTGGCCTGGCCTCTCCTCTCCATGAGCAATCCTCCGTGTGCACTCTCAGCTGACATCTTTCCCTCCCTGACAAAACTGGGTGCTCCCATCTTCCCAGCCCAGGGGTAGATTGTGGGGGTGAGGCTCAACCTTGTTTGTCCTGTGGAGGGATAGGAGGGACAGTTATTGAGCTGTGATGCAGGAGGAATGCTCTGGAATCCCCTACACCCTTTTCCATGAGAGCCTTTTGATAAGTGACTGCTTCTTAATGACCTTGTCACTTCTTAATGACCTGGGATAGGATGGGCTGAAAACCTGGGTGGCCCCCAAACAAGGGCTTTGATTAGGGGCCTGGTCTGGACCTGAGCAGATGTCCTGAAGAAAGGTTTGTTTATGAGGTCCTTTCCATACGCCCTTTCCACCTTCTGCAGAAAATCTGGACACGCTTCTTCCGGTCAGGTGAAGCCCGTCAGCCTTAAAGGACTTGGTAAATCCCAGTCTGGTCTTCTTTATTGCCACCTCTCCCGGTGTCTCCTTCCTCAGGCTCAGCCACTCTGTGCTGCTTTGCAGGCTAAATATAGCACCACTTCCTCACCAGCTCAAAGAATTTGTCTTTCTCTTTCTCCTGGGCTTGTTGGCCCTGGGGGAGCTGGCTGTTGAGCCACCATGGACTGTTGTGGCTGTAGGAGCCTTTCCTAACCCAGTAGACACCTATGAGGGATAAACAATGTCAACAGGCATAGGGAGCAGCTCCTGGTGGCTTCAAATGCTTCCTTCAGGGTTTGAGGGAGCTGATGGTTGGAAAGAAAGGCAAGGAATAAAAATTGCCTTGCCTTGAGAATGGTTGGTCCCTGAACCCTGAAGGAAAGGTGACACAGGGGTCACTGCTCTGGCCACTATTGGACAACAACTGCTTACATCTGTCCTTGTCTGTGCTTCATTTCTCAATGACATAGCGTTATTTATTCTTTCCCACTAGCGTGCGTGCGTGTGCCTGTGTATGTGTGTGTGTATGTGGTGTGTGTGTGTGTGTGTGTGTGTGTGTAGTGTATGTGTGTGTGTGAGTGTGTGTGTGTGTGAGTGTGCCTGTATGTGTGTGTGTGTGTATGTGGTGTGTGTGTGTGTATGTGGTGTGTGTGAGTGTGTGTGTGTGTGTGAGTGTGTGTGTGTGTGTGTGTGTGGTGTGTGTGTGTGGTGTATGTGTGTGTGTGTATATGTGTGTGTGAGTGTGTATGTGCCTGTGTATGTATGTGTGTGTGTGGTGTATGTGGTGTGTGTGAGTGTGTGTGTGGTGTGTGTGTGTGTTTGTATGTGTGTGTGAGTGTGTGTGTGGTGTGTGTGTGTGTGAGTGTGTGTGTTTGTATATGTGTGTGTGTGTGAGAGTGTGTGTGTGTGTGTGTGTGAGGTGTGTGTGTGTGTGTGTGTGTGTGTGTGTGACATTAGGCAAGGCTCTGGCTGGAGCAGTGAATTATTTTAGGAGAATGATCTTGCTCAAAATCTAGGCCTGTGTCCTCTGCTGCCATGAAGGAGGTTATCTTAACCTCCCTTTGTGGGATGTCTTTTTTTTAAAGGGGGAAGTCCTGGGCCCCCTTCATTCTCCACCAGCTGCCTACTGCAATGCCAATGCAGTATTTGTGAACTCTTTTTTCATTGACTCATGGAGAAGCAGAGGGATTAAGGGAATTAGGAAGGGAGACCCTGGAGGAATGACAATCGTTAGACATGTGACCTCAACCAGTCATTCCTGCTTCCACCCCACAGGTGGAAGGGGGCCTATATGTGCCATTATGAAGGAAGAGGATATCAGCTATTTGTCTCTTCTTGGCTCATGATCTTCTTCTTGACCTTTACACCCAGGTTCCAAGTCTCCCTTTTGGGGTCCCGCTGTTGGAATTAGTTTAAACACAGAGTTCTTAGGAGGATCCTGGGCATCAACGATCAAATATGGACTTCTGCTGACTGCCCTGCTTCATTCCCACCTTTTCAATGTAACAGGGAAGGAAGCAAATTAGTATCCATAGACTATTCCTGTGAGGTTAAGTTTCACAACTCTGAGAAATGGATTTTCCCAAGTTAAGTATAAGGACACTGAGGCTCAGGCAAACTGGGGCAACCTGCCCATCTGCAGTTAGCAAGTAGGGGGATGGGGACTTCAAATGTCATGTCTCCTTGATAATGTCCCTTTCTTGATGTTCACCCTAAAGAACATGCAGAGGTGGCTTGGCTGAGGGATCGTTGGGAGGGACTGTAGGGTATATCACTGTGGTCCTTGCCCGGTGACACTAGCTTCATTTTTTTTTTGGTACCAGGTCCCCTGGTTAGTATCTATGTACTGTCTCACTAAACCCTACGTTCCCTTTTCAGTAAGAGGGAACCAAGGCTTGGATATGCAGAAATATGTCATACTCATGTAGAGTTCCAGACCCGTCTGTCTGACTCTGGAGGCTGAGCTTTACCTAGTGGGCTAAGTGGGGAGAAATCTCTCTTCAGGAGACCTCCAGGGCGCAGCCGTAGACGCCTCACCTTCAGCTCCATCAGTGGAGAGAGAGGGACCTGGTCAGAGGGTTTGTCCTTCCACACCACCCTCCGACTGTTTCAATGAGAACCTTTCAGTGACTAGACTAGAGCAGGGGGTGCTGGGCTTTCTTTGCCTTCGGTCTGAACTGGATATGGGCAGTGATTAGGGAAGGGGTGATATATGACAGATTTTGGAGCAAATCCTAGTCTACCCTCCAAGGGCAAAGTGAAGTTCAGTGGCCCACAGTTGGCCCATATAGTCACCTCTCTTTAGTGGCTGGTGGCCTGAGGTGCAGGCACCACCGGTACATAGTCTAGGCCTGTGGCTGGATTGAGAGCCGTTCCATATTGGCCCTCTTTCTCTAGCCTAGTGAACTTCCTTTTTCTTTCTTTCTTTAGGTCCCCAGTGTCTCCTAGAAGAGAAGTAGGCAGTCCTCCCTGAAGTATCTTGGCTCCTCAGTTTAGCCTCTCCAACCTGGATCTCCCTTCCCATCCCATCCCCCTGCTTCCCCTCCCCCTCCTCCATTCCCCCTACTGAACTGGGTACAGAACAAAGCTCTTCCCTTCCCTTCCTCGTCGGGACCTCACTAGCCAGGCCCTGGTACCTCTTATTCTGAGCCCAAAGATACCGGAGCACGTTTCATCTGGGGAGAGGGTCTTCTTGACCTCACAAGTCGTCGAGCAAAAGGCTGAAAAAGAAGCATCGAGGGAGGTAGATCACGTGAGGTGCGCCCAAGCCCCATCATGGAAGAAAGCTTCCGAGACCGGGCAGCGTTCATCCGTGGGGCCAAAGACATCGCCAAGGAGGTCAAGAAGCACGCGGCCAAGAAGGTGGTGAAAGGCTTGGACAGGGTCCAGGATGAGTATTCGCGAAGGTCTTACTCCCGATTCGAGGAAGAAGATGATGACGATGACTACCCTGCCCCTGCTGATGGCTATTACCGCGGAGAAGGGGCGCAGGATGAGGAGGAGGGTGGTGCCTCTAGTGATGCTACGGAGGGCCACGATGAAGACGATGAGATCTACGAGGGGGAATATCAGGGCATTCCCCGGGCAGAATCTGGGAGCAAAGGCGAACGGATGGCAGATGGGGCACCCCTGGCTGGAGTGAGAGGGGGCTTGAGTGATGGGGAGGGTCCCCCTGGGGGTCGGGGGGAGGCACAGCGGCGCAAAGACCGGGAAGAATTGGCTCAGCAGTATGAAACCATCCTCCGGGAGTGTGGCCATGGCCGCTTCCAGTGGACACTGTACTTCGTGCTGGGTCTGGCACTGATGGCAGATGGTGTAGAGATCTTTGTGGTGGGCTTTGTGCTGCCCAGTGCTGAGAAAGATATGTGCCTGTCTGACTCCAACAAAGGCATGCTAGGTAAGAACCCTGTGAACACTCTGCTGTTGGGAGTTTCCTGCTCCTCCCCAATAGTTGTGCAAGATGTACGCAGAGGGTACTGATCCTACGCACACCAACCCCCCACCCCCCCCATAGACACCCTCTTCTGGAGGTTGAGTAAATGAAATTGTGTGTGAAAGGGAGGGAATGTAGCTGGATTGGGGCTTTCACTAGTCTCTGAGTGGGTGGCAGTTTGCCTAACTGGCAGATATGGCCATGGTGGGTTGGGCTGCCAGTGAATTTTCAAAGCCTTCTATCCTATTGCTGAGTTGCCTTTCCCTGCTGCAGAGCAACAGCAACAACAATGACTTTGAAATGCTTTGGCATACATTGGAAGGGTCTGTTTGAAGTGGGGTGGGTGGGGACATCTCAGGCATGGGAGTATCTAGGGACCAGGAACGCCTTTGATGGTTTTCTAGAAGGAGGAATCCCACAGGCTCACTGAGAAATTATAGAGAGCTGGCTTTGCCATGAATGGGTCTCTGTCTTGGGCTTGGTTTGGGCATTGATAAAATGCAAAATTTGGAAATGATTTAAAAAATCAATTCCAATTACAGTTATAGGAAAGAGACAAACAGAGGAATTTTAGGACTTAGGAGGTATTGGGTCTAGAAGGATAAAGGAGAAACTTTGTGTTGGAGCTGCTTTTCCAAGGAACAGGAGATCTCCTTTGAGGGCATCAGGCCTTCGATGGAGGGGAGGGGAGAGGAGGCCAGGTGAGAAGTCCCAGCACTCAGGAGGCAGGAGCTGCTGCATCTGTAAGTTTGAGGCCCATCTAGTCTACACAGAGAGTTCCAGGGCAGCCAGGTCTACACAGTGAGACACCATCTAAAAACACAGCAATAACAATAAAAACCACCAAACAAATCAGACTGGGATGTAGGGTGGCCCAGGTGCATGTGGGAATCTAGGCAGATCCATCTCCAGTGTGCGTTTGGAGGAAGAGAAGAGGAGAGGAAGAGGGGGGCGGGAGGGGAGGGGGGGAGGAGAGTGGGGGAGAGCTTTTCTCAAACATTTGCCTTCTTGCCTTTGAACCCCTGGTCTGCAGTGATGACTGTCTGTCCATCTTTGTTCGCACAGAGTCTCCCACCCTCCCTTATCTCTGAGTAGACTTAGCCTCGAGCTCTTCAGTCACTCTGCTAGGGGAGTTTCAGTCCCTACACCGCTCAGCTGCTGGGAGAAGTGGGGCCTGTCTGCTCATGTCCCTCTGGTTTCCTCCTCTGCACAGGCCTCATTGTGTACCTGGGCATGATGGTGGGAGCCTTCCTCTGGGGAGGCCTGGCTGATCGGCTGGGTCGGAGACAGTGTCTGCTCATCTCGCTCTCAGTCAATAGTGTCTTCGCCTTCTTCTCATCTTTCGTCCAGGGTTATGGCACTTTCCTCTTCTGCCGCCTCCTTTCTGGGGTTGGGTGAGTGTCCACATCCTAAACCCTTAAAGACACTGCTGTCATATACACTTGGTACAGTGCCAGGCATACACCTTAAATATATGTGGATTGAGTGAATGAGCCCCCGCCCCACCCCCATCTTCAGGCCAGCTATGTTGCCTGTCCAGGGCCTGCCAGGCAGCATGCAGACTACTGTGCCTGGTCTATCCCTGCGTGCTGTTTCTGAGGCTGTCTACACGGAGGTCCAGTGGGCCTCAGCCTTGCCCCCTCCTAACTCTCATCCGCCTTCAAGGTTTGATGCTTGTCCTGAGACCTGCTCGCCTGTTTTCTGCCACCCCAGGAATGGTGACCTGGTGGCTGGTGGCGAGCACAGCTTGTAAGACATAAAATATGAGATAGAGAGGCGAGAGTGAGGACCCAGAGTGCGGGGGAGGGGACTGGGACTGGGACTGGCTGTTTCCTAATGTTACTTTTTGAAACGCATAGGATCGGTGGTTCCATCCCCATTGTCTTCTCCTATTTTTCGGAGTTCCTGGCTCAGGAGAAACGTGGGGAGCACCTGAGCTGGCTCTGTATGTTCTGGATGATTGGTGGAGTGTATGCAGCCGCAATGGCCTGGGCCATCATTCCCCACTATGGTAAGCAGTAGTCTCCCAGACTCTCCATCGTCCTCCCAGCTCTGCTGTGCTCCCTGTGATGGGAGCCCTCAGCTTCCTGCTTCTCTGCTGACTCTGTGACTGTCTGCCAGGGTGGAGTTTCCAGATGGGCTCAGCTTACCAGTTCCACAGCTGGAGGGTCTTTGTCCTCGTCTGTGCCTTTCCCTCTGTGTTTGCCATCGGGGCTCTGACTACGCAGCCAGAGAGTCCCCGCTTCTTCCTAGAGGTGAATGGATTACTTCGGCAGCGGGGTGGGGAGGGAATACAAATGCTGGCTGTGGGATTGGTGCACTCTTATGGCTGCTTCCTCATGCATGTGCCCATGACTCTGGGCACTTTATCTTGCTTCCTTTGTCTTCAAATGTGTCTCCAGAGGAGATTGGAGAGACCAGGAGACCTGCTCATCTATGGGTGGCTTAAATTCTGCAGCCTCAAGTTGGGATCCACCCTGTACATCTCCCTTCCAACCACACCTGGCTCTAGCAGAGTAGGATGTGGCACCTTCTCTGACCATAGGCTTGAGCATCATTTCCCTCATCTTAAGCTTTTCCTTTCTATTTTACTGGGTCTGTGCTGACATCTGATCCCTTGCAAACCCCTCACCCCAACTCTTGTTCAAGTCTGATCATGCCTCGCTATACCCCAGCTCCGGCAGGTGTGTATCCCCATAGATCAGAATTTCAGGGAGCCGGGAGTCTTTTTGTGTCTTGGGATCCTAGAAGCAGGATTGAAGGGATGGGTTCTGCACATTGGATCTGAGAGCCCCGAATTGCATGTTGGTAATTACATTTGTGGTTCTAGAATGGGAAGCATGATGAAGCCTGGATGGTGCTGAAGCAGGTCCATGACACCAACATGCGAGCCAAGGGTCACCCTGAGCGAGTCTTCTCAGTAAGCCACAACTGCCCACTCAACCCTACAGCCCCCCTTGAACCCTTTCTGGATGCCCATTTTCTATCCCAGACCACACTGTAGTTCAATGATATCCTCAGGGCATTATGTCACTCCCTGCCTCCCATTTTATTTCTGAGAGAAAGAGACGGTTGGAGTGGTTGGGGAATAGCATGTGATTGCCCACCCCTCTTCTTGTGCCCAGGTAACCCACATTAAAACGATTCATCAGGAGGATGAATTGATTGAGATCCAGTCTGACACAGGGACCTGGTACCAGCGCTGGGGAGTCCGGGCTTTGAGCCTGGGGGGTCAGGTAAGGGGGGATCGAATGGTGGAGAAAGAGAAAGGAGTGGGAGAAGAGGAGGGAGGGCTTGAGCCCGTCTGTTGGTGAAAGTGAACTGGGAGAGGGGGAAAAGCAAACAGATGGAGGTCTGTAAGTAGAAGTTACTGTGGCCACCTTTCACCCTCCCTGTGTCCCTCGAAGGTTTGGGGGAATTTCCTCTCCTGCTTCAGTCCAGAATATCGGCGCATCACTCTGATGATGATGGGCGTATGGTTCACCATGTCATTCAGGTGAGAGGGCTAAGTGTGTGGACTGCAAAGAGCGATGAGGCTGGAAATGAAGGGACAATAATGAGGGAGGGTGCTGCCTGTCCGCACCCTCTTGATGCTTTATCCAGGCTCTCTACTTAATGAATTCATCAAACCTGTGATTCAAGCTGACAGGTATTCCATTTTTATCCTGTGCAGATGAGTAGGCATGTCCCAGTCCTTATAGTTTATATCCTGTCAGGAATAGATAAAACCAGCTGTAAAGTTAGTGCAGCCGTGTCACAGTGAGGTAAGGGCACTGTGCTATGGGGCTTGGTGGGTGGGGATCTAAGTCCTCGGGGAGAATGGGAATCAGATAGGCTGAGGGACGGGAGTGGCAGAAGAAAGAGGAAATACCTGGGAAGCAGAGTGTCAGATGGTTAGCGTAGAAGACCTTAAAGTCCCCCAGAGCACAGTACTTGGAAGGGGTGTGTGCGGGATGAGGCTGAGGTTACGTGCTCACAGGTGGACTGCTCACCCCTTCCTCCGATGGGGTTCTGGTGTCTTATCTGCCTCGTTTGACTCCATGACTTTGGCCCTCCAGCTACTACGGCCTGACTGTCTGGTTCCCTGACATGATCCGCCACCTCCAGGCTGTGGACTATGCAGCCCGAACCAAAGTGTTCCCGGGGGAACGCGTAGAGCACGTGACATTTAACTTCACACTGGAGAATCAGATCCACCGAGGGGGGCAGTACTTCAATGACAAGTATGTGGGGACTTCTCCGCACCACTCTTGCCTGTCCCTTCTACTTCTTGTCACTTTGATGAGTCCAAGACCAAGACCAGGAGGCTTGGGGAAAGCCTGTGTGTTGATCTCCACTTTAGGGGGGTAAGTCCGTGAAGGAGTGAGGCTGAGGGGGCATGTCTTGTCATCCTGGTCCTGCAGGTTCATCGGGCTCCGTCTGAAGTCAGTGTCCTTTGAGGATTCACTGTTTGAGGAGTGTTACTTCGAAGATGTCACATCCAGCAACACATTCTTCCGTAACTGCACATTCATCAACACGGTGTTCTATAACACTGGTAAGGTGGCCAGTGGGTGCCAACCCAACGGCCAAGACCTTGATGAAGGGAGGAGGCTTCCTCATCCCCTAGCTTACAGTTCTCAAGCTGAGAATCCCCTGGAGCCTTGGGGTTGCTTACTGGCTACTATCAGTGATTGGGGACATATAATGAACACTGGGCATTTTGATCAACTATCTGAGAAAATGTCACATTTCTTTACCTTTAGCTGTCATTGTAAGAGCTCAGTGAGTTAATGTTAACATAATTTTGAAGAGCGTAAACTGGGTTATTGGGGAAAAGGAAGACAATCAAAAGGAATATTTACTAAGGAAAAGGCTGGGAATCATAGCATCCATCTACTTCCTAGCTCAGCCTAATAGCACAGACCTGTATCACACCTTTTCAGAAGGCTGAGGCAGGAGGATTGAAAGTTGCTGGGCTTCAGAGAGAGTTTAAGGCCAGCTTGTGTTTGTAAGATCCTGTCTCAAAATGAAAACACATTGAAAGGGCTGAGAGTGTTGTTCAGTGGTGGAACGCTTGCCCAGCTCATGTGGTGCTCTCTAGGTTCAGTCCCTAGTTAAAACAAAACAAAACAAAAAACAAAACAAACAAACACAAAACCTGGGCTGAGTATGCTGGTCCACCCTGGAGTGGAGGCAGGAGGATCAGGAGTTCAAGTTCACTAACAAGTTTGAGACCAGGCTAGGCTACAAGAGACCCTGTTAAAATATATAAATATATATATATTTATATTCCTTAAATATGTACATATTTAAGGAAAATGGCTTAGCAGTTAAGCGCACTTACTCTTGTAGAAGATCCAAGTTTGGTTCCCAGAACCCACATCAGGCAGCTCATACCTGCCCGTAACTCTTGTTCTAGAGGCTCTAACATTGTCTTCTGGCCTCTGAGAGTTTATGTTGCACGCACTCTCACACACACACCTAAGATAAATCTTTTTAAAAAATATGTAAGAAAAAATTCTGCATCTACTTTTAAACAATAGTCTTCACTAAAAGGCTGAGTTCTGTGTGGTAGCTCTTTGAGGTAGACTGAAGCACGTTCCTCAAAATAGAGCACTGTGCAAGTTTTTCCTCCCTTGCATAGAAACAGAGAGGGTAGGGCTTTAAAATTTATGTTTAATGTGTTCTTGAGGAGCAGTTCCTAGGCCAGCAGCAGGGCTCCTGTTTATAGCCAGCTCAGGTGGACAAAAAGGAAGAAACAAAGACTAGGAAAGCTCAGACACGCCATGCTTCGGAAGTACGGTCTGCTAGTTCCCATGGTGATCTTATCTGATGCTTTGCAGTGAGTGCCAGGGATGATGCTGAGAGCCCCTGACTGTTAACTTCCTCAAATGCAGCAGATCCCTAAGCCATAAGCAGGACCACGTCCGTCTCACCACCTGCTCTGTGTCTTGACCTCCTAGACCTGTTTGAGTACAAGTTTGTGAACAGCCGTCTGGTGAACAGTACGTTTCTGCACAATAAGGAAGGCTGTCCACTAGATGTGACAGGGACGGGGGAAGGCGCCTACATGGTGTACTTTGTCAGCTTCTTGGGGACACTGGCTGTGCTTCCTGGTAATATCGTGTCTGCCCTGCTCATGGACAAGATTGGCAGGCTCCGAATGCTTGGTAAGGGCGTGAGGGCCGGGTGCCGGCTGCTCAGTATGGAGGCAGCTAGGGCTGGGGCAGGCTGTCAGTAGACTTCTCACCTTCTGCCGTGGAAGGGATTGGCCAGGGAGCTTCTCCCTGTTGTGTTTTGTTTAGGGGTACTGCAAAATGGGGGTGGACCTGGCATAGAAGTTACTCTAGGGGGTTAAAGGCAAGTAGGGCACAGACTTTGAGGTTATAGGTTTGAAATTCAGCCCCACCACTTACCTTGGGCAGGCTATTCCCTGTGAGCTTGTGCCTGCAACACAGGAAATGATAGGTGCATCTGAGTCATCAAATTACTTGTCTCAGAATTGGTATTGAATGAGTGGTTGTCACTGTTATGATAGTAACAAACACAGAGGTTGAGGACTACCTTGGGAAACAGTTACCTGGGGGTTGTCGCAAAGCTAGCTAGCTGGTGGCTGGCCCATGGCTGGGTTTCATTGCTCTTCTTTCTGGTTCCAGCTGGTTCCAGTGTCATGTCCTGTGTTTCCTGCTTCTTCCTGTCTTTTGGAAACAGCGAGTCAGCCATGATCGCTCTGCTCTGCCTTTTTGGGGGGGTCAGCATTGCATCCTGGAACGCACTGGACGTGCTGACGGTTGAGCTCTACCCTTCGGACAAGAGGTAGTGTGGTGGGGTAGGAGGAGGTTTAGAAGCTCCAGGCCAGGGGAGAAGTGTGGTGAAGTGGAGGGCCGAGTGGGGGTAATACTGTTGGGGATAGGACACACATCCCTGCTGAAGTTTTCCTTAACAGTTGGGAGTTTTTGTGTTCACTAACTACTAACCTCTTCTCTTGCTTCTGTCTCCTTTCTCTCCCGTCTCCCAATTTGTCTGTATTCCTACCTCCTCCCCTCATTTCTCCACCTCCCTCCCCTCTCCTGAACACTGCTTGCCATCTTTCCGACTTCATTTTTCCACCGGCCTGTCTCCCTTCTTCTGGGCCCTGACCACCACATGTCTTGGCCGGGCCCCTCCTGAGCAGGACCACGGCCTTTGGCTTCCTGAATGCCCTGTGTAAGCTGGCGGCAGTGCTGGGAATCAGCATCTTCACATCCTTTGTGGGCATCACCAAGGCTGCTCCCATCCTCTTTGCCTCAGCCGCCCTTGCCCTCGGTAGCTCTCTGGCCCTGAAGCTGCCTGAGACCCGGGGACAGGTGCTGCAGTGAGGAGGGGGTCTCAGGGCTTTAGAGACGGGTGGCAGGCACACTGTGAGACCAATAATTCCTTTTATCCCTTCCCTGCCCTGCTGTCCTGGTTCTCACTCCCCTGTGTTTGGTGTCTTAGTTGTGTGAGCCTGTGTGCATGTGTGTGACCCCGATGGGCAGGGACTGTGGGAAGGTCCCTTCATCCCACTTTTGGGATGAGGCACTCCCTACCTGCTGCCACCCTCAACTTTGCACAGGAGAAGGTTGAGATGCACCCTTCTCTTCCCAGTGTTATCGGGGGTCCTTGTTTCCTTGCTCCAGGGTTCCAGAACTTCTGCCATCCCCTTCATTCCCTCTGCCTAGGCCCTGGTGAACCACCGGTATGGAGTTATATTGGGGGCTGAGGCTTGGACCAAAAGAACTTACTGAGTGGAAAGGGCCTTGGGTGTCCTCTAACCTCCCAAGGATGCTGGGGAGTAGCAATAAACCTCAGCCCTCTGGCCTCTATCTTGACCTCAATGCAGGCTGCAAATGTGAAGCCTGGATTTTGTGGAATTAGTTTTCTGATTCTTATTTATATATAAGTCTGAGGAAGCTTAGCAGGAGTGTGTGTGTGTGTGTGTGTGTGTGTGTGTGTGTGAGTGTGTGTGTGTGTGCATGTATGCCATGGGGTAGGGGTACCACTATACTGTCCAAATATAAGCCAAGGGTAGTAGTTGCAAGTACACACACAACACTGTTTTTCTCTATTACCTCCCAGAATCTTCGGTATCGGAGCTAGGAGGGAGAAGCATTAGCCAGGCTGGGACGAGAGTCCTGCAGTCTAGGGAGTCTGGGGCACTGACAAGGCCTCACTCTCCTTCCTCCTCTAGAGAGGTTCCACCCACTAGCCACAGCCCTCCCACTTGACCTGTCCTCACAGGCAGGGACCAGAGGAAAGAAAGGGATAGTAACCAGGCTTAAGGTCAAACCAGCAGATCCAAAAGCACAAGGAGTTGGGGCAGGGGCAGGAAGCAGGGGGCCTCCCCTCACCCCTTCTCAAAGAGGTTGGGCAGTGAGGGACCCCTAATGCAGGGACCAGAAGCCTCAGTTTCCCCATCTCACCCTTCTCTAGGTCAGCCTCTGTAGGTAGAACTGCCCCCTCCTACCTTACTGTGTGTGACTGCTTTTCTTTGGTACTTTGTACCCACTCCCTCTGTAGCTGTGATGTGTTGTAGTTTTTAGCTGTTTGTAAATGTTAAAAAAAAAAAAAAAAAAGTTAAAAGGGAGTTAAAATAACCACAAAAAAGAAAACCCAGATTCACCCTCCTCATGCTCCGTCCGGTGCCCTCCACCCTAAGGCCGTTCCCTGATTTTGTAACTGAACCAGCTGGTGGCTGTTTAACTCCAGTGTCTGTCCTCAAAGGACCGCCTTCTTCCTCCAGTGCCCAGTGTACGCGAGTGTGCCCCTTTCTCATCACTCCCTTGCTGGACGAAGCCCTCTCTCTCTCCCTTACATCCCTAGGGGAGGCACATCCACTCCCTTGTCTCCTGAGGAACCCTAAACCCGGTTCATTGATGTGAAAAATGAAAAATACTGCAGAAAAATAAAGGGTACAAAACCTTAAAATTCAAAGTGGCTCTATTGGTTTCTTGGCGACTTTACTCACATTTAACTCCGCCCTGACAGTCTGGGGAAGATAAAATGGTGTTGGAGAAACTATTCCTTCTCCAAAACCAAAATAAGCAAACTCCTCTATTATTATTCTTGGCTTGTGGAATGGGCTACCTCAAACCTACCTTTTGTGTGTTTAAAAAAACATTTATTTGCCAGGTATTGGTGGCACACCAACAATCCCAGCACTCTCAAGGCAGAGGTAGGCAGATCTCTGTGAGTTTGAGGCCAGTCTGGTCAATAGAGCGAATTCCAGGACAGGCTCCAAAGCAATAAAGAAAAATCCTGTCTCAAAACAAAACAACAAAAACCAACAACAAAATACACCCCCCCCAAACAACCATTTATTTATGGGGGCTGGAAAGGTGGCTCTCTGGGTCCCTTGTTACCCTTGCAAAAGGCAATGTAAACATGTGTTTTATATGCATGAGCATTTTGCTTACACATGTGCCTGGTACCCACTAAGACAGAACTGGGCACTAGATCCTCTGCTTCTAGAGTAAAAGGTGGTTGTGAGTCACCATGTTGGTGCCAAGAATACCTGGATCCTTGGAAGAGCAGAAAGTGCTGAGCCATCTCTCTAGTCCCCAATTTTAAGCATTGCCTTGGGAATTTCTGTCCACAGCTTGCCCTTGACTGCCCTTGACTCTAGTCCATTGCTGCTTTAATCAAGCCACATTACATTTTTTTTTTCTTCCTTTTTTGAGACATCTTACTATTTAACCCTGACTGGCCTTGAATTCAATGAGATCTGCTTGCTTGTGCTCCTCATGCTGGGATTAAAGGCATGAGCTCTGAAACCTTAATAACCTTCTACTGCCCAAATAGGTCCAATCTAGGAACAATTTATAGTGAGATATGGCCATGATTATATACTGAGACATACATATCTGCATTGCTGGGATTAAACCCAAGGCTTCAGATGAGCTAGTCAAGTGCTCTGCCACGGAGCACATCCTCTGCCCAAGCTATGGTCAGCAACACCTTTCTCTGATAACCCCCACATAAAGGACACTGGAGAGCTGCTTCAGAGAGTCACCTGAGCATCCCTTGAAAAGCCAGGCAATGTTTCAGTTTCCGTTCTTTTCCTGCTCACTTTCCAGTTTAATTTTGGTATACCTGTAAAACCCAAATAGTTCACTTCCTCATGAATCCCTTCTCTAGTCTGCACGTAATTTTCCTCTCACATAAAACGCCTGTATGGGCCTAACAGCTGCATAAAGCTGACGACCTCAGTTCTTAGAACTGTATGATGGTGGAAGAACTCCCAAGAGCTGTGGTGTCATGTACCCTCCGTCACATACACAGGCAACATCAATTTAACAAGTATGGAGAACACGGCTTTGAACCTCGAGAGGCAGCGTCTCTTTTATTTTCATGGCCCTTTTTGATTCATCAGGACCCAGCAGCCATTCTTAACTAGCCCAAGCAAGGGCAGTTGCGAGTAGCTACTCTCTCCCTGGGCTAGCTTAGCTTTCACGAGCCAAGAGCTTCTTTGCCTCTGCATGGTGTATGTTAGCAGAAAGGGTAGGGGTCCTGGTCCATACAAATCAAGGCATGAGGTAGTCGTGATCTAGAGGTTTATTCTCATTCGGCCCATTCTGATCGTCGTTCTCCCAGTCTGGGTATTAGGAAGTCCCTCGAGTTTTCTTGCTTCCACCTAGGCAGGGGGGACTGGTGTCCAGCTGTGGGTTCTCCCTCCACTGGGCGGGGGTCTTCGCCTGGATGGCCAGCGCGTGTACCGGCCCAGCCAGCTCCTCTGACAGCGCCGCGTGAATCAACCGGTGCCGCTGCAGAAGGCTCATCCCCTCGAACCGAGCGCTCACCACCGCCACACGGAAATGCGTCTCGCTGCCTGCTGGGACGGCGTGGCCGCCGCTCTCGTTGCACAGCTCCAGTACCTCAGGGCTCAGGGCTTGCTCCAACTTGGCACGGATAGCGGCCTCCACTGGCCCGCCGGCCGCCGATCCCGCGCCGTCCCGCGACACACACGCGCGCGTGGCCATGGAGACCATGCACCGGGCCAACTGAGCCCTCAGCATCCGCTGTGGAGAGACCAAGGTCACGGGGCTGAGAGCTGGGTCCACACACCCTCCCCACGCACCCCACACAGGGACACCCCAGAACCGCGTATGCACGGCGTGGCGGTTGTTCGAACGGCCGCAGCGCTGGGCACTAAGGGCGCTGGAAAGTCATGGCCGGGAGCTGTAAAAGTGGAGGGTGTGCAACTTCGTCCTTTTGACTGAATCAGACCCTTAACGCCCCCTCCGAACCCTAGGGTGATACCTCTGGGCTCACTGTGCGGCCTGCGTTACCGCTGCTTTAGGAGGCGCCAGGAAGCTCGCTAGGAAATGCAGTCCTGGTTGCGTCTGGCAGGCGTTACGTAGTACCCAGAGGTTTCATGGGAACTGTAGTCCCTGCTCCTTCCAACCGGTGAAGTCCTGCCAAGTCAGGAATTAGAGCAACGCAGTGTAAACACAAGGATAAAAGAATTTCCTGCAAATTTGGGATTGCTGCGCCGGATTTGTTGTTTCTGGATCTTGTAACTCAAATAGCTTTTATTCCTTTATAATGAAAAACAGGGTCTCATGTAGCCCAGGCTGGCCTCCACCTCTCTAGAATGCCTGATCTTCCTGCCTCTACCTCCTATGTGCTGGGTGGGATTACTGTCCGGTGTCACTGATAGAGTGCCTCCAAAGTTAAAAAGGGATTCCTATGCGACTACAACAACTCAGAATGGAATGTCTGCTGGGACAGCCTCGTTCCCGAGGTAATCTGTCTTGCTTGAAGCAGATAATCCCAGGAAGGAAATGAAGACCCTCACATAGCTCCCTAAAGCTGCATCAACTTCCTCTTTCCCAAACCTCTCACTCACCCCACAGAGGGTCCCAAGCAGCTTTTTCCCTCTCACAGACACCTTCATTCCTGAGAGAGAAAGGCTGTCCATCTCTGTGTGCACTAATAAACAGGCTCACCCGTTGAGGTCAGACTCGGGTCTCTTTCTGCCATCTGTCTCTTTACTCTGTGCTCCTAAATCTAACAGTCACACCATATAGACAAGAACATGGAAGGGCATTCTATGCACTAAACACAGACCAGTGCTAGAGGCTGGAGAATGAACAGAGGTCCTGCTCTCAGAGTTTACAGAGCATTGAAGAAATAGAGAGAGGGACACTATGACATGGTGTGCCAAGCGTATGATGAGACTAAACACAGTTTATTGCAAGCACATTATTCAGACTTGGGAACTACACTTGTCTTACGGTTTCTGTTGCTGTGAAAAGACACATGACCATGAGGAAAGTATTTAATTGGAGTGGCTTACAGTTCAAAGGTTTAGTCCACTATTGTCATGGTGGGATATAGTGGTGTGCAGGCAGACATGGTGCTGGAGAAGGAGCTGACAGTTCTACATCTTCATCTGTAGGCAACAGGAAGTGAACTGAGTGTCACACTGAGCATATGCTGAACATAGGAAACCTCAGAGCCCACCCCCACCCACACTTCCTCCAACAAGGCCACACCTCCTAATAGGGCCATTCCATAAGAGACTATGGGGGCAATTACATTCAAATATCACACCTCACTTCCTGGTCTCCACAAACTTGTAACAATATCATAATGCAAAATGCATTTAGTCCAACTTCAAAAGTCCCCACAATCGGTAACAGTCTCAATAAATGTTTAAAAGTTTAAAGTGCCAAATCCCTTTTGAGATTCATGCAATCTCTTAACTGTAATGCCCTGTACAATAAAAATAATAATATAAAAAACAGACCACATATTTCCAACACATAATGGCACAGGATATACATACCATTCCAAAACGTAGGGGAGGGAGCATAGTGAGGAAATACCGGATCAAAGAAAGGTCAAAATCCAGCTGGGCAAACTCCAAACTCTGCATCTCCGGGTCTGATGTCAAAGCGCTCTTCAGATCTCCAACTCCTTTCAGCTTTGTTGACTGCTACACACTTCTCTCTTGGGCTGGTTCCACGCCCTGTGAACACTTTTCCTCGGCAGGTATCCCATGACCCTGGCATCTCTAACATCGTGGGGTCTCTATGGTAATCCAGGCTTCTCCCTCTCAGTTTCACACAATGGCTTGTCTACTGGGCCTCTATTTGAGAGGACAGAATAAAACTCCATTTTGGGAAAAAGCGTTTTTGAGGAAATTCCTGAGTGGCCCAAGACTGACTCCGCCCCAGGCCAAGGAGCCATGATCAGTTCTGAGAAAATCCACAGACTGTGCCTGCCGCAGTCCCCCACGCCAGTGGGCAGACAATGAATGACTCTCGGATTGTCCTTGTTGGCATCTGTTAGTAACAGTTTTAGACCACAGTCAATAGATTTAAAGGTCATAAACTCTTACCCAACCCTGAAACATCAACACACGTCCCACCTGCTTGCAGTTTTCCCTTTAAAATCCCCTTACCCTAAGAGTTCAGGACTTCGTCCTCACCATTGGAGAGCTGGTTGACTGTCCAAGATCGAGCTTGTGATCAATAAACTCATGTGTTTGCATCGGTTACTGGTTCTGTGCTGGTCTTGATCAAGGGTCTCTTAACATGGTCACAACACATACAGGGACATCCCTGACACATGCCTGCCTGGCCTCAGCTGCTTTACTCCCTAACTCCTTTCTGCTATCCTTAACTCTAAATCCAGAATCACCTGTCCAAAGCTGCCAAGTTCTGCTCCTTCCTGGGGCTGGAACATGGCCCCTTGTTCAATTGCATCTTCACCAGCTTCTTGTTTTCCAGGGTTTTCTTCACTGCCTAAGCTTGGCTGTGCTGAACATCGCTCTAGACCAGGCTGGCCTGGATCTCAGAGGTCTACTTGCTTCTGCCTCTGGAGTGTTATGGTTAAAGTGATGTGCACCACCACTAAGATTTCCTTTAATTCCTTTTCACAAGTTGGAAATTTAGTCGGATGGGATCTTGCCCTGAGGTTACCATTCCCTTTGTTCTATTTCTTAACCTATTTGTCTCCTTGAATACAGGACTCAGCTCCTTTCCACTTCCTGGTGCTCCTTTTCTCCTCAAGTTGTATTTTTCCCTGCTTAGCTTGCTCTTTCTCATTATAATTCTTTATAAGCATGAACACCAGTAACCATGTGACAGAGTCTATACTAGGCTGTTTTGAGATTTCCTCTGCCAAAAGAATTAATCCATAACTCTTCAGTTTATCCTCAGGCAGACTCTTTGGACAAGGGCAAAAAGCAGTTACTTTCTTCACTAAAATATCACAAGAATGATCTCTAGGCAACATGCTAAAATTCATCTCCTCTGAAACCTCTTGAGTGAGTCCCCCATGGTTCGAATTACTCTGGGCACCACTGTCTTCCATGGTTGTACTAGTATGGCCCATTAAGCAACACTTAAAATGTTCAACCGTTTTTTAAATCTACAGTTCAAAAGTCCAAGTGCAGGCAGACATGGCACTGAAGAAGGAGCTGAGGAGTTCTATGCCTTGATCTGAAGGCAACAGATCCAAAGGAACTGAGACATGCAGTGTAGTTTGAGCTCAAGGGACCTCAAAGCGCATCCCCACAATGATACACTTCCTCCAACAAGGCCACACCTACTCCAACAAAGCCCCACTCCCTATGAGCTTCTAGGGGCCAATTACTTTCAAACTATCATACTTTTCAAGAAATTTCTAGAGAGCAGTCTACAAGAAACAGCAAGACTACTACTTCCTTACTTTATTTGGTCAGGATGTGGTAGGGGAATGAAGTGAGATATGAACTCTCCAAGGTATGGCTGAGGAGAAGGTTTTTATTGTCAATATGAGGGAGAGCACAGTCAGAGGCAATTGGAAGAGTCTAGATCAGGAAGAAAAACTAGCAGACTGAACCAGGCCATGAGAGGAGAGGGAGGGGGTAAGAGTATTCGATGAGAAGAGCTGTGTGTGTGTGTGTGTGTGTGTGTGTGTGTGTGTGTGTGTGTGGAGAGAGAGAGAGAGAGAGAGAGAGAGAGAGAGAGAGAGAGAGAGAGAGAGAGAGAGAATGGATGGAAAGAGGGGGAGGGAGACAGAGGATGGAGAGAGAGGAGGGAAGGATAGAGAGAGGGGGAAGGGGGGAAGAGGGAGAGGGAGAGGGAGGGAGAGAGAGGAGGGAAGGATAGAGGGAGAGAGAGGGGGAAGGGAGGGAGAGGGAGGGAGGAAAGGAGGAAGAGAGAGAGAGAGAGAGAGAGAGAGAGAGAGAGAGGGGGGGGGAGAGAGAGAGAGAGAGAGAGAAAGAACCAAGAGAGCCCATGGCTGAAATGGCAGTCTTATGTCGGAATAAGGGGGGGGGGATGCTGGAGGATGGGAAGAAAAGCCCCTGGCCTGGAGAGGGTTAGGGTAGGGGCTGAGTAAGAAGAGCTGAGGGGAGCCATAGGTACTGGGTGAGTCTAGTGGCCATTGTGCACTTTGGTATGCTGACAGACACCTCAGTTAGCTATTGTTTCTTTGGGACCTGACAGTAGCCTTGTATAGGCAGTGAGATGGTCAGCTCTATGCAGTTGCAACCTGAGCAGTTTTTGTCAGGGACATCAACTCAGTTCTTGACTTTGTTTCAGAAAAGAATTTCAGGACAGTCAGTATAACACAGAGGCGGAGTTTATTTTACTTATTTTGTTTTTGTTACTATTTGCTTTTTTGAGACAGTTTTATTCTCAACGTAGCCCTGGCTGTCTGGAACTCATTATGTAGATCAGGCTGGCCTCAAACTCACAGAGATCCACCCACCTATTCCCCCCAAGTGCTGGAGTTAAAGCCATATACCTGTTGCACAAATTATCATAGGTCTTAATAATAAAAACCCAGAGTCAGGTATTAGGGGGAAAGCTGAAGATCAGAAAAGCAAAGCAGACCAAAAGGACGACGAGCCTGTCTTCACAAATGCTTAAACTGCTGAGACTGTACTGAGCTCCTGTCTCCTCTGCCTTACGTTCCTCTCACTGCCCAGCCATATGCCTTCCTGTCTCCTTAGTGCTAGGATTAAAAGCATGTCACTCCAAGTGCTGGGACCACCTTTGTGTGAGCTCTGTTTCTGTTTTAGATTGGATTAATTTCATGTAGCTCAGGATGGCCTTGAACTAACAGAGGTCTGTCTGCCTCTGTCTCTGGAGTGCTGAGATTAAAGTTATATACCACCACTACCTGGCCTCTATGGCTAACTAGTGTGGCTGCTGGGGTTAAAGGTGTGTGTCACCACTGCCTGGCCTCTATGGCTAATTAGTGTGGCTAGTTTTGCTCTCTGATCTTCAGGCAAGCTTTATTTGCTAGATCATAAACAAAATGGTACCACACTCTGCTAGAAGTGTAGTTTATTAAACATGGAGGTTAACTGGCATTCAGAGGAAAAGGCTAGACACAAGTGTGGGTTGTGAGCTTCTCAAAGGAATTGGGTGAATCTTTACATTAGTATTTATATGACTTCATGGCTTCTGAAACTACGTCCCTAAGGGTGGTAGGGCTTTAAATGTGATCACAGGTCATTTCTGTTTAGGTGGAAGCTCTGCCTCAGCATCCCTCCTCCCAAAAAAAAAAAAACCCTCATCCCTCAGAAAGCCCACCAAGGGGTGGCCGGTCCCCTTGAGATGCTCAAGACTATACCTATAGGGTATTTAAGACCCAGGCCCTAGACTTGCCATGTGATTTCTCTCCTGTCTTTCCAAGAGTCACCCAGGAATTGCCTTGTTCTGTTTATTAAAACCTGATCTTATTAATTCGGCTGTATTGCATCATCAGAGATCAAAAATACTTACCTCACTTAGGTGAGGTGTGCCTTTCCCTTCCCAGTTTCCCTTTGACGGGGGATGTCCTTCTTCTGTATATGTTTCTCTTATTGGTTGATGAATAAAACACTGATTGCCCAGTAGCCAGACATAAAATATAGGCGGGGTTATAAGAAAGGAGAATTCTGGGGAAAGGAGGCAGAGAGAGGTCTCAAGAGAGATGCCATGTAGCTGATGAAAGAGTAACATGCTGAGCATTATGGGTAAGCCACAGCTTTGTGGCAATCAATACACAGATTAATAGAAATGGGCTAATAATTAAGATAGAGCTAGCCAATAAGAAGCCTGAGCCATTGGCCAAACAGTTTCTAATTAATATCAGTCTCTGTGTGTTTATTTGGGGCTAAACGGTTGAGGGACCAGGTGGGACAGAAACTCTATCTTCACCCCTTTACCTTTTCTGCCTTTCTTTCTTTCCTCAATCTCATGTGCTAAAGCCAGGAAGAGGAAAGTTTGGAGTGTCATTCCCTCTGGAGGCATGAGGCTATAGATAGGTATGGTTGGAGCTCTTGGGGTAGAGACATCTGTAACGATAGCATGGAGGATGCAGGAAAAAGTCCATTTTCTCCACTGGTTAAAGAATTAAAAGGCAGGAAAAGTTCAAAGGTCAAGCAAAGCCAAAGTTTATTTTAAAAAGACAATTTCATTCGTGGCTTTGTTTTTAAAACAAAGCCAAACAAATACCAGGGCAGGGAAGTTGTAATCTCAACAGCTGACCCCCCCCCCCCCGTGGGAGGATGGAGAAAAGCAGGAAAAATTGCCCTGCTGTCTGAGTTAAGAAAGCATAGAGAACAGCCACATGGTAGAGACAGGAGCTTTAGAGAAAAAGTAAGGAAGCCCACCAGAAAAAGAACATGTAGGTTCTGGACAGCATCTGAAAGAAAGAATAGAGCAAAGGCTGTACCTTTCTGGGTAGATCCGACTGTCAAGTCCAAAGGAAACTCTATTTCCCCAAATTCCAAAATGGCTATCTGTGATGCCTATTGGCACACCAAAGCCCGTGATGGCTTCCAGGCTCCTCAAAGCTAGCATCCTAGTCCTTCTCACTTCCTCCCCTCTCCTAAACTCCCTCCAGCTCAGAGGCTGCCCCCATTCTTCTTATAACCCTGTTATTTATTGATATCTCTCTCTGCTCTCCCTCTCTATTCCTCACTCTGCTCTGCTCAGTCTGTTGGCCATGCTCAGTCTACATCTCTCTTTGCTCTGGACTCTTCCAGGTGCCCTAGCTGTTCTCTCTCATATCTACAATAAAAACCTCCTCCAAACCATTCCATGGAGCAGTTGTATTGTCAGTTTATACACCCAAAGAACCTCACGGCTGCTAGTGGCCTGGTGTGTGTGTGTGTGTGTGTGTGTGTGTGTGTGTGTGTGTGTTGGGGATTATAGGAAGAAAAAGTATATCATCTTATTAAAGAGGTAGCTATCCCATATATGTCTTTAAGAAGGCTTAAAGTGAGCCAGGCTCCCCCTCCTCCTTCTTTCTCTCTCTCTTTCTTTCGAGACAAGGTTTCTCTGTGTAGCCCTGCCTATCTGTCCTGGAACTCACTGTATAGACAAGGCTGGTCTTGAACTAAGACATCACGTCTCTCTGGCTCTTGAGTGCTTGGATTAAAGGTGTGCACCAGCACTGCCCAGCTGAGTCTAGCTTTCTAAGGGTGGTCCTGCTTCACCCAGGGGTGATTGGTTGATCAGGTGGTTAAACAGCCTAACTGGATTACCAATTCATGTTTTGAGTAGTTTGGAATGTTAGGGTTCAACCCAGGACAGAGATTTAATCTTTTTATCATATACTTACATATGTATTTACATGTACTTTATGTACACTTAGGACGTGTTTTTTTGCTTTTGTTTCCACGTGAAAATACTTTGATAAGTAGAAATGGTTAAGCATTAAGACAGAGCTAGCCTGTAAGAAACTAGTACCTGGCCAACAGAATTATATCAAATACAGAGTCTCCCCTTGTTATTTGGGGCTGGTGTGGCGGTGGAACCAGGCGGGCTGGCAGAAAACAACTAGCTACATTTTATCATATACTTACATATGTATTTACACATTTAAGTACTTTATGTACACTTAGGACATGTCTTTATGCTTTTGTTTTGCTAAAGCCACTTTAAAATACATTTTACATACCTGAAGTAGCCCAGCCTGGATTTCCTGAGGGCATAAATATTCTGCTATACAACCTTAATATTGATGGTCAGACTAAAGATATTAACATGTAATGACATTATCCCTAGCCTCTGAGATGTTTAAAACTTGCAGAAAAATTGTAATATTGGCATAATAGCAGATAATACATCTATCTATTTCCTAGATCCACTGATCTTTTTGCTCTATCCCCACCTCCCACCCCTTTAAGACAGTCTCACTGTGCAGTCCTCACTGGACTGGAACTTAATGTGTAGACCAGGCTGGCCTTGAACTCACAGAGATCTACCTGCCTCTGCCTTTTAAATGCTGGGATTATAAGTCGGAGTCACCACACTTTTTACTAGCAACATTTTTGCTAGAATTGTTTTTGTGTCTCTCTTTGAATGTGTGTATTATAATGTTAAAATAATTATTTTGTTGAATCATTTCAGTTAGTTGCAAAATTTAAAAAGAAATTATGTGTATAAGTGTTTGCCTGTGCCTCAGGAGGATAGAAGAGGTGGGTGGATCCCTGGAACTGGAGTTACAGGCATGTGGGTGTTGGCAACTGAATCTGGGACCTTTGCAGGAGCAGTACTAGCTCTTAACAACTGCGTCATCTCTACAGCCTCTGGATGAATCTTTTTATCCTGATCTGCTATATGTGCACTCACTTGTCCTCTAAGAGCCAGGGCCCCATTATCACAGCTCCCATGAGGAAGATTTATATAAACAGCCTATCCAGTTAACAATCTACTTTATCCAATGTTTGCCATGCTTTGACAGTGCCCTCCAAATTCGTGTTAATCTTTGCTGTAGTAGTATTTCAAGAAGGGGCTTTCAGAGTGATGAGGGCGTTGCTCTCAGAGTGAATTAGTGCCTTAGAAACAGGCTTCAGGAAGCAAGGCACTCCTTTAGCCCTTCTGCAAAGTAATGACATCTGGACAGTGTCATCTATGAGGAACTGGCCTTCACCAGGCACTAAGCTGTCAGCAATTTGATCTTGACCTTCTGTCTCTAGGACTTAAAAAAAAAAAAAAAATCTGTTCTTTATAAATTACCCAGCCAGTGCTATTTTGGTACAGCAGTACAAATAGACAAAGTCAGTCAGTCCCATCCAATGCTGAATCTTTGGAAACGCAGTCAAGGACCATGCGTGGCACTTACTTGGTTTCATTATAAAGGAGGCAAGAGGTGAAACTGGGAGGTCAGCTGGGAAGTTAATGCAACTGTCCTTGTGAGAGAGGCGACTTTACTGGGGAGTGGTAAAGGAAGAGCTTTGATGCAGAGTGGGAGCCAACACTCAGGCGTGGGCTTTGGTGTCCTCCAAGTTTAGATCTCGCGGTTGTAAGATTTCTGGAAATGTTTGGATTTTCAGATTTATATCCGGGAAAGCAATACACATACAAATAGCGGGCTTCATTGCTATTTCCACTTTATTTTATTTGTTTGTTTGTTTATTTATTTATTTATTTTGTAAGGTTTTCAAGACAAGGTTTCTCTGTATTGTTTTGAAGCCTTCCCTGGAACTCACTCTGTAGACCAGACTGGCCTTGAACTCACAGAGATCCACCTGCCTCTCCCTCCCCAGTGCTGGGCTTAAAGGTATGTGCCACCATAGCCTGGCAAACTATTTTCATATTTTTATTTGAAATATCTCTACATAAAAGGAATAAAAGGAATGTTGCCTCCACAGACAGTTTTGACAACAGTGCGTCAGGGCTCTGTCTCAGCTGCTGAGAGACTTGAACTAGATTCCCAGTCAGTGAGTCCTTTTCCTCCTTAGGGCCCCTGAATTTTCCCTTTTTAATCTGCCCTGTCTCAACCTGAGCCAAATCAGTAGTAGAAATGTAGAAACACTGTGACCACAAGACATTACAAGAGGAAATCACAGATTGTGCAGATAACTTATGAGATGGGAAGTGTTGCAGTGATTTTCATTTGTGCATCTGAAGCTATGAAATAATCCAAACAATTCCTGTTATAAGCCTTTCCCTGTCATTTGTCCATCTCCCTCTCTCTTCTTATGGTTCTGCAACACATGTAAACCCCTGACTAAAGTGTCTGGGAATCTTGAGTCCTGGGTGTAGACCTGGCACAGGTGTAGACCTGGCATAAGAATCTGAATAAAAGCATCTTCTTTGTTAAAATTTGTTAACGGTCGGACTGGGGAATCTCTGAATGAACCCAGACCCAAAACAGAACCACAAAGAAAGAAAAGAAAAAAGAATGAAAATGTTTACTCAAATGACAACTCTGGCTAGTGTGTGTTTGAGGCCGCACAGGACAGGAAGAGTCTCTGTCACTGTTGTGGGTGACAAGAATTGAGTGACAGCAGGATACACGCTAGGTGATCATGGGTTCTAAGGGCGTGGAAAGGCTCCGTCAATCGGGTAATGGTCTGGAAACTTGCTAATTCCCAGTGGTAGGGAATCCCCAGAGGTAGGACCACTGGGAAGCTGTGGTCCTGAAGATGAATGGGCAAGGACAACCAACCCATGGAGGGAGGTCTCCAGACAGAGGACAAGGCCTTTACTGTATTCTAAATGTGTGAGGCCACGTTCACAGTGAGCATACTTAGGTGTTCAGTGTGAGGTACTAGCTGAAATATCTTAGACATGGTGGCACATGCCTGTAATTCTAATGAGTAGGAAAGGCTGAGGTAAGACTGGGCAATACAGTAAGACCTGTATTAACAACCAAAACGCCAACAATATGACTACATTTGCTTTGCAAAGGAAATTTTGTGGGGCTTCTACAGTGTTTTTCTTGTTTGAAGGCTTAAGATACTGGATGATTTTTAGCACTTGAAAAGGTAAACTTAACTTTAGGCTGACCATAAATGTATAATGGCCAGTCATTCAATAAAAACGAATGAGTAAAAGAAGCAACAAAGGTAAGTTAGATACATAAAGATGTAGCAAATATGTCCAATCCTTATCTACTCATGGTACCACATACACATAAATGGACAGAACTTGGTAAGTAAAAATTGCTATTTTTATTTGTTTATTCATTCCCTTTATAAAAAATATTAAGTGTAAGCTGTATACAGTAAGCTTATTGTCTTTGCTTTCGATAAACATCACTTTTGCAATAATATCTCTTATTTGCGATTTTTTTGAGGCATTCGGTACTGAGAAATTATGGTGGCCTCTTTGTGTGGCCACAACACACAGCAAACACCTTTAACATGGGTTGGGGTGCCCAACAAGCCACTCACTGTCCCCCCATGAGGTGACATCACATCCTTCTGCTGCTACCTCCTAATTTGCTAGGATTACAGGAATGAACCAGATGCCCTTTTTATGGGGTGCTGAAGATCCAACTCAGTGCCTTGTGCATGTTAGGTAAGTGTTCTGTCAGCACAGCAACATTCCAGCATTTGGAAAGTTTTGGGAAGTAAAAATAAATACTGTAAGAGAAAAACCATGACTTCTCTAAAAGTATTGTTTAATTAATTTATATAAGCCAGGTAGAAGGAATCACTAACTATAGTTACAAATATAAAGAAGATATGGGGGTGAAATAATCCTTAAAGAAAAAAAAAAAAAAAAAAAAAAAAAAAAGGTAGGGGCAAATGCTGTTACAGGGTGCAAACGGAGCAATGTGGACACCTTGTGGAAGTGTGAGGGAAAACCTCACAAAGGATGTGGGGCTGAAACCGGAAAGGTGAGAACTCGCTGGGCCAAGGGAGGATGAAACAAGCATACCAGCCAGGCAAGTGAGGGCTCAGTGGCACAGAGCAAGGAAGGAGAGAGAGAGGGAGGGGGGCTGCGAGGGGGAGGCAGGAAAGGGATGGAACTGTGGTTGGAATAAAGGTAGAGCACAAAATAAATGTTTGCTTAATTAAATTGTCTGGGAAGTAACTCAGCTGCCTTTGGCAAATAATCCCAGAGGTATCAAAGGAAGCAGAAGGCAGCCTGTTCATTAGTAATGGTGTGCACTTTGCAAATGGCCTGCTCTGTTTGTTCTAGAAAGGCCCTGGTTAAAATGCTGGGAATGAGTTCTGGGGAGAAACAGACAACACTGAAGCCCGATACATACTGGCCCATGTAGACCTATCTAACAAAGTCTCAAAATACTTATCTTTTATAGAGGAGAACGTAATGGCGGACAAGTGACTCTGTAAGCCCCTCAAGACACGTGAGTGGCCAGGCCCCTTCCCCAGGGCCTCTAACTGCCACGATCCACCCACAGAATACTCTAATTGTCCTAACTGCTACATCCTACAGAGTAGAAAGTCCAGCCTCTGAACATGAAATCTGGCCAATTGCCACCCTAGAAAACTCTACCCTGAAAAATTCACCCCCTTCCCAAGACCACCCTTCTGTTTTTTCCTCTCCCAATAAATCTCCTGTGGGAGGTTTGTTGTGTGGTGTGTCTTTGTGGTATTCCTTGGTTCTCAGCCGCCAGGATACCTTTTCATCCAAGCTGTAATACTTACAACTTCATTAGGCCCAATATCCAGTTAGTGAACCGGATTATGATGAAGCCATAAAGAGTATAATTTTTAAGTATGAACAATTTGGGTTAGTGGGTGACTATGTGACCTTCAATAAGTGCCCCTGAACCCTTTTTTCTTTATCTGTGAAACAGAAAATTATTATCCGTTTTGTAGGTAGCCTCTAGCACAGGGCTTATCGGGTTCAGCAGTCTCTTTACCTTTAGCCTTTTTCTTAACACAGGTTATGAAACCCAGAGGTTCAAGGAAAGGGGGTTCACTGGCCCTCCAAGCATGGCCTTATAAGGTGCGAGGGCTGTGTGTAGGTGTTCCCTGTTGTGTGGGAGAGAGTTGTTCTCAGCCCCAAATGTCTCAAAAGTTGACACCGTTAGAACTTGCATAGTGGAATGGTTAACAAATTTAATAACAAATTTAATAACAGTTTAGAATGAAAGTATAGCCAGCATTAGATACATTTCCCATAACAGGGTTTCCTTTCTCAACCTCCTTTTTCCATTCCCCGCCCACCCAGACAGGGTTTCTCTGTATAGCCCTGATTGTCCTGGAACTTGCCTTGAGATCTGGCTGCCTCTGCCTCTCAAGCACTGGAATTAAAGGTGTGCACCACCACTGCAGTGATCAGTTTTGTGTGTGGGAGTGTTTTGTCTGCCTGCACATATTTCTTGGTGCTCACAGTCAGAAGAGTGTGTGTGTTCCCTGATGTGAGCCACCATGAGGGTGCTTGGAACTCAATCTGCAAGAACAGCAAGCTCTCTCTCGCTATTCTATATGTTGGCGAAACATAACATATGCCCATCATAAATGCCACCTGTGATCTCTGTGAATCATACCTTTCTGTAAACTCATTCACTTTCTAAAATGAAATGAAATAATCAAAAATTATAATTATTTTCTGAATCATGTTACATTTCACTTACCGAGGAAACACCTTCATTGGCTTTGTCTTGTGTGTGTGTGTGTGTGTGTGTGTGTGTGTGTGTGTGTGTGTGTGTGTGTGTATAGCCCAGGCTAGTCTTGAATTCCTGGCAATCTTCAAACCTCAGCCTTCTAAATGCTGGGGTTAGACTTGTGACCTCATGCCCTATGATTGGATTTGGACATTCCCCAAGTGTGTGTGTAACGGTATCTTCCCCAGGATTAAGTTCTGCATATGGCTAACATAATTCACTAGCCTTCTGCCATTTCTAGACATTTCATCATTTGTACTATTGTTAATGACCTGTATTGTTCATTAGCCAGTGGCGCACATTCAATCAATGTCAGTTGAGGGGCTGGCTGGAGAGATGGTGCAACAGTCATTGAGAACACTGGCTAATCTTCCAGACGACCTAGGTTCGATTCTTATCATCCACAAAGTGGCTAACAGCTGTCTGCAAATCTAGTTACAGGAAATTTGAGGCCTTGCCTACCACTGGCACCAGGCGCAGACAAAACACCTATACACATAAAATAAAAAGTAAACCCCAGAAGAAATGGGGATGAGAAAGAATATTGGAAGAACTCTGAAAGGGTAGACTAGAACTCTATTGTTTTATTTATAAGCGTAATGCCATCACAGGGCGAAAATTTTGCTGGGTAGGAGGTTGGATGAACCACTAGGAAGGAAGAAACAGGGTTTCCAGAAAGAGTTTTAAAGGAAATGTGCTAGGGTAGGGATGGGTTGAGGTGGGGGGTGGGGGAGATAGGCGAGAATAGGAGACGATCATTCAAGCCAGTCTGCAGACAAAGCTATTCGTTCAGAGCTGTAGCTGGAATCTTAGGGAGGAATGCAAAGTGGGCACAGGCGGATTGACGTTAAGGAAGCAAATGACAAAGGCAAGATCAGATTCTGACTTGGTACCTACAAGTTTGTGGGAGCAGTTCTTGGGAGAGGGCAAAGGAATGCGGAGTTCACGTTCAAAACCTACAAGGTGCTTGCTGAGCAAACGAGTTAAATGTCTGGTAAGCATTGATACAGCAATCTGAGAGAGAAACGAGTCTGAATTAGCTGGAAGCTTGTAAACCTTCTAGATTGAAGATCTGATAGGATAGATCGGCTAATTTCGTGGATTTAGAAGTGGGAAGAGAACAGGAGCAAGGTAAAGAAAATCGGAGAAGAGATCAAAAGAAGACATCTTGAAAGCAGGGGAACAAGTAAGGTGGCGACAGACGCCACCTAGAGGTTAAATGGGAGAATGGCAAGCTCATCTAATCCTTGGTCAAAGGATTCAATAGAGCAGAGGTGGGGATTGGGCGAACGACAGGCAAAGCTAAGGGAGGCAACTTCGTTAGTTCCTTTACGTGACCTGCCTATGAGACACAGGAAAGGTTAGATCTGAAGGATAATTTAAAGCACCAGGGGAAAATCCAATACTCTTGAGGGGAGTGGCTGTCCTCTTTTGTGCTTTTGGGATGAGTGTGGGTCTTTTTGGATTTTCCAGCTCTGAATTGGGCAAACAAAGCAAACCCCTATACGTTACCACACTAAAATAAACAGCTCTGCGAAAATCTCCTGCCTTTAAATTCCCTGGGGGTGTAAATAGGGAGCTTTAATGTGGCGCTCATCGATTGGTAAATTAAAAAGAAAAACCCGTCATTTCCGGTACTGCAGGATGTAAACCTGCGAGTCTTGCTTCTGCTCTCCCATTGGCTGTTTGAGGCAGCTCCGCTTTCAGCCAATCAAAGTACTATTCCTTCACCCCTCCCGACAGATCTTATAAATTACACCAAATTGCTTCACCTTTCCATATCCTTTGCTTGAAAAAGCAGCAGTTATTGTCTATTCCGCCATAATGTCTGGCCGCGGCAAGCAAGGAGGCAAGGCCCGCGCCAAGGCCAAGTCGCGGTCGTCGCGCGCCGGCCTGCAGTTCCCGGTGGGGCGCGTGCACCGGCTGCTGCGCAAGGGCAACTACGCGGAGCGCGTGGGCGCCGGCGCGCCGGTGTACATGGCGGCCGTGCTGGAGTACCTGACGGCCGAGATCCTGGAGCTGGCGGGCAACGCGGCCCGCGACAACAAGAAGACGCGCATCATCCCGCGCCACCTGCAGCTGGCCGTACGGAACGATGAGGAGCTTAATAAGTTACTAGGAGGCGTCACCATCGCGCAGGGCGGCGTCCTGCCCAATATCCAGGCTGTCTTATTGCCCAAGAAAACGGAGAGCCATAAGCCCGGCAAGAATAAGTAACTCATTATCGCTTCCCATCCAAAAAAGGCTCTTTTAAGAGCCACCAAACAGTCAACGGAAGGGCTGATCACAAACTAGCGCACTTGCTCTTTTCATGGAGGCTTGGTGGCTCTAAAAAGAGCCTTTTTGAATTGACTTGACAAGTTTCACTTGCTTTTAACCTTGTGGCTCTCGGTCTTCTTGGGCAGCAGCACGGCCTGGATGTTGGGCAGGACGCCGCCCTGCGCGATCGTCACTTTGCCCAACAGCTTGTTGAGCTCCTCGTCGTTGCGGATGGCCAGCTGCAGGTGGCGCGGGATGATGCGCGTCTTCTTGTTGTCGCGGGCCGCGTTGCCCGCCAGCTCCAGGATCTCGGCCGTCAGGTACTCCAGCACGGCCGCCATGTACACCGGCGCGCCGGCGCCCACGCGCTCCGCGTAGTTGCCCTTGCGCAGCAGCCGGTGCACGCGCCCCACCGGGAACTGCAGGCCGGCGCGCGACGACCGCGACTTGGCCTTGGCGCGGGCCTTGCCTCCTTGCTTGCCGCGGCCAGACATGACTTTACAGTAAGACCAACTCTTGAGGACTTTATTACTAAACCAGGTTGTAATGTCTCTAAGGCCTTTATAAGATCTCCTAGGGGTGGGGTCAGGAACCAGCTTTTCATTGGTCATAATTTGGTTCCAGAGAAGTCCAATGAAATCTGAAATTTAGAGTCTTTGTTACGTACTGAAAACGCAAGTTTCATGTATGAACCAATGGAAATTAAAAGTATTTTGAGGCCTAATTTACATAAAGTGCTTATAAATGGCTCAGGTCCTTCAGCTTCCAGTTTGTTTCCCCACTTACTAGGGCACCTTGTGTTTTAATAATTCCTGAGCCAGCTAAATCCACCCCGGCTCCCAAGAAGGGCTCCAAAAAGGCTGCCACCAAGGCACAAAAGAAAGATGGAAAGAAACGAAAGCGCAGCCGCAAGGAGAGCTATTCCATCTACATGTACAAAGTGCTGAAGCAAGTGCACCCCGACACGGGCATCTCTTCCAAGCCCATGGGCATCATGAACTCATTTGTCAATGACATCTTCGAGCGCATCGCCGGCGAGGCTTCCCGAAGCCTGGCGCATTACAACAAGCGTTCTACCATCACTTCGCGGGAGATCCAGACAGCCGTGCGCCTGCTGCTGCCGGGGGAACTGGCTAAACACGCAGTGTCGGAGGGCACCAAGGCCGTCACCAAGTACACCAGCGCCAAGTAGAGGCCAGTCTGGATGAGCCGCTGTCAGGCCCCTTTGCCCCCTTAAAGTTCTTGCAGAGGTACCCACTTAAATAGGGGAGTTTTATCCACTTGCATTAGTTTCCGGTTTCTATTCCAAAATTTCTGTAAGGGTCTTGGAGAGTGTACACTTTAGTTTTTAGCATTTGTAGTTTTGAGGTTCCCTGAGCTGCTGTGCAGTTGGATATAGAGCTCCTCGCATCCCATTTAGCTTAAGAGTTCTTAAACTACTGTGATGGATATCGGCCGCTAGACCGGGTTTTTTCTGTGTCCTAGACTGTGGTATTCGGGCTCTTTATTTATCGACCTAAAGCGAGATGACTTGATTACTTTGGCGGTAAGAGGGCTCCGGGTCACACCTAAACCTGTGTCGACGAATGCTGCTGTGCACCAGTCATGTACGGCTGAAGCCGCTCAGTCCAGTTTATTATGTGTCCCGGGCACTGGCTCTTCCGGTACTCAGGGCGGCGTCCTCGCCTTCCGCGTTGCTGCGTTGCTGCGGATTTGGTAGAAGTCTGTTGGGGTTTTCCCTCAGGCTTTAGAATCCCAGGCTTGTGGTTTTCTTTGCTTTTTCGTTTTTCTTCTTACTTAATACTTTGCGTTAGCCGCTGCTCATTTTCGCTCCGGGTCCACATGAAGCGATCTTTCTAATTCATCCAGTCAAGGAAATAGCTTTTTCCTGCCTGTCGTGTCTCCACTGTCTGGAGTTTGCGCTCTTGTTTATGCTGTCTCTGGCTCTCTTGTTCATACTGTCTCTGGTCAAGCTGGCCTGATGTTCTGGTACCTCCAGACCCCACAAATGCTTGGCATAGCAGAAGCTTAAATACATGTTATGGAATTAATTTTTATACTGCCGCTTTTTTGGCTGAAGCAGGGGTGGGCTTGTCCGTTTGATGTATGTGAAGACACGATGGAACGTAAATATTTGGAGGGTTCTCTCTCCAAACCTGTCCTTTCAGTTAATGCGATGGCTGTTCTTGGTTGTCAACTTGACCACATCTGGAAATAAGTAATTTGTTTTCTTAATTAAACAATTTGAAGCGAGAAGAAGCACTTTTTGGGGCAAGAAGACCCTACCCGGGCCACACTGCAGGCAGCCTGTATAAAGGACATGGAAGAAGGAAGCTTGCTCTTCGACTGCTTGCTCTCGTTGACAAGTCTGTTTCTTCGCTGGCATTAGTGCCCACTTCTGGATTCCCACATATACTGAAGACCAGCTGAGACATCCAGGCATCAACAACTACCAGATTTGTGTACCCTCTGTTGGTAGGCAGCCATTGTTTGCCGGACTAGCTGGATCCCAGCCTGTAAGCCATATAGCTATCAAAACAAAACAAAACAACAACAACAACAACAAAAAAACCAAAAAACATACATATTTCATTCTATAAATTCTGTTCCTTGAGAACCCCAACTAACACAATTAGCTCAGTGTAGTGTGTGTGTGTATTCCCAATTTAGAGTAAGCTCTCAGATTTTCATTAAATTGAGAGTATTAGGCTTTGGGAAAAGTCTCCTCCACCAGCACTCCAAGGTTTGCTGAGAATGCACAGAGTCTCTAGGTTCAACCCCTAATATATAAACACACACACACACACACACACAATCATGCTCACACATGCACACACACCTGCCTGCAGCCAAACTTCTTCCTCACGGGTGCATTGGGGTTGAAATATCCTATGACAAGGCCATTGTTGATGCCTAGTGATTGAGAAATATATGACCATGAATAAAAGATAATACAAATAAGATGTGTGAAATAAAATCCCTAGTAAAGTTTAGCCAACACTTGCAGAATGCTTGGAATGTACTAGGGAGTGCTTTACACCCTTTATACATAGTGGCTCATATTATCTTCACAGAGAACTTTATGAAGTTTATTATCCCTCATTTTATAGCTAAGGGAACAGATGTACACTACTGTCTTGCCTCATAAAACGTTAGAAAATGAGTCTCCAGCTTAGTTTTTTGGGACTTGAGAAAGTAGGATGACTCTCGTGTAAATCTGGGCCCCTTCTCTGCATTTGGGAAGAGGGGGTTGAAATATCCATACTTCGCTTTCAATTTACCCAAGCCCTTCTGGATGCACCCTGCATAGAAATCCAGAAGGATGCTGCTAACCTTGGGGATGGGATTAGGAGACTAACATTCTATCCCAGAGGGCAGTTTAGCTTGTCCTGGCAGGAGGAAGGGGTTGTGGGAGCATTTGGAGGAAGGATTTCACCAGCTCTCATCCTTTCACCAGCACAGAAGCTTTAGTGGTGTATTTGGGGGCTCTCCCCATCCCCCAATCTCGTGCTTATGTGATAGTCTTGTGGCAGACACAGATGAAGACAGATCTGGTATTTTAACCCTGGATGAGAATTTATTAGTACAGAGAGATTAATCTACTAAACCTCCCTGTCCCATTCAATTGCTTACCTTAGGTTAATAATTGATACAAAATAATCATTGCTTCTTACTGAGCATTTGACTGTCAACCAGGTCCTCTGCTTAGTGGTTTACACGTGTCGCTTATTTACTCTTCACAGATACCGTTTGAGGTATGGTTCATTATTATTGTCTTTATGTCATAGATAATGGGAAAAGCCTTAGAAAGCTTAAATGGCTCACCTGGGATCTCGAACAAGTTGTAGAACTGTAACCCAATGCACACCTTTTTGATATTTTTAGACAAAGCTAAACTTTGTCTAAAGTTTACTTTAGGCTGGCACCTATTGTGCAGTGATGCTCCTCAGACACCCAAGTACTGGACTACAGAAGGGAATTACCACACCTGACTAACAATTAGAGATCTGATCACCTTGTCACACACATATCCATTTTTTTTTTTTGTTGTTTTTTGTTTTTTTTTTGGGGGGTTTTTTTTCTGACTACAATGTTATTGTTAACCCACTTACCAGTTAATTTACAATGGGTTGCCCTAGCCCTTCCCCACTCCCACATTTCCTCTCTCCTTCTTCTTCTACCTTTTGAATGCACCCCAACTTTGGGCGACTCCATGGAGATGCATGGTAACGTTTTCTACTCTTAGTTGAAAAGGAACACGGAGGGAGGGATGAAACATACACAAATCTGTTCTATGGAAGTGGGGGTAGGATTATCTCTGCTGTCCTCTAGGCCCCAGTCT
Organism: Cricetiscus sungorus; assembly: GCA_030556225.1. NCBI lineage: Eukaryota > Metazoa > Chordata > Mammalia > Rodentia > Cricetidae > Cricetiscus > Cricetiscus sungorus. The sequence continues at coordinate 2,208,767 of JANBXA010000141.1, forward strand.
CCCTATGTTCTTCAAGTCCTCTCCAATACAAATCCAACCCCATCGCTTTGCTCACAAACACCCACTGTCAATCCACGCCTCAGCTTATAAGTCTTAGTGAAACATGAAACAACACACATTCAGTTTCACATGTAAGCTGTGAAGTCCTGTGCCTCTAAGGGGAGGGCCTTCAGGCTTCCTGCTCCTAGGTGCTGAGGAACTTCCCGCCCTTGTGGCTGAGAGCTGGCCTTTGTGAAGAAGGGTGTGTGACCCTGTAGGTGACTCTGTGTGAGACAGAATGAGAAAGGACCCTTGACTGTTGGATGTGACTGTGTTTCCTTTCAAGTAAGTCATCCTGTGACAAAAATGCAAGCAAACAACAACAGAGCAAAAATAAAGCAAAAAAAGAGGGAGATTGTCTTAGCTTCTAATCCTCAGCTTTATCTGTGTCTCAGGAACTGACTGACTGACATTTATTCTTTATTTATCTTCAGAAACTGATGTCTAACCTTGTGATTAGGGAGACTAGACCGACCATCTATTTAATTTGCATGATTGAGAATGTGTACTTTCATAAATATTTGTTAACATTATTAAGAAAGGCTCTCTAGGTCATTTCTTCCTCATAGAAGTATTATTAGGTGTAGTATCTTTAATTCGTTTAAGCATTTTTGGAGCTGGGCCTGCAATTAGGCAGGAGGATCACAAATTCAAAGCCTGTCTGGGAAGCTTAGTGAGCCCTTTCCCAAAAAGCAAGAAGAGGGCTGAGTATATATCTTAGTGGTAGGATGCTTGCTTCTCATGTGCGAGACCCTAGATTCAATTCTTGAGGTCAAACAAAAACATAATTCCAAGATAGTGTGGTGGTGCAAACCTTTAAAAATCATAGCACTTAGAAGGCAAAAGCAGAAGGATCTCAGTGAATTTGAGGTCAGCCTGATTTACTGGTCTACAGAGCAAGTTCTAGGACTACATAGACCCTGTCTCTAAATAAATAAACAATCATCTGTCTATTAGATGGCAGCAACCTTTTAGGCAATAATGATGTAAGATTAGACAGAACAGAGTGGCTTCTGGCTTCCTAGAAAGAAAGATTTAACCCTAGATGTTAAATATTTATCCCTAGGTGTTAAATCATTGAGGGTAATAAATGATGGCCGTTGTTAAGGTAGGGCAAGTACTGATGCAGAAAGTGTGGTGGAAGGTGCTCTAATTTACCACGGGAGGGGTGTCTTAGTTACTTTTCTGATGTTGTGGTGGTTTGAGTAAGAATGACACCATCCCTCAACTCCCCAACCTGCCAACCCCCCAGCCCCCAGCCCCCTATAGACTCACATATTTGAATGCTTGTTCATTAGGGAGTAGAGCTTTTTGACAGGGATTAGGAGGTGTGGCCTTGTTGGGGGAAGAGTGTCACTGGTTCAAATGCTCAAGTCAGGCCCAGTGTCTCTCCCTGCTGCCTGCGAATCTGGATGTGTAACTTTCAGCTGCCTCTCCAGCACCATGTCTGTCTGTACACCATGCTCCCCACTGTGGCGATAATGGACTGAACCTCTGAACTGTAAGCCAGCCCCAGTTAAATGCTTTCCTTTATAAGAGTTTTCATGGTCAAGGGCATCTCTTCATAGCGATAGACACAGTGATTAAGACATCTGGGAAGAGACACGTGACCAAAGCAACTTACAAAAGAGAAAGCATTTAATTGGGGGCTTACGACTTCAGAAAGTGAGTTCATGCCTATCATGGTGGGGAGCATGGCTGAAGATAGGTAAGCACGGCATTGGCGTAATAGCTGAGAGCTTACATCCTGATCAGCAGGCAGCACGTAAAGAGCTGACTAGAAACAGTGAGGAGTTTTGAAAACTCAAAGCCCACTCACAGTGACAGAACTCTTCCAAAAAGGCCATACCCCTTAATCCTTCCCGAACAGTTCCACCAACTGGGAACCTATCATTCAAACATGTGAGCCTATGGTGGCCATTTGTATTGAAACTACCACAGAGAAAGGCAATGTCTCTTCCAGAAAGAGGCTTATTGGCTAAGAGCAGAGAAGGTTAGGAATGAATGTCCCAAGTAGAAGGTGGCGTGGGCAGAGGCCCCAAGGAGAGTGAGAAAGAGGGTTCTCAGGAAGAGAGGTGGAGTTGTAGTTTGCAGAGGACAAGAAGAAGCTCACACAGTAGACAGAGCCATGCCTGCAGGGTCAGATTTGTTATAAGTTGACTTACAAGAACTCGGTCGCAGGCTAGCTTGGCTAGGAACAGAAAGGCACTGGGCGGCATATGGTGTGTCCTGGCCCAGCGTTCTTAGGCACATGGCACCCCGATCCTCCAATGACTACACTGCAATGGGACTTCCTTTAAATGGGAGACAGTGAGCGCTTCAGGCTAATCAGGTTGACAATGGACAGCATGCACAGTATCATGCCAGTGGCTTTCTTTTAATGTTTATTATGTTTTTGTACATGAGTGTTTCTCCTGCATGTACGTGAGCAGTGCCCACAGAGCCAGAGAAGGATCTTAGATTCCTTGGAACTGGAGTCACAGACATTTGTGAGGTGCTGTGTGGGTGCTGGAAATAGAACCTGAGTCCTGTATCCATCTCTTCAGCAAGTGGCATTCTTGTAGTTTGGTTTCCTCTGAAGTTTGGCCTCTTAGGACAAGTGAAAGATCAGTTGGACCCGAACGTGTACTTTGTAGGTACTTAGTAGCTATCACCTCTCATTAGAAGTCAAGAGCACAGGATGCGACACCAGACTGTCTAGTACTGAAGCTCAATTCTTTATCACTCACAGTTATATATGATGGTCCATTTTTAATTGTCAGTTTTACAGGATTTAGCATCACTATGGAAACAAACCCTGGAGATTTAAAAAAAAAAAAGATTTCTTTAAAAATGTATGTGTATGTATGTATGAGTCTGTCTGAATGTATGCCAAGCGTGTGTGGGTGCCCATGGAGGCCGGAAGAGGTTGTTTGATCCCTCGGAGCTGGAGTTACAGGTTGTTGTAAACTGTTCCATGAGTGATGTTGGGAAGCATATTTTGTAATTGATTTGTTGGTGTGTGGTGTGCATGATGTGTGTGGGGATTTGCAGTTTAGCATTTGTGTGAAGGCCCTCACAACTTGTGGGACTGGTTCTCTTCCACCAAATGAGTGCTAGCGGTTAGACCTGGGTGGTTAGCTTAATAGACTGCCTTTACCCCTGAACCATCTCTTTGGCCCCCACTCAAAGTGCTTTTCAAATACATACACAGAGATGGAAATTGAAATTTGAACACCAACTGCATCTTTAATACTTTTAGAGATTAACAACTTACTGTTTTAGATGTGTGTTAGCCCCACAGCCTTTATCTTTTAAGGATATGTAAAGAAATATTTCATTGTGACATAATATGGTATCTGGAATTTCCTCCAAAACGATCCCAGGTGAGTTGAGTTATATCATGTGAACATAGACACATTGTTTATTTTTGAGGCAGGCTCTCACTATGCAGCTCTGGCTGGCTAGAAATTCAGTATGTGAGACCAGACTGATCTCAAACTTTTGGCACCCCCTCCTGTGTGTTCCAAGTGCTGGCATTACAGGCGCCTGTCACCACGTCCAACTGAAATGTGTGTATTTTAAAGCTGCTAGCTAATGTCTGGACAAGTACCTCACCATTTTTTACTTAGAGGTTTTTGTTATGTATTTATATGTAAAAAATGAATCTTTGGTAACTATGGTAGTACGTTCCCAGCACTCATGTGGGCAGGAGAGTCTCAAGTTTAAGGCCAGCCTTGACTACACACTGTGACTTTGTTTCAAATAAACTTTAAAACAAAACAGAATCAACAAAAACACACACTTGGGCCTGAGAGGTGGATGGTTCAGCTGTTAAGAACACTTGCTGCTCTGGCGCAGGGGTTTAATTCCCAGGTCCCCTTTTTACAACCATCTCTATCTGCAGTCCCAGGGGATCTGACGCCCTCTTCTGGCCTCCTTGGGCACCAGGCATGCATGCGGTACACAGACATACATGCAGGCAAAAATATTCATACACATAAAATAAAAATGAATAATCGTTAAAAAAAAAAAAACCAAAAAACCTTTAAATTGGAATGGAGGAGACCTGTACATACCATGCAGGGTTTCTCTGTATCTCTTTGGGGGTTGTTCTGGCACTTGCTCTGTAGACCAGGCTGGCCTCTAACTCACAGAGATCAGGCTGCCTCTGTCTCCTGAGTGCTGGGATTAAAGGCGTGTGCCACCAACCGGGGAGAGGGAGGGGGGGGGTGTTATTCCTTAGTTAAAACGACTGATCTATTTCTGTCTTATTGATTGCTTTCCTTATCATATCACAGTCGCTTTCCTCTGTATTTCCAGCAAGTCGGTAGAGGTTTGATTAGGTTTAACTTCACATTTCACTTCTTGGTAAGTGGTAGAATCCCTTTTGGTATAAGTAGGAAAGAGTATGTAGGTATGTATGTATGTGCTGTTATTATTTAAAACATTGTTCTGGGATTTTACATTAGAAAACCAGTAATGATGTTCACTTGTAAGGGTTTGGGGGAAGGAAAAGCTTTTCCTTATTTATTCTTATCTCTTATAATTTTAGCTTACTGGGCACGTGTTCTTAAAAGCATTGTTAGCAAGGAGTGGCAGCTGGTAGATGGAATCCCAGCACTGTTGGGAGTCTAGCAAATCCTTGAGCCCATAGGTCTCCAAAGAAACCAAGAATATTAGTCTTTCCAATGGGAAAGATGAAAACCTGTTCTTCCAGGGAATTGGAAGTGACTAATAGCCCAGTGATCTGAATTATTTGTGGAGCCAGGCCATATCAAGTTCTTACAGGAAGGCTAGTAATCTAAATGACCTTCACAGCTAGGGGTTCCCCTAAGTTCCCGTAACTAGGACCAGAGGTGGCTAATAGCCCAAATGACCTCTGTGCTATCTGCATGACTGAGACCAGGCCCGAGCCTTCCCTAGTCCCTTAAGCTAGGACAGGCAGCCTATCTCTAGAACCCCTCTTCTTGGAAATCACCCCGCTTCAGTGTAATTAAGCTTCCTTGTGCACTGGGGATTGTATTACATCAGGAAACTCTCCCCACAGTTTATACTGGGCTTAAATATGTTGGGAATTAAGCGCCCCATGTCAGCTGCTTTAGAAGTCCTGATTCAGGTTGATGAAGTCAGTCTGATGGGAGTTTTCATTCTCATCTCTTTGAGGTTTGTTTCTCTGCCTGACAGCAGTAGAGGCCCCCTGACAGCACTAGGGAGCCTGAGGCAGGAGATTGCTGTAAACCTGAGGTCCCTTTGGATTTCATAGAGTTCCAGATCAGCTTGTGTTACAATGTGAGACCCTGTCTCAAACACAAACAAACAAAACCAGACAACTCCTAATCTTATTAAATAAAAACAAAAACTAACAAGACAGAACTGTACAAAACAGCTACCAGGTGTGTTGGTACATACTTGTAACCAGGCCATGTGAGAAGCTGAGGCAGGAGGATTTGGAGCTTGAGGTCATCTTGGGCTACAAAGTGAAACCATGTCTCAAAAACTATTACCACCAAAACCCAACCAAACAAAAGCTTAAAATAAAACAAAACACAGTAAACCCTAACCTAAACAAACAAAACTCCACTGCAGGGTTTTGTGGAAAGAATGCATTTCAAAATACCCGGGAACCTACTAGACTCTCAAAGCTTTGCCATTAATTCTGAGAAATAGTTGAGAAAAAATCTCAGTAACACAAACAGCAACCAAGTTAAATTAAGAGCAACGATAAGGAGGACAACAAAAGCCACAGGGGTCCCTGGGGCTGAATGGTAACCTACTGGTCTGGGTTGGGACTCCACCGTCCCCAGTCTCATTAAAAATAGTCTCATGAAACTCTGAACACCAAGCTGGTTCTGGTGGTGTAGTCTGCAGTCCCAGCACTGTTACTGCAGGGAGGGCTCGAGGCTTCTCCAATTACCAAGCCCTACCCACCTCAACCTCCACCACCCACCCCGGGGAACACACCTCTGCCTTTATTTCCTCTCTCTCTCTCTCTCTCTCTCTCTCTCTCTCTCTCTCTCTCTCTCTCTCTCTCTCTCTTTCTCTTTCTCTCTCTCACTCTCTCTTTCTCCTCTCTCTCAATCTCTCTCTCTCTCCTCTCTCTCTCTCAATCTCTCTCTCGTTTTTGCTTTTTGAGACAGGGTTTCTTTGTGTAACAGCTCTGGCTTTCCTGGAACTTGCTTTGTAGATCAGGCTGGCCTGGAACTCACTGAGATGTGCCTGCCTCTGTCTCCCATGTGAAGTGCTGGGATTAGAGGTGTGCTCCACCATTGCCTGGCTTTATTCCTTTTTTTTTTTTTTTTTTTTTTTTTTAAAGGCAACATCTTGCTATGTAGGCCATATTGGCTTCAAACTCCCAATAATCCCCCTGCCTTAGTGTGGTGGTTTGAATAAAAGTGGCCCCCCAAGACTTACATATTTGAATGCTTAGGAAGTGGCAATAGGAGGTGTGGCCTTGTTGGGGTAGGTGTGGCCTTGTTGGGGTAGGTGTGGCATTGTTGGAGGAAGTGGGCATGAACTTTGGGGTTTCAAATGCTCAAGCCAGGTCCAGTCTCTCTCTCTCCCTGCTGCATGTTGATTTGGATGTAGAACTCTCAAGCTACTTCTCCAGCCTGCATGGCACCATGATTCCTGCCATGCTGACAACGGACTAAACCTCTGAACTGTAAGTGAGCCCCAATTAAAGCTTTCTTTATAAGAGTTGTCATGGTCATGGTGTCTCTTCACAGCAAGAGGGATGTGACTAAGACACTCAATTTCCTAATACAGTATCAGGACAATACAGGAATGTTCCACCACACATAATTGTCATATTAAGAATATTTGTTTTTATGTGTGTTAGCGTTTGCCTGTATGTGTGTATATGTGCCTGATGATGTCAGTGAGGCCAGAAGAGGCCGCCAGATCCTTGGATTTGCAGTTAAGGGTTTTTATTTTGTTTTTCAAGACAGGGTTTCTCTGTGTAGCTTTTGGAGCCTGTCCTGGAACTAGCTCTGTAGACCAGGCTGGCCTTGAACTCACTGAGATCCACCTACTTCTGCCTCCTGAGTGCTGAATCTAAAGTTGTGTGCCACCACTGCCCAGCCCAGTCAAGGCTATTTTAAGCTGCAATGTGGGTGTTGGGAGCTGAACCTGGGTCCCCTGCAAGAGCAGCCAGTGCTCTTGACCACTGAGTCATCTCCCCAGCCCCTGTCAGTTTTTTTCTGAAATACAAGCAAGTCACAGATTCTATTTCTACTGAAAGGAAGGGGATGAGCTGAAGGGTGCTAGAGGCTAGCAGCCACCGAGAACACTTCAGAGTTCTGCTTACCATAGAAACATAGAGGAAAATATTTCAGCTTATGTCAGTTGTTTTTCTCTGATTGATATTGCTTTTAACATAAAATAGTAAAAACTAAAAAAAAAAAAAAAGATAATAATAAAAAAAGAGGATCAGGAAGCCTGCTGTATTCCAATGCTCTCAACACACCATTTCAGCTCCTCAGAATGAATCGTGGAAGGCTGACGTGACTTTCCAGTGGCCTAGCCTGAGGGTCAGGCAGGACAGATAATTTGAACTTCTCCTTCCAGTATGTTGTAGAGTTTCAGAGTGTCCCTGCCCAAAGGAAAACCATCCCTAGTCCACAAAAGAAGCTGGATATCACGCAGGTAAAATAACTTGGTGGTATGTTTTGATGCTTTTGAGTTTTACTAGAATATTTGTCTAAAATCTGTATGGGGTCTGTGGCTGTGTCTCAAAGGTAGAGCACTTGCCTCTCATACAAAAGGCCCTAGATTCAGTTCCTAGTACTACCTAAAAATTGTGCATCGTCCCCGGTGTTATGGCAACAAACACCTGAGAGGTAGAGGCAGGAGGACCATAAGTTAGAGTCTAGCCTGGGCTGTATAGAAAGGACCTGTCTCAAAATTCCAAGGCCGTTAGCTATCAAGATGGCTCAGGGGGTGACACTTGCTACCAAGCCTGACAGCCAAGTTATATCCCTGGACTCCCGTGATGAAAGGAGGGAACAGACTCCTGGAACTTGTCCTCTGATTGCCACACATGTACGGTGGCACATGTTCACACATATGTACACACACACACACATACAAGAAATAAATGTAGCCGGGCAGTGGTGGACACACCTTTAATCCCAGCACTCAGGAGGCAGAGGCAGGAAGATCTCAGTGAGGCCAGCCTGGTCTACAGAGTGAGTTTCAGGACAGCCAGGACTATACAGAGAAAACAAACAGAACAAAAACGAAAGAAAACAAAGAAAAAGAAATGTAAAAACCAAGAGTACCTGTTTAATATGTGCAAGATCCTGAATTCAATCCAGCAGCACCACAACTAGACAAATGAGTAAATACATGAATGAATACAAACTGAAAACTAGACAAATGAGTAAATACATGAATGAATACAAACTAAAAACTAGACAAATGAGTAAATACATGAATGAATACAAACTAAAAACTAGACAAATGAGTAAATACATGAATGAATACAAACTGAAAACTAGACAAATGAGTAAATACATGAATGAATACAAACTAAAAACTAGACAAATGAGTAAATACATGAATGAATACAAACTAAAAAGGGAAAGAAAACTGCACGTGATGATGTGAAGGTCTGTTAATACATGTGTATGCCTTGTCCTACACACACGGTCATGGAAACATAACTGGGGAATGAAGAAATAACACACACAGACACACACACACACACACACACACACACACAGACACACACACACACAGACACACACACATACACAGACACACACACACAGACACACACACAGACACACAGACACACACACAGAGACAGACATACATATACACACACACAGACACACAGAGACACACAGAGACACACACACAGACACACACACACACAGACATACACATATACACACACACAGACACACAGAGACACACAGAGACACACACACAGACACACACACACACAGACATACACATATACACACACACAGACACACAGAGACACACAGAGACACACACACAGACACAAACACACACAGACATACACATATACACACACACAGACACACAGAGACACACAGAGACACACACACAGACACAAACACACAGACACACAAACACACACACAGACACACACACCTACACACATACACACACACAGACACACACACACACAGACACACACAGACACACACACACAGACACACAGACACACACAGACACACACACAGACAGACACACACAGACACACACAGACACACACACATACAGACACACAGACACACACACAGACACACACACCTACACACATACACACACAGACACACAGACACACACACACTCCACAACCACACACACACACACATACACACACAGACACACACACACACAGACACACCTACACACATACACACACAGACACACAGACACACACACACACAGACACACACACACAGACACACACACACACAGAGGGAGAGAGGCTGTGAGAGGGTGGGTTGTGCCCACTTTGAAGGAGGGCACCCGCACAGAAAACAAGGAGGCAGGATAACAGTGCCAGTGGCAGGCCCCTGTGGGGGGATCTGGGGCTGCTACCTCTGGGAGGAGCAAGCAACGGTTGACAGTTTCTTCACACACAGGTCAGTCATTTACAGACACTCACATTTGGACCATGTTGGCCACACCTCTGAGCCTCACCTGGGGAGGCCATTTCCATGGGTCTCAGGCATTGGGGTCCTTGACATGGCCATGCCCAAGTCAATAATACACATTCACTCAGGACTCCATCTACTCCCCCCCACACAGTTTTTTGTTTTTAATTGTATTACATTTATTTATTTTGTGTGTAGGGGTATGCACGTACCGTGGCACAAGTATGGAAGTCGGACAAATGTCCTTTACAGTAAAGCAGAGTATTAGTGCTGAGAAGCACAAGCAGATCATATCCCCCCGCCCCTTGGTTTCAGGATAATATTTTCTGCCTTCCTTTCCTGTCTCCGTCTGCTCTGGAAGCAGTGCAGGTATTCCCCAGACAACTGTTCTGGGGCATAAACTCACCCCAGGGATTCCTGAGCCTACAGTACGTCCTCTGGGTGGTTGAGAGAACCAGCTGTGCCTCTAGTCTCTTTCCAGATCCAGTGCCAGTGGCCTAAAGGACAGTACCACTTGCCACTGCTATTTACAGCTGTGCTCTGGGCACAACCTAACACTTCTCCTAGGCAAGACTCTCAGAGGCCCTGATGAAAGTGCAAAGGGAACCCTAACTCCGTGTCCTTGCTCGGGGAAGACTTGGCCAGGTTCAGCGGGCTGGAGCCAGGGATACCAAGGAATTAAGGTTTTGGTTCCTGGCTTTCCCCCAAGAAATGCTATGGCTATCAGTCCAAGAGCTGCTGTGTCTAAGACATTCTGTTTTCTCTTTGCCAACATTTTTCTTCCAATGTAGCTTTCTGTTGACCTTGGCCCATTTCCCCTGCAAATAGTATATAATAAGATACTGTACTTCTTAATAGAGAAAGTTGCTGGACATGAGCCATCAGCTCATGCAAGACCTTCTGCTCCCAAACTTTCTGTCTTCTTTATCTTTTTATCCCTGGTCTTCCCCCTTGACATCTTGTGTTTCGGGACCCTGTGGGTTCAGGTCATTCTCCCAAACTGCTGTCATGGGAAAGTTGGTGCTCTCTTCCCAGGAACTCAGGTAGAGATGTCCAAAGTCACTGTTAGTACCTTTTCTTGTCCAAGAGCTCCTTTCTGTTCTTTCCCCAATCCAAAGCTAGGCAAGCTCCTGTGTGAGGTAGTATGAGTGGTTTCCGGCCCGTTGCTACGGAGAACTTCAGACCCTAGGCCTCCACTTCACTTCGTGCCTCGAGTGCAAGGTTTTTTTTTTTTTTTTTTTGCACCACATACCCCAGGTAAGCTTTCTTCATATTTAGTTTAAATCTATCAGTCCAATTAAAGTCCATTGCAGTATGTCCATGGATAGTTTGTTTTTCATTTGTAAATAGAATTTTCACATATGTAACTGGGCATGAGCTTTTAAATGAAATCACCTTTGAGGCCTTAAATTCAAATATTGGTGTTATATAAGGGAAAGATGTTGTTTGAATCCACGGAGACACAGGGACGAAGTTGGTGTGGGAAAGAAGGCAGAGCCTGGAGTTCCACCATTCTAAGCCAAAGGATAGGAGAAGTCACTGGGCACTGAGCGGCAAGGGAAGATTATCCCGAGCCCTTGGAGGGCACATGGCAACTTGATTTCAGCCTGGTCTCCAACCCTGTGTGTCTTAGGGTTACTATTGCTGCGATGAAATGTGGATTTTGCATTGACAGGTGAACAGCTTGTGAATTTAGTCAAAGGCCAGGGTAAGGAGTCAGGGGTAGAAGATAGAAAGGGGGTAACTTGCAATTTAGGGGAGTAGGGGCGCATGACTTTGTAGCTTTATATTTTGAATATTTAACAATAGTGAAATGTTTATATTGTTTGTTTAAGATGACCCACGTTTGCCGTTTGTGGGAGTTATTTCCTTAAACCCCTGCAAACACCACTGGCCCACCCCTTATCTCCACTTTAGAGATGAGGGTCATCTTTTGAGATGAAGATTCTGATTCTGCCCAGCCCTGCTGTGGTAGGAGGTGGAGCCAGGACTCAGAGCCTGACTGTCCCCTGCGGTTTCTGATTCTCTGTACTGGGCATGCGCTGTAGAATGAATGGTAAAGGGGTAAAGCGCCTGGAAAGATTTCAAAGCTGAGGAGTGACAAACTCATGCCTGGCATTGTGTGGAGGACTCTGTGCCCCCTGCATGTGTGTGGAGTTGAGCTGGGAAGCAAATGAATCAAGTAACAAAGTGAGGCACTGAGCCCTGGGTGTCACATGCTTCTTGCCACTTCCCGTTTGAGCTTCCAGTATGAACTGTTTGGGTGTTCTCCTTAAATATAGGAACTTTGGGGTCCCTTTCATACTTTGTCCCTGACACTATTTGTGGAAATTTGGGCAAAAAAGCTTGAGTGACCTTGCCAGTTTTGTGAGGTTGCTATGATTCTACCTCAACCATCGGCAGACCCTGAGCTTAAGAAATATGCTATTCTTATTTCCAAGTGTCACTGCACAGTGTGGCCCAGGTGGTACCCCTTTGCGTCCTTCAGTCACTTCCTCTCCTCGTGTTCTTCATCTCTCCAGCTATCCTTTCTAGTTTAGGAGTTCTCCCATCAACTGAGTACTTAAGCATTAGTCTTCTGTGTGTGTGTGTGTGTGTGTGTGTGTGTGTGTGTGTGTGTGTGTGTGTATGTGTGTGTGTGTGTCAGGTGGTTGTGAGACGTCTGACATGCATGCTGGGAACTGAACTCAGTTCTCTACAAAGGCAGTACGTGCTCTTAGCTGGCCATCTCTCTAGCCCCTTCTCTTCTAATGCATGGGTGGATTTCATCCAGTCCTCTGCCTTCTGTTATTATTCTTTTAGCTATCTGCCTAGAGCTTCCCTACTAATATGTCTGGCTGAGCCACCTCATTGAATAGGTTAACATTCCCAACTCCCAGAAGAGTGTTCTCTTATACGTAAGCAATCTCAGTGCTCTAGAATCAATTGCTTTTCTTGGCCATCATTTTCTGCCTTACTGAAATTGACTATTATCTTCTAGTTCTGTGGGTCTCAACTTTCCTAATGCAGCGACCCCTTAATACAGTTCTGTAGCAGGCTTTGTTGGACTGCCACCCCACAAATGGTGACACAGAGACTTATCGTTAATTATGAATGCTCGGCCTCAGCTTAGGCTTGTTTCTAGCTAGCCCTTTTTTTTTTTTAACTTAAATTATCCCATTTCTATTAATCTACGTGCTGTCCTTTCTGCTTTCCTGCTTCCTCCATGTCTGTCTGTCTGTCTGTCTGTCTGTCTGTCTGTCTGTCTGTCTCCCCTTTTTTCTCAGTCCTCTGCCTAGCTATTGACCAGCTTTTTATTAGACCAATCATGTGCCTTAGGCAGGCAAGGGACAACAGCAACACATCTTACATAGTTAAACAATTATTCTGCAACACAAATAAATGCAACACATCTTTACAAAGTTAAACAAAACTCTATTCCACAACACAGTTCTTCATGCTTTGGTGACCATCCCCCCAACTCTAAAATTATTTCATTGCTATTTCATAACTGTAATTTTGCTCATTATGAATTGCAATATTAACATGTTTTCTGATGGTCTTAACCAGCGGCTGTGGAAGAGTCACCCAAGGTTAAGAATTGCCCCTCAGGCCAGAGACTCCTTCCTCTTGCATTCTCCGAATGTGAAGTCACCAAAGCCGTTTAACTATTCCTTTGCCCCTTTCAACCACCTCTCCACCTGAGTCACCTGAGTTCACTTCCTCCTTTGTCCCAGCTGAGGTCATCATTAGCTGTACAAAAATCCACAACCCATGACCCAGGTCAGACGACAACTGTCAGGAGTTGGTTTTCTGCTTCTGAGGATTGAATTCAGGCTTGTTAGCAAGTGACTTTACCCCCTGAGCCATCTGGCCAGCTCTGTTAGGAGAATTTCCAAGAGAGTGAATTCTTTTTAACTGATTTTTTTTTTTTTTTTTTTTTTGGTACTGTCTGATCTGTCTGATCTGAAAGTGGAGCAGTCCTGTACTTTAATCGTCGTTACGTTTTTATTTATGTGTGTGTGTCTATGTAAAAATATGCCATATGTGTGGGTGTTCAGAAGCCATTAGAGGGCATTGAATCCCTGCAGCTGGAGTTACAGGTGGTTGTGAGCTTCCCAAGGAGGTGTTAGGTGCTAGGAACTCAACTTTGGTGAAGATGGAGGTTTCTGTATGGGGTATGCCCTTCTCTTGGGTCTTCTGGGAGAACATTACTGAGATGTCTCTTCAGGTCCTACTTTGTCTTGGTTTCTCAAACCAAAAAGATTTAAAAACCAAATGTTTTAATGGGCCTAAGATGGTGTATCAAAGACAGTGTTAAGAATGGAGGACAGAGGCAGGAATGTCAAGTGTCAGTGCTGTCATTACATTGCCTGTGGCAGTTGAGGAAGCCCTAAGGCTCTGGAGAATTCCTCTGGTCTTCCCAGACCACAGTAAGAGCCAAATTCTGTTGCCCAAGTTCTGGGAAGTTTTGAGGGTTGGGGGTGATGTGTGTGTGTGTGTGTGTGTGTGTGTGTGTGTGTGTGTGTGTGTGTGTGTGGTGTGTGGTGTGTGGTGTGTGTGTGGTGTGTGTGTGGTGTGTGTGTGTGTGTGTGTGTGTGGTGTGGTGTGTGTGTGTGTGTGGTGTGTGTATGGGTGGGTGTGTATGTAGTGTGTGTGTATGTATATGGGGTATGTGTGTGTGGTGTGTATGTGTATGTGTGTGTGGTGTGGTGTGTGTGTGTGTGGTGTGTGTGGTGTGGTGTGGAGTGTGTGTGTGTGTGTGTGTGGTGTGTGTGTGTGTGGTGTATGTGTGTGTGTGTGTGTGTGTGTGTGGTACGGTGTGGTGTGTGTGTGTGTGTGTGGTGTGTGTGTGTGTGTTGTGGAGTGTGTGTGTGTGTGTGTGTGTGTGTGTGTGTGTGTGTGTGGTGTATGTGTGTGTGTGTGTGTGTGTGTGGTGTGTGTGTGTGTTGTGGAGTGTGTGTGTGTGTGTGTGTGTGTGTGTGTGTGTGTGTGTGGTGTATTGTGTGTGTGTGTGTGTGTGTGTGGTGTGGTGTGTGTGTGTGTGATGTGTGTATGGGTGGGTGTGTATGTAGTGTGTGTGTATGTATATGGGGTATGTGTATGTGGTGTGTATGTGTATGTGTGTGTGGTGTGTGTGTGTGTGTGTGTGTGTGTGTGTGTGTATGGTGCGGTGTGGTGTGTGTGTGTGTGGTGTGTGTGTGTTGTGGAGTGTGTGTGTGTGTGTGTGTGTGTGTGTGTGTGTGTGTGTGTGTGTGTGTGTGTGTTGTCCCTAAGGTGGCTGCTATGTCCTGGGGAAGCCTGGTTCCAGGCTGGGTGAGAGGAATTTGGTCAAATAACCTGTTATTTCCTCAGAAAGTAACCACACACTCATTTCTTCCCCAGTAAAAGACCAGGTTTTGGGCATCTGAGCAGAGAATGTGACTTAACTCATTCATGGTCAAAGTCCTCAGCTGTTGGATAGCAACCTCGGAAGAGAGACTGTGAGGCAGGCAAGTTACTGATCTCAAAGGATCCCCTTTGACAGGAAACCAGAAAAAAAAATTAAACAAGAGAGGACTTCCACTGTCCCACACCAGCCAAAAGAGGCCAGGTCCTGCACTGGCCAGTGTAACCCCTCCCCCCTTCCTGTTTCCATTTCCCCCTACTTCCTAGTCTGAGTTTGGCAAGCCAGTACTTACAAGTCATAGAAGGGAACCAAGCCGTAGCTATTCCTACTTAGCTAGGGACCCCGGAGTGCCTTAGAACATAACACATGCAGGTTTCGGCCATTCAGATTTCTGGTGTGGGTGGGGCAATTTTGGCTATCTTTGGTATCTAAATTGGTTGGCATCTTGCTATTACATCTGCTTTAGTTTCAATTCATGGTGCAAATCTGCATGCTATGGGTCTGTTAGCCACTAATAGCTTGATGTACTAGAAAGTCATTTATGTTCTGAGAACTCTGGGGCTCAACCTTTGAAGCAAAGTTCAATGAAGTGCATATGGGCTGTCTCCACACTGCTGTAAGCCATGGCTAAACTTTCTGCTTGTGTCAGAACAGGTCGGAAGGACCCGATCAGCCACTGTGACTCTGAACAGCAGCAAATGAGGCCCTGGACAGAAGAAACTAAGTGAGCTGAGTAAGTTGGCTGCAATCCTGTTAGTTTATTTTCTGTTGCTGTACGTAACAAAACACGCAGGGCTAAGTTCTTTATAAAGATGTACATTTGGCTTGCAGTTCTGGTAACTAGATGACCCAAACATCATGGTACTTGTCTGCATTACAATACCATGGAGAGACAGAAAGTGTCCTTTCAACATGCAGAAAGGCCAAGCAGATGGGATGGTCTCACTTTTATAACTAGCTTTTGCTAGAATGGTTTCCTGAGGGCGTAATCAGTTAATTCCGTCGCCCACATGTTCTAATGATGTTTCAGTAGACTCTACCTTTTTCAGATTCCCCCACCCCTCAACGTAGCCACACTGGAGGCTTTGAATGACACAATTTTGAACCCAGAAAGCTCTAGGAAAAGTATCTCAAACCATAGCAGGCCACTCCAACAAAATGTCACATATTAGATAGTTTAACTGCAAGGAAGTTTCTCACAATTCTGAAGACTAGACAAAGTCAAAGTCAAAGTGGTATTGGGCCTTTCTCCCTGGCTTGCATCGGCTGCCTTCTCACTGCATTCCTGTCACCCCCGTGTGTTCTAATACTCATAGACAAACACCACTTTGTAATAGGCACAGCTGATTTAAAGGTCCTAGTTCCACACTAGAGGTACCCAGGGTAGGGCTGCAACAAATGAGCGTAATTCAGTTCACAAAAAAATCTACTGGGAAAACTCCAGTGGGGCTATGGCTGAAAACTAGGAGTGACCACACCCCCAACCCTCAGTATCCCCCTTTGCTCACTCCTTTCAAAAGGGAAATACTTTAAAAAGTGTTTCTGCGTGAGTTCCTCCACTCCTCGGTGACTCAAGTGTCAGTGATCAAGAGGATTAGGAATAGGATGTAATGTAGGTTTCCTGAGGCTCTGATTCAGACCCCAGTCAACAGGCTGCCTTTGTTTCCCGCATTTACTTGGTGCAGAGCAAATCTCAAATCCTCCTCAGAACTCTGGGGGGTTCTGCTCCCAGGTGGCAGAGGTGAGAGAGCATGTTGTGTCCCTAGGTCACTGCCCACCACTATCACGAATTCAAAGAGACGTGGGCTGATAACTCCTCAAATATTTAGACTAAGCTTAGTTTCCCTCAGGACAAGGAATAGCAGATCCTCCTTGAGGTCCAGAGTCCGTTTCTGTACAGAAAGGTTTGTGATATATAATGCATATATATATACATATATGTATTCATATGTGTGTGCATCTGTGCACATTTATATGTAAAACACAGATGGGTTGGCAACTTAAAGTAAATTAAATGGAAATAAGGGGAGAAAGTAACCCATTGTCACACAAGCCTAAGGTCAGATCATAGTAATATAATTGTTTAATTCCAAAAGGCTAACAAGGAGAATTCCTTAAGTGTTTAGAGGAAGAACAGAGGGAAGGTATCACTGGATATTTTTGATAGTGGTCCACTTACCACCCAATGACCATGAGCACCCAGTGATAGTCCCCAGACATTGCCTAGCACAGGCAAAGGAGCCACATTATCTTCAGCAGTTGAGAAATTTAGTGCAGCAACTATGAGGTAACTGGAAGACGGGTCTGCATATTAGGCTAGCTTAGAGAGCCTGACTCTTAAAACAAAAACAGATGGTGGCACACACCTTTAACGTCAGTACTCGAGTCAGAGGCAGGCCAGCCTGGTCTATGGCTCGAGTTCCAGGTCAGGCACGGGTCCAGAGAAACCCAGTCTCCGGGAGGAGTGGGAGGTTACATAGCATCTGATCATGACGGAAGTGTTCAGGGACTCCTGCACTGATGCTGGGTACGAATTACTGGGTATGGCACTCAGTGCAGACCGCTTCTGGTCAGGACTATACCTTTTACATGGTCTGAAATGGATAGCACCACGAAGCGTCTGCTTCAAGGTCACATCAATTCAATGCCCTTCTGGAAATAGCAACTTTACCCTTAATATACCTACCAGTTCAAAAATTGCAAAAGTTAAGGATAACCGGATAAACTGAAAACGGGGTAATGAGATTAAAGAGGAAAAAAATAAACTTTGCAAGCTTTCCTGGTATCACAAGCAAAGGGATACAGGTGCCAGTTCCAGAAAATACGACAGCGATCTTGGGTGCTCGGGGACCACCCCGAAACCGACCACTCCGCAAAGAGGTAAGGACCAAAGAGACACGCGAACAGCTCTCCCGGGAGCACGTGGTGGCTCTGAAAAGAGCCTTTTGGTGGGACGGAGCCGGGGCCGAGAGCTCAGGCCCGCTCCCCGCGGATGCGGCGGGCCAGCTGGATGTCCTTGGGCATGATGGTGACGCGCTTGGCGTGGATGGCGCACAGGTTGGTGTCCTCGAACAGCCCCACCAGGTAGGCCTCGCTCGCCTCCTGCAGCGCCATGACGGCCGAGCTCTGGAAGCGCAGGTCGGTCTTGAAGTCCTGCGCGATCTCGCGCACCAGGCGCTGGAACGGCAGCTTGCGGATCAGCAGCTCGGTCGACTTCTGGTAGCGCCGGATCTCGCGCAGCGCCACGGTGCCGGGCCGGTAGCGGTGCGGCTTCTTCACGCCGCCCGTGGCCGGCGCGCTCTTGCGGGCCGCCTTGGTGGCCAGCTGCTTGCGCGGGGCCTTGCCGCCGGTGGACTTGCGGGCGGTCTGCTTCGTGCGAGCCATGGCGGGCGCAGGAGGCGAAGGAGAGACGAGGAGCAACTGGGACCTGGCCGCACCCGGGGCGGCCCTTTTATAGGAGCGGGCTTTCCCCCAGGCGGGGCGGGGACAGCGGCTCGAAAGTCCCGCGCTGCCCGGCCATTGGCCGTGGCGTCACCGGCCCCGGGCCCGCCCATTGGCTCGGACCCGCCCCGCCCCGCCCCGCCCCGCCGTCCCGGGCCGCCCCTCGCCCAGCCCCGCCTAGGCTGGCTGACTCGCCCAGGCGCTCCGCGGGTGGGGCCGGCTATGGTGGCTGCCGGGGGACGGCCGATGCCCGCTGTGCCGGGAAGACGCGCAACCGCCCCAGCGCCCCAGCGCCCGTAAGGTTGTTCAGTGCCTCCCGGGCCCCCAGGGTCCCGACCCCGTCGCTGCGGGACACGTCCCTCCTCCTAGACTTTGCCGGAGGAGCGGGCGACAGGGGCGGCCGGCTGTGACTTACTAAGAGGTCCGGCCTGGCTGGCTCCGAGCGGACGAGTCCCAGTCTCGGGGGAAGGGAGGGCAGGAGGCTTTCAGCGGGGTTGGTTGGGGGCTGGGGGGTCGTACGAGCCTGACAAGTTGTGTGTGGGGGGGGTCTGGGTGTCTGTGTGTGTCGTGGAGACGACATATGGCGGGCTCCAAGTGCTCAGCACTACTGTTGGAGACGCCAGGCTCGGGGCGGGACACGGAAAGACCGACCGACCGGCCGCACTGGATGCTTGGGGAACCCACGCGCAGCGGGAAGGGGCTGGGGGCCGGAGAGCCGAGTGGGGACGCCACACCCTACACTCGGGGGAAGGGGGGAGCCTCAGGGCCGACTACCGTGCCACAACCCTTTAATCTGAACCGGTGGGTGGCTCTGAAAAGAGCCTTTTGAGTTCGCGGGCGTCCTCCCGAGACGCGCGGGCCGCTGCGAGCAGCGACCCCGCTTATTTGCCCTTCGCCTTGTGGTGGCTCTCGGTCTTCTTGGGCAGCAGCACGGCCTGGATGTTGGGCAGGACGCCGCCCTGCGCGATCGTCACTTTGCCCAACAGCTTGTTGAGCTCCTCGTCGTTGCGGATGGCCAGCTGCAGGTGGCGCGGGATGATGCGCGTCTTCTTGTTGTCGCGGGCCGCGTTGCCCGCCAGCTCCAGGATCTCGGCCGTCAGGTACTCCAGCACGGCCGCCATGTACACCGGCGCGCCGGCGCCCACGCGCTCCGCGTAGTTGCCCTTGCGCAGCAGCCGGTGCACGCGCCCCACCGGGAACTGCAGGCCGGCGCGCGACGACCGCGACTTGGCCTTGGCGCGGGCCTTGCCTCCTTGCTTGCCGCGGCCAGACATGACGAGAAAACGAAAACACACACCCTCACAAACGGGGGAAACTGCACGCCAGCACCGCCGCCTCACCCTTTTATAGGCAGAGCCCCGATTGTCCGCCCGACGCTCTCATTGGCTCACACGCGGCCTCACACCGTGGCCAATAGGGGCGCGCGCACAGGATCCGCTCATTTACATAAGCCCGGCTCCCTCGCCTCAGCGCCGCCGCCAACGCGCGAATCACGACGCGCGTGGCCAGAGCCCTCATTTGCGTGCGGCCCTCGTTAGGGCCGGATCCTCCGGGGGCTGTGTCGCCCGCCCGCCTGCCGCCCCGGGCCAGTTCCGCCGTCTCTCCGCTTCGCTTCTCTTCCCTTCCCTTCCCTGGGTGCGCCCCGCCTCCGAGAGGGCCGGCGGTGAGCGCGAGCGCGAGCGCAGCCGCGGGGACAGGTGTGCCGGATGTCGGTGATGCGGACTTCCGGGGCCGGGGGCTGCTGCTTTGAGGGCAGCCTGGGTTGGGCGTCCTGGGAGACCCAGGTGGCCCTGAGGCAGCCGACCAGCTCACCTAGTACCGCCCGCCATTTGAACTCCGCGAAAGGTCTTGGCGGAGACACCCACCTTTAGGAATGATGCTGGTTCAAACTCAGATGAAGGCTGCTCCGTCTCCTCTTTTACCCGTGTCTCTGCCTTTAGTCTTCTCATTTATGACATAGAGTCCAAGGCCCCGAGAATGATCCTGATAAAGAACTGCTGCGTGCATCTTTTAGAATTCCCTGCTTTTCTAGTTGTCTTCAGAATTCATTTTGTCAACCTGGTTCGCTTCACGCCGAGTAGTTGGTTAACTTTATTTTGGTTATTTACAGGGAATGGCAGTGTTAGTCAACCTGTCTTCTAAGCACGATGAATAAATGTTGCTGCGTTCATGTTTACTTAGAAAAACCCAACATTTAGATAAGCTTTTGTACAAGCTGATCTATGTAGAAACCTTCCACTAAGGAAGATGGAAACTTAATTTCTGATACCTAGCTGGTAATTCCGATGTCCTGTTTGCCTTCTACTTGAAACATTGTTAAGGTCTACCGGTTACATTGCTGTTTGACTGCTAGGAGCCTCACTTTAATTAAAGGGTTACTTCCATGCAATGGCAAGAAAATGCTAGAAAGGAATTGAGAGTGCTTGAAAAGAAAGACCACATAGGGTTTGATGTGCGTTCACTGAAATTACTGGATTTTGGCAACTCAGATTTGTGTGGAAGAATCGAAAGAACTAAGGTGACACTGGTGCTTTTGCAGATCATTTGCCCTATGGTTACTCAGAAGCTTTGTTTAGGAGCCTTCCACTGTGCCTGGGGCTAGAGAGACTCTTGAAGTGCCATCTCTGCGCTGCCATGATTTTAGCACCGCTTCAGCAGTACCAGAGAAATGTCACAGCCAGCATGTTCTAGTCTGATTTGTGTTAATAAGCATGTAGATCCTGCTGCTGTGTCAGGGAGAACCACTGGTAGATTAGACATTATCTGGATCACAGTCTTAGTGACACAGGCAGAAATATTGGGCTACAGTTATGTTGTAGAGGTACAATTATAAGTCTCTGGAGAAACAGTCTAGAATAAGCTCCCAGGTTTTTTGCTAGAACTGAGTAGATGGTGTTAGGATGCAATCTGGAGAAGCATTGTTTAGTTGAGAAGTTATGTCTAGCAAGCATTCTCATTATACTTGAATACTTGATATTTAAGTGGACATGTGAAGTTACATTTGAGAGGGTTCGGCAAAGCCCACATTGCATTGATGAGCTGACTGAACACAGGACAGCATGTCCAGGGAGCAGAGCACCCCCATGCACACATACAGTCCTTAGGTTTAACCTAATTGTTTTTAAAACTGTCCCAGCCTCCTTCAGATATCAATATTACCATCTCAAAATAGATCAAACATGGATGGCACAGCATAGAATGTTACTTGGAGGAAAGGTTTTTAACATCAAAAAGATGAAATTGTGATGTTTAAAAAAAGCTAATAGGAGAGGTGCCATAGTTCTGAGGAATGAGTTATTTGGCTCACAGCCCTTGGCAGGGAAGTGATTGCAGCAGTGAATGTATGTCAGTGCTCAGTTTCTTCTGTCTTGGGCAGTCAGGGGGTCCCCTCCTACGGAATGGTGCTATCCACAGTAGGCAGGTGTCACATCAATCATCAAAATCTAAATAACCCCCTGTGAACATAGCTAGAGGCCCATCTTTCAGGTCATTCTAGATGTCATCTGGTTGGCATTGAGATGAACAGTTACTGGAGGACTGTTGTGATCTGTCTTTGTGGGCTTCAGTCAGATCCAGCATGATTGGTACCTGAGCGGGTGAGTGTGGATTGAGAAAGGGCAGGTAAAGGAAAAGATAGACACAGAATAGAGGCAGGAAGGCAATCCAGTGAATACTGGATACCCCAAGTTTATCCTTCCACATTCTTAAATATCCTGATCAAAACAAAGAGGGGAAAATGGCAAATGACTTATCAAGATACAAGGAAAAAAAGACTTTAATTCTTCAACCATTTAGTAACAACATCTTAGACTACATCTCTCCTTACCATGCCTAAGACCAAACATCCTAAAGTAGCCATGCCTTAGACCTTTAGGTCTTACGTTTAACCTTGGAAGACTAAGGATAGTTTTGAACTCTCTGACCTTAAGTCAAGATGAGGGGAGCCATCTCTGTGGGCCTCAACTGAGGACAAACAGATAATCCAAACTGAGCCTCTCAGAGTTCAGCTCAAACTTGAATCGTGTCAAGAATGAGAATTTTCTGGAATAAAAGAATGTGAATCTTTGTATTTATTGATTCCTGTGTGTGTGTGTGTGTGTGTGTGTGTGTGTGTGTGTGTGTGTGTGTGTGCATCCCTACGTGTATGTGCATCATACTAACTTACTGAGCCAGGGGGCTTTATTGGGGTTTATTGCTAGTGAGGGCGAACCGGCAAAGAGCAAGAGCTTCCTCCTCCATGTCCTTCATGTAGGAAGGTGTGACCCAGATTTAAGGGAGAGACTTGGATGGGCCTTCCCACACTCAGATGATTTAATTTAACAATAGCCATCACAGCATCTATTTCAAAAACACTTCTGCTAGCTAGCTCTCTTCCAAGAATTTCAGTCTGGAAAACAAAAATCAAAACAATAAAACCTACACAAAAATTTATGGCAGTCAAAACTACACAGAGAAACACTGTCTTGGAAAACAAAATTTCATTACAATAATATAGGAGTCACTTATTAGGTCAAATACACTATGATGCGATGCTACATTACTAAACTAAATTTACACATTCTAAATATGCTAAACTTATCTAATAGTCACACTGACTCTGCTGACATTTGACATATGGGTGGAAGGCACTTTATAAGACTTATCATTCATATTATTCCACAGCTATTACTTCATTAAGTTCAAGTATGAAGACAAAAGTATCTTAATCCAGAGTATTGTGTGATTGTTCCTAGAGAGATATGTGTATGGAGGACCCTTCAAGTGTCATAGTTAGCAGGGAAACAATGGGTGAGGTAAGAATGAAACTTTGGGCCAATTTGTGGTCTGACACCGTGTGGTTTATTTTAGCTATATTTAAAGACAGCACAACTTGGGGATGGGGGAAGTTTCCTGATGACAATTAACTCAGTCCTGTGTGTACAGCAAAGCTTGTACAAAATACATGTGATTCTTCCATAGAGAGGAATACTCTTGACTCAGAAACAATATCAGGATAAGGGTCTAGAGAGAAATGCCTGTGGGCTAGCTCTAAGATACCATCGAAGCTTAGACTGTTGTAAAGTACAGGTAACATCTTGCATAAGGATGGGTTTTGTGGACTGAAAAGCAAGGTTCAAGATTTAGTGGGGGTGTGGGATGTCTTAGATAAGCAAACATAATTGTCGGGGAGCTGTCTTTGCCGGGCTGCAATCAGAGCCAGCCGAGCAGCCCCAAGTCCGTACCAGAGTGGGGGAGTGGATGAGAGAAAGGCTAGCTATAGACAATAAAGAGTAAAGGTCATGAGGGCAGATCAGTCAATACTGAAATGCCACAAGTTTATTTTTCACCACTCTTATATACCATAATCATGTATACGGAACAAACAGACTTTTCTTCCTCACTCATTCCAAGGGTTCAATAACCACATCTTAGCTCTAAACTTCTTGTTCCCTAGCCTTGAGGTCAGGAGTAGCCATACCTCAGATTCAACTTCTCCTTCCTTAGCCTTGACAGTTAGGAGTTGACATACCTCAGATTCAGGTCTGTTGTTATTTAGACTAAGATGGCCGAAACATCCTTCTGTAGCCACACCTTTAACCTTTAGGTCTTATGACTTGCTGACAGCTTTGAACTCTCTGTCCTGTGCCAGATGGAGTGCAGCCATCTTTATGGGCACCCACACATAACATTCTGGGGGATTCAGGTAAAGCCTGGCCCTACAGATAGCAAAGATCACCAAACTTCATCTTTCCCCAGCGTTCATGGTAGGAGAGATGTAAACATCTCCTTCTTTTGAAGAGATGAGTATGATAACTTTTCCTGCTTTCCCTGTGCTTATCTGCCTGCACAAGAACTTCTTAGCCTCTATAACGTGAATATCTGTTCACCCCAGATAAGGCACAAAGAGACCGCTTCACCCAAGACTAACTTAGTGAGCCAGGGGGTTTTATTGGGGTTACCTATGAGTATGGGTAAGTGCTGGAGGAGCATGCTGAAGGCATCGCTGCAAAGCCTGTTCAGGTACAAGAGGACTCTTGAAACCGGCACCCTTGACGCTCCCTCAATCAACAACAATTTAGCCTGTGTTGTGCCCAGGCTAGTCAGGGGCTGCTCAGAACTACAGTTTTCCATTTTTGGGCAGGCCTGTCCCTATCTATGCTGCTGTGGAGACTGGCCTAGTACTACATGGACCAGGCCTCCTCCTTGCTGTTGGGGCTGTTGGAGATTGATTGTACTTTATTCATGGCGGTTCCTCAGACACTGTTGAATCTCAGGAAACTGAAACTGAAGCCTGACCTCTGAGAGAAGACTGAGCAGCTTTGTCCTTTCACCTGTCCCTCCCCTATGGATCGTACCACCTTTCCTTGTAAAACCCTGGGGAGGAAGTCTTGTAGCTTTTGTTTCTGCAGTTTTCTGAGCCTTTTAAATTTTATCTCCTGGGCCTTCTAGGCCTCCATGCTTTTCGTGAGGAATTGTTTTCATTTGGAGGAAACAGTTATACAATACAGGGACTTCAAGAGAAATGTCCCATAGAGGATGGCAACATGATCAACCTTTTGGATTAAACTTTTGATTGAAATTTGGTTTCTGTGAAGCCCCTACCAATGCTAACATGCTTAGCATTAAGCCAGAGTCCACTGCCATGTTTAAACAGAGCACAGAGCTATACACGAGGTTCTAGGCAAGCACTTAAAACATAAAATTTAGCCACAGTTATTTGGGCATCAGCTTACATTCCAAAATATCCCTATGGTTCCTCCATGTAGGGCCAGCTTTCCTGTTACCATTGTCAATCATCTGTTGTACTTTGTAGCAAGACCTCAGCATTTGGGTGATCTGTACAATCGGATTCCATTGCTACTTGTCATATACTATCTGTTGCTAAATATTTTGTCTGAGACTGGTCTACAAGGTCTTACATGAATGCTTTCTAGAAATACACTCTTCTTGCACTGAAGCCATTTTGTATTTGCTAAAATAAGCAAATCCAGCTTCAAAGCTGCAGGCTGTCATATTTAATGTGTAAATGGCCACCTGAGACACTGCACTCTGCCACTGCCTCACAATCTTTCCAAGATCTCCAACAAAAAAATGTATTTCTCCCCACTCCAAGTTGTTTCCTAAACATACTTATCAACTTATTTTCAATAGGGCAATATATTCAATACAACCTTTTCACTTTGGCCATATTCCACAAAGCCATAAGTCATAAACCTGTGCCAGTGTCATTAGAATACAAAACAGGTTGGGAGATAGACTTATAGTAACCAAAAGTTTTAGGGTAAAGGCCTGGGCTCTAGGAACCCTAGCTAGGCTCAATCACTCATCCAAATTCAAGAGAAAATCAAAGTAGAGAATTGTTTAAGGTGACTGCATTGGGAAGAGGAACAAATAGGAATCCAGTAAGTAATCCCTCAAGTCTATCTTCAGGGTACTAACAGACATGAGCTTTAGCCTCAAGCAGAGGAGGAACTGGGACAGGCACAAGACAAGCATAATTTAGCAGTCCTGATAGTGTATGGTCTCTTAGATCATTGCTACAGTTCTGATCCTGCAAGGTGGGGAATCCATATAGCTGTCATCTTGTGAGGTTATCCTTCTCATACAAGATCATTGCAGCTCTAGGGTGTGGCCTTGCCTTCATGGATAATTGCACGCATCTGTTTTGATGCTATCGAAAAGTAGGACAATGACTTATCTCTGTATCTTCAGCCAAAGGGGACAAGACACCAAATAAGGCTGAGATGGCAGGCTTTCAGTCAGCTCTCAGTTATCCCTTGGCCTCGAGAGGTCTTTTTATTTTTTCAAAAGCACTAACATCTGCTTCTTTAGGGACTAGGCTCCTGAAGTAGCTCTCTCCCTGCTGAAATCAAACCACCCTCTACACACCACTTCTAATGCCCTTGGTAGTCAGATACTTGTTTACGAAGTTTCCTGCGAGTTCATTATACAAGAGTCTGGATCAAGCCTATATCTTTCTGTTGAATTTTTAGAAGCATGTGGTGACTAGGAGCATAAATACCCAAGGGGCCCCAACCTGCAGGGACTATGGGAGGAAAAGTGCAGCTCCAAGACCATCCGCACAGCAATAACAGGAGCCAAGGAAACAATGTAACAGCTGGCAGGGAGGAGAGCACTGCAGCACAGCCAGGGAGGAGAAAGGGAGGGAAGGTGACAGTGCTGAAAAAAGGAAACTAGAGTCTTTGCTGAACCCTAAGTTCATCTCAATCTCAAACATGACTTTACATGTCGACTTGAATATCAAGTTACCAAATGAGAATGCCTACTAGATACTCAACTTTTCAACTTAACAATGCTTCTTCATATTCCATCTTGTTAACACTATCTACCAGAGACTCGTCTAAGCCAAAAACCTGGGGGCTTCAGTCATGCCTGTTTCTCAAGGACACTTACAATTCCACGACCACCACCAAAGAACTCTAGTCCAATACCTATGCCTTCGCGGAGTTCAAATGGCGGGCGGTACTAGGTGAGCTGGTCGGCTGCCTCAGGGCCACCTGGGTCTCCCAGGACGCCCAACCCAGGCTGCCCTCAAAGCAGCAGCCCCCGGCCCCGGAAGTCCGCATCACCGACATCCGGCACACCTGTCCCCGCGGCTGCGCTCGCGCTCGCGCTCACCGCCGGCCCTCTCGGAGGCGGGGCGCACCCAGGGAAGGGAAGGGAAGAGAAGCGAAGCGGAGAGACGGCGGAACTGGCCCGGGGCGGCAGGCGGGCGGGCGACACAGCCCCCGGAGGATCCGGCCCTAACGAGGGCCGCACGCAAATGAGGGCTCTGGCCACGCGCGTCGTGATTCGCGCGTTGGCGGCGGCGCTGAGGCGAGGGAGCCGGGCTTATGTAAATGAGCGGATCCTGTGCGCGCGCCCCTATTGGCCACGGTGTGAGGCCGCGTGTGAGCCAATGAGAGCGTCGGGCGGACAATCGGGGCTCTGCCTATAAAAGGGTGAGGCGGCGGTGCTGGCGTGCAGTTTCCCCGTTTGTGAGGGTGTGTGTTTTCGTTTTCTCGTCATGTCTGGCCGCGGCAAGCAAGGAGGCAAGGCCCGCGCCAAGGCCAAGTCGCGGTCGTCGCGCGCCGGCCTGCAGTTCCCGGTGGGGCGCGTGCACCGGCTGCTGCGCAAGGGCAACTACGCGGAGCGCGTGGGCGCCGGCGCGCCGGTGTACATGGCGGCCGTGCTGGAGTACCTGACGGCCGAGATCCTGGAGCTGGCGGGCAACGCGGCCCGCGACAACAAGAAGACGCGCATCATCCCGCGCCACCTGCAGCTGGCCATCCGCAACGACGAGGAGCTCAACAAGCTGTTGGGCAAAGTGACGATCGCGCAGGGCGGCGTCCTGCCCAACATCCAGGCCGTGCTGCTGCCCAAGAAGACCGAGAGCCACCACAAGGCGAAGGGCAAATAAGCGGGGTCGCTGCTCGCAGCGGCCCGCGCGTCTCGGGAGGACGCCCGCGAACTCAAAAGGCTCTTTTCAGAGCCACCCACCGGTTCAGATTAAAGGGTTGTGGCACGGTAGTCGGCCCTGAGGCTCCCCCTTCCCCCGAGTGTAGGGTGTGGCGTCCCCACTCGGCTCTCCGGCCCCCAGCCCCTTCCCGCTGCGCGTGGGTTCCCCAAGCATCCAGTGCGGCCGGTCGGTCGGTCTTTCCGTGTCCCGCCCCGAGCCTGGCGTCTCCAACAGTAGTGCTGAGCACTTGGAGCCCGCCATATGTCGTCTCCACGACACACACAGACACCCAGACCCCCCCACACACAACTTGTCAGGCTCGTACGACCCCCCAGCCCCCAACCAACCCCGCTGAAAGCCTCCTGCCCTCCCTTCCCCCGAGACTGGGACTCGTCCGCTCGGAGCCAGCCAGGCCGGACCTCTTAGTAAGTCACAGCCGGCCGCCCCTGTCGCCCGCTCCTCCGGCAAAGTCTAGGAGGAGGGACGTGTCCCGCAGCGACGGGGTCGGGACCCTGGGGGCCCGGGAGGCACTGAACAACCTTACGGGCGCTGGGGCGCTGGGGCGGTTGCGCGTCTTCCCGGCACAGCGGGCATCGGCCGTCCCCCGGCAGCCACCATAGCCGGCCCCACCCGCGGAGCGCCTGGGCGAGTCAGCCAGCCTGGGCGGGGCTGGGCGAGGGGCGGCCCGGGACGGCGGGGCGGGGCGGGGCGGGGCGGGTCCGAGCCAATGGGCGGGCCCGGGGCCGGTGACGCCACGGCCAATGGCCGGGCAGCGCGGGACTTTCGAGCCGCTGTCCCCGCCCCGCCTGGGGGAAAGCCCGCTCCTATAAAGGGCCGCCCCGGGTGCGGCCAGGTCCCAGTTGCTCCTCGTCTCTCCTTCGCCTCCTGCGCCCGCCATGGCTCGCACGAAGCAGACCGCCCGCAAGTCCACCGGCGGCAAGGCCCCGCGCAAGCAGCTGGCCACCAAGGCGGCCCGCAAGAGCGCGCCGGCCACGGGCGGCGTGAAGAAGCCGCACCGCTACCGGCCCGGCACCGTGGCGCTGCGCGAGATCCGGCGCTACCAGAAGTCGACCGAGCTGCTGATCCGCAAGCTGCCGTTCCAGCGCCTGGTGCGCGAGATCGCGCAGGACTTCAAGACCGACCTGCGCTTCCAGAGCTCGGCCGTCATGGCGCTGCAGGAGGCGAGCGAGGCCTACCTGGTGGGGCTGTTCGAGGACACCAACCTGTGCGCCATCCACGCCAAGCGCGTCACCATCATGCCCAAGGACATCCAGCTGGCCCGCCGCATCCGCGGGGAGCGGGCCTGAGCTCTCGGCCCCGGCTCCGTCCCACCAAAAGGCTCTTTTCAGAGCCACCACGTGCTCCCGGGAGAGCTGTTCGCGTGTCAATTTGGTCCTTACCTCTTTGCGGAGTGGTCGGTTTCGGGGTGGTCCCCGAGCACCCAAGATCGCTGTTAGGAATTTTTAGGTGCTCAACCAGTTCTTAAAGGACTTCAAGATTTGTCACACCGTCTTGTAAAATTAACTTGCTTCATCGCGGATTCCAACTTAGCGGTTCCGCTAGTTGCTAACAAAATCTCTTGGCTTTCCCGTTTTGAGGATCGTTGGTTTCTCCACTCATTGTTGCCAAGTGCTGTTTTATTGATAGTGATATTCTAACAGTGGCTAATGAATCGAGCCAAGGGACCAAATTTCAGCCCTGCTCAGGTTGGCTACTCCACCTGGCTACCTTGTTTTTTGGCATCCAGGAGTTGGCGTACGCTCCACCGTTCACTTGCATTTTTTTTTTTTTTTTACAAGTCTCAAAATGAGAATATTCGTACCCAGCTAACAGAAAAATGACGTTCGTTCTGTTGGAACAATAAGGCTGTAGTAGTTTTCTTCCAACGTTTTTTCTTTTTAACCTCCAAGGTTTGATTTGCTTGGTAGATCATGTTTATCATTACAAGACAGGAATCTTACCATTTAATTTTTTTTTTTTTTTTTTTAAACCTAAGCCATTATTGCTTTTAGGTGAGGTGTATTGGTTTCACATTTAATAGGATGACGGGATACATGTGTGTGCGTGTGTGCGTGTGTGTGTGTGTTGGAACCCAGATAGAAGTCTACTACTACAAAGGTAACTTCCCCTCTGTTCCCTCGGTCCTCTACCCTAGGAGTCCTTGTCCTCCAATTCCCAGCTTGAGAGATGCACATACCAGTATGTCCACGTGCTTCTTTCAAAGTCACATCAAATTCATTGTTTCCAAAACATAAGCCATAATACTTTCCAGACCTATTTGTTCCTTTTCAGGTGTTCCACTTTACTGATCAATCCCTCTCATCTATTAGAAGCCGCTTTCTTCCTTTGCCCAAAACTTGCCAGTCACCAAATATTACCAAATGTTTTCAGTATTACCACTATTCATCTGTCTGGGACCCTTGCCTAATTGACACCCTCAAGAGCCCTGGTCTAAGCA
The DNA here is from genome assembly GCA_030556225.1 of Cricetiscus sungorus. Classification (NCBI taxonomy): domain Eukaryota; kingdom Metazoa; phylum Chordata; class Mammalia; order Rodentia; family Cricetidae; genus Cricetiscus; species Cricetiscus sungorus. The sequence continues at coordinate 2,239,129 of JANBXA010000141.1, forward strand.
ACTTACATATTCAGAAGGAGCATCCTTTAAAATTTTCATTTAAAATTTTAAAATATTTATTTGTATATGAGTGTTTTACCCAAATGCATGTTATGTGTGTTTGTGTACCATGAGCCTTCCTGGTGCTGATAATCCCCTGGAACTGGCATTATAGACAGCATGTGGGTGCTGGGAAGTGAATCAGGCTCTTCTGCAAGGGTAGCCAATGTTCTTAACTGTTGGGCCATCTTTTTAGCCACAGTAACTTTGTTATTGTTGTTTTGATTTTCGAGACAGTTTCTCTGTGTAGCTTTGTCCTGGATTTTGCCCTGTAGATCAGGCTGGCTTGAACTCACCTGCCTCTGCCTGGATTGATGGGATTAAAAGCTGGGCCACCACCACCTGGCTACAGTAACTATTTTGTAATTCCAATAAAAATTTGATGCACATAAGCGTTCCTAGGGTTTTTTGTTGCTTCCTGAGTTATGTACTCTTCCAGCTGAACAAATGCGTTCTAGCATCTTACAGCATCTGCAATTCACAAGTACAGTGTCTTCACACATTCTGTTTCTTCTATCCAAAATGCCCTCCCTCCTTTTTGCAAATTCACAGAATCCCTCATTCTTCAAGACTCACCCCACACCGTCTCCTATCCCCTTTCCCTCTTTGGCTTCTCTTTGTGTCATCTTCTTGCTCTTCTCCTCCACTCTCAGCTCTCTTCTTTCTCTACCCTCAGCATGGGGACAGCAATTATTGCTCATAGAGTAACTCCTAGCTGGTGTCTGGGACACCATAGGAAAGTTTACTGATGGACCTGATTTGTCTGATCCATCTTTGCTTTATATAGTGGCACTTGACTTGAGGGGCCAGGCCTCTTGATGTTAAGATAAGATCTGGGCTGCCATCATGGCAAGAACTTTTAAGGTCCTTGAGGCAGGTCCCAAATCAAGGGATCAGAACACTTCTCATAAGCAATGTCTGAAAAGTCCAAGGTGCTTTTGCCCACACTTCTAGCTTTAGCTTGCTTCCAGATATAATAATGGAGAAGATAATTCAGAAGGCTGTACTTCCACTAGCCCACCACCCCCAACCCCATGAGCACTCTCTGAAGGTTGATGGCCACTGAACGGCTGGTCTAAGGATTCAGCCCTGCTGAGCTTTCTTTGGGATATGGGTGGAGCTCATATCCCAGGATGAGACTTGCCAAAGTATCAGCAAAGAGTGGCAAGGAAAGGAGGGAAGATGAACAGGAGAGAAAAAGGGAGTAGGAAATGAGCTTTAAGAACCTTGTTGCTATGAATTGGGACATAAGGCCCATGGAAAGGTGGGACCAAACTCCAGACTCTTACCTGGAGAAGGGCCACAAAAAAAGATGTGGGCCTCAGTTTCTTTGCCCCGAATAGAATTGTATCTACATTGCTTGCTGTAAGAATGAAGATAATTTACAATTTCCACAAAATGCTTAAGACAAGGCTCACATGTGGTAATTGTTAGACCCAAAGGGAACCCCCACGATGGCAGTTCTGGTCACAAAGTGTCCTAAGCAGAAGGACAGGTAAACAGGATTGTTACTGGGTAAGGGGATATGAAAGCAGGTTTCTCTTTGCCAGGAACCTCTCTTAATCCATCCCAAAGGTCGTTTACCTCAGGCAAAGGCAACTAGCTCCCAATTAATCCAAACAGTCTGCATCAGTTTAGAGATCTGCCCTGTGGACAGTTATAAAATCTGCTTGCTTCTCCACTACTTTGTTCTCTCTGCCCACCCAGCAAGAGTTTGATCCCTAATGGACCTTTCTACCCATGGAATGATTCAGTATGGTGGTTTCCCTGCATCCTCAATTACAGTAATGGGTGCTAATGCTATCATTAACATTAATGACTTCAAAATTGTATTACTAACTTTCCTTGTTGCTATGAGAAATGCCCAACAGAAGCAAATCAAGTGAAGATAGAGTTATTTTGGGTTAAGAAAGGATAGGGAAGCTGGTCATGGTAATACACTCTTAATCCTAGCACGTTGAAGGCTGAGGCAGGGGGCCCCTGAGTTTGAGGCCAGTCTGATTTATGTAGTGAATTCAAAGAGAGCCAGGGCTATTGGGACAGCTATATCTCAATAACCAAAACCAACCAACCAACCAACCAAAAACAAACAAACAAAACCTAATGGGCGGGAAATAAGATTCTGGGGCACAATATTGGCTGATGGATGTTTATTTGGGGAGAAATCACTTACACCAGAAACAGATGATGGCCACAGGTTCCCATTCCAAGGGTGCCGCCAGATGCTCTGTCTCTGACCAGGAAGTAAGAGGGTGAGCTGGGGTCGGGAACCCCAGACCTAGTCCCTACAGGTCACACCTGCACCTGTCCCCATGAACCAATGGGTGTGGTCAGTGCAACAGGTACAGGTAGGGTGGATATCTCTCTACAAAACCCCAGGAGGGGTGAGGTGAAGGAATGGCAGAGAGAGCCGGGGACAGTCGATCGCAATAATCACGAAGCAGTCTTGGTGCTCCCTCTGCTCACTGTTTTAGTCTGGGGTCCCACTCCATTGGATGGCACTGCCTGTGCAATCGTAAGTCGTCTTCTCTCCTCAGTTAAGCTTGTCTGGAATCACCCACACAAACACTGTGGAGGTATGTCTCCTAGGTTATTTGAATTCCAGTCAACTTGACAATGAAGATTAAACACCATGGGTATCACTGTAAATCCTGATAATGACTGTCATGGGGGAAAAATGATAACAAATCACATGGCAGATAATTTGAAATACACGGCTAGTTTCTAGACATGTGCTCTAAACCTGAAAGTGTCTGTCTTCCTGAGTACTGTACAGCCGCTCTTTCCCTAAACTCATCTGCTTTCACAAAGGCTCTGAGACAGAAAGACTGTTTTATTCCTGTTGAGCACACACAGAATCTATACCTATGCAGCCAGTGGAACCTGGGTCTGCTGTTTTGCTTTTCTTTTTGTACCAATTCACTGCCACAGAGAACTAAACACAAACAATTACATGACCTATGGTATAGTATATCTTAGTGCAATTTGGAATCAGCTATAACTGATTTCCTGATGACTTATAACTATAGCAAAATATTCATTTTACCACCTAGCATACATATTCAAATATATCCAAAATGGAAACTAATTGCACAAAGTGATATTTTCAATCCCAGTCTATTTCATGAGATAAAAATTTTAAGATGATACTGCCTCCCATCTAAGTGGATGTTACCATGTACTAATGGGTTACAACATGTAAGAGTTATAAATTACAATTTCAAAAAATAGATATCTAAGACAGAGTTTCACGTGTGGGAGTAAACTGAGCTGCCAAGATGGCAGAGTGGTTAAAGGCACTTCCTGCCAAGCCTTGTGACCTGAGTTCTATCTGGAGCTCCCACGTGGTGGACAAAGAGAACCAACCCAGCAAGCTCCCTCTCATCCCACCCCAAGCACTGGGCTACAGCACACACAGAAAATTTAAAACAGGAGTGAGGGGTAAAATTACTGATGATATCAAAATCAACAGAAAATTACCAAGAGCATTGTGAAATCACCACTAATATAAATAAAAACTTGCTACTGATTTATTTAGTGGGAATCCCAGCATGGTTTCACATCCACCTGGATGGAGGCAGGCATGTGAGTTTAGAGAAACAGAAATGAGACCTTTGGTAAGTAGTGGGGAAGGACAGACTGAATTACCCACGTTCAGAGGGGAAGAGCAACTCTTTCCACAATAAATCTTGGGACTGGAGCTGTCTAATGCAGGCAGAAGAAGCAGAAACTAAATAGAGAGAAACTGCAGGTGATGGCCAGGGTACAGAGAGGGCAAAGGCAGTAATAAGAAGCAAGCGTTGGGTGGAGGCTTTGAGCCCAGACTATTAGGGTCCTGAATGTTTTTCCTGAGAAGAGAAATCATATGAATGGGGGGTTGGTTGTAAAAAGGAGGTGTGAAATAGGACGTCATGGGGCTGGAGAGCTGGCTTTCTGCTTCTGATGAGGACCAGTTGTGTCCCCGACATCCACATTGAGAGGCTCACAATCATCTGTGACTCCAGTTCCAGGGGACCTGACACTATCTTCTGTCTTCCATAGGTACCTCCCACACCACTCTCACACACATAAATAATAAAATTAATCTAAAAAAAAAAAAACCCTAGTAATCACACAAAGGCAAGTTAAAATAGCACAGATACCACTTCAAAACGGCAAAGCTAAGTCATGTCCAGGGATGGCCATGACGGAGGATATAGGTGCTTGATGCTGTCCTGGTAGCATGTGGGACTAAAGCAGCCACGGTGCGAGGTAGCCACTGCTAAATACAAATTTACATAGACCAAGGAACCAGAAGTTCTGTTTCTAGATATTTATCCCAAAGAAATTCTCATGCAAATTTATTAGAAGTAAAAGGATGAAAATACAACCTAACTCTCCAATGACCACTGGAAGTTAGAAGTTTGAAAATATCCACCAGCATGTATTTAAAATCACCCTAGCTACATGCAGAGCTCAGGAAAAAGGAAACACATAAAATAGCCTGGTCAGTTTCTGGAAATTGTTATTATTATTCTCAACAACAGTCTGGTTTCTGGGAATTGTTCAAAAAGTCATAACCACCCAAGCTTTGAACTGTCCCAAGGCCTTACTTTCTGGCTGAATAAGGATAACAGAAAATGAGTTGACCAGCTGTGATGGGAGAGGTCATTCTGTAAATATGTTTCTCTTATTGGTTAATGAATAAAGCACTGTTGGCCAATAGGAAAGGAAGATAGGAGGGACTAGGAGACAAGGAGGACAGAGGAAGTAGGAAGGAGGAGTCAACATGTAGAGTCTGGAGAGAGCAGAGGTCTGGGCCCTCTCTTTGGTAAGATGAGACCATGTGGAAATACTTAGATTAATAAAAATGGGTTAATATTTAAGAGAGAGTTAGCCGATAAAAACCTAGTAACTGGCCTACAGCTTTATATCCGATACAGTGTCTCTGTGTGTTATTTGGGGCATGGCTGTGGGACCAGACTGACCGGCAGGGAAAAACATACTTCTAACACAGCTGCATATCTAACTTTAGTAAACTACTTGAGTTCCTGCCCTGATTTTCCTGGATAAAAACAAAAAACAGTTCTGGACCAAATGTGGTGGTACCCAATTGTAACCCCAGTGTTCTGGAAGCTAAGGCCAGAGGATCACAAATTCAATTAAAGCTGGACCACATAGGCAGGCTTGGACTATCTTATGGAGGGGAAGTGGGGGAGAATTGATGGGATAAGATTAACATTGAATATAAGCTGTAAAATGAAATAAACTTTCCTTTAAAGTTGCCTTTTTTTTTTTTTTTCTCGAGACAGGGATTCTGTCCTGGAACTCGCCCTTGTAGATCAGGCTGGCTGAAAACTCACAGAGATCTGCCTGCCTCTACCTCCCGAGTGCTGGGATCAAAGGCGTGTCTCGGTGTTTTTTCATAGCATAGAAACTCTAAGATACTTTGTAAAACCCTCCCCATCTTCACACTATCACATTGGCTAATAAGTTTTAATATGAAAATCTCTCCCAGACATGTGCTGTGGGAAGAAGATAGAGGATTTTATGTTCAGAAAACAACACTTAACAACAAAAGCAGAACTTAAAAAAAAAAAAAAAAGACAAACAAACAAGAAAAAATAACAACAGTTCTGGGCCAAATGCAGTGAGAGAGAGGAGGGGAGAATTGATGGAATGAGATTAACATGAAAAATTCTATTTATATAATTTAAAGCATAAACTAGGCGGTGATGGTACGCACCTTTAATCCCAGCACACCTTTAATCGGGAGGTAGAGGCAGGCAAATCTCTATGAGTTCAAGGCCAGCCTAGTACAGAGCAGGTTCCTGGACAGCCAAGGCTACACAGAGAAACCCTGTCTGGGGGTGGGGGGGGGGAGAATATTAATATATATTTCATAACAGTCACAAGAAGATACTTTAAACATAGAATTGTTTTGTAAAAGGGTGGGAGATTAGGAAATAAGTGTAAAGAGAAGGGGGGGGGGAGGCAGTTGCTTAAGCAAATGAAGAATCAAGCTGTCTATGAAGAGGATTAATAGCCAGGCATGGTGGTGCACACCTTTCATCAATCCCAGCACTTGGGAGGCAGAAGCAGGCAGATTGTTGAGAGTTCGAGGCCAGCCTGCTCTACAAAAGATAGAATGGGCTGTTATACAGAGAAACCCTCTATGAAAACAAAACAAAAACGAAAGATAAGTAGAAGAGGATGTGAAAGGAACCCAAAGGAACTCCTGAGGCAGGAGACCAAACTCAGGCTTCAGGACAGTAGCAGATGAGAGACACAGCCACAGCAACTGTTCACTCTGAGCATGTAGAAGCTTGTCTGGATCTGGATGAGGGGAAGGGAGGAAAGGGGCGTGGGTTAACCAGTGTTCCAATTGCTGTGAGGAAACACTACAACCAAAGGTATCTTGGGGAGGAAAGAGCTTGCTCTACTTATTACCTCCATGTAACAGTTAAATCAAGGGAAGCAGTTAAAGAACTCAACAGAACAGGACCTAGAGGCCAAGGCAGTGGCCATGGAGAAGGGCTGCTTTCTGGCTTGTTTCTATGGCTGCTTAGCCTGCTTTATTGTTGTTGAAGATAGCATTTTCTCCATGTAACAGTCCTGGCTATTCTGGAGCGCGCTTTGTAGACTAGGTTATCCTTTAACTCACAGAGATCCACCTGCCTTTGCCTCCCAAGTGCTGGAATTAAGGGTGTGTGCCACCACTACCTGGCTCAACCAATTTTCTTATAGAAACAAGGACCACCAGCCTAGGGGTGGCACCACCCACAATGGGCTGGGCCCTCCCCTGTAGTGAGATAGTCACCCAGCCCACACTGGTTGCACAGACCACGCCCATCGTGCGGACGTGGAGGAAGGATAGTTCTGGGGGTCCCGGACCCCAGCTCCATCTCTTGCTTCCTGGTCAGGTGGCAGAGAACATCCGGATGGCATCCGTGGAGCGGGAACCCGCGGCGATCATCTGTTTAATGTGTAAGTGAATTTTTCCCGAATAAACCTCATTCAACCTATATTGAGTCCCAGTGAATCTTATTTCCCAGGCATTACTCCCCAGTAATCACTAATTAAGAAAATGCCCTACAGACTTGCCTACAGCCCAATCGTATGGAGGCATTTTCTCTCCTGAGGTTCCTTCCTCAAATGACTATAGCTTGTGTTAAGGTAAAATAAAACTAGCCAGCACAGTGCTGTTGAGGTAAAAACTAATCAAAACGGATGGACTGAACCTATGGCCTACGACAGCTTCAGAGCCTGGAAGGGAGCCGCGGAGGAACTCGCAGCAATGCCAGGGCAGAGCTGCTGAAGGACATGAAAGCTTCAGGACAGGCCTTGGGGACATCGGTACCACCTAAGTGCCGGGTGACAGGAAATGAGAAAAGATGTTTACCCCGAACACAAAGGGAAAATGAAGTGGGCAATGAGCATCGCTTTGGTTTCTGTGGCACTTGTGGACTCCACGTGGCTTTGCCTAGATCTTATTTGCTCTTTAAAGTGTTTCCAATGTAAAAGTAGGCAGTTTCAGAAACGCCAAAATGAGGAAGTTTAACTTCGACAAAAATGGAATTTTCCATGGACAATGTCATCAGACCATCAATCATCTTATCTTGTGAAGAAATATATTCGTGTGTAAGAAATTCGAACAACTCAGAAACTTTCAAGGAAGAAAACAAAACACCTACAAACCATGGTTAAATCTTTGTGACTATTCCTAATAATTCTCTGTATATCCATACAGATGTGTATACTACTAGTCTGTCTAAATGTCAGCTCAGGTCTTTTGACTCATGTAGCGAACACATATAACAATAGTTACCATAGTGTAGAGGGTTTCAAAGGAAGGGATAGAATGAGGACAGGGAAAGGTGGCTAGCCTGGGTGTTTGTGAAGATGCTGCAGGGAGTCAGAGAGGAGAGGAAGTCAGACTTCTAAGTGGTTTTTAGGGAAATAGGATTAGTGGGTGGGACACTCTGATGCCACTACAATAGAAGTAGAACCATAGGCTAAACCTCTGCACTTATTTCTCAGGAACGTTCTGCATCTACTCCATAAAAATGAGACGTGTTAAGGTCTGCCTCACGGAGCACATTCAGGATCAGAAATGGAAAAGAAACTATTTTGTTAGTAAACCAAAGAAAATGAATGATTACATCTTATATTCTTCACTGTTACGGATGGCTAGACTGGGTTTTATGGTCCTTCCTGTTATAGATGGCTAAGATGGTAAAGGATAAAAGGGATTTATTACTGCAAAGTGATGCCTAACTGAATAGTCTGAATAGACTTGACATAGCTAACATGATATATTCAGCCATGTTTTCGCATAATATTGGTGAGACTGACAAGATGTGAGCAAACGTCATTAAACGTAAAATCATGCAAAAGAATCTATAAAAGTATGTGTGACATTGTCACTAGCTGGACATGGTGGTACACTGCCTTAATCTCAGCACTTCAGAGTCATTGGTAGACTGGCCTTCACAAAGTTCTAGGACGGTTAGGCTTATGTAGGAAGATGCTCTCTCAAGAAGCAAAAGAAAAGATAAATAATGGTGTAAAGGCAGGATCCTGGAAATTTTTCAGAAGAAAAAAAAAAAAACCATACCATTCATTTAAAATTCAATTATCTACTATTAAAAGCACAAAGTAGTAATATTTAATAAAACAAACCTGTACCCTTTTTATTTCTACAGCCTGTATGTTTGCTTGAGGGGTAAAGCAACTATGTCTCTTTCTACTTATATTTTTTATTTAATATCAAATAAACCAAGATATAGTATTATAGCAAGCAGGGTGTCACTTGTGTCCTTTAACTAGGAATGGGGTTATAGTTTAGTGATAGAGAACTTGTATCAGCATAGGATGTACTGCACGTGATGCCCAGCACCATTACCATAACAACCAAAAAAATGTCAGCTGGGTCCATAGTAGTTAAATGAGTGTCAGAACCACCTGGAGAGCTTGGCATTAAGACACAAGTTGCTGGGCCAAACACCCAGTGTTTCCAACTGGGTTGGTCTACAGTGAGGCCAAGGTGATCTGCGCTGATGGACTGGAAATCTCACTTTCAGAACCGGCCTTCAACCTAGAAATGTTTCCTGCTTCCTTTATTTGTTGAGTTAGTTCTCTGTAAGCCTTTGTAACCAGTGTTTTAGAGCTCTTCAGTGAGAATCGGATGTTCTCATCCAGAGGGCCCTCACAGGTGGGAATCACAGCACTAGCTGAACTAGAATTGTAGATGGGAGGCGAGGTTGTAAAAGAAAGCCCGCTTCCTTCTCAGCACCAATGGTCACAAATGCTATTCTTGCTATGCCTCTGAGCCCTCGGGTTTACTGAACACCTAATCAGGAAGGAAGAAAGGCATTCTGGATTTGCCAAAAACGGAAATAAACTCCACCCCTACCACCAAGCTTCCCCCAATTTCCCAGAACATGATTTCTGTAGTTTTGAGATTCTGAAAATTATCTGTATTCCTCATCTTATTCAGTATGGGCTACCTTGAACTCGAGAGTGTGTGTGTGTGTATGTGTGTGTGTGTGTATACATGGAGCATGCATATACAGTTACCTAAAATGTATTCCAAATATGGCAACTACAGGTGGATCAATACAAATACACTGCTTATCCTTACAGCATTCCTGAGGTGGTTTACACTAAAATCCAGCTTCTTGACTTGGAAGTTGAATCGTTATATAATACGTAACTGAATATGGAGACTGCACAGTATTTCAAAATAAAAGAATTAATGCACAATTAAACTAAGGCCCCACAACCTCTAACCGCCTGGACAGTAGGGAAGAGTAAAGCATAGAGAATGGCTTGCTGTATTCTTGACCAAGAATTTGCTTCTGCCTTATCAACATTAAACTACACCTTCTGTGCTGATGGGGGATGGGCATGTCTTGGCAAGTCTTTGTGACAGGGTCTTGTGATGCAGGGTTGCCTCAAATCTGTAAGGCAGTGGGGGGTACGCCTTTAATAACAGCACTCAGGAGGCAGACAGGTGGATCTGAGAACTCAAGGCCAGTCTGATCTGCTAAGGCTGCCGAGAAACACTCCCTTCTACACGCCCCTCCTCCACCCCCCCCCAAAAAAAACCCCAAATCCAAGAAGTCAGGCAGGTTAAGCAAGCCAAAGAAACAAGCCAGTATGTGCCACTTTCATAGCCTCTGCATCAGCTGCCTCTGGATTCCCGCCCCAGCTGTTCAACGGCTAGTCCTGCTTTCTCCCTAACTGCTGGGGCAATAGCCACCACGCCCATGCAAAGCCACTAATTGCAGCCCACTATAACACCCCTGCCTAAACTGAGGAGCCTTCCTAAGCAAGTCCTGGGCACCGAAGCCCCTCTTTAAACCAGTCGCTTACCTGACAACCAGCTCGTAGCTGTACCGCCACTAGAAACGGAAACCGCTGCTTGTGAGCAATCCCTGCCCTGGATGTTAAGAGAAATCGACATTAATGGACTGCAGTAAACCCTGCTCCAAACCCAGCGACTCCATTGAGGACTCGCCTTCACCTTAGTCTCTAATCAACGAATGTAAAGGAAGCAACCTGGTCAGATTAGTAGCCCGGAGTGCCAGCTCCCCTGATGAGCTTGTGGTTGGCCCTAAAAAGGGCCGTTAGGGATGGGGAGACGAAGCAGCGGCCCTGCAGTCTAGCCTCCGAAGCCATACAGGGTGCGGCCCTGGCGCTTGAGCGCGTAGACTACATCCATAGCGGTGACCGTCTTGCGCTTGGCGTGCTCTGTGTAGGTAACGGCGTCGCGGATCACGTTCTCAAGGAACACCTTCAGCACACCACGGGTCTCCTCATAGATGAGGCCGGAGATGCGCTTGACACCACCGCGTCGCGCCAAGCGGCGGATGGCGGGCTTGGTGATGCCCTGGATGTTGTCGCGCAATACCTTGCGGTGGCGCTTGGCGCCCCCTTTGCCTAGACCCTTTCCACCCTTTCCTCTTCCAGACATGTTGGCTGCAGTTGAAACTCTAAGAGGTTGTGAAACAGTGAGGGGAAACTGCCCTCAGATATATGAGAGGATCGGACCAGATTGAAAACCGAAAGCGCGCGGGCGGGAACCTTTCTAAATCGTCCCGGCCCTAGATGTTGCGTCATTTCCTGGTATTTTTTTTTTTTTCTCTCTTCTCTGCCCTCTACCGGTCCCTCATATTCCCTTGCCTTTCTTTTTTATTTTTCAGCCTGGGAATGGTTCCCAAACTGGGCCCCCATGCAGCTGGATAAATTCGCTTTTGCAAGTGTGTATCTGTTTCATACAGTGATGCCCGAAAATGACTCTGGATTTGCTATCGTGTTCTGAAGCAGAAAGAATTGTGGTGGGTTGTTTCGTTTTGTTTTTCTGGGAAAAAAAGTATTTTTTACAAAGGTAATCTAATATGCCTTGTTTTATATGTACTGATGAACCCTTGATTCCCCCCCCCCAATCCGGATTTTCTGGCTCCAGGCTTGTGGGTAGATGTGGGAGGTTTTGAGTCCTGTTAGGCGAAGGGCTCAAATCCCCACCACCACCACCCCAAACTCAAATGCTTTAAACCTACGGTCTGTGAAATGTGTTTCTTAGAAGGTAGGGGACTCATCTCCCCCCCTACACACACACACACACACACACACACACACACACTAAACCTGGACAGTTGTACAAGTCCCTGACAGATTCCGCTGTTGTCACAGAATGGGCATGCCTACTTCCCCAAACCAGCACCCCAGAATTCACAGAGCTTCTCCAGTCCAGGAGCTTCCTGGCCAAGATTGCTGTTTTCTGAATTCCTTAGTCATAGCTAGCAGCTCCTGAAAGATGTGTTACTTCACACTTTGTATTTTAACGACTCCACGCCCTCAACCATGTCCCTTATAGGATATGATTTCTGTTTGCTCTGTTTTTGTAAATTGAAGTGCAGTAGAACCTCAGTAATTGCTTATGAATGAATGGACAGAGCCTGCACTTGACTCCTGAAACACTATTTTAAAAGAAAGATATAATCAAATTGAAAAATAAAACAACCACATGCCAAGGCTGAAGGACCTTGGTACCAGTGTTGGGAACCAGCAGGCTGCTGACCTTGCCCCGACAATGGGCAGGGCGCTCATGGCCCTCTCTCTCTCTCTCTCTCTCTCTCTCTCTCTCTCTCTCTCTCTCTCTCTCTCTCTCTCCCCCTTCCTCCCCTCCCCTCCCTCCCCTACTTTCGGTTGGCCACCAGCTACCCCCCTTTCTCCCTCCTCTCTCAATAAACTCCACCTGGGCGCGGAGTCTCGTGTTTTTATTTCATAGGCAATAGTTGTATCAAAAGAACAACAACCAGGGCCCTAGGCATAATCAGAGACTGTCTACCATCTTAGTTGAAAGGTATCAAGATATGAGCCCAGTGTGGCTATGAGAATCATTTTGAACTGAAATCCCTTCTCTGTCTCTAAGTAGAACCTGCAAAGGAAAAGAAGTCAGTTCTTCTGACTTGCTGACAATAACCTGTGGGCAGGGAGGGGGGCTGCTCTGACTCTCAGGACTGAGACCTAAGCAGACTTGTTTCAGGGCTGTCCTGTCCCCATCTATTCTCCTAAGGGAAATTTATTTCCCCAAAAAGTCATTTGATTTTTCCCCAAGTGTGCCCTTCTTCCTTTCCCTTTCCCCTACATGGACCTCCAGTCCCAACCACCCATTTTGAACTACTCATCTTTTGAGAATTACCTTGTCTATGCTCAATACACATATTTAGAAGAAAACAACATACTTTAAAAAAAAAAAACAAATTGTTTTGACCTATATTTTCTTACAAGATTTAGTTCCAACTATGAAAGTTAAAGCAAAAACTTATCCTGCAATTAAGCAAAAAGCCCTTAAAATATATAACTGTCAGCATTTATGCAGGTCCCATGAGGATAGCTACTGGAATAAAAAAAAAAGCCCATTACTTTATACAGCTCTGAAATATTGTAATACATTACTAGACACTAGAACATTTCAGTGAATTATTATATTATATTATACTATATTACACTGTGACTGACCAGTAGGAAGGAAACCTGTGTTCACTTCTATATTGTAGCAGGGTACAGGATGCACTTGATCTAATTCAAAATGGAGTAAGGAAAGAAACCCAAATTCCTGTGATTTCTTAATTTGGTTCTGGGTTGCAGACCAAAAACTCAAATGGTCACAGTTGACGTTCCAATATCACTCTGGAAGTGCTTGAACCCAAACACAAAACTTAGTATGCACTTTTGTATTAAAAACAAACACAAGTAAGTTTAAGACCCTCAGAATGAGGAGTCTCCCTGTTGTGGTCAGTACCCCCAAGAACTCGATGTCCAGTACAGTTGATGCAACACACAAGAGGCTTTAATAAACGGGAAACGTTTGCACAAATGGGCCCCCTCAGCACGCAGGCTAGAGAGAAGCAACATTCTCTGGGCACGGGTATTTTTAAAGGAAAAAACCACAAGCTTAGGGAGGGGGTGTGACCCTCTGTCCCTTGAGTATGTGACCAGAGTCGTGGGTTCTCTTTTTGTCTCACTGTTTAGGTCAGCAGACCTCAGGGCCTCAGGGTGTCTAAACAAACCGGAGTTGCAGCTATCTCTTTGTTTCATAAGGACCCTATTTACCACCTGCTGACACATCCCAGAGGGGCAGTTTGAATTTTTGGTATCCGGCTATCTTAGGGCCTTGTGAGGGAAAGTTGCAGGTGGTTAGCAAATTCCAGGGAACTGGCTCATAATGGCCTGGGTTAGCTTTCCAGGAGAGACTGCCCTTCATTTCAAGTGGTGGTGGTGGTGGGGTTTCCTTAACTGGACTTTACTTTTTTACTTTACTTTCAGTAAGTATATACAAAATACTGTGTGCCAATAGTTCATTTATTTAAAATTTCTGTTTGCTTATCTGTTGTATGGAAAAAATTTAAGCTTCTTGTACTCACCCCAATTAATAAAATTTCGGTTCTCAGTCTTCAAACTTCAGGCCCTTGTAATTTGTTTTGAGACAGGGTCTCACTGTGTAACTGTGTTACTCTGGTTGTCCAGGAATTAACTCACAGAGATGCACCTGCCTCTGCCTCCCCTGTTCTGGGATTAAAGGCATGTACCCTTACACCCTGCTGCTACCGTGGAGGCTTCACCCCAGCCCCTGGAATCCACATACCCAGAGAGTCTGGGATGTTATGGTGGATTCCACACAAGCCCCCCTCCCCTATCTCCTTCCAAACCCCTGATGCATCTCAGAAAGCCCGCCAAATGACAACCCCTCCCCCAGAGATACTCAAGACCACTCCCACAGGTCATTTAAACTGTCCCCCTCTCCCTCCAAAATAGACCTGTGATTTTCTAGTCTCTCCCTTCTCCTCTGTGGGGGGACTGGAAGGCCATCCAGGAGTGTTGTATCCATCAAACAAAAAGATTTGTTTTTCTAATTTGGTTTGATTTGGTCTCATTTGGATTGCTGCATCAGCAGAAAGAAGCTTGTTGGGGTATAGAAACTTTTCACCTGCTTGGCCCTTTTCAAGGTATATTTTAATGGAAAATTTCAGGACTTTTCTGAGAAATAGTTCCTGTGCCCCATAACTGCCAGAGAAATGGTTTCTTCTATATCATAACCCCCTTCTGGAGAGATTGGTTCCAGAACTTCACAATAACATTATTCTAGTGTTCAATGTAAGAACCAAACATGACTGAACTAATATAACTCTGAATTGTTATTAAAGGCAGTGTATAGTGAGAGGAATAAAAATTAAGCTTTCCGAGGCATCAGGAATATTGTATTTCAGGAAGTGTTCCTGATAATCCTTGAAAGTTTCCTTTTTTATTTCTAATTTCTTGCCTTAGGGTTCACATTCATAGTGGCATCCCGGTTTCTGAAAAATAGAAAACTCTTATAAGCATAATTTTAAAAGTTAGACAAGAGGAAGACTCTTATCTTATTGTCTATTAAGTAAAATAAACCCTACAACTCTTGGATTCTATACTTGAATGCAGCAGCTTTCTCTTACCCTCAGAAGATGCAGTCCAAGATCCAGGGTCAATGCCTAAGCGTACAGATAACGATGCACATTACATATGCAGCTCTGTTTCCCTATAGCATGTGTGTATATGCTTAAGTTATAAACTTAAACTCAGCAAGAAGAGCAAAAGCAACAATAGTAAACCAGAACAATGACAATCACGTTCTTTACTAAAGTTTGCACTTTTAGCTTGCCCAAGATCACCTTTACCTGGACAAAGGCACTCAGTGCCTTGGCAGATACTATGACAATGGAGGATGCTACAAAGTGATTAATTTGTATTTAGTAGGGATATGGTGAACAAGGAGGTGACTTATGTCCTGGGTGAGAAAGCATGACATTTCATCACTGTTGTAGGAATAGGCATGCAATGTAAAACTCCTGAGTTTTATCCTGGAATTTTTCATGCAATATTACCTACACACTCTTGAGGGCAGAAATGAAAACCTCAGAAAAGAGGCATTAGCATGTGGAGATTGAGAATATTTCTGATTTAAATGAGCCCACCCATACATTATTCTCTAGTGTATAAGTTACAAAGACAATCTTACAAGGAAACATGACAGTTGGGTGGATACTGTCCCCTTCTGAGATGTTCTAGAGGATTTAGTGCAGATTAGGAAAGTGTTTCTGTGCTACAAAGTTTTGCCAACTGACCCATCTCACTGACCCTAGAACTATCTTTAAAACAGAGCATCGCTGCCCAAGCTTAAAACATTGCTAGAAAAGGACCACAGGAAAGGGTAACGGTTCACATCAGTGATGCTTTTGTGCCCCATTTTTGGAGAGTGCTTCTGCTCCTGGGGATTCTTAATGAAATTAATTAAACTAGCAAACTTACTTCTACATGTGATCAGTCCTTTGGAATTCCTTTAAAATCAATTTCACTTGGACTTCAGCAAGAAGATAATACATACTGGTGCCATCAAGGCAAGTTTTAAACATCTGGGGCCTCTTTTTGTCTTTAGGTTTGACTTTTTAGAAGGACTGTAGGTAATGCTTTTACATATATATAATGTTAGACGTTTGTGGGGAAAACTATGTTAGTACCTCAGTCGTCAATAAATTACTAGTTTGCTTTGAAAGTTATTTTAATGTGTTACCTGGACAAGGTTTTGGTTATTTTGTAACTATTCTCTGCCAGAAAGAAGGTATTAATACTTTTAGTCTTATCCTTTGACAAATAAGCGTTTCATTGGTCTTTGACGTAGGGATGAGATGGAGGGTGCACATTAGAGGGGAGGGGGTCAGGGGCGTCAGACAACGTGGGTCAGTGTGCCGCTGATGTAGGGCAATTTTGGTAGGGTTCAGAAGTAGATAAAATGTAAGTTTAATTTAGTTCCATTTACTATATATTGTTTTGTCATTCTTCAGCTATCCTTATAAAAGCTTCCAAACCGCGGAGCCCAGTGCCTGAAGCTAAATAAATGCTGTGGGAGAAGTTACAGTAATTGGTGACTGGCCACAAACTGAATCGCAGTACCGAAAAGAGGCAAGCTTATTTCCGAAGGAACCTGTTGGGGCACACAGTGTGTAAAACACTATACACTGCTTTCAGAAAAAGTACATCAACTGAAAAGAGCCATCTTTTCAAACGCTCCGTGGTCCGTAAATACAGAAAGAATTAAAAAGGATCAGGAAAGATGGTGCATGTAACTATCTCGTGACTCGACAACGAGGATTGAATTCTACCCAATCAGATTCCAAATCCAGAGACTCCTGTTTTTCGGGTCCAATCAAGACGAAGATAAGTCTATAAATAGGGCTACTAGAGCCTTGCAAGCTTAAGTCGCAAAAACATGGCCCGCACAAAGCAGACCGCCCGCAAGTCCACCGGCGGCAAGGCCCCGCGCAAGCAGCTGGCCACCAAGGCGGCCCGCAAGAGCGCGCCGGCCACGGGCGGCGTGAAGAAGCCGCACCGCTACCGGCCCGGCACCGTGGCGCTGCGCGAGATCCGGCGCTACCAGAAGTCGACCGAGCTGCTGATCCGCAAGCTGCCGTTCCAGCGCCTGGTGCGCGAGATCGCGCAGGACTTCAAGACCGACCTGCGCTTCCAGAGCTCGGCCGTCATGGCGCTGCAGGAGGCGAGCGAGGCCTACCTGGTGGGGCTGTTCGAGGACACCAACCTGTGCGCCATCCACGCCAAGCGCGTCACCATCATGCCCAAGGACATCCAGCTGGCCCGCCGCATTCGCGGGGAGCGAGCCTAAGCTTGCATTCTTACGAAGTAGACATACAAAGGCTCTTTTCAGAGCCACCCATGTTGTCATTAAGAGCAGCTGTGTCCGCTTTGCACTGAGGATCAGGCATAGCCTGAACTTTATTTCCAACGTATCCCCAAGTCTTAGCGGTTGCGATTAACCAAAGATAGTACTGAAACTAATAAGTTCAGCTTGGGTGGGTCAAGCCAAGGAGGAATTCTAGTAGTAACGAGTTCTCGGGTAACCTGTGTTGATTTTCAGTTTAACTAGCAAATGCACCCCAGAAGAGTAAAAGTTAATTGTTTAACCCGGTGCTCGATGATTGGTAGGAAGATAAAGAACAGGTGAAGGGGAACTGCAGCTCATTTACCAGCTAACAGGAAATGGAGGGCTGTGATTGGCTAAGATTTGCCTCTAATCTCCACCAAGGCGCGTAGCCAGTCTATTTGCGTAGACTCCGCCTACTTGACGTTAGCGCTGGTGCAAATTAACCAATGAAAATGTAGTACTGTGCGAGCCTTCATTTGCATACAAGCTCTATAAGTAGCGCACACCCAGCCGTGTTCCAACAGTTCCTAGTCTTCTCGTCCATTTTGTGTTCCTGTCTTTGAACGTGGAGGAAAATGCCGGATCCTGCAAAATCTGCTCCTGCTCCGAAGAAGGGCTCGAAGAAAGCCGTCACTAAAGTGCAAAAGAAAGACGGCAAGAAGCGCAAGCGCAGCCGTAAGGAGAGCTATTCCGTCTACGTGTACAAGGTACTGAAACAAGTGCACCCTGATACCGGTATCTCTTCCAAGGCCATGGGCATCATGAACTCCTTCGTGAACGACATCTTCGAGCGCATCGCCGGCGAGGCTTCCCGCCTGGCGCATTACAACAAGCGTTCTACCATCACTTCGCGGGAGATCCAGACAGCCGTGCGCCTGCTGCTGCCCGGAGAGTTGGCTAAACACGCCGTGTCAGAAGGCACCAAGGCCGTCACCAAGTACACCAGCTCCAAGTGAAATGCAGCCGAGACGTGACTGATTGACTTTACCCCAAAGGCTCTTTTCAGAGCCACTTCAGCTCTCAGGGAAAGAGCTGTAACTACTAAAGATCTATGATTTCTTTAGGTAAGGTGGGGCGATGAATTCTTGTCTCCCTGCGGGGTTGTGGTGCAATGCCAAGCGTTTCAAAGAATGTTGGGGCCGGTAGTGCACGGCAGAGCCTGTCGCATCATGTACATGGTAGAGTAGGATAAGTCAGTGTACTTCCTACTTGGCTATTAGGGCCATTTGTGGGTTCAAACTGGACTTAGTCCCTCACTGCCCTGGGACATCCGAAAATTAGATCAGCCTAGAGCCTGATGTGGCTAAAGACAGTTGTCCCATCAATGCCGCTGAGCAGTATGGTCTCCGTAAACCCGCAGTTACAGGGCTTATCCAATTTAGGTTGGTAAATCTCACACAAACAAAGCGTGCATAGAAGCCGAATGCTGGAATCTCGGCCACCCCCTTTGTGGTTCGGGGCGGCGGGGGTGGGGTAAGCGAGGACCGTTTGGAGGCAAGTCCTGCCTGCTTCGCTGCCTGACTCCACGCGTTCTTACGGTCAGTATCAGCCGTAGGTGCAATTTTCACAGCAGGAACTGGCTTTTCTGACTCGCGGGAAATGAGTCCTAACCCCTACCAAGAACTGGATGCTCTAGAGGAAGGTTTTCCTTTTCTCTGGTACTCTTCCTGTCAGAAAGAAACAACGGAGCCCTCTCTAGGTTGGATAGGGTTAAGTAAGATAATGCGTTTAAAGCTGGAATCAGGGAGATGTGGAGTAGGAAGCCACGCACGGCCCTCTGCACTTTGCTTTCAGGGCTCGAAAGGCACTTCCCTGAGCATCTTGCATTAAACTCCTTACCGTATAAAAACATCATCTTTCCAGTAAGGCATCTAGACCTCTTGTAGGACGTGAATCTGTAGAAACTTCAAAAGTTATCTCTTATGTGACTCCTGAGGGAAGGCGGATTTTAAAAGTTGGTGGTGGCCCATGCCTTTAATCCCAGCTTTCTAGAGGGCAGATTCGTATCTGGGCCAGCCATAGTGAGACACTGTCTATATGTCTCTATAAACTTTGGCAGTTTGGGGTACTAACTTACAATCAAGTGATGGTGTAAGCTGAGCAGTGGTGGCACACCCCTTTAATCTCAGCACACAGGTGGATCTCTGAGTTCAAGGCCAGACTGATCTACAGAGCTATTTCTGGGCAGCCAAAAAACCCTGTCTTGAAAAAAAAAAACACATGGTGTATTTAATGTCAGTACCTTCAGAGGGAAAAGTACTTCTACTAAACACTCCTTTCCTGGCCTTTATTTAATAGCTCTAAATTTTGATGACTTTATACAAAGGGAGCCAAGGGAAAAGATTACCTACAACTCATCTCTGCTATTTTCTCTCTGATACTGTATTTTGTCCAGCTTGGCTATTTTCTCAAGACTCGTGGAGAATAATAAAAAGGAAAAAATGTGTGCTAATTAATGTATGCATATGTGAACAATGGGGTTAAGCCATCCGAGGGAATAACCTTGTTTTTTGAGGTGTCTACACTATGAAAATCTTCATAAAGGATTTACTTCTTATACTTCTTATCTCCATTGTTAGGGATTGTTTTTTTTCTTAGTCATTTTAAGTATCTGACCTCTGGTTGTCATATTCTCATACTGGTTTCCAGACACTAAGTGATTGAAATTGTTCTAAATGACCATTCCTTACCCCTACCTCCCCCCCCCCTGGAAAAAAAGCAAACGTTCAGGATACAATTTTAGTGCTGGCAAGGATGGCTCTGCATGGGGAAGTGCTTGCCCAGTGACCTGAGTTTGATCATGAGGACAAGCACAATTAAAGGAGAGAAGAAATTCTCAGAAAAATCACCCCTGACCTGAGTTCATACACATAGAAATGCAATAAATAAATATGACTTTTAGCCAGGTGTTGGTGGCACATGCCTTTAATCCCAGCACTCTGGAGGCAGAGGCAGGCAGTTCCCTGTGAGTTTGAGGCCAGCCTGGTGTACAGAGCGAGTACCAGGACAACCTCCAAAGCTACACAGAGAAACCCTGTCTCAAATAAATAAATATGATTAGGATATTAGTAGGAGAGTTCATCACAGTAAAACTTGAATTCTAATTATTTGCCTACAGGGGGGAGAAAAAAAAAAGACAATTTGTTCCTCTTGTTTAGCCAAGTTTATCTTATTGTTATGGTTGGGAGTGTGTTTATAAAGGCTCATAACTGAGAAGTTTCTCTGGCTTAGTTCATTTTGAGGAGAAAGTCAAATTGCACAGATTATAAAGACAAAGCAAAACTAAGAAATTGTAACAATTCTTCCTAGCATGAAGAAATGGTATCAGCTGAGCATGGTGGAACACACATTTAATCCCAGCACTCAGGGCAGAGGCAGGTAGATCTCTATGAGTTCAAGGCCACCCTGGCCTACATAGGGTCTTCTAGGCCAGGCAAGGCTACATAGTGACATCTGTGCCTCAAAAACAAAAACAATATTTGAGATTGTAAGAATTGGCGAAGTCCCTCAGATTGACTAGTCACATACAATTTGCAGATGTTGACAAAACCACATTGTAGACTGTCCCCAAAAGTCTAGAAAGGTGGTAAAGCCGTGGAGGGGTAATCCCTAAAACCTGGGTGTGCACGAGTGCCATTCGTACACTACTTCCACAAGTCAGCTGCTGCATGACTCATTCTGAGGTCTTATTGGGATGTGTCCTCATCTTAAAATAGTAATATTTACACAGTCTTCAGGAACATATCTCACAAGACTAAATCATGGCTCATGCCCACACTATATTGTATTCAAAGTTTTCATTATTTTCAAATTCACACAGAACACTGACCAAAACTGGCCACCACTTTGAGACTAAATTTGTAAAGGACACACTCTTTGATAGCAAAACAATAAAATGAGCCCATCCCTACAATCGCTGCTCTACAGAAAAAACCACAGGTCAAAGGGGATTTCAAAATAAAACTTGCACAGTCTTTAGAATAACAGTGAGATCACTGGATGTGTGGGAATTTCTGCAGGAACGAAGAGGGTAAATCATAGATTTACAGGATTGAAGGAAGGCAGGTATGGTTGGTGGTGCAGGCCTTTAGCTCAGCACACAGGAGGCAGAGGCAGGCCAAAAGAATGAACTTAAGGGAAAGTTACGCTTTTGACTCAAAGGAAGGTCGAAAGAATAAATCTTAGTAAGAGCAGAATCAATAGGAGGGCAAAGACTTCCCTTGCCTACCAAGACTGAATTAACTAATAAAACCAAAGACTGTTGTTGGGCAACCCTCTCTTAAGCTAAGGTAAGGTACATAGCTAATGTTAAATGCAGAAGATATTGTAAATGTTATGCTTGTGGCTTGAGTTTAGTTTTGTTGTTTCTTTGTTATGTGTACGTGTGGTTTGCCTGTATGTATGATTGATATGTATGTATGTATGTATGTACGTACGTACGTACCTGGTGCCCAGAGTTTTAGAAGAAGGCACCAGATCCCTGGAATCAGAGTTACAGACTGTGAACCTTTATGTGGTTGCTGAAAACTGAACTCGGGTCCTCTGTAAGAGTAATTTGTCCAGTTAATTGGTGTTTTGCTTGGTATCAGCTCCCCCCCCCCCCCCCCAGACCTTAGCACAATGGACCGCATGATGAAAATACCATTCTGGCCATGAAACTCAGCTCATAGACAGTACTCTGTGTCAAAATGAAAACAAAGACCTAATCCATCAAAGTCCATAGTAATGGGAAGTTTCCAAATATACAAACCTTGCTTTTTAGCTTCCATAGTTCTGCTTCTGGCTGTTGTTGTTAACTGGAGTATGTCAACAGAGACTATTTTTGTGCTTAAAAGCTCACCCTGGAAAGACTCAGTATCAAATTGGGATCCCCACCACTCAGTATAATAAAGACTCTCTATTGGCCTAAACTCATGTCCAAGCAGTGTTGTGTGGTGGCTACCCCACAATAATAAGGTAAGTCACTCAGACTAATCTCAAACCTCCATCTTGCTGCCTTAGCCTCTTAAGTGCAGGATTGTAAGCCTGTAGCACCATGCCTTAAGTAGCTCCATGAAAAGGAGACTGTCTGAATTAAACAAAAGGAACTAGGGCTGGAGAGACAGCTCAGCAGTTAAAAGCCTTGGCTGACCTTCCAGAGGACATAGGTTTTAGAGTCATTCCTAGCACCCATATGGCATCTCACAACTGTTGGTGTTTCTAGCTCCAGGGTATTTGACTCCCTTTTCTGAACTTCTCAGGTACTGCACACTCATAGGGACACACACACACACACACACACACACACACACACACACACACACACACAGGCCAAACTGCCATACACATAAGATTAAAGAATAAGTCCTTCAATAAAATACATATATATTGGAGAAGCTGAAAAGATAGTCAAATACTTTCTTATAATTCCAGCCCAATGAGAGAAGTAGGATAAGAAGTGGCAGGTGAAAGAGCTATGAAATCTAGGGCTGAAATCTGAATTCTGTCTGATTGTGACCAAAACTTGGGAAATCTTGGGATTTGACTCAGTTAAAGTTAGAAATTATTATTTTTCAAAATAAGAGTGGTACTTGTAAGCTATGAAAATGCTTATTCATTCAACTCTCTGTTTCTTCCCAGTGGGCCCTCAAAGACAAAGCCAAGTTGAGACCAGCCATTGCTTCCTCAAAATTAGCTTGTCAGCAAACATTACATTTGAAGATTTTATGTTTATTTTCCCAGAATGCCTCAGTCAACTATTTCTGGTCTTTAGTGATTTTCCTTCTCCATTAGTTCCCATACCATCCATACCATATCTGGCAGTCTTTCCCTTTTTTTTTTTTTTTTTTTTTTTTAACTTTTGCAATGGTTAAGGATGCCCTCAGTGTAACAGGGATAAGAAGGGAAGGCAAGATGAGGAAGAATGAACAGTAGCAGCTGAACACTAACAAATCTATGTCTAGGCTATACTTCTCATGCTACCCAGGCTGGCCTCAAACTCCTTAAGTATTGAGGATGACCTTGAATTTCTGATCCCCCTACCTCACCTCCTGAATTCTGGAATTCCAGGTGTGTGTCTCTATGCACGCTTTTATGCCATACTGAGGATTAAACATGCAGCATCATGTGTGCTGGGCAAGCACTACCCCTTCATACTCCCCAAGCCTGAAAGGCCTTATGGAGTCCCAGATTTTCTACATACTAGTGTTTGGGGGTCCGGGGAAGGGTGGGGAGTAGAGAATAGGGAGAGAGTAGAGTCTTCTTTTCATTGCCAAACTTAATATACAATTATCGGAGGGCTATTTTGTTTGTTTGTTTGTTTGTTTGTTTGTTTTGAGACAGAATTTCTCTGTGTAGCCCTGACTGTCCTGGAGCTCACTCTGTAGACCAGGCTGGCCTTGAACTCAAAACCTCCTGTCTCTGCCTCCCAACTGCTGGGATTAAAGGCGTGTGCCACCACTGCCCAGCTCCAGGGTTGGTTTTTACACTGTTACAGATATGAGACATAATCATTACTTAAGATTCTCCCTGTCCCATTTCACACAAATGGGAGGTATAGGCATGGTTCTAACAATACTTCTAGAAGGAAAATTGTAGCACCACTGTAAGATGTAAATAATGACATAAGTGGAGATTATGCCTTGTCATGTTTAGGAAAGTCAACATTGCCATGCCTATTCTTCCTTTTTTCTTTGACCCCCATAGAAACACAGGTCTACAAATTTAATGCAGTCTGTCTCCATATTAAGTAGTCTCATGAAAATCTGGCATGGTTTCCAATCTTCTAAGACTTTCCCCCCTCCCCAGCATTCCTTATCAAATATTCCCTATTTTATTTATATTTTTGTGGGGTTTTGTTTGTTTTGTTTTTGGTGGCAGGGTCCCCCAATAATAGATGCCTCTGGCTGTCCTGTACACCAGGCTGGCCTTGAATTCATTGAGATCATTCCCAAGTGCTGGAATTAAAGTGTGTGCCACCACACCCAGCCTCTTATCAAACTCTTCACTGGCATTCTATTCAGCCTCTGATCAAAAGTATGCACTTGTCCACTTACACTGATAATATCACATATTGTGGAGCTCAGCATTCTAGACCCAGAACTACTGCTTTAAGGGAAATACTTGGGTTTAATAAGAATCTTAAATAAGGGCATTGGGGGTGTAGCTCAGTGTGCAGTGTGCTTGCCTCTAGCAGGAAGTTCTGGGTCAGTCATCAACACCCATTACATGGCAGTGCCCACCTGCGCTAGGTAAGTAGTCTATCTAGAACAAGTTCCAGACCAGCCAGGGATACTTGAGACTATGTCTAAAAAGAATCTTAAATAAAACATTTATCTAAAATTCTTGCTGCTTTCTTTACCTTCCTGCTCTGTTCTGCCACCTTGCTCCTCAGCTCAATAATTGGAATGCTTAATGTTCTGACCCATGACCCCAACCATCACCCTTCTCTCATTTCCTGTTAGTGAATCAGAAAGTCTTGTTGACCCTTCCTCCCAAATACTGTCTCAGTGACCATTTCCCGGTAGCCCCGCTGCCACTCTGGTTTCCCGCAGTCCCTGACTTAGTCTCTAAGTCTGTGGCAGTGAAGGGCTCACCCCTGAAAGCTACCTACTAGCAATATCTTCATTCTTTTTTCCGGTTTAGAATGACTGGGTAGACCCGGGCTATCGCAAGCTCCTCCTAGAAGATAATCGGTAAATTCTGAAGGCACTGAATAACGGAAGGCCCTACTAAAGAAGCCTAGAAATCTCTGAGCATTTTGAAATGGGCCTAGATCCACCACCACCCATTAGTTTGTAGTTCTCCTTAGTAAGTCTGGAAAATGACAAGCCCTGACTGATCCATCCTCCTAACTGCCTGTTTTGTACACAGTCGTGAAAGGCGAGGTAATTAATTACAAGATTAAGCCAAGATCCTCTTGCATTGGTCTAGCAATGAAGACTCCCATCACCAAACCACACCACCCCTAAAAGGCGGAGCCACCCACTCTCCCCCCCCCCCACCCCGCCATGCATCTTATCCCCCCTGCGTGGCGTCTCATTCTCAGTTCTGGAAACTTCCCAATGATCCACTGGGTCCCTGCCTGCCCGCTCACTGGCTCGGCTGACCCAGGTTTCCTTCCTTCCGACAATGCTGGAATTAGAGGGGACACGGAGGAGGCGGAGGAGGCGGAGGTGGCAGTCTCCTCCTGCTGGCTCCCTGGCGTCTCCATAGTCTTGGGGCGGGCTAGGCGGGCAAACTGATTCTTCTCCCAGACTGAGGCGGCTGCGAGCCCCAAAGGTGGCCACCAGGGGGCGCAGGGTGTGGTTCTGATCTGCGGCTGCGCGCTCCCGGAGACTTCCACATGCTTTCTGCTGCCGCAGACTCAATCTCGATCGTTTCGCCCCTGCCACCTGGGGGAAAGCAATTAGTCACATGTTCGGGTCACGTGGGTCCCCAATGGCAGCCCAGCTTCTCGCTGACTGCAGTGTATGCAGATGCCACCAGATGGCGCCAGCGACTCACGCCGCCCCCTGACTTCTTTTTTTCTTTCTCTTCTTTGTTACTCAGAGTCTTGATTGAATTTGTTTTCTCTACCAAATGAAGAATTAAAGGCAGAAAAAAATGTTGTGTGACAGCTAGCAAAAGAGTAAATCCCAGATACAGCAGACAGAATCAACCGGTGAAGAACGGTTTTTATTAGATTGAGGAATACACAGAGCAGGGTACATAGAAAGATTGGGGGTGATCTCAGGAAGTCGGCCTCTCCTAGAGGGGTGGGGGCTTGAGAATCTTTGAGGGGCCTTACTCTAATTTAGGACTGATCAGTGTCAATAAAGATAGAGAACCTGATAGGTCCACAATCTGAATAAACATGCACGAGTCGGGCCTTCACTTGGACTGCACTACCAGGCCCTGCTGGTGGGAGGGAAAAGCCCACCCAGTCATTAGGTCTTTGACTCTGGACAGGAGTATGTGGGGAAAAAAAGCAAGTAGTTTGCCATATTTATTATCCTATCAGGATCTAAACCTAGCCCTTTATTGTCTTTCTATTTTGTAACGTGATTGGGAGGTGTCACAATTTCAGGAGGCTGAACACATCTGCATGCAGTAGAGAGAGAGATGGAGTGATGGGTAAATGAGGTAACTGCCAGCTCTCCCTTCACTGAAATTCAGGGAAGTTGCCCGGTGAAGCCACTGGTCATTTGTCAGCAAGCTTTTACACAGGTCAATATGGAGGACTAGTAGTAAAAACTAATGTAAAAGCAAAAACAAAACGGGGGAACTTCTGGCTTCTTTTTCACCCCTCTGGCCAGAGACGAAGAGCTAGCTACTTGAAACAAAAGGCTGGCAGGCTTTTTTTTCCTCCAGTAGCTGCCTCTACAGCCCTTACTCATGCCCACCACCACCACCACCACCACCACCACATGCTGGTCAGGTAAACTCAAGGCCTGACCTGGGCATATTTACCCAAAGCTGTGGGCTTATCAACTTCCCTTTCTTTGTCTAAACTGAACAACCCTAAATAGGGAAAGGGGGGGACCCCCACTCCCACCAAAGACCATGAAAACCCCTAGTCTTCCAGAAGAGGAAGCGCCCCCTCTGCTCTACAGGAGGTCTTTGTGTGATCCTTGCTGCTGGTGTGTGTGTGCATGCATGTGTATGCATATGTAATATGGATGTGTGTGTTCTGACCCAGTGAGACTCATGCTATGCTACACGGTCTCTGGGAACCAGGACCTCTAGCCCGGCGGAGCCTAGAGTTCCAGAGATGTGAAATTTCAGTGATTCCTTGGCAGTGACAGTGAGTAGAGATATACTCTATTCCTTATTTCTAGGATCTGGTCTTCCTAGTGTGCTCACCGTACATTGGTGACATACACACACGAGCTGCGCCTTCCAAGAGGTATTCCTTCAGTCAGTGTTCGGGCCCTGTCCTGTCCTAGGCTCCGGCTTCCAGGCAGTGCTGGAAGGAGAACCTGAAGCAGCCCCATGAGGGCACTGGGGATGATGACTGCTTGTCAGAGGGTCACTCATCTAGCCCCAAAACCTTCGATCGTGGCTCGGCTAAGGATCCGTGCGCAGGCTGCCTGGAAAGGCCGCTCGAGTGAGGCGGTATCTGGACCTCAGAGAGATTAGATTGATCCAACCTCAGCACACTGCCAACCTTGCTCTCCAGCTGTTGCCACTAGGTCCTGTGGCAGCCTATCTGGGGAGGATGCATGAAAGGAGATGGTAGGAAAGAGAACACAAATTTTGATGCTCTCATGGTGACCAGCCTTAATCCAGCCTCACCCCAGGCTACGGTGCTAGCCCATATCCATGTCTGCTCCGCTAACACACAGGTTCCCCCGGGAGGCCTCTGCCTGAAACCATCCACCCTATGAGGGGAGGCACGAACGTCACAACCGCTCTAGCTCCCCACTCCTCACTCTGAAATCTTCAGAGCTGGCTCCTGTTGAGAGGGGCTGGGTGGGGGTTGTTTTTCCTGTGGGATTCACTTCGTGCTACCTCCCACTTTCCTGCCTCCTTCCAAACATCTCATTACCAAATGGATCTCAACTGAAGTCAGCTTGTACATTTGCTTTATTTAAGAGTCCCAAGCTGTGATGCCACAGTCTCAGTGTCAGTCAACTTTTGCAAGTTTGTGCCCCGGCACTACCACAGAGAGGGAGGGGGTCAGGCCGTGCAGGTCCACAGCCACTGCGTGGCCCTTATGGTGTGGTCCTCTTGCAATTTCTCTTTCTTCTTCAGACACTCCATCGCTTCAAACTTGCTAAGAGGAAGTTTCTTTCTTCCCCTTATCAGAAACCAAAAGGACTTCTAAATTGTAGTTTTTCTTTCTTTGCAACTTCTTATGTATTTTCACACAGAGAATTGTGTCCACCAAAAATATTATTCCCATTGACATATAGAAAAGGATGTGAAACCAGACAGGGGCTGATGACTGGGGACCTGGAAGAGGGGGGAAAGGAAGTCCTTTAGAAAAAAATCCTCAGTGGGGGGCTGAGGAAGGTTGTCTGTCCCCAGAGATAAGTTCAGGGGACAAGAAACTTCCAGCAGTTCCAGATAGCCCCTCCTTGAGAATATTACGCTGCCCTGAACTTCAGAGACAATTGCTTTTAATGTTTTTAATGCTTGAACCCTCCAATTCAGCTAGATACAGACACGAGAATATGTTGTCTATGAGGGCAAACTACCCGTCATGTAAATCCATCATCAAAGCACACAGCCTTGTCCTGGCTAGTTTTACATCATCCTTGACACAGCTAGAGTTATCTGAAAGGAGGGAGCCTCAACTGAGAAAATGCCTCCGTAAGATCCAGCTATATGAGATTTTCTTAATTAGTGACTGATGGGAGAGGGCCCAGTCCATTGCAGCTGGTGCCATCCCTGGGCTGCTGGTCCTGGGTTCTATAAGACAGCAGGCTGAGCAAGTCTCGAGTTGCAAATTAGTAGGCAGCACCCCTCCAAGACCTCTGCATCAGCTCCTGCCTCCAGGTTCCTGCCTCGCTTGAGTTCCTGTCCTGACTTCCTTCTATGATGAACAGTGCTGTGTAAATGTAAGCCAAGTAACCCTTTCCTCCCCAGCTTGCGTGTGGTCATGGTGTTTCATCACAGCAACAGAAGGAAAACTAGGACAACCCTAGTGTTTTCTGTAGTAGATGGGTGAGGGCTGTAGCAGAGGTAAGTTGAGAAAGAGCTGCAGAGAGGGGAGACAGAAAATGAAGGAAGTAAATGGGAGGAAGAACGAGATAAAGGAAAGAATGGGAATAAAGAAAAGAAAGAATGACAGGGAATTCAGGGAAGGTTGGAGGAAAGCAGTGCAGTTGGGAGCAAAGTGGAACCCTGCTCATGAGGGCCCCTTTCCGGCTGGGGGAGGAAAGGGAGCCCCTACTTCCCACACACTCACCGAGTATTCTAAGCTCCAACTCAGGGCTGTGCTTAAGGATGCTGCCATCCTCCGTGGCCACCGCACACCGGTATAGCCCAGAATCTTCTCTTTTAGCACTTGAGATGTGGTACTCCGAGGATGTGTCCCTATCCTCCAGGGTCTTGCTGCCCACGTAGAAGGAGAAGTAAAGGGGCAAGCCGGAACTCTGTAGGAGCAATTTCGTCTCACAGCTCAGGTTGACTGGACTCCCCTCCAGGAAGGGAGATGACAAGGACGATGTCAGCACTGGAGCTGCAAATAGCTCTAAAGAGGAAGTTGATGGGGGACAGGGCTCTGTTCAGTGTCTGGTCTTTTCATGAGACTCCCTTTTGTGAACTTGCCCCAGGAGAAAGAGCTTCCCTCACTTCCAACAGAGGAGCGTCTCATTACATTTGCACTCTTCTATGTGTGACTGTGTTTATTATGAAACACAGCCCCCACCCTCTTTGCCCCCCATCCCTCCCCACCCTGCCACGACAGTAACCCAGAGTCAACACTAACGTACAATCGCCAACTAAGTCTTTCATTAGTTATGCTATTCAAAAAAGAAGCTTGGACAGTAACTTCTTCCCCACAGAAATGAACTGTTTTTCACACAGGATACCTTGCCAGTGAGTTTGAGTGCTGAGAAGGTAAGCCATGGAAGAGTTAAAACAAAAAAAGACATTGTGCAAAGCGGATGGAGAAAAGTGTTTGATTTACAAAAGCTTAGAGAGTTCAGGGAGGCTAATGATCTCTGGCACATAGATGGGAAATAAAACCAGTTCTTAATGTCTTTCTGGTTTCTATGGGACTTTTGTGGAAATGTCCTAAGGTTGGATGCATTATTTTCTAGTAACTCTGGCTACCTTGAGGGAGTGAGTCTCTGGCCTTAGCAGATAAAATGGACAAAGTGTATAGTCGCTCTCCCCTGACGTGGACATGCACTCCTGTGGTCACTGGTGGACCTTTGTGGAGGCTGAAAAGAGCCATGGGTGGGGTGGGGACTCAGAGACCTCAGGGCTGGTTCTGGCCCAGCCAGTGGTCCTGGGGTGGCCGGCTACCTTTCACGGTGACAGACATCCCCGCAGATGTGTAGGGGAGGTAGTTTTTCCCTATGCCTGAGCAATGGTAGATGCCGGTGTGACTCAGGTTGGTTTGCAGAATGGTGACCTCAGAGCCTTGAGAAGACTTAAAGTGTTTTCCATCTCGATAGAAAACCACGTTGTACACCAGCTTACTCTTCCATCCGTGACACCTCAAAGCCAGCGGCTCTCCTTCTGTGAGGACTCTTCGAGAGGCCTGGAGTAGCAGCCAGTCTGAAAAGAGGGGGCTACAGTGTTTGCATGCAACAGAGGAAGTACACGGAGAACAAATCGTGGAGGCGTATATACCTTTTATTACCTGCAGCATTCCAACCTTAGTTTCTGCTGTGGCCGACACCTGAGTCCCACTTTCAAATCTCTTTAGCTTTGGTAGAAAGAGAATCGACCTTTCCCAGAATTTGTGCACACCAGCCCCCTCCATCCTTTCCCAGAGTCTGTGCACACCAGCCCCCTCCATCCTTTCCCAGCAGCTGTGCACACTAGTCCTCTCCATCCTTTCCCAGAGTCTGTGCACACTAGTCCTCTCCATCCTTTCCCAGAGTCTGTGCACACCAGCCCCCTCCATCCTTTCCCAGAGTCTGTGCACACTAGTCCTCTCCATCCTTTCCCAGAGTCTGTGCACACTAGTCCTCTCCATCCTTTCCCAGAGTCTGTGCACACCAGTCCTCTCCATCCTTTCCCAGAGTCTGTGCACACCAGTCCTCTCCATCCTTTCCCAGAGTCTGTGCACACCAGTCCCCTCCATCCTTTCCCAGAGTCTGAGCACACCAGTCCTCTCCATCCTTTCCCAGAGTCTGTGCACACTAGTCCTCTCCATCCTTTCCCAGAGTCTGTGCACACCAGTCCCCTCCATCCTTTCCCAGAATCTGTGCACACCAGTCCTCTCCATCCTTTCCCAGAGTCTGTGCACACCAGTCCCCTCCATCCTTTCCCAGAATCTGTGCACACCAGCCCCCTCCATCCTTTCCCAGAGTCTGTGCACACTAGTCCTCTCCATCCTTTCCCAGCAGCTGTGCACACCAGCCCCCTCCATCCTTTCCCAGCAGCTGTGCACACCAGCCCCCTCCATCCTTTCTCAGAGTCTGTGCACACCAGCCCCCTCCATCCTTTCCCAGAGTCTGTGCACACCAGCCCCCTCCATCCTTTCCCAGAGTCTGTGCACACCAGCCCCCTCCATCCTTTCCCAGCAGCTGTGCACACCAGCCCCCTCCATCCTTTCCCAGAATCTGTGCACACCAGCCCCCTCCATCCTTTCCCAGAGTCTGTGCACACCAGCCCCCTCCATCCTTTCCCAGCAGCTGTGCACACCAGCCCCCTCCATCCTTTCCCAGAATCTGTGCACACCAGCCCCCTCCATCCTTTCCCAGAGTCTGTGCACACCAGCCCCCTCCATCCTTTCCCAGAGTCTGTGCACACCAGCCCCCTCCATCCTTTCCCAGAGTCTGTGCACACCAGTCCCCTCCATCCTTTCCCAGAATCTGTGCACACCAGTCCTCTCCATCCTTTCCCAGAGTCTGTGCACACCAGTCCCCTCCATCCTTTCCCAGAATCTGTGCACACCAGCCCCCTCCATCCTTTCCCAGAGTCTGTGCACACTAGTCCTCTCCATCCTTTCCCAGCAGCTGTGCACACCAGCCCCCTCCATCCTTTCCCAGCAGCTGTGCACACCAGCCCCCTCCATCCTTTCTCAGAGTCTGTGCACACCAGCCCCCTCCATCCTTTCCCAGAGTCTGTGCACACCAGCCCCCTCCATCCTTTCCCAGAGTCTGTGCACACCAGTCCCCTCCATCCTTTCCCAGAGTCTGTGCACACCAGCCCCCTCCATCCTTTCCCAGCAGCTGTGCACACCAGCCCCCTCCATCCTTTCCCAGAATCTGTGCACACCAGCCCCCTCCATCCTTTCCCAGAGTCTGTGCACACCAGCCCCCTCCATCCTTTCCCAGCAGCTGTGCACACCAGCCCCCTCCATCCTTTCCCAGAATCTGTGCACACCAGCCCCCTCCATCCTTTCCCAGAGTCTGTGCACACCAGCCCCCTCCATCCTTTCCCAGAGTCTGTGCACACCAGCCCCCTCCATCCTTTCCCAGCAGCTGTGCACACCAGCCCCCTCCATCCTTTCCCAGCAGCTGTGCACACCAGCCCCCTCCATCCTTTCCCAGAGTCTGTGCACACCAGCCCCCTCCATCCTTTCCCAGAGTCTGTGCACACCAGCCCCCTCCATCCATTCCCAGAATCTGTGCACACTAGTCCTCTCCATCCTTTCCCAGAATCTAGGCACACCAGACCCCTCTTAGCACTCCTTCTTAGGGCTCAGAAATAGGTCAGGACAAAGTTTATTTTGCATGGTAGAAAAAATCCTTAGAAGACCTAATGAATCATACATACAAAGCCCCCTGAATGTGATGTGTGTACCCCCATGTCCAGCTTCTGTAGCCAAGAGAATATAGCTTGTCAGGCACACATTTGCCATATCTGACTCTTTCTTAGCAAGTTGGATACAGATGCTCCTGGGGGCCTTGAAGCAGTAAGCTGCCATGATATGACATATAACTTTTATGAGCATTGCATGACAAGGGCTTCTGGGAGCTGAGTATCCCCCCCCCACCTTGGGCAGCCAATTAGAAAATGAGGAGACTCGTCCTATAACACAAGGAACTGAATTCTGCCAATGGCTTTGTGAATTTGGAGAGGAACCCAAGGAACACAGTCCAGTCACACCCTGACTGCAGGGGACCTGTGCAGACTGAAGCATAATAGTTACATGTGTCTGGGGCTGGAGGCTTGTGACTGTCTACTATGCCGCAGTAGAAGGGAGTGTATTCTAACTGCTGAAGTGTTTGTTGATGGAGACGAGGTGTTTAGGGAAGGCAGAACAGTGAATGTGAGTCCACTGCAGTGGGTGAGACCACAGACCCGCTGCATTCCTCCTAAATGCAGTTAAGACTAAAACTCAATCTCACACTGTCCAGACACACCAATGTCTTTGCTTTATGTCAGAAACACAGTAGATTTTGATATGTCTCCATATGATTATCAAAACACAAATATGAAAAAAATTACACCCTGAAATTAGCCAGACTTGAGGTCTGTATATCCCAATGGACCTATATATATACACACACACACACACACACACACACACACACACACACACACACACACACACAATATATATATATATATATATATATATATATATATATATAATGACCATTCAGAAAGGAAGCTGTGGCATTTCCCATTGGGCTTTATACTGTCGCTACAGAGTATATTTTTATGTACTCATCTATCATCAAAAACAAAAATTCTATGACAGAGATGGACCTAAAAAACAATTAGCCTTCTGTCCTCTTTTATGGCACATGGTCCCTTACCTGTAGTCTGTACTTCCTTTTCCTCTAATATTACCTTTCTTGATCTCTTTCCTTGTGTTATACTGTACCCAAATGTATATTTGTTTACATATATTTTTGGTTAGATTCTAAATCTGAGAGAAAATGTGGGGTTTCCCCCCTAACTGGGGATATTTCATATCAAACATGTGAGATACTGCTTTTAGCTGTATTGTATGGTACAGACATAGCTTACTAATTTCCTGTTCAGACATCACCCCCTCATCTTCACTGCCTCTGAAGGAAAGAGACTCTCACTCTGAGTCCCGTGACTAGAACTTGGACCCACTAACCGTCTGCAGTTTCTTGGTCCTAGGGGCTCTGTTGGTTTGGATTTTCTTTGTTTTTTGTTTTTGTTTTCTCTGCCAGTTAAAGATTTAAAGGGCAGTAAGAAAAAAAAAGTCTTGCATGCAACAAATGGCAGCAGGGAAATTTTTTAACACAGCAGACAGCATTAGCTGGTGAAAAAGACTTTCATCAGAGGTGAAAAAATGCATACACACAAGCCCACAGAGACCCTCTGTACACACAGCCCACAGAGACCCTCTGTACACACAGCCCACAGACACCCTCTGTACACACAGCCCACAGAGACCCTCTGTACACACAGCCCACAGAGACCCTCTGTACCCACAGCCCACAGAGACCCTCTGTACACTCAGCCCACAGAGACCCTCTGTACACACAGCCCACAGAGACCCTCTGTACACACAGCCCACAGACACCCTCTGTACACACAGCCCACAGAGACCCTCTGTACACACAGCCCACAGAGACCCTCTGTACACACAGCCCACAGAGACCCTCTGTACACACAGCAAGTGCACAGGAGCCCTCTGTACACACAGCCCACAGACACCCTCTGTACACACAGCCCACAGAGACCCTCTGTACACACAGCCCACAGACACCCTCTGTACACACAGCCCACAGAGACCCTCTGTACACACAGCCCACAGAGACCCTCTGTACACACAGCCCACAGAGACCCTCTGTACCCACAGCCCACAGAGACCCTCTGTACACACAGCCCACAGAGACCCTCTGTACACACAGCCCACAGAGACCCTCTGTACACACAGCCCACAGAGACCCTCTGTACACTCAGCCCACAGAGACCCTCTCCAATGTAGAAGGGGGCTGAGAACAAAATAAAAAATCCAATCTCCAGATGGTGGTGGTCCACACCTTTAGTCCTAGAACTCAGGAGGCAGAGGCAGGTGGATCTCTATGAGTTCAAGGCCAGCCTGGTCTACAGAGTGAGTTTCGGGTTAGCCAGGGCTACACAGAGAAACTCTGTGCCAAAATAAAATGAAATAAAATAAATCCAGTCTCTTCTCAATGGCTAGGGGTTTTTAAGTCTTCGATGAGTCTTTCTCCCCTAATTTAGGGTTGGTGGCAGCTTGGCTCACAACTATTATGTAAGCATATACAGATTCTGTTGAACTTCTAGGCTGGTCCATCAGCAGAGGCCCAACTGGTGGAAAAAAATAAGTAAACAAATAAACAAAGCCCTCCAGACCTGTTATTTCTAAAGCTGCCAGGCTCTGTCTCAGACCAGGAGGATGAGGAAGAAGCCAGCCATCTTGGAATTTTGCTCCTTTATCCCCTAGATGGCCCTCTCCCTGTCTGCCTCCCAGACAGACAGTGTCTTAGTATTTTAGCATCCGCAGACTGACAGTGACTAACCACAGTGGAGTCTTCCACTGTTGCATAACCATAGCAGCACATTTTATAAATAGGATACAGAGAGCAGTAACCAGAAAATCTGATATATTAGATGACAGTTAAGAACTTTCCTTCCTTTTGTGGGGAT
This sequence comes from Cricetiscus sungorus, assembly GCA_030556225.1. NCBI lineage: Eukaryota > Metazoa > Chordata > Mammalia > Rodentia > Cricetidae > Cricetiscus > Cricetiscus sungorus. The sequence continues at coordinate 2,274,593 of JANBXA010000141.1, forward strand.
GCGGGACCATTGAAAAGACAAGGCACAGGCAAATTCCCAACACTTGCGAAACCCAGACTATATAAAGAATCCTCTGAGCTAATGGGGGTGAGGAGAAGGAGCTAGAGAAATGGCTCCGCAATTAAGAGTGCTTGCTGTTCTCCTGGAGCAGTGATTTTCAACCTGTGGGGTCGCCACACCTTTGGCAAAGCTCTGTCTCCAAACAAATATTTACATTACCATTCATAGCAGCAGCAAAATTACAGTTGTGCAGTAGCAACAAAAATAATTTTATGTTTTTTGTGCAGTAGCAACAACATGAAGAACTGTTTTAAAGGCTGCGGCATTAGGAAGGTTGAGAACCACCGTTCTAGAGGCCTGAGTTCATTTCCCAGAACTCAGCCCTGGCAGCTCGTAACTACCAGTGACTCCAGCTGTAGGAGGTTCAACACCCTCTTCCGGCCATCGAGTGTAGGTACCTGTACATATGACAGGGTATGCATACACACACACGCACGCATTAATGCACCAAAATCTTTTTAAAAGAAAGAAACATTGGCCAAAAGATGCATCAAGTACTTAAACACATTAAAAATGGTTAATAGTACAGTCACTAAAGAAATATAAATTAAGACCACAATGTGAAGCCATTATACACAGTCAGAACAACACAATCAAAGGACACACAAGCTGCGGCTGCTGAAGTCAGAGATGGGTTGGCCTCAGTTTTGGACAAAGATAAAATACTAGAGTCTGAGATTTTTCTTGAGACATTGTATCCAAAACTGGCCCACCTGGAGTACTGTGGGTACATAGGACCTTGATGTGATATTTTAATTATACTGACTGGATTTGACCTGGTAGGTCCTTAAAGCTGATATGTTCACTCAGATAAAGTATCACATATTCTCTCAGAGACAAAGAGATACAGAGACAGACAGACTGACTCACACACACACACACACACACACACACACACACACACACACACATGCACACACCCACACACAAAGAGTACTCTGGCACACACACAGAAGAAGACCTTGGGACCCCCAGCCCTCCTGCCCTGAGCCATGCTTACCTTTGTGGATTTCTAACTGTACAGGGTCACTTAGCATTGAGAGACCAGTCCGGCAGCTGTATTCACCACTGTCCTTGAGCGTGGCCTGGGTGATACTGTAACTAGGCGTGTATATTGGGAGGGTTGTGCTGTTGATAAACCACTGGGTAGAACTGTCTCCGGGCAAGTGAAACCCCTCACACCATAAAGTGACACTTTCATCCAGGAAAATACTGACCCATGGAGGCTGCAAGGTGATCACAGCCTTTGTGGCATTGACTGTAGGAAAAAGAGGACAGCAACAACAGAGAAAACTCTTAAGTGGAGCTAAAAGCAAGACCAGTGAGTGATTGGTAACGTATTGCAGGCACAAGCGGGGGGGGGGGATGTATATTTGCATTACTTTGAAAACAACTAGCAAGTGGAAACCCAGGAAGCCAGCCAGTCTTTAAGCATGGACTCTGCTGTGGGAGTTCTTCTGGGTTATTTGACCCCAAACCAGGTGTTAGGATTTGGTGGCTGGTGATGAAATCAGTCGGGTTTCAAACCAGAGCAAACCGCCTCTATCCAGTTTCCTTACACTCAGTGCTAAGCTGTCTTTTGCAGTGGCAGCACCTTCACCCACTTCTTCACTGGAAGCTGAGGCTCAAGCCCTTGAAGCCTTCCTGTCTGAGGTGGAAACCTATCTGTGGTCTTGGGAAAGGGACAGGCTTGAGGAGCCAGTAGAACCCAGCCTGGCACAATTGCTTCTGGGTTTCCTCGACTCCGAAACCCCACTCTAAACACAGAGACAGTAACTAAGTACTCTTGCCTGTCTTCCCTGTGCTCTTCCCTCCAGGATCATGGAACCCACCCTTTGAAAGCAGGAAAGTGACAGTAGCTAAGAGTCGACGGAGGGGTCACTCACCCACTTGTCCACCAACTGGAACTGCAAGAGACCAGAGACACAGACATCAGTTGGTGACTAAGAAGACAATGATGGTGGAGGGAGGATTGGGAAGACAGTTCATGTCGCCCTTGAGGGCCCTGCTGGAGTCTATTGAGAGACTCTCCATCCCTCTTTCCCAAAACCAAGTGCCTGCAGAATGGGTGCCTATTGATGAGGCTGTCTTTATTCTGATGGCAGCTTGCAGGCTTAGTGCCACCAGATGTTCCCGTCCCATCCTTCGGAAATAAGCACCAATAAACTATTGGATCATTGATATAGCAGCCTCCAGACTTGAGTTCTAGGCTAACATACCAAATGATGACAAAAGAAGTCTTGATTCAACATGGCCAGAAGCCAAGTCCCCCAGCAAGCTTCCCTGAGCCCAACTTACCCCAAAGGAGCAGGGTTGTTAGAAGCCACATGTCACCTCCAGCTGGCAAAAGTCTGAAATGTGTAAGACATTGAAGAGGCTCTACCAGGGGCTAGGAACCAGGGTTAGAAAAGAGGAAGGAAACACCACTTCCGCCCACTTGCATTACGGTTGTGTTCCTTTTTCTGGAAAATACGTCCTTAGTTCTTTTTTCCCCTCTGTAACAGGGTCTCCCATAGCCCAGGTTGTCCTCACATTTACTATGTAGCCAAGGATGACCTTGACTCCTGATCCTCCTGCCTCTACCTCCCAAGTGCTAGAATTATAACCTTGTGCCACCATGCCTAGCTACATACCCCTCCCACTCCTCTCTCCAGGGTCATACTGTAGCCCTGGTAGCCTGAAACTCATGTAGATCAGGCTTGCCTTGAATTTCCAGAGCTCCACCTGCTTTTGCTTCCCAGGTGGTAAGATTAAAACCTTAGGCTGCTGTTCCTGGCTTCCCATTCCTGATTTCTCCATTCTCACAGCCCGGAGCCCACCCCTCTGTGTCTTAAACTCTGTCCTGAGTTTGTTTGCACACTTTGTCTCATGAATGCTCAGAATCACTGGAAAGACTCCAATTTTATTGACACTCCATTCTGATTATTTTCTTCCTCTACTATTTGTATTTCTTAAGGAATGACTATGACATTAAGGATTTTAAGGACTGGGTAATTTTATCATTTGGGTCCAGAAACTACTTAATCAGCCTCTCTGAGAGATATGAAAAGAGTCCCCCTAACTCAAACCAGCCTCTGTTCCTCCGGCACAGCAGTGAAAAGTAAAGTCAACAGTAAATAAGCCATCTTCCTGAAAGATATCCTGGATTTACAGCACTCAGGCTAAATCCAAGGAAATGAAATGCTTACTGTAAATATCATTATGAAGAAAATTAACTTAGACCAGTAGACAAGAATATCCCTAGGGAAAGGAGCATCCAGGTTCAAGTTAGCATCTGTGCCCTCAGTCCGAGTGGCTGTAAAGATCTACTGATTCTAGGGATTCTGTTAGGAGAGAAAGACAGTTAAACAGAAAGTGGGGTGAGTTCAGTGAACACAGTAAGGCTTGAATAGCAATCTTATGGGCAGGCGGTGAGAATACTGATAAGAGCTGCGAACTGCCCTGGCCCCATGCTGCTCCGACAGCATCATGAGCAGCTAAAGATGCAGTCCGGACTCTCTACTGTGACTCCTCCACTTGGTTTCCATTGGCCAAAGGAATGTGGATGGGAACATCATGTTAAATCTGAACTTAGAGCTAAAAGCATGACATTGTCTCTTCCACTTGGCTGCTTCTGTGATTATCAAGGCTAGAGTGTTCTTTAGCTAGCCAACCTCAGCATAGAACTGTCTGCACTAGCCATGTAGTCTGAAACAGAGCTGGGCCGGTTGCCTACAAGCTTGCCAGGAGAAATGGATACTCACTGTTGTAGTTCACTGAGATTTAAAGATTGCTACAGTGGGGTAGCTGACGAACGCACATGTTTGCCAAGAAGAAAGATTTGAAAAGAACTCTGGGTATCCTGAGGGAGACAGATAGGACTCGATTCACTGAGATTCCATGTTTTTATAATTGTTAAACTATTTTCTTTCCATGGCTTTCTGCTGCATGAATGCACCATAATTTATTTAGTCAACTTCTCTTCAGGCACATGCAGGTTATTGCTAATCTAGTCATTATGACGGGAACTGCAACATCTTTAAATTTTGAATTATTATTTCCTTAGGACACATTCCTAGACTTAGATAAATACTACCAGAGGTGAAAATGGTGGAGCATATTTATAATCCCACACTTGGGAGGCGAAACAGGAGGATTATGAGTTTGAGGCTAGCCCCTGCTGCACAACAAGACCAGCACACACAGAAAGACATTAGATTATTTATCAGCATAACATATTTGTATGTTACTAATGTGCCAGGCAATTATTCTTCTTATATATTTTCTCACTTATTCCTCACAGTTACCTAGAAGTGGATGCTAATGTTGCCTCCATTTTACAAGTGAAAAAAAAAGAATCAATTCAAATACTTGTGGAGTTTGTGTGTGGATGAGAAATGACATATAAAATGTGTGTGTGTGTGTGTGTGTGTGTGTGTGTGTGCATAGTATATACATATATATTAAAGAAGTTACATTCAAAACCAGGCAGTTAGATCTCCTCACATCCTCATGAACAGAATATAACACTGGCCCCTGCACCCCTGGAAATCCCAAAGTAGTGTGCTGTCATGATCAAGTTAACGCTGGGGGGAAGAACTGCTGAGGTCCAGGGACAGGCACCCATGCCCCTGTGACCTGAAAGGATAAAATGCTTTTTTTTCTAATAAACATCTATAGTTTCCAAATGAAATACCACCGCCATAAATCTGAATCCATGTAAGAAAGAACTAGGGACATGGGACACATCTCAAAATTAACCAGACAGTAGCGGCTAGCATTTGATGGCCAATGAAAATCACACTGCCCACAGGGATCAGGAAAGAATCCACACATGTGTGTGACATGGACATGTCCACATACAGATGATCTGTTTCAATAGCCTCACTTTCACATGTTCACGGTTTTAAAATTGCTTCCAGACACTTCTCAAGAGTGCAGAGTTACTTGATGATGTCTTCTCTATCGTGGAAAATTGCCTGGGGTTGATTGTTTGATACACCTCTAAATTAAGATAATTTAAACCTCACAAAGAACTGTCTAAAACTATTTCACACATTTATTTAAAAAGCAGCCAGTAATGCTTACTCAATGAGCGTGTGTGTGTGTGTGTGTGTGTGTGTGTGTGTGTGTGTGTGTATTTTATACAGGGTCTCATGCATCCCAGGCTGAAGATGACCTTGAACTTCTAACTCTCCTGCCTCCACCTAAAGTGTAATAGGAGGACAAATACCATCTGCCACCATGTGGTTTCTACAGGGCTAAAGATGGAACCCAGGGCTCATGTGTGCTAGGCAAGCACTCTGCCAGCTGTTACATCCCCAATCCCACAATTCTTTCTTTAATGACCATATGTTTTAGAAACTAAATGTTTCCATTAAATTTTATATTTAGTGGAAATTGTACATAATTGGGCTGGGGAGGTACATGGTTCTGCAGTTATAGCACTTGCCAGGCAAGCTTGAAGCCTAGAGTTTGAATCCCCAGAAACCTAAGTATATTGTGGATGGGTGTGGCTGCCTTTAAATCCATCCCCAGAATGCACAGACCTGGATGCCTCAAGGGAAACTAGCTAGTAAGATGAGCTGTATCTGCAAGCACTGTGTTTGATTGAGAGACTCTGACTTAATGAGTGAGGTGAGCAAGTAATAGATGATCAACCTCTGGCCTGAATTCACATCCATGCACAACATATCACACTTGGCCATAGACATGTACAAAAACATGCACACATACACCTGCATACAACATGAAAACCAGAAAAATAAAAAGGTTGCACATAATTATCAAAATTACAATTATACTTAATAAGTATTGTATATGGCATTATTTTTTAACATTGCTGAGAACTGAGCCACTGACTACACTCCCAGTCCTGTAACAGTTTTTAACCAGGTGAAATAGGCAGCTTTGGAGTGTTTACTAATACGAGAAGAGCTTTAGCAGAAGACTCACATGAAGCAGACATGACATTTTCCTTCAACTACTGTTCATGTTAATACAAAGCCCTCACCAGAAACCATTGATGTCTTGATTCTGCTGTATCTATCTACCTTTTCTAGTTTAGACATCTTCAAATGAGAGCAACTCTACAAATATGTCTTCACCTGAGCTTTTGTGGCAGCCTTTAGAGTTTGTGGTTCTGAAATATCCTCTCTAGGCTGTTTCAATTCTAGACGAGCGTGTCGTTTCTTCTGACTCCACCTTTGGTCATCAGGAACACTTGATCAAACAGTGTGTCTGCATAAGATCCATTATTTCTAGAGAGACATGGTCACTGTGCCTTATTTTCTTTGTCTGGAAACAAGAACTTCACACATATCTCCCTTTCAGCTTTTAGCTTTCTGATGGTTTGGGCCAGGGCGCTATTCAAAGACCTTTGCTGAGTCCTGTCCACAAGGAGGTTGCTAGGTCATAGAGCTTAATGTCCCTGGTCTTCCTTGTCCCCCCAGCAACACCTTGGGATCTCATTAAAACATCTTCAGAACAGGAGGGCATTGTAGTAGGAGTAGGGGTGCAGAGAAGGGACATAAGAGGTTGGCCACATAGTCTTCCCACAAAGTATTTCAAGTTTATCCCAGACAAGCACACAGTGGCCTTGGGACGGATAACTCCAGTGTCTTTGAAATGACTAAGGTAACCAGTTTATTCTGACTCTGTTTTGTGTTTGCTTAGGTAACTCTCAGTGCTTTCCCTACCTCCCCACAAGTCACCTCTGCTGGTGGTGCTGATCCCACCAAGCAAGAATGAAAATCTTCATCCAAATTAAAAACAATTGAGCAGGCTTTATTTACTGTGCGTAGGACTGGCTCTCCTAAGTGGGATTTGAGAGTACAGTGTGGGTGAACTTTTCAGGCCTCCTTTTATGGGGAAAAAGTGTAAACTGGGGGATTTTGTAGGCTTATTTATTGCATTTGGACTTTTCTACTTTTCTTTCTTAGCTTCAAGTCTGTCTTTTTTACATAGTAAAATTTCTTTGAAATTGGGGGTCTATTAAACATCATTTGCTTCAGCTCCACAACTTCTTAAAACGCAGAATGTCAACTTTGTGGTAAGTTGTGCTATTAAGTGCATGACAGTGTGTCTGCATTTGCCCAGTTCTGGTTTTTCTTTGGTTGTTTTGGTCCTTTTCTCACATATACTTTCATTATTCCTTCAAGGCTATCACTAAATGCCTGGGGTTTTAATTAGCACACAAAGTAATAGGCTTCACCCAGTTTTCACAAAGCTCTCCCCCCACCCCAGAGCCTCCCCATCTCTGTGCTCCTCCTGCTGGGCCCTCTCTTCATCAGCCCCCTTCTCTTCCAAACTTCACGTGCTCTGTCCCTCTTCGTTTTCCAGCCCTTACTTCTTGAGACCCCTGCCATCCTCTTTCTAGTTTTATGACCTGTTTTTGTCAGTTTTGCTTTTATCTTTGCTGTTCTGTTGTTGCTCCTTCCTGTGGCTCTGTCCTGTCTCTTTGTTATGTTTGGTTAGTGACAGGGTTTTGCTGTGTAACCCAGGCTGACCTCAAACTCATAATCACCCCAGCCCCTTGAGTGATTGGATGATGGTACACAACCCCGATCTGCCTGTTCTTTTTCTGATTACTTCAGTCCCTTACTTACAGGGCTCATGTTAACCACTTCTAATTAATAACGAGTTTCCTTTTTATCCTAACTACTGTTTTATCCAGTCCTATAACTTGTGTTTATCTCTTTTGTTATGGTCATTGTTTTGTAGTGTGTGTGTGTGTGTGTGTGTGTGTGTTTTCGATTTCACGGCAGGGTTTCTCTGTAGTCCAGGCTATCTTGGAACTCACTCTATAGACCAGGCTGAACTTGAACTCAGAGATCCACCTGTCTCTGCCTCCCAAGTACTGGGATTAAAGGTGAGCGCCATCACTACCTGGCTACATATGATCCCTTACCAGGTATAGATAGATAGATAGATAGATAGATAGATAGATAGATAGATAGATAGATGATAGATAGATAGATAGATGATAGATATTTAAAACTTTCTTACCCTTTTTGATGTTTGCTTTTTCTATTTCCATTTTCATCTTCTCAGTATATAGAATGTTACACACTATGGTGATTTTGCCAAAAGTTCATATGGGTGTTTTATATAAGAATGGTAATGACTACCAGGATAAAACCCTCAGAAAAGTGCCACCCTCAGCTTCTGGTCAGCGACAAAAGAATTGTTGCCTAAAGTCCTTGGCATGGACTCCCAATGTAGTAGACGTTAGTTGTTTTTGAAACAGAGTCTCATGTGGTCCAAGCTGGCTTCAAACTCCTTATGTAGCTGAGGCTGGCCTCGAATGGCTCGTCTTCTGAGTTCTGGGATTTAGGTGTGCACCACCTTGCCTGACTCAGACTGTTTGTCCTTTTATTTTAATTGTGGGGGGGGAGGGGTGTATGGATGTGAGTGCAGTACTCACAAAGGCCAAAAGAGGATGTCTTGTGGAGTTGGGAGTCACCTGATGCGGGTGCTGGGAGCTGATCTCAGGTCCTCCACTGAGCAATCTCTTCAGCCCCTGGGTGGTTTGTTGTTATTGTTTGGGGCTTTGCTGTTGTTTGCTTTTACTAGAGACTCTATTTTATCATATTTTCCTTTAAACTATCTTAACTATGGCAGACTCGTCTGTGAAGATGTTATGGTGTTTGTGTGTGTGACGTGTATTCAGCTTGATTATCAACTATCCAACACTGGACATATATACAAGAGAAATAACCTGTCTTAAGACAACATAATCCAAATTTCCAAGAACTTTTTTGGTGATGATGTGGTTCTGTCCTTCATTGTGCCGAGCCTGACCCTGCCAGCAAGGACAACGCAACTCAGGGAAGATGTTCATGCAATTTTAATCAGGATCCTTGAAACACGTTCCTCTGACCCGCTGGACCGGGGAACCCCTGCACAGGCTTAAATACCCTTGCACTAACCAACCCCAGTGAGCAATGTGGACCCTGCAGATAGGCTTCTCTAACTCGGAAGCAGACAGGCTGAACAGACTTAACCAAATAAGGGCTTGTTTATGCCAGAGAGCGCTCACCCTTGGGGAGGTGGAAGGCTATCTTTAAGGTGGGGCACTTCTTGGCTCTCTATAGTTCATAATATTCTCAGGACTTAATGACTGGATAAAATTGATGGCAGTCCCAATATAGCAAGCAACCTTTGGGGTGAGGCAAACTAGAGGAGCAGTGGGGAAACTTCGCTGTGACTGAAATCAGCTGTCTGAAGAGCACTTTATATACATTATGGTACCACTACACAGCTTGCATTAGTGAGTAGCGGATGTGCCCCATCACAGACAGCTGCTGCAGGACCGGGTCCAGGCAGTGAGCAGCCTTTGCCCTCTGTCCCAGCTAGTGGAGTCTCGGAACTTCCAAAAGCTCTCAACTCAGAACTAGTGTGGCAATAGACTCGGCAAGATATTGCTGTGAAATAGTCATCTGCAGGGAAGTTTGGGATTCAGGGAGATCAAAAGGGATCCACACAGAGCACTGTCCCTGAGTGTGTCTGCTCAGCGGCTTCACTTTTTAAGGGTTTTGGCCGGTCTGTGGGTCAGGCTGAACCTTCCCCATGATGTGACTTGAGGGAGGGCCGTGGCAGTCAGCAGCACTCCTCCACGGCGTCAGTCCCTTCCTTCAGGCCCCCGCTGTGGCTTCTCTTCATGGTGGATTATAACTGTAAATTGAAATAAGCTCTTCCCTCACAACTTACTGTGGGTTACCGTGCTGATCAGAGCAACACAAGGCATTAACAAAGACCCTACCTGAAGGAAGGGCCTAACCGTGTCTGCCCACTGCTGACCCGCGAGGTTCTTTCTCCCTAGAGCAGCATGTGAAAAGAGATGGGAAGGGAGAGCAGACACGGTTCCTAAGTTCTAATCATATCCTCTCCCACTGGAATATTCATCTTCAGACTCAAGTCTCCCTACTATGGAGGAGTTACTGTCAATAACATACCCCAGCTTTCTGTCCTGTCTTCAGAGTCAGCAACAACTGCCAAACAAGACAGATGAGATTAAAAGTCTGTGAGAGCAAGAGCTGCCTAGATCTGGTTATGGTGATTGGTTTAGCTCAGAAATCTCCCATGGAGAGGCTTATTTCCTGACTATAAGACCTTCGATGGCCATCTCCTTCAAGCCTTTAAGAGTGATTTCTCTCTCACACTCATACAGACACAGTTTTTCTAGCCCTTCTTTCTCCCTTCTGTGGCCAAACCATTGTTGTTTTGTCAAGGCTTCTGAGATGAGTCTGAACCCAGGGATCAACCATTCAGATCCTCTTTGTTCTCTACCAGATCTGGGTAAAAGCCCAACATTTCAGGAACAACAAAGATACAAAAAGCACAAAAACCAATCTCTGTGTGTTGTTTAGAAGAAACAGTGATGATGACAGAAAGGACATTTGCTTCCGTTGCTCAATTGAATCACAAGTTTCCCCATTTCCGGGACCAGCTCTTTTTTATAAATTTCTTCATAGTGTGGTTTGAGAAAACACCCTGACCTCCTTTACAGAATAGGAAGGCTACTCTTTGCTGTGTTCACAGAGAGGGCGGTCCCCTCAGCGTGCGTGAGAGAACGTGCATTTGTTACACACTCAGCATTTTTCACTTCCGTATCAGAGTGCACACACTCATAAACAAAGAGTCAACGCCCTGATTCATTTGTGTCTCGCTTTGTAAGGACACTCAGGTGATATCATCAAAATGCTCGAGGATGAATCCAAAGATAAGCACATGACTGATTAGCAGAGCTTCCTTCCATCCTTGTCAACCCAGAGGACAATTTGATCCAAAATTAGAAATATGGCATTCTCTTCGGTTTCTGACTAATGTATCTTGTGTACAAATATTTACTTAATGATGTATTTGAAAACACTGCCACTAGACTCAAATGCATTAAGTGTAATTTTGATTCTATTTGTTTGTTTGTTTGTTTGTTTTTGAGACATTGTAGTAGCTCTGGCTGTCCTGGAACTCTCTTTGTAGACCAGGCTGACTTCAAACTCATAGACCTTTGCCTACCTCTGCCTCCTGAGTGCTGGAACCAAAGGCATGCATCTTAATGGAAAAATAGGAAAAATTAACTCAATATCCAACATAAACAAAACATATAGCTTAAAGAGACTAACTTCATGTAAGCAATAAACAAAAATTAAATAAGTATTTTTTTTCTTTACAGAAATATTTCTGACATTTACCAAGGAGAAAGAAAGAAAAGATTTTATGTAGATCATGGTCAGTGGAGGAGAGAATGGAGACTCCACCTCACACAGGCATTTGACATCACATTTAAATGTGATTAACATTTTCCTTTTCCCTAAGACTTTCTTCAAATAAAAACTAACCACAAGAAGGCTCTCTAGAACTCTGGGATAATGGCCATGCATGGCAGATTGATACCTGAAGACAATACTGTCTTGTAATTCCTTTGCTTGTCACAAATATGCAAAGCACAGTGTTCAAGATTCATCTAAGCATGGCTCAGGCTATAATCCCAGCACTTGGAGGATGGAAGCAGAAAGATCAGGAGTTCAAGGCCAGCCTGGACTTCTTGGGGGCTCTGTTGTATATATATATATATATATATATATGTATATATATATATATATGTATATACATATGTATATGTATATCTATTTTAACATATTTATTTTATTTATTTGGAGTGAAAAGCATCATGCTAAATATAAAGGAGTCAGCCATGAGTATATAACTTCTCGGCAGCCATTATTAATTAAGTGATCATGTGAAGGCGGCAGGTACCAAAAGCTAACACTGACTATGGACATACTATAGATATTTCACAGGAATTCCCAGGTCCATTACCCATGACTAGAAGAGGACTGAGACCTAGGAACAGAAACTGGTCCAACCCAAGATTTGAACTGTATCTTTCTAGAGCAATGGTGTTACAACCCTTTAATACAGTTCCTAATGTTGTGGTAACCCCCAACCATAAATTGTTTTCTTTGCTACTTCATAACTGTAATTTTGCTACTATTATGACTCATAATGTAAATATGTGTTTTCCAATTATCTTGGGGGTGGTGACCCATTGGTTTGAAACTGCTGCTCTAGAAAATGCCATTTAGTATACTTTCATTTTTCAAAAATATTATTTACAATAAAATTTTAAAAAGCTAACTGCTTTTAGTTTCAAGAGTTTATAGGTCAGAAAGGGATTGAGCAGGCTAGAATTCATTTTGCTAGAATTCATTTTTTTTATTTTGATAACTCCATTGCTAGAAGCCCTCTGTTAACTACTGGTTATGTAGATCAGAAAATTTCTTCCCACTTAGGTTGTGAGGGATGAATCTGTAACATGAAAAATAAATGCCAAGAGTCAGATATTGGGGTTCAAGCTTCAAGCTAAAGATCAGAGAAGCTAAGCAGCCAAGCCACTAGCTCCTATGTCTATCTCAGCCTGAAAGGGCTGTGCTGGCTCCAGGAATCCTCAGAGGCAAAAAGCTGAGTTCCTGTCTCCTCCTGCCTTTTGTTTCTTTCTCTGCCCAGCCATATCACTCCTGTCTCCACCTCCCTAGTGCTGGGATTAAAGGCATGTGATCCCAAGTGCTAGCATCAAAGGCATGAGCTCTGTTACTATTCATTTCTGTGTAGACCGGGGTGGCCTTGAACTCAGAGAGGTACATCTGCCTGTCTCCTGAGTTCCTGAGGTTAAAGGTATATGCCACTATTGCCTGGCTCTATGGCTTGCTAGTAAGGATGCTGGGATTAAAGGTGTATATCGTCATTGCCTGACCTCTATGGCTTGTGATTAGCTTTGCTTTCTGAACCCTCAGGCAAGCTTTAATTAATCATAAATAATATATCACCACATGGATCAAATAATTTCAGTTGCTCCTTACTTCCATTGTTCTAAGTCCCAAGAAAACACCTTCATGGTTTGTTTTCCAGTTGACACAATTCACTATCCAAGAACTCTTCCTGAGTTTGTAGCTCAGACTCAGCTTGCCTTAAACATTACAGTCTCTATGAAAAGTAATGTCCACATATTTTTAAATATCTGATCTCTGAAGACAGCCTGCTATTTAAAAGATAAGAATTCAAGGAGCTGGAGAGATGGCTCCGGTTAAGAGCACTTCCTGCTCTTGCAGAGGACCCAGGATCAGTTCCCAGCACCCACATTGGGCAGCTCACACCTACCTGTGGTTCCAGAGAGATCTGATGTCTCTGGCCTCCGTGGGCACCTACACTCATGTACATATGCCTACACATAATTAAAAATAAAATCAATTATTTCCTTAAAATGCATGTACCTGTAATCTCAGCATTCAAAAGATTAAAACAGAACAGAAGGATCAAGATCGTGGACTACACAGCAAGAAAAAGATAAACAGGAAGCAGTCACAATGACAATTGGCAGACCCAACATTAAATTATTCGTGAATCTGTAGTGCACACTCCATGATGGCTGGGGTGCTTGGACATCGGTATCTTGATATGTCTTAGTCTAAGACATTTCTTACAGTTGGAAATAATCCTGGGATTATGATGCAGTCCAGTCATAATTCCAGAGCATCGGGAGGATACAATGGTGGACAGTTACTCTGTCAGTTCACTGAAGTTCTTGAGTGAGCAGTCTTTCCATACTTTATACAAGCTCCAGAGTTACTTTGACAGCAGTACTGATCCATCTCCTAACCCTACTCTGGGAAGCATGAGCACCTGATGAGAAGCCTCACTTTTGCTTTATTTGTTCATTTTTGCAGTGCACACGCAAAGATAATAATAAGCATTAAGGTACTAGAAATTGATTCTCAATATGTCAGTGATATGAAAAATTTCAGAAAATTCATAAAATATCCCACCTAAAATTGCTCCGCAAACAAGCATCTGGAAGAGTTTTACCTAGAAAGAGGTTTTCTTAGTGTCAGCTAAACATTCAGGATTCCAAGAGGCTCAGGGACCACTCGGGATACCCGTCAATTAGAAGGACCCAGCATAAGAACCACAGCTTGCTTTAAAAAGGGAGAGGAGGGGTGGGGACAGGAACTGCTTCCCAGATGGCGATGGTGGGGGAGGGGCTCATCCATCCCTCACCTGCCTTATTGGGGCCAGGGTAGGGGTAGGGTGGAGGGAGGTGACAGCTAGGAAGCTGTTTTAGAAGGCCAGGTCCCAATAAGCCATAATTAAGAGTGGTTTCCAGTGTCTACAAAGGTGTGTGCAGCTTACCTGAATCTCATACTCAGAAACTCTAAACACACCCTCTCACCAGGGGCTGGGCCTTTTCCCCTGAGCCAGGTGCTCCATCAGTCAGGAGGTAAGGTGTCAATAAATGCAACTGTTGCTGAACCAGCCTGCCTCCCTGTCTTAGGCTTGAAAGCCATTTTACAGTAAAGGCAAACCAGATTAAACCTCTGTTTCTCAAGGATTCGGTTATGCACCACCTGTAACCTCAACTACAAATGGTCCTGTAATACCTGTTCCAGGAAACAGCAACCATGTCTTCTGTGTTCCAAACACTTGTTATAACCATCTTGCAAACCTACCTTTGTTCCAAAAGATTGTTAAGACTACCTTGTTCTGACCACCTTGCAACAATGTCTTTGCTTCAGGAGGGCATTAGGACTAACTTGTTATGTTTATGTCTGCTCCTGTATCCCTACCTATTTTTCTCACCAAATCCCCCATTTGGAAACCCCCATCCTGAGCTACAAAAACCTTATCTTCCTCACATCCAATGCTGACCTTTTGAACTCCACCTTAGGGAGAGGCAGCCTGTGTACATAAATAAAAAAGCTTGCTTAATTATAATCAATAACTTGCTTCAATTAATTTGGCCATAGTGATTTGGATCAGTGGTCTTTCTCCTCAAACCTTTGGGATTAATACTGTGAAAGTCAAAATTCTGATTATCATGTAGAGAAAGGAAAAGGTTCTGTTAACACTATAATTATTGGAAATGATAAAAGCAGATTTAGAGAATCAAATAGAGATTACTAAATGAAATAAAAGTAACAAAATCAACAACTCAGTGGAAGAGGTTAACAAACTAGCAATCATTCCTGAGAGTCAGTGGAGGGTAAGGAAGGAAAAGGAAACCCAAGACACACAGCAAAGCAAGACAGCACCAAACACACCCAGAGACATAGCAAATAGGGTAAGAACAGAGGTATTTGAAGACATGTTTCTCAGTTTTTCAGCAATAGGAGAGTGTATGTTGGACAGACAAGATGGCGACCTGAGTAAAGATGTTTTCTACAAATGTGTCCATCTGAGTTCAATCCCTAGAATCCATGTGAAAGCTGAAAAACAGAACTGACCCCACACAACTGTCTGCCTCTCCCCTCTACACACACACACACACACACACACACACACACACACACACACTCACACACACACTCACACACACACACTCACACACACACTCACACACACACTCACACACACACACACTCACACACACACACACTCACACACACACTCATACACACACACTCACACACACACACACACTCACACACACGCACACACACGTTATAACAAATTTAAAACTCAATGGAAATATAAGTCAACAAGATTAACCCATCAAACAAGATAGAAATTGATAACTCCACCTATCACAGGAAAACTTTAGAAAACCAAAGACAAAGGTTTAAAAAAAAAAAATAGTGAGGAGGGCAGGCAGGAAAAAAAAAAAAAGAATCCATTCAAATCAGCAGCAGGTGGAGAAGTATTGACTTCTGAAAGGCAAAAATCAAATGCAAGTATCTTCAATATGCTGAAAGAGAATAATTGCCTCTTAGTGTCCTATGTGTAGAAAAGATAGGTTTCAACAATAAAGCAAAATAATGATATTTCTGCGGGGTTTGGGGAAGACCAGAAACAATTCACCAGCAGACAACAGATCAACATGAAGAGGCTTCAGTGTTGCTTCTCACAAAAAAAAGGGAAATGATTTCACACAGAAAGATAAAGACACAGAATGAAGTGATGGGCGAGATAGACATCCATGTGGTGAAATCTAAAGTGGTATTATGTCTTTGTTAGGGTTTCTATCGCTGTGATGAAACACCATGGGCAAAAGCAAATTTGGAGCAAAGGGTTTATTTGGCTTACACTTCCTTATCACTGTTCGTCATCAAAGGCAGTCAGGGCAGAAACTAAAACAGAACAGGAACCTGGAGGCAGGAGCTGATGCAGAGGCCATGGAGGGGTGCTGCTTACTGGCTTGCTCCTCATGGCTTGCTCAGAATGTCCTACAAGTCTTCCTACAGCTGGGTCTTATGAGACATTTTCTTAATTGTGGCTCCCTCCTCTCAGGTGACTTTAGCTTGTGTCAAGCTGACATAAAACTATCCAGCACATATTAACTACATAAAAATACACGAGTAATTTTCTGGTGTATGTTAGCTTTCATCACTGTGACAAAATACCTTGGATAAACAGCTAGTAAGGAAGAAAAGATTATTTTGGCTCAGGGTTTGAGAGGCTTTCATCTGTAGTTACTTAGTCTTGCTGCTTTGTTTTACTATGTAAAGACATGGTGTTGGTTTACCTTGTCAGCCTAAGGCACACGATTGCTCTAATAAAAAGCTGAATGGCACACGCCTTTAATCCCAGCACTCAGGAGGTAGGGGCAGGTGGATCTCTGTGAGTTCGAGGCCAGCCTGGTCTACAGAGCTAGTTCCAGGACAGCTCCAAAGCTACAGAGAAACCCTGTCTCCAAAAACCAAAAAAAGAGAAAATAAAAAAAGCAGGCTGAGCAAGCCAGTCCACAGCAACCTTCCATGGTCTCTGCTTCAGGCCCTGCCTCCCTGCCTCCCTGCCTCTAGATTCTTGCCCAGACTACCCTTCATGAAGGACTATACACTGAAAAATTAAATAAACCCCTTTCTTCCCAGTCATGGTGTTTATCACAGTAGTAGAAACCTGAGACAGCGTCTAAAACTCAATTAAAATAACATAGTCCCCTTATGTTGACTTTTCTTCAGTGCTTGTTACAGTGTTTGAAGATGAGTAACACACTCTCTATCAATAGATATAGTTTTGTTTTGACTATAGATCAGGATACAATGTTACAAATGGACCTTAGTAGGCAAAGGTGGGGCAGTTTTTTGAGCAGTTTATTTAATGGATATAAGGAGTGATTCGTGCGGCAGAGCAGTTAAAGACTGAGCAGTGAGTCTGAAGAGAATCAGTAAATCCAAACAACTAAACTAGGAACAAACTGTAGTATAGAGAGACTGGGAGTCCTTACCTAAGGGAAACAGCAAATTCTGGGCCCTGGCAGTAAGATGAATGTGAATGAGGGCACATGGACCAGGCAGGAATAAGGACAAGTTTCTGTGATGGACTGAAGCTCTCAGAACAGCACCACTCATAGTGCTCACATAGAGGTTGGTGTCACAGTGCTCACATAGAGGTTGGTGGCATGAAATACCAACCTTGTTAGTACAAAATGAATCTGAGGTTTCCTGTAAGTTTAGGAGTTGAGATTAGGAAGTGCAAGTTTGTAGACTGGAAGTAATTGCAGTCCAGTAGATGCATGTGGCCCTTAGAAGGTGTATTTGCCAAAGCTGTCTGTCTTAGGGGTCGGGCAAAGGGCAGCTAGAACCAATCACTCTGCAAGGTGGGTGAGCATAGAGCCAGACTTTCGCTCAGATTTGTGATTCAGTCAGCACCTGAGTCCAGAAGCTGATGCCTTGGCTTATCAATAACAGAAGCCACAATTCCACAGGGTGACTCTTGTCCTTTAAAAAGTCAGGAACTGTTCTATTCAGCTTAATTCCCTCTTGAAGGACTGAGGAAACAGATCTCTCTCCAACATTTAAACCCTGTCAAAATAAAAACAAAAAGAAGGCACACACTGTTGTTACAATAATTAGGAGACTGATAACTCAAAAAACATCACATAATGTAATCAGCTACGAAAACTAACTCTTCAACCCAAAATTTGATTATGTCTGTCTTCCCCTATATTTCCTTTAATTTTAATTCTTCTCATTTCCTCCTTGATTAGACTGGTCATCTCAGAAACGCTGAGACAAATACTGAAGCAACTCTTTGAAAATAAATAGTGGAAATTGGGGGCCAGAAATAAGAGATTCGTGCAACCTAAAAGCTATTTTTCAGGTTGAGTTGGGTCAGGCAAATCAGACACTTACGGTTTCCTCTAGTACAATGCTTGTTTAAAAGCAACTGGTTTTGATGCATTAACTACTTCTTAGCCAACACTGAGATTAATCAAAACACATACCCTTGTTGAAAAAATTAAGTTTTTCTAGCCTTCATTATAATCCCTGTGTGAGGCATTGGTGGTTCAGTGGTAGAATTCTCGCCTCCCACGCGGGAGACCCGGGTTCGATTCCCGGCCAATGCAGTGTTTTCAAAGTTAGGTTTTACACTTCTAATTAATAAAGAAAACACAATATCGGCAGTTTTACAATACATTCTGTTAGATTCAGACCACACCAAAGAATTAAACTTTGAAAATGTTGGATCTGCGGTACTTGGTTCTTGTTTTCTTCCTTCAGAACCTGAGAAACCTCAGAAGACAGAAGGGGGAGGGGGTTGGCCGGCGTCACCACCAGAGGACCCGGGTGCGTAACCCGGACTATAAACCCAGTTTGTCACTACCGCTAACCACCGTGTTCGCCATGTGTTCCACAGGCCCTTTGGAAGAAGGGACGAGTCCATATCCCTGACAATGTATGCCAACAGAATCGGCCCCAAAACTGTACTTTTAATAAGAAAAAATAAGTTACAGAATTTGAGCTTTGTTTGTGTTTCTTAAAACGTGTACACTTTCTAAATATTTGTCCTTACAACTGCAGATGAGTGTAGTCCTGTCCCCTCGTCAACGAAACTTCTCTTTACAACAGATGGCCGTTGATACAGAAAAACACAACTAGTCAAAATGCAGAATTGTGGAGCTCAGTTCCAACGTATGAATCTACAAGACTCTGCAAGGAAAGGGGTGGCAGACAGAGATCAGGGAGTTTGCTGTGAGACTGTGTCTGTTAGAGATGTCGGAAGCTACACCATAATGCCTCACCAACACGACTGCCTAAACATGAACTGAGCAAGTACAATACACGAGCCAAAGTGGAGAGAGCCCACGAGGCCTCAACCCTACACAAAGACCGACAGGCAACTAAGGAATGCTGGGGGCAGGGGGCCCTTTCCCAGTGATCAACCCTGAAGACATTATACAGTAATGTATATGCAAGTAACATTAGACAGAAATGAGCAGAGTGTATTTACGTATTTAGAAATATATACACATATGCAATACAATGAAATGAATGTATGTGTGTAACGACAATTAATGAAAAAAAGAGGCCGCAAATTTGAAAGAGAGCGAGGAGGGGTGTATGGGAAGGTTTGGGGGGGGGAGGAAAAGGGGAAAATGACGAAACTTCATTACAATCTCAACTAAGAGCTATTTAAGGAGAGAGAGAGAGAGAGAGAGAGAGAGAGAGAGAGAGAGAGAGAGAGAGAGAGAGAGAATAGTACCGATTCAACAAGCTGTACTGGAGCTCTAGGGGGGTGAGCCTCACATAGGCCCCACCTGGGCAGACCCGGGTGGCAGATTTGTCACAGGACGGGGCGGGGCGGGGCTTCTGAGCTTGGGGACGTTAGGAGGAAAAAAAAAAAAAAAAAAAAAAAAAAAGCAATTCGGTTGCTGTTCAGGATTCAGAGCGCAGGTTTCAAAGGACAACTGCATTCGCCACTCCCAATACTCCAGGTTTTCAAGGAGCTGGAACTAACCCAGGAAATTTACAAGAGCCGTGCGTTATTGGCTAACGGACAACTCACTCTCCAATAGAACATAACCAGACTAGTGGTTGTGTCTCTGTGGCGCAATCGGTTAGCGCGTTCGGCTGTTAACCGAAAGGTTGGTGGTTCAAGCCCACCCAGGGACGTTACCTGGCTTTTATGTAAAGTCTACAATGGTTAGGGATTTCCCTACTGCACGTGCTTCTTCTTATGGCCTCTTACTCTAACAGAAAATGTTAAGAAACGTAACTAAGGGGTGCTAATTTTGGTCTTGGACAAGAGAAAATGTTCTGTACCAATAATATTTGGTTTTGGTTTTGGTTTTGGTTTTTGGTTTTTCTGTCAATTGTAATGTGACTACAATAATGCGTACTACATTATCTACAGGACAAGCTGGCTTTAATGATTACACCATCCCATGACGCTACCAGGAAAGGCTCATCGTTATCATGCTTGCCTAATATGCCTGAGCCCTCAGTTGGTCCCAGCACTTGAAATTACTTGAAGACCTGAGTTTATGACTGAATATGTGTTGCTCTTGCAGAGGACCCAAGTTTGATTCCTAACACTTATGCCAAACAGCTCATCATGCTATTATCCAGAAAATCCACCAGTGTCTGGCCCCTACGGACATCTATGCACATGTACACAAATCATTTTGTAAAGTCTAGTAGCTCTGGGTCTCTTCTTCCTCTGTTGGGCCATTATCAACTCCTATACACGTTGCTTTTAAAATGAAGCTATTTCCATCATGTAATGCTCACACACAATGCTACAGTAGCCATTATTATACTAATACTGTCTACCAGTTGTACAGTGTTTCTAGGAGACTGAGCCCTAGACTTACAAATGCTATGCCACAGGGATTATAGGATATGTGCTTCTCAGTAACAAACCTTATACATTTATTTTCTATCGATGTGGAGCCAATTTGTATTAAAATTTATTTTGTTAAATCAAAAAAAAATCTGAAACGCCTACTAGGCCAGCAAACTGTTTTCTATACATCTAGGAATGGCATTCTATGACAGTGTTGATCTTCTGTGAAGTGGGAGGGAAGGCACAACACACAACTAGGGCTATCGGCTACATCTTCAAGGTATTCCGTATGATTGTGATTTTTCTGGTGACCCTTGAGTGGCTTTGTACTAACTGTCTTACCCAAAAGGAGAAACATGTCACTGACCCCTGGTGTTTGTACTTCCTCTCTCTTCTGCTGATGACAAGAGTGAATCAATATAACATGCTCTGTTATTCAGAGTTTTCCAGAGGAGCAGAACCAACTTCTATCTATCTACATGTTGATCAATCAATATTTATTTTTAAGACATTGGCTCAAATAATTGTGCAGGCTTGGCAAATCCCAAATAGGCTGTGTGATCTGGTAAATAAGTTCTAGAAGAGTTTTGGTTTAAGTGTGTCTTCTAGGACTAATAATGTAATGCTAGAATTATATAAGTGTGTGTGTGTACATATATATGTGTGTGTATGTATATTATATATATATATAAATATATGTTTAATTATGTAAAGATGCATTATTATTTGACTTGCCTGCCAAAGGCACCTGATTGATCTAATAAAAAGCTGAATGGCCAATAGCAAGGGAGAAGGTATTAAGTGGGACTTCCAGGCAGGGAGAGTAAGGAGGAGGAGGAATTTAGGCCCGAAGTGGAAAGAAAAAGAGATGCTAGGGACCAGACAGACAGAAACAGAGAAAGCAGAAAAGTAGGACGGACGGACAGAGTGAAAGAAAGGTAAAAAGCCCCGAGGCAAAAGGTAGATGGATAGAAACAGGGTAAATTAAGTTTTAAAAGCTAGTGAGGCAAGTCTAAGCGAAGGCCAATTAATTATAATTAATAAGTCTCTCTGAAGCTAGATGCTGGCCCAAAGAAAATCCCAACTGCTTCACTCAGCTTTTACTAATTTAAAAATTAATCTCATTTAAAGTGTAGACCTTTGCCTGGTCTACGTACGTAGTGAGTTCAGAAAAGCCAGGACTATATAGAGGGACCCTGTCTCAAAAAAAAAAAAAAAAAAAGTAAGTTAACTAAATATACCTTTGCCAAAACATCCAACATCTTGTTGGACCAAATATCTATGTACTGTGACCTAGCCAGGTTGGCACATAAAACTGGGCATGATACTGTGTGAACTGTCCATCTGAGACATGTGATCATCAATAGAACCCCACACCTTTGACACCCAGGACAGAAACAGCTCCACAGGACAACATTCCTTTATCTGTCAACTCCAGCTTTATGGGTTTGTTTGTTTGTTTGTTTGTTTGTTTGTTTGTTTGTTTGAGACAGGGTTTCTCCGTGTAGCCCTGGAACTCCCTCAGTAGACAAGGCTAGCCTCGAACTCACAGAGCTCTGCCTGCTTCTGCCTCCTGATTGCTTGGATTAAATGCGTGTGCTACCACCTCAACCCAGAAACAACTTTTGTCTCTTTGTGAACTGTCAATTCTTCATCTCCCATCAGTGGAGTGCGTGTGGACTTCCGGTTTGATTTTATGAAATGAGCATCAGGAATGCTCTCTGCTGAGCAGTGGTTAGCAATATTCCATTCTCTATGAGGTGACAGACACACGGCAACCAATGCAGTCTGTTTTGATTGGTAGTTGATTTGTTCTGAGGTATTTGCTATGTTTTGGTTTTGGTATTTGGCTCTGCTGTGTTGAAAATGGTTCACATTTTTATTAGATAAAAATCCTATGGGCCCAGTAGGTGTCAGTGTATATCTGTAACATGAACGCTAACCATTCACAATCTTCTTCCTAAGAACACTAGCCTCAGTACAGCCCTCTACCTTAAGGCAGAAAGAAAACAGTGTCCCTGGCTCCCAGTAATACAGGACAGTCTTGGTGTTGGAATGCTTTTACAACTGTTTAAATGGGCTGCAGAAAGGAGGGAAGAGACATTCTGACATTATGTGGCAGTGAATATGTGGTTTGGCACAGGGATTGCCAGAGAATAAAATGAAGACTTCTGGCAACCATGGAAGCGAAGAATTAGCAATCATTTGTGCAACAATTACAATTTGAATGAAGGTGTAGTTATTAGTATACAGTTAGTTTCCTTAGATTTTTTTTTTCATTGAAGGACTATAAATTAGTTTTTGAGGGAAGAAAGTTTACTTTGGTTTACTTTGACTCATGGGTTTGGAAAGTTTGTGTATGGTCTGGTAGACCTACTGCTTCCAGGCTTTCCATAGTGGGGCAGAGGCACACCATAGTGGAAGGGTGTGTTAGAACAAAACTTTATTGCATGATCTGGAAGCAAAAAAGAGAGGTGAGAATGGGGCTGAGACTCTGATAGCCCCACCAAGGGTGGATAGATATCCAATGGCCACAGGCCCTCAAGTCTTCCGTAGCACAAAGCTGGGAGTAAGGCTTTTAAACAGGGCCTTTGGGAGACACTTAAAAGATTCAAGCTCTATCATAAGTAATCAAATGACTTCCTGATGCTCACAGAACCAGAAGCCACCTGGACCATGGACACAGCTGTAGTGCAGACAGGACCCCTTTAAGGTATAGCAGCTGAGGGCTAGCACTTTCTTGGGGAGGGCATTGGAAGGGCAGAGACTGCTTCTTCTGGAGCAGGAAGGCTGAGGAGCTTATTTACCCTTACCTGTATAAGTTGCTCCCCAAATAAACACCTATGTGTCACTTATCTTGAGTCTGGTGAACTCAGTTAAACCCTGCCTTCATCCATCAGTTCCTGCCCATTCGATCCCAGCTTTTCTGTATGTGTGTCTGTAATTTCTTCACTCACAAGCGGTTCAGGTTGCATTGGTAGAGCAGAGATCTGCCTGCATCTGCCTCTTGAGTGCTGGAAAGTGCTGTGCCACCACACTCAGCTCAGTCCGTGGTTCTTCATTTCATCAGTTTTTACTGTATGAGACTGTTTTCTGCTCTGGTCCATAATCCTCTTTAATATTTATTCTAGTGTGTGTGTGTGTGTGTGTGTGTGTGTGTGTGTGTGTGTGCACGCACATGTGTATTATGTGCACATGCTTGCAAGTTCCCAGAGGTCAGAAGGTGTTAAATCCTCTGGAGATGTAGGTATAGGTGAGTGTGAGCAGATGGATATGTTGGACACTGAACCAAACTGGTCAGAGAGATGACATAAAGGTTAGAACAGTTGCCATCAGGTCTGAGAATCCACGGGAGTCCGCGGTAGAAAGAGATCCACTGTCACAAACTGTCCACTGGCCTCCACATGCTAAACGTGGCACACACGTGACTCTCCCCCACAGACAACGCAGAAGAGTACTTATTTTGTGTACAGGTATATGTGTATGTGTATGTGTACGTGCACAGCATACATGCAGGAGCCCAGGGAGGTCCAGAGAGGGCATAGTGCATCTTCTGGACCAGGAACACAGACTTGGGTTACCCCAAATACCATGTCCCGACTTGGTGTCAGTTGCGTGGTGTTTCTGTAGAAGAGAAAAGAAAATCATGCACCAAGCGCCTTTTAAAACGCAGTGGTGGCGACACGAGGTAGTGAGGTTCAAGCGAAGCGGGGAGACCTCTCTCTGCTTAGGGCCGGCTCCGGTGCTGCCTGGCGGAAGACAGGGAGGGGTCCGTTCGTTCATACTAAGACCAGTGACGAGGCGGTCAGGCCACAGCGGCGGGCAGCCAGCGGCTGGCTTTGAGATAACTCGGGAAGGATGATTTGTCTCTGGTCCCGCAACACTCCATCCAGCTGTCCTGGAGCGAGAAAGTCCACCAAAGCAACCAGGCCAGGGGAGGGAGGGGTGTGATGTCACCCTTGGGTGCGAGTCGGGGGCGTGGCCTATGCAGATGAGGGTCGCGCAGGGGCTGCCGCGTCCGCACTCGCTGCGGGAACGCGAGGGATTTCGCGCGCGGCGTGGGAGGGAGCGCGGGTCGGCGGGTGTGAGCGCAGCGCAGGGACGGGGTGCGCGTCCGTGGAGGCCCCTGCGCGCGCGCGGCGGAGTGACCGTGTGTTGAGAGCGCAGGGCGGATGGGGGTGATGCGGGCGCGGGCGCTGGGGAAGCATACTTACCTGGCAGGGGAGATACCATGATCACGTAGGTGGTTTTCCCAGGGCGAGGCCCACCCATTGCACTCGGGGTGTGCTGACCCCTGCGATTTCCCCAAATGCGGGAAACTCGACTGCATAATTTGTGGTAGTGGGGGACTGCGTTCGCGCTCTCCCCTGGTATTTGTGTCTAACAACAGGTTAATGGCTTTTGGCTTACTGTCAGGACGTCTTCTAATCACAGTGGTCAGGTAGCTGGATTCTTAGCCTAAGCTTCGCTTGGACTCATTCTTAACTCTTATTCCTTGTATCACTTAAGTAGTGGACCCCTAATGTAAGCCACAGTGGGGCGCTTCAGTTTCCCAGGTTGTGGTCTTATAGATGCGTGCCGCTAAATAGTCATCTATTTTAGTACATCTGTGAACCCTCTTTAACTCCTGTTATGGCATCTCCCTTCCCTTCATTCTCCAGTGAGTGGAGAAGATCCTAGAGCTGGGACACATTGCTCTACGGATCCTCCTCGCATATTCATGGCAACCTGTGGCAGTCAACCCTGACAAGCTCGCTTCTTTAAGTTAATGTTATTCCAACTATTTTTAGGTAGCATTAGAGGAAAGCTGCATCACAATTTCCACTCAGCGAAATCACTACTGCCTCTGCGACAATGTTCCATTCGTTAATTGTAGGGATCAAGGACTTCCTTAAAGTGTGTTTGGAGAAGTGTAAAAAGTTATTACTAAATATTCAGAGCTATTTGATCTTACTCCCTGTCTTAAAGTTTGTATTGCTGTGAAGAAACGCCATGACCGCAGCAACTCTCACGAAGGAAAGCATTTAAGTAAGATGGTGGCTTACCTTTTCAGAGGTTTAGTCCATTATCGACGTGGTGCTGGAGAAGTAGTCAGGTGTCCCACATCTTGGCTTGCAGGCATCAAGAATGAGTGTCACGAGGGAGGCCAGAGCAAAGGAGACCTCACCTCAAAGCCAGTCCCACCTCCAACAAGGCCACACCTACAACAAAGCCACACCTTATACGAGTGCCTCTCTTTGGGAGCCAATGTCTTTCAAACCACCATGCATGCTTACACATTCACTAAGTACATGGTCGGCAGGCATACTTTGGCTGGACATGTTGTTACTGACTTCTCTTTTCTAGATTGACAGGAATCTGTAAGACTCTAAACACCTTAGATGTTTCTCCAGTGGAAGTTAAACCATTTCTGAGCCTGAGGTGAGATTTATATAGAAGTTCGCACTCCTCACTCTAACTGTACGTCATGGATCATGTAAAGTTGCCTGCTAGCCTTAAGCTCTTGATAATACTCTCTTTAAAGGTGTCCTGGGAAAGAAGACAGGTACTTCTGTATCATATTCAAAGCCACAGTTTAACAGTGTGAGGAATGCATAATGAAGCTTGGAGATAAAGATAGATATACAAGTGGAAGAAAGCACAGAAAGCTTGGTTGCAGTGGTCTGGGCTCTTGGTGGAGGAACCTCAGCACGCTGGAAAGCTCTGCGTTTGTCATAGAGAGCTGAACAGGAAGGAGTTACTGCATACGGATTAACTGGGCAGCAGTATCTGGGTACACAGCTGGATCAGGAGTCAGGGTTAGCTGCTCTTTGTAGGAACAGTTGATAAAAAAAATGAGTACTTTACATTGGTATGGATTTTGGTTTGTTGATGCAAATTTAAGGCCAATTTTGTTAGATGTGTATTTCCCCTCTTGTTTAGGTATTGTGTTTATACAGCTCATGTAAAAATTAATGAATAGTTAAATACAGATTATATATTGTCACCTATAATAGTCAAAACTTATGTTAGTTAGGTTTTCTAGATATAAGAGATATATTTGAGATGGATAGATAGTCTTCAAAATCTTTCAAAATGGTTTAGGGTTTTTCATGACAGTGAGACACAACTGCTCCTGGCAAAAACCAGTTATTTCAGAGAGGAAAATAAGTATCAAAGAAACTTGTTCCGGAGTTTTTCTTCGACATAGCCATTTGGGCAAGAAACTGTTCTTGCCCTGTGTAAGACCCTCAGAATGAGGAGTCTCCCCCATTTGGTCGATACCCCCAAGAACTCAAAGTCCAGTCCAGTTGATGCAACACGCAAGAGGCTTTAATGAATGGGATACGGTTGCGCAAGCGGGCTTCCCTCAGCACACAGGCTAGAGAAGAAACATTCTCTGGGTTCAGGTATATTTAAAGGAAAAAACCACAGCTTATGGTGGGGCTGTGACTCCCTGTCCGCTAAGTACATGACCAGTCCTGGGCTATTCTCCTTGAGGCTGGATGGTGTCTCTGTTTGGCCAGCAGGAGCCTCGGGGTGTGCTAATTAACCTTGTCTGGGCAAACCGGAGATGCAGCTATCACTGATTAGAGGGGCAGTGCGAATTCTTGGTATCCTGCTATCTTAGGGTCCTGTGAGGAAGTTGCTGGTTCGTTCTAGGTCAGACTGTCCTTCATTTTAAGTGAGGGGGTTCCTTAACTCTGCTTTTGGTCTTTCACCTGGACTGTTTGACTGCATGCTGTCCAAATTGGACATACAGGACCCACAGTAAAGTGACTGCTGAATTTGCCAAAACAAGATGGGACAGTCCCACAGGGTTCCTACTTCATTGAAGAGTCTGTCAGACATTCTGCAGGACACAGAGAAAAATAACAAATTGCCAATATAGGTGTACAGTTTCTTGCTTCACTGAGAAGTCTGTCAGACACTCTAGCCTATGAGCTGAAGATGGATGCACCAACGTTACAGAGGAACTCTGAGTGACTGTCGAGGCAGTGAGATATCTCTGTCAATTCTAGAGTTTATATATTTTCCTTCTGATGTCTTTGATGGAGTTGAAGATAGATAGTTAATGGTTATGGTTTTCCTTAGTTATGAGAAAAGATAAATTACATATAAAACTTTAGACTCACAAAGATAGGATAGATGATAGAATATTTTCTATAAATTTTGCCAAATGTTAAAGGACTAAATATTGTTAACTGTTGTTGTTCTTGCTTGATAGCTGTTTTGTTATATATAATTTTCCTATGTTAAAATTAAAACCCTTCTTTTTATTTAGACAGAAAAGAGGAGATGATGGGGGATGTCCTTCTGTCTATACATTTCTCTTATTGGTTAATGAATAAAACACTGGCCAATAGAGGCAGGAAGATAGGTGGGACTAGGAGATGAGGAGAATTCTGGGAAAGGTAGGCAGAGAGAGACCTCAAGGAGATGCCATGTAGCCATGGGGAAGATAGGACACACCAGGCATTCTCCAGTAAGATAAAACCACATGGGACTACTTAGATTAATAGAAATGGGTTAATAATTAAGAGAGAGCTAGCCAGTAAGAAGCACTAGCCATTGGCCAACAGTTTAATAATTAATATAGCGACTCTGTGGGCCCAGACTGGAAAAGAAACTCCAGCGACAAGCGGTCTGTGGAGGGAAGGTGACTTCAGGCATGAACATTACAGGTGTGGGTAGAAAGCTATGATAGACATTTTCTCATACTCTATTAGTCAGCCTTTGCACTCGGTTCCCTGAGGAAGGCCTCTCCATCACCCTGAGCCTCACTTGGGGAAGAAGGCCTTGCCACTCAGGGCCGCACTCATTCTGAGCCTCCTCAGATCCCACAAGTATCTCTGAATTTCCCTGTAAATTAACAGGGTAGTTTGTGTAACATGCATATTCCGGGGAACTTCTTCAACTTCTAGTAAGCATTCTGTGTGATTTGAGGAAGACCACCCCTCAGAGGCTGGTGGGAACAGGGACAGAGACTCATGTAGTAGCATCTCCTTGCCAATGAATTTGTGTTAGTGGCCACACCCCTTTGGGAGTGCCTTCACTTGGGTGTGTGAACAACTGGAAGGTGGAGAATCACGGAGCAGGCTCTCACTCTCTTGCTCTCTCTCTTGGTTTGTGGATCCCATGAGAAGGACCGAGACTGCATCTTCTGGAGCAGGAATACCATGGGTTTTTTACTGTTGTCTGTGTGAGTTATTCCCCAATAAAACACCCATTCATCATTTATCTTGGATCTAGTGAACTCATTAATACCCTGCTTTCATATATATAATCCCCATCTTTCAAATTTTCTTTTCTTTTGGTATACTTGAACCTTCTGGTTTTGTCCTCACTTTTCCCATTTTGGAAAAATCCTTGCTTAGGATAAAATTTTATCATCCAAAAGATTTTCTAATCCAAGAACATTTCATATATATATATATATATATATATATATATATATATATATATTAAATCACCTTATTTTTTTCCTCCTTAGGTACTGAGGATGGAGTACAGGTCCTAGGACAGACTAGGCAAGCACCCTCCTACTGAGCTACATCTTCGGGTCTCCTCTTTCTTACTTAGTATTTTGAACCAGGGTCTCAATCATTTGCCTTGAACCCATTCTACAGTCCACTCAGTCCTTGAACTGCACTTCTCCTGAAACAGCACCCTGGGCAGCTAGAAACAGACCTTCATCACCAGCCCATCAGAAACACATTTGTCAGGGCAGGAAAGATGGCTCCGAAGGTTTGCTGCCCTCCCAGAGGTTCCCAGTGCCAGGTGGCTCATAATTGCTTTCAACCTACATCTCCAGGGGAATCTGAAGCCCCCCCCTCTCTCTCTCTCTCTCTCACACACACACACACACACACACACACACACACACACACACACACACACACTTGAATATCCTTTTTTAAAAAATTGGTTTTCGAGCCAGAGAGATGTCTTAGCCATTAAAGGCTAGGCTCACAACCAAAAATATATATATAAAAAAAAATGGTTTTCACCATAAGTTTTTATGTTTTTCGTACTTGAAGGTCCTTTTAATTTTTCTTTTTATATTGTTTTGTTTTGTGGGACCTAAATTTGATCCCCAGGAGAGAACTGACTCCCACAAGTTATCTTCTGACAGTTGAAAGTGTGTGAAAAGTCACATATATAAACAAACAAATGTAAAATTAGAACATTTTTAAAACGGGTTAACAGTTCCAGATGCATTTTTATCTTACCAACAAAATCATAAGAAAAAGCAAAATAATTTTACCAATTCAGAAGTAAAGTAAATTCAAATATATAACAGAATGAAATAAATGCAGGCCACCATTTATTTATCTGCCAAACCTTTGTTGTTACTCAAGAAAACCCCATCACTGCATAAACTTTAGATTGCTTCACTCTTATTTAAACCCAAGCCAATTTGATAATTCGCTTGGTGTGTGTGTGTGTGCGGTGTGTGTGTGTGTGTGTGTGTGTGTGTGTGTGTGTGTGACTAAGACCTGAACGTAGGGCTCATCACCAGCCCTGATAATTACTCCTGCTATAGGGTAAGTTGTGATAGCAACCTTGAATAACCAGTATTATTAATGAGAAGCAATTTAAATTTGAGACATGGTAGAGAGGAAGGAATTGCCAGGCCAGGAATGAATACATTCATTCTTTAGACCATAAGAGAAAGAGATCGGGTTTGTTGAGTATCCTGCAAAGGGGCAGTAGGCTAGACAATAACAGTAACTACAGCATAAGAAGGTGGTTTGGGGAAGAATGGTTGTGGTGGAGGGGTCTTGGGGCAGGTTTTTTATATGCAGTTTCCTGGCATGTAATCCCTGCTATGCCGATATGAGTGTTACTGGAATTTTTAGGATCGAAGCCCTGGCCCTGGCAGTTCTAACAAACTCAGCTACTCATCATGGATATGCCAATTGAAGGGTCGGGGAAAGAGATGGGTCAGCAATTAAGAGAACATGTTGCCCTTGCAGAGGACAGGGTTTGGTTCCCAACGCCCACAGCTTTCTGTAACTCCTGTTCCAGGGATCCAACACCCCCTTCTGTCCTCTGTGGGCACCTGTATGCACGTAGTATACATGTGTGCACTCAAGCACAAACACATATACATCAAAGTGAACACATTTGTTCTAAAAAGAAAGAGAAGTAATAGTGACGGTCAGAGAAAGGAGATTCTTTCAATGTGGCCACATTAGGAAGAAGAACAGATCAACAGGCCCAGTGGTCTCAGAGTCCGTCCTTAGGGCCCTGACATGGGTTCATTTTTAGACAGGAAGAGGTATGTATCAGCAATCAATCCAGGTCATGAATGGCCACCATTAACCCAAGATTGTCGCAATCTTTTCCTTCTCCCAATTTCTTTCTTTCTTTCTTTCTTCCTTCCTTCTTTCCTTCCTTCTTTTTCTTTTCTTTCTTTCTTTCTTTCTTTTTTTTTTTTCTCGAGACAGGGTTTCTCTGTATTGATTTGGAGCCTTCCTGGCTGGCCTGGAACTCACCTCCCCAGTGCTGGAATTTACAGGTGTGTGCCAGCTGGGGACCCCAATTTCTTGCAGTCCATTGTTTCAATGGTCTATGAATCAAAGGGAGGGGCACAAATGTCGTTTTAGAAAATAGTCCTACCAGGAAGGTCACAATTCCCTACTCTTTGTTTTTACATCCTAATATTAGAGTGAACTATACCTGTCTCTGAAACAATTGTCATAAACAGAATTTGTGTGGGATCCCAGGTTAGAAAATATTCAGGCTGTGTAACCACGAGTAAGAACTATTTCTTCACAACTTCTTGACTTTAGTTACTTTTAGAAGGACTCAATCCAAAAAGCGACTCATTTTTTGCTGTTGGCTTTGAGACAGAGCCTGACTATGCAGTTTAGTCCAGGCCTAACCTCCTACTCATAATCTTCATGCCTAGCCTCTCCGACACTGCAGTCAGGGACAAGGGACAAGGTTGTGAGATTTGTTTCCATTCTGGAAATGCTCTCCTTTGTTGTGTTTTGTTTTGCTCTTTTGGCTTTTTTCTTTTATATTACTTTTAGTCTCTTTTTAAAGACTTTATCTCTTTAAGCCTACACACATTGTAAAACACACTGAAACATATTTAGAGGCTTTCCCATCTGCATCTCCTTTACTGCATATCTTTAGTCTTTTTTGACTGAGCAAACTTTAGACAGCTAAGCTACACCTAATCCTCGTGCTCTATAGGCTCCGAACACTCTCCGGTCAGGTCATGAAAGCCAAGCCTAGAGCTCACAGCCTAGTCAGAGGAGGTTCGTGACCAAGAACGGCTTTAAACCTTTCTAGCTGGGGAAGCAGGCTCTTGGGTTGCGACCATTGCTGCAAAGGAACGGTTTTTACTTAGCTTGCTGTTTCTAGTTTCTACTTAGCGCTGCTGGCTGACTGCAGCGCCTCTTAAAGGAGCCCTGTCTTCCTTCCAGCTTTCTCAGTCCCTACATAGAAACACTGCCCACGTTGGTCTTTTCTCATTTCTCCCTCTATTTATACTGCCTGCCAGCCCCAATATTCTTGCTCCTGCCTCAATATTGGTCATTCAGCTCCTTATTAGACCACCAGTTCTTTTAGACAGGCAAAGAATCATAGCTCCACCAAGTGAATGCAGCATAAACAAAAGTCACACACCTTAGAATAATATTCTACCACACTTCTTTCTAAACAGTCTCTGAAGACATCACTGATTACCCACTGTCCTTCACTACTGTCATGTTTAGTCTGATAGGATTCCACCATTGGTGGAGTAACAAATATTGAGAAATTACTGTCAATAAAATTTTTTATGGCCAATTTTAAGCAGCTAAGAGGGTCGGTCTTACTGTGTAGCTCTGGTTGGCCTGCTTCTGCCTCTGGAGTGCTGGAATTAACCGTGTGCACCACCACACCTGGTTCTAAGAACAAATACTTAAAGAAACTAATTTGAAAAATAAGTACGTGTTTAGAGATATGCCCCTTAAATGATCAGTGTCAAATATCTTTTGTGAGGAAATAACATTTGGAGTGCACATTTGAGGCAGTCTAATTATCTTTAAAGAGAATTGCAATGGTACACTTAGGAGTGAAGAAATGCAAACCATAAACACACTAACAATTCTCATTGGATGGCTACAAGCTTAAGAGTTTTCCTTAGTTTTACGTCTTAGAAGGCTTATGTAATGCACTTATTTAAAAAAAAAAAAAGCTAGCAACAATTAGCATTGATGAAAACAGGAGAAAAATAAACAGGCAATCGAGAGGCGAGAGCCTCCAAACCAAGCAGTTCTGTAGTCTTATCTTGGTCAGAGGCTGGAAATGCTAGAATTATTTAAGAACACTGGTTACAGCTTCTTGTTATTTTCCCTCTCATTATAGACAGCTGTGAGCATAACTTCCTAGAAACTGTGCATGAGGGCATGACCTAAATTCCAGTCTAGGCACAGACTGAATGGAAAGGCACAGGGGAAATCTCCTGGGTGGGACACCTAGACTAAGCAGCTCATGCCTCCGTCTGGTCAAGTTTTGTTAACCCCTAGATAGGGACTCTCAGGAGTAAGCCATCTTAGGGACCTGCTCTTGCAGGAGCTCAGCTTGCTTCCTATATTTTTTCCCCTCAGTTTTCAAAATTGATTCATTTGTGTATGCATCTCTTTAGGTGTGCACATGTATATTCGGGTGGCTTCTTATATCTCAAGCTCTCACCTATAACCCTGTAATAAAGTCTTTTCTAAAAATCCATCTTCCTGTTGCCCATGAAATTCACCCATCGACTTTGCTAGACAAAGGATCTAGAAACCACTGGCCTGCAGTGACTTTGGTTGCCATTGAGCCATTGACTGACTGACTGGGACCCTTGCCCCCAAGTTAATGATCACCTAAGTTGAGAAAACCTTTGTCACACTCATGAGGACTCTGGCTTTATCTCCAACCTCCCCGGTTATTATAACTACACACAAAAATCCTTTACACAGTAACTCAACTTCTTTTGAAGCAAAATTTAGAATATTTGAATCAGTAGCATAATGGCTGGGCATATGTTCTTCCTGAGAAATATACCATTTAACTAACATGAAAAACTATCGGTGTACTTGAAAAAGAAGGTCTTAAATATCTTGTTTGGGGGTGGGAAGGGCATATTTTGGACGTACTTCAAACTTTTATTCTTTATTCCAAAACACCAACAAGCTTTTGGTCTATTTTAATGTTTATAACGTGGGATTGTTTGTGATTTAAAAAGAGGAG
The DNA here is from genome assembly GCA_030556225.1 of Cricetiscus sungorus. Classification (NCBI taxonomy): domain Eukaryota; kingdom Metazoa; phylum Chordata; class Mammalia; order Rodentia; family Cricetidae; genus Cricetiscus; species Cricetiscus sungorus. Next base: position 2,308,406 of record JANBXA010000141.1, read on the forward strand.
GTAAAGAGCCTGCACCTGGGCAGGCACTTTTGAGTTCATGGACCCCCATACTTTCTTTTGAAGCTCTGCCCCACAAAACAAAGGGCTGCTGGGTAAGGACCACCCAGGACTGAGACCTAAATCCAGGTTAGGGTAGACCCCGAAGAAATCGGTGTTCTTTTCATTCTGAGTAAGGGACACTTGGGCCCTGTAACGGAGACGGCTCTCTTCAGTGCAGAATCCACTTAGTGACGCTTTCGCAACAAAAGAGTTCTGTCACAAAGGGCGGGGCAAGGGGGCCACAGTTGCCAAGGGTCCCTGCGGCCAGGGGCCTTTCCTCCAGTTTATCCACCACCAGCGCACTGCAGGACTATAGATCGCGTCCATCCTGCATGCCATGTCCTTACGACATGCCATGACTCCACTGGGCTTCTGCGTCTGCGCCCCAACTCTTCTCACTGGACAAGTTTTGCTAGTGATAACCCAGGCGGATCCCATAGCGGAGTGGGTCCAGAACCCAGTTCGATTGACTTCAGAGCCTTAGATGCCACCCAAACTCTGGCCTTGGCACCCATCTGGTCATCCGCCCAAATCTCCGCAAGCTCATAAATCCCAGGTAGGTGCAGGGGGCTTTGATTACCGGGGTCCTCTGTTCCTTCCCAGATGTTCTCCCGACCCTGGGAGTTGACCGACAGTTTTCTTTCATTCCAAGATGCAGATACCTCTGCGCAGCAGCACCCAGGTTCAGATTAGTTCACTTTCACATCAGCATCTGACCAACAAAATGACTCCACCCGGGAAGTTGCCAGGGAACGTTTTAAAGCTAAATGGGGATCAAAATCAGTATCCAGAATTCAAAAGTATTTTCAGTTTGGATCAGGCTGCAGAGAACCAGTTATATGAAATACTTGCTCCACCACTAGACAGCGAGAGTTCCAAAGTAACAAAGGTCATAGCTTCACCTCAAGACTTGAAGAACGACCTAGTTCAGCACCGGAAACTTGCTAAGGTGGTTGTTGGAATTACAAACCAATTTGCAAAACCTGAAGTCCAGAAAGAAACTAACTATGGAGGATGATTATGGGGATCCAAGTATAAATGTAGCTTATTCTGACAGTTAACCTCTGCAATCCCAGAGAAACAAAAAGGAGCCTCCAGAGCCCTCTGAGCAGGTTGAACCTCTCCTGAATTGGATCTGCAGGCACAAACTCAAAATTCAGAGAATCTTGGTTTGATCTAACAGGGCCCAGATCATCCCCCACTGAACCCTGAGGAAGATGAACAAAGGGAAATCTAGCTCATCAGTTGGCATCTGAGGGGGCTGCACTAGAACAGCCTGAAATCAATGCTCTAATTCCAGACAGAAACTTGCCCAGTGTCACAGTGAATCCTGTGAAGCTGGGGGGGGGCAGTGATTTCAGAAGCAGATAAGGACACTCAACATACTGTGAGCCAGCAGCAGGCCCCAGCCATCTTCCTGAGAGTCCAGAGGAGGTAGGACTTTCATTAACCCAACAAGAATTCCCAGTCCATCTTTCTGAGGGTCCTGAGGAGGTAGCACTTCCATTAACCCAAGAAGAGTCTGCAGTTCCAACTCCAGAGCTCTCTGAGGAGCTGGAACCTTCATCAACTCAACAACAGGCCCCAGCTGAGATTTTAGAGCTTCCTGAAGTCCTTGGAACTTCTGGTAGCCAGTTAGAAATTCCAGCTCTACCTACAAAGCCCTATGAAGAAGTCAGTCCTCCAGGTGAGCAAGAGGCTACAGTTCCAACTCCAGAACCCTCTATGCAGAATATAATTGAAACTCTGGCAGCAACAATTCCACATCCCAGTCAGGATTAAGTTCACCACAATTTTTTGCCCACAATTACAGTCATACCTGTGGATGTGGCGCTTACAATAACGTCTGAGCTTTTTAAGGAAGTTGAGATATCTCTAGTTCAGGAGGAGACTCCAACTCAGACTCCAGGTCCTCTTGTGCAAGCTGAACATTTCCCTAGCCTGGAGCAGCAGTCAGCTGAACTTGATGAATCTCCTGGGGAGGTTGAATCAACTGAAAGTGGCCTGGAACCCCAAATTCAACCACCAGAGGAAGCTGAGGAAAAGGAGGAGGAGCCTTCTCCAATCCAGCAGGATGTCCCATCACAGCATCCAGGCCCTCTTCTGGAGGATGAATCTTCTATCGAACTAGAGCAGCCAGCTCAACCTTCTGAGTCTTCTGAGGAGGTAAGATTTGGTCCTGGAAACCAGCCAGAAGCCTTAGTTACATCTGCAGAGCTCCCCGAGGAAGCCACACGTCCAATTAAGCAAGAAGTTCCACTTTAAGCTTCAGAGTCTGCTATTGAAAATATAGTTGAAACCCCACCAATCCACCAAGTGACAGTCCAGACAACTCAGACTGAAGAGCACCATTATCACCTGCTACAGGTTAGTTAGACCTGCGGGTGTGGCACTTACCATAACTTCAGAGCCTACCAAGGAGATGAAACCTTCTCTGGCCCAGCAGGAGTCCCCGGTGCATCATCCAGAGTATACTAGAGAGGGGACACCTCTTCTCGGTGAGCATGAACAGCCAGGTCAGCCTTCTGAGCCGGACATGCCAACACAATCTTCAGAACATGCTCTGATCCAACAAGAAAAACCAACTTGGTCTTCAGAACATCATGAAGTGCCAGTTTTGCCCTCCACTCACCATCAAACTCACACCATTCATGCCTATCCACTATGACTGTTAAACCTCCCGATGTGCAGCTTACCATAACACAGGCACCCACAGCCTCCAGCACATCATGAGGCAACAGGTTCTGACCTGGTTCATAGTCAAGTTCATCCTCCAGCATCACACAATGTCACACCTAAGCCTCCAGAGTTGATTAATGAGGTCCAAATTTCAATCCAACAGGGGTTTGAACCTTCAAAAGACCAGCAAGAAGAAGTCACAACTCAGCATTCAATGCCCCCAGAAAATCATCAAGATTCTCCAGTTCATCCAGGGGTCCCAATCCAGCCTGTAGATTTTCCCTGGGAAGTTTCTTCAGGTCAGCAGGGGAATTTGGTACCCTTTGGTACAGAATTTTCACCATATCAGCAAGAACTCCCAGATCAGCCTCTAGACCACCTAAAGAGGATTTCTTTCTTTCTCCACTGGGAGATAACCTATTCTTTTCACCTGAAGATCTAGAAGCAATATTCAGATATGAGCATTCAATGCTGCATAAAACCACAGTTAAACGTCCAAACCAAGAGGCCATAGCTCAGAAAACAGGCCTCCACAAAGAGGTCTATCCTTTCCCAACTTAGCAGGAAGGTTCATATCTACTTCCAGATTCCATTATGGGTGCAGAACCTTCTCTAGCTCAGCATATGACCCGCTCTCAACCTGCAGATCTCTCTGAGAATATGGAACCATCTCCAGTGCTACACTGCACCCCAGGCTTCAGAACACCCTGAGGAGATAGAGCTTTCCCCAACCCAGCAAGTAAGTAGTCTACACCAGCTTCCAGTCAATGAACAATATTGTAACTCACCCTCCAACACATCAGATGACAGTCCCAACACCAGGTCAGATTCAAGGTGAGTATTCATCATCACCCATTGTCTCATTTCAGCCTTTGGACCTGGAATTCACTGTAACTTCACAATATACTCCAGTAACAAAGAGGACTACACCTCCTCCAACACTTCCCCAGGTGACATTTCCACATCAGACTCAGCATCCAAACCCAATGGAAGGTACAGTTCAACCTTTGAATCTGTAACTCACCATAACTCACTAACCAACTCCTGAGGAACTTTCTCAAACTACACAGGAGAGCACAACTCATTTACAGAACCATACTCAGAAGTTGTAGCTCCAGCCCCAGTATATCAGGAGGTGAGAGTTCCTACACCAGGTCAGGATCAAGCTGAGTACCCAACAGCACCTGTTATTTCATTTCAACCTTTGGGCCTAGAGCTCCCCATAAGATCAGAGCCTACTAGACTCAACCTCCTACAACCACAAAGAAGACTACATCTCCTCCTCCAAAGCCCCCTCATGTTCAACCTTTAGATCTGTAACTTACCATAACTCATCAACGGACTCCAGAGGAACTTACTCAAACTACACCAGAAAGCACAACTCATCTTAGAGAACTACCTACAGAGGGTAAAAAAGTTGTAACTTCAGCCCCAATCTATCAGGAGGTGACATTTCCAACACCACATCAAGAACAAGTTGTCATGTTTCAGCCTTTGGACTTGGAACTCACCATAAGTTCAGAACCTACTAGAGAGACTTAAACCACTACAACCATGAAGAATACTACATTTCCTCCTCCTAAGTATCCCCAATGACATTTCCACAACAGTGCCACATTTGGCATCTAAGTCCAGCTGAATTCACAGTTCAGCCATTGGATCTGGAACTTACTATAACTCCACAACCTACTCCTGAAGGAGAATTTCCTCAAACTATTCCAGACCCCACAACTCCGACTACAAAACCACCTAAATAGGTCATTGCTCCAGCCCCAGTATATCAAGAGGTAAGAATTCCAACACCAGGTCAGAATCCAACTGAGTATTTAACAATGCCTGTTGTCTAATTTCAGCCTTTGGACCTAGAACTCACCATAAGTTCAGAGCCTACTAGAGAGATTCAGCCTCCTACAACCATGAAGAGGACTACATTTCCTCCTCCAAAGCATCCTCAAGTTCAACACTTTGGATCTGGAACTTGCCATAACTCATCAACCTATTGCTGAAGTAGAGCTTTCTCAAAATGCAAGAGACCATAACTCAACTCTCTGATCAATCTAAAGAGATATGGGCTCAAGCCTCTGTATTTCTAGTGGCATTTCCAAAACCATCTCAAGATCCTGCTGAGTACCCAACAGCACCTGTTGTTTCCTTTCAGCCTTTGGACTTGGAACTCACCGTAATTTCAGACTCCACTAGAGAGGCAGAACATTCTACAACCCCAGTGATGTCTATAGTTCCTCCTCCAAAGCCCCCTCAGGTGACACTCTCAGAACAGTTTTGCTTTCACCATCCAAACCCAGTGAAGTCACAGTTCAATCTTTGGATCTGTAACTTACTATAACTCTACAACATGCTACTGAGGGAGACCTTTTTCAAACTACACAGGAGAGTACAACTCAGCTTATAGATCCACCAAAAGATGCTGCAGCTCAAATCCCAGTATGTCAGGAGGTAACATTTCCAATACCAAGTCAGGATCCAGTTGAATATCCAGCTTCACCCATTGTTACATTCAAGCCTTTGGACCTGGAACTCACAAGTTCAAAGTCTGCTAGAGAGACTCAGCCACCTACAACCACAAAGGAGACTACAGTTCCTCTTCCAAAGCCCCCTCAGGTGACACTCCCAGAACAGGTTCACATTCAGCATCCAAACCCAACTTAAGTCACAGTTCAACCTTTGGATCTGGAACTTATCATAACTGCACAATCTACTACTGAGGGAGACTACAACTAAAGCGGTTGTCACTCTAGGCCCAGTAAACCCAGAGGTGACAATTTCAGCACCTCCAAGTCAGGATCCAACTGAGTATCCAACAACACCTGTTGTCTCATTCCATCCTTTAGACCTAGAACTCACTATAAATTCAGAGCCTACCAGAGAGGCTGAACATCCTACAACCCCACAGGAAACTACAGTTTCTCCTCCACAGAACCATCAGATGACACTTCCAGAACAAGTTCATATTCAACATCCAAATCTAACAAGTTACAGTTCAGCCTTTGGATCTGTAACTTACAACAACTCCAAGTTCCCATCTGGTCGTTGAACCTTCTCCAAGCACACAGGAAATCCTTCCTGAGCCTGAACGGCCATATAAGGAGGTTGCAGCTCTAGTATTTTATTAAATACCACCAATTCAGGATCAAACTCACATCCAATTCTTTCTAAAGTCATAGTTCAACATGTTCAACATACAGAAGTAGAGCAGACCCTAACTACAATATCCAGTGTAGAGACTGAACTTCTTGTAGTCCCATATAATATTACAAATTTTCCTCCAAAACACCAAAAGGTGACCCTTGTACCTGAAGACCAGGTTCAGGCTCAGCATATAAACCCTACTCAAGTCACAATTCATCCCTCACAACCAGAGTTTTCCATAACTCCATGGCCTGATACAATGGTTAAATGTTCAGCCTACAGAGTCATCTAAGGAGACTGTATCTCAATCTTCAGTACATTTTGAAGACACAGTTCTAGTTCATGATCATTCCCAGCATCCAAACTCAGAGGCTACACGATCTGAAGTCCCAACAACTACTCAACCAGAGACTACACATTCCAATGTCCCAACAACTACTCAACAGATTACATATTCCAATGTCCCAACAACTACTCAAGCAGAGACTACACATTCCACAGTTCCAACAACTATATCTCCTCCTCCAACACACCATGAGATGACACTTCCACCTTCAAACTAGGTTCAGACTCAGCAGCTAAATCCAGCTGAAGTCACAACTCAGGTTTCACACACAGAATCTTCCACAACTCCACAATCTGTTACAGTGGTAAGCCATTCTCCACCTATAACTGAGACTACAGCTCAGTCTACAGAGAATTATGAGACATCAGTTCAATATCAACGTCAGCCTTCAAACTCAGAAACTATAAAGGCTGCAGTCCCAACAACTTCAGCTCCTTCATCATATCCTAAGGTGATGCTTACAGAGCATGTTCAGACTCAGCAAATCCCAAGTGAAGTCACACTTCAACCTATGGATATGGAATTTACCATAACTCCATATGCTGCAAATTTTAATACAGAAAGAGTTCATTATTCAAATGAAACAAAATGCCTCCCCAAGCACCAACATATGTGACTTCTGCTTGTGTGGAAATGAGATGCTGTTGTGCATTCATCTGAACCTAAATCAGAGACTCCAAGTGCCTGTGCTAAGACCCAACACCTACAAAGGCACCCTAATTGTTTTGTAAGAATAACCTTATATCTGTTTTACATTCAACTTGACGTGGCAGCCTTTTCCTCGAAGCCTTAATGGACCTTCCTTGCCATCCTGACCAACACTGGCTGACTTTCTGTTTCATCTTTGCTTGTAAAGTCTTTCTTGCCCTCATCCTTCTTACTACAATGCCCCTTCTCCAATTTGCCCCATTATATCATTGCTCAACTTTGGCTCTTCCGTTTTTACTCCAGCCTCTCTATAACTCATCTCATTGATGCAACAAAGAGGTCAGAGGAGATTCCAGAGACAGACTCCTAGGGTTTCAGCCTAGGTCTTTCATGTGGTAACTCTGCAACTCTAGGAAGAGTGCTTAGCTGTGTTTTAATTCCCCCACCTGTAAAATGGGGATTATGATAGCTACTATTTCATAGGATTGTTGTGAAGTTTAGTTGCCTGCGTGTGATACTTAGTTTATGGCATACATGAATGTTAGCACTTAATACTATACAATCTCTCAGTTCTGTTCAGACTTCACCTCTGTTCTAGGACATATAACCTTTTGCACACAATTTGGGATTAAGAACTGTGAGAGCCACATGTGTATGGTGAGTCTATAGAACATGAAAATGATACATTGGGAAAATGAGCATTAAACCTTTACCTTGGCTCAAAGGATGTCTATTGTTGAACAGAATGAAATCAGAGAGTACAGCCTAGGTAAAGCCATGGTTATAAGAATAATAGGGATTTAGACTAGTCAGATTACAAACAAGCAAAGATACTGTGTAAGATCTGACTACCATCTATAGGATTTAGAAAGTGACTCGGGGAGACTTGGAAAGCCATTAGAAGTTTCCAGGAAAGACAGAAAAATTAATAAGACAGAAGAATAAGTTTTTATAAAGACAGAATAGCAGTATAGTCTGTCCTGGAGTTTTCAATCCTCCTGCCTGACTTCTCAAGTATTGGGATTATGGGCATATGCCACACCAGCCCCAGTGGAGACAGTGTAGCTATGGCTGAGAGAAATCTCAATGGCTATCTGTCCAGAGGTTCGCACCACACGTGGTTATGCCTCCTGGGGGAAAATGGTCCAGGTCCCTGCAGGTGCTTGCTTAGCTGGCTGTTTGGAACAGGTGCTAGATGTATTTTGTGCTATGATAACAATATTGCCTTTTATTCATGGATATTTTAGCCTGTAGCTCCACTGTTAATTCAGAGAAGCCTAGAGAACACTTAGATATAGTTTCAGGAACTGAAAGAGATTCAGATCAGCAGTCAATAGATGAGTATTGCCCTTTGTGCCTTCAGATACAGATCCTAAGGCACCAGTTGTGACTTCAGATGTCAGCCCAAGGCCTGATAAATCAATTGGGGCTAAAGCTGTAAGAATTTGCCCGCAATGTGACCCTGCCTGTAATTAGCCCACCCACAACAAAGCTGCTGTGGGATTCACTACTATACTCTAATTTGGGATCTTAGGGCCCCTAAATCAATACTATTAGAAATTTACTATCCAGAGACAAAGATTATTCTCTAAACTCAACAAATCAAATCTCTGATACGCTGACCACAAGCAGGCCAAAATAAACAGAGGTTCCCAGCTACACAGTTGCTTGGATGTATTTACGACCTCATGTTTCAAAGTAATTGTTGACGCCTTTATAGTATGTCTATAAATCTTTAAACTGTGGCTAAAGATCTGTTCCTTAAACTTTCTGCATAAAAGCCTGATGCTGAGAAGTAAAAAATGCAGCAGTTTGCAAACCTCAAGTGTGTTTGTGTCTATCTGTCAAGCCGAAGCTACCTGATCATCCGAGTCTTGGTCTCCATGCAGACCTGTTACCCACTGAGCAGTCTGCGGCAGGCATAGTCCACCATTCTCATATCTTGGATCATTTTAGAATCTATCTACACACACACACACACACACACACACACGCACGCACGCACGCACGCACGCACCCTCCACCATGATGGCCCATGAGAAAGAGAAGACAGGACTGAGATTGAGTGACTAAAATTTAGAGCTGGGCTGTAGAGTACACACAAAGAGAGAAGTAGAACCTGCACCCTCAGATTGGGAGTTCAGGTTTGGAGGAAACGTCTCATTGCACTCAGAGATCTGCCTGCCTCTCTTTAAGTGCTGGGTTAAAGATAAGTGCCTCTGCACCTGGCCTACAATTATATTTATTCTTAATGGATATAAATTAAATACTCAGGTCTAGAGAAACCTTCCTTGTGTTCTCATTTTTCCCTCTGAGGTAATGTACTAGTTTTGTTTGGGGTGATGAAGACAAGAACAAAATCAACTGAGAGAGGGAAGCATTTATTTCATCTTACAGTTGTAATTCATCATGCAGGGAAGTCAGCAGGAACTTAAGACAGAAACTCAGAGGCAGGAACTGAAGCAGAAGTCACGAGCCTCGCAACATCACCTGAAGGGCTTGCATCCCTTCTCAAGCGTAGTCTGAAGTACAGCTGACAGCCTGCGTCTTCAGAGGTCTCAGGCACCCGGTACCTGCCGGTGATTCCAGGACTCAGGAGGCTGAAGCAGGAAAACTGGGAGTTTGAGGTTAGCCTAGCCTACATGGAAAGACCCTGTTTCAAACATAGAAAGCCATATAACCTCTCAAAATAACTAACTCAAAAAAAAATCTATCAAGAACTATTTATATATATGTATATATGTATGTAAGTATGTATAATTGCATACATATGTGTGTGTGTGTGTGAATACCATAAAGGATGAAACTCTTGAGAGTTGGATGGGTAAATGACTCCTAAAATACTCAAATCCAAAGGTTTAGAGTTTGGACAAAATGTATCTTCTATTACAAGCTCTAAATTCTACTAGTGATGCTAACTAGATATCTAATAGCTTAGCAAAACAGTATTTCTCTTTTATGTTTCCTATGGATTTATCTTGTAATAAAATAAATTATATTGAAAGGACATTTGAGTCATTATCTTTTTTGAAGTATATGTTTCAGATATAACTCCTTCATATTTGAATTTTAATTCCCCCTTGTGACTTTTTGATATCTGACTCACAACATTGCTAGCAGGAAATAAGGTAGATTCAAAAATGACAACTATTGCATTTTCATTTGTTTGTATCTTGTTATCTGCTAAGCAAGTGTTCTGCCACTGAGCTACATTCCTAGATTTTATGTGTGTGCTGAAAATACAAGCAACACTGAGGGGTGAGAAGGGAGTCTAGAAGGGTGGAGAACAAAGAGGATAACAGGATAAAGAAAGTGAAAACATAAAACATCACGTTTTCTCAAATATGGGCAATGGATGGTGTGTGTGTGTGTGTGTGTGTGTGTGTGTGTGTGTGTGTGTGTGTGTGTGTGAACAGGGAAGTAGGACTGTTTAGGGAGGGAGAACACCCGCAGAGTGGAGTGGAGAGTAGTGGGACAGATAAGAGCAAAGTACAGTGAGATAGAGATATGTATATGAAATCGTCAGTATGAAATCCATTATTTAGTACAATAACTAAAACTTGCTGCAAGTAAAAAGTCATAAGAATTCTATGCCAAATCCCTTTAGTCTGTGGTAAAGACGAATGTGAGTCAGAGTGCGTAGTGACCTCACCAGTTCCCAGTGTGAAGGTGCATCCTCGGCAATTGTGGATATGCTACTGCCATCAAGTGGGCAGACAGCATACCTGATCCTCAATAGCCTACAGTCTATACCACAAACCTACACAATAGAGTGGCCCAACCCAAAATGTCAGAGGCACTTAAAACCCTCTCAGAGAAGTAAAGATCGCTGAGAAAAAATTGAGCATTTACTGTGGTTAATGCATTACATATGTAAATATGAAAGTGTAAGTCATAAGCCAGTATCATCCTGGGATTTCTTTAGCAAATGGAGAGAGTATTGGGTTTATGTTTAATTATACATAAATTAGAATCACCACAAATGCAAACGTTCTAAAGAGTATCTTTTCATTGGTTTATGTCTTTTTTCCCATTATTTTAGAAACCTTGGGTGCAATTTACACTGAACTGAGCTTTGAAACATTTCAAGCATGGCATGGAATGCAGTTTTTACAGGTGTAAGTGAAGTAGAAGTTAAGCACCTGTAAAAACTGGTAAAGGTAATTTTTTCTTTCTAAATTATTTTATTTTAATTAAAAATAATTATATCACTTCCCTTCCTGCCTTCCTTTTCCTCCTTCCAATCCCTCCAATATCCCCCTCACTCCTCAAATTAACTCTGACTATCATTGCTGCATAGACAGATATAAAACATAAATATATAAGACTTTCTGAGTCTTCTTGGTGTTGCTTGTGTGTGTGACTGATGGCTGACCACTTTTATTGGATAACCATTTAGGATGCTCATCCCTGGGACAGACTAATTCTCCCTCTCAACAGCCATTAATTGTCTGTAGTTCTTTGTCTAGGAGTGGGACCTCATGATATTCTCCTTTTAACGTGTCTACTAGTGTTGCCCTCGTTCCAGTTTTGTGCAGGCAACCATATTTTTGAGGTCTCATGGGTGTAACTTACCTGTCATTCCTAGATGACAAAATCTCACAGCTGACTTCCTGGTCCTCTGGCTCTTATAATCTTTCTACCACCTCACCCCCTTCTGTGATGTTCCTAAAATGTAAACTAATATTTGTTTGTTTATATCCATCCATTCATAATAAAACTCTCTAAACTTCTGAATTTCTTCCTTGTAAAAACTGGACTTTCAGAAATTATTGTTATACATACATATATAACAATAATTTCAATAAGATATATATATATGTGATATATATATCTAACTGTTCTGTGAGCCAGAGAGATAGCTTCGAGGGTCAAGATGCTTGCCACTTGCCACACAGATCTGGTGTTCTAAATCAATCCCTGGAATTCTCATAAAGGTGGGAGAAAAAGAACAAACCTCCACACTCAATCCATCACACATGTACCCACATGCATCATGCACATACAGACACAATATATATATGTATGTATGCATATATATGTATATGTATACACATGTATGTATTACTGTACATATACACATACGTGCACGCGTGTGCACACACACACGCACACACACGAAACTAGAGAGATAGTTTAGTGCTTTAAAGTACTTACTACTCTTGCAGAGGACCACATGGTAGCTCACAATCATACACACTCCAGTTCTAGGGGATCCAGTGCCCATTTATGACCTCTGAGGGCCAGGCACACATGAGATACCCTTACATAAACTCAGGCAAAACACTTATACACATAAAATGAATCCTTTAAAGATATACATATAAGCCAGGCGGTAGTGGTGGTGATGGTGGCACACACCTTTAATCCCAGCATTGGGGATGCAGAGGCGGGGATCTCTGTGTGTTCAAGGCCAGCCTGATCTACAGAGTGAGTTCCAGGACAGCCAGAGCCACACATTAAAACCATGTCTTGAAAAAACAAAAGCATATACATATAAAAACCTGTTCCACACACAAAAGAATAAGAGAAGGAGTGAAACAGGAGAGGTAACATAAATGTCCACACTCTGTGAACTATACACACCGTGCTTGGTACCTTGTTTCCATGGTCACGTGTATAAGGCACTGCCATCCAAGGCTGGCTTTATGCATATGGTCCCAGGCACCCCTGACCTATAGGGCAGGTGCAGATGGTCATATCTGGTTCTCTTTTGCAGTGTTTTTCACACTGGGAAGACCTTTTGTTTAGAATCCAAGAGCTTCTGGTTCTAGAAGCAGTGAGTGTGCCTGGCTCTCCTAATGGAGCATGCCTAGATTGGCCGGCTCTGTATTAGTGCTCAGCCTCAAGTTCTTCTACCCACAGATTGCTTGTATGATTTTAGTTAATTGTTTGCTTTTTGAGGCAGAGTCTCATCATGTAGGCTTGGCTAGCCGAGGACTTGCTGGGTATTCTAGGATGGCCTTGAACTCATACAGATCTGCCTGTCGCTGGACTTTCTTTCTTTTTATTTATTTATTTATTTATTTATTTATTTATTTATTTATTTATGCCAGGGTCAAAGGTGAATGCCACCATGTCTGGTATCACATGAATTTTAAAGTGTTTTTCTAAGTGGAGCATGGTGGCCATGGTGGTAATGCCACCTCTTCAGGAGGGCTGAGGCAAACGGAACCCTGTCCAGGCCACAGGGGCAACTTAGTGAGACCCTGTATTCCAGCCATGAGCTTGTACTGAGAACTGAACATGAGCAGCTCTCATAGACAACCTGTGTGCATGCTGTAGCTTAAGCAGCCACTTAGCGGGCACTGCCCTCTCTAGTTGTCATTGCCATTTTATGATTTTAAATTTGGGTTTATTTTCTCTTCACGAATGGACACTCCATCCAGCATTTGCTGTCCACTAATTTATTTGGTAGGATCGAATGGCTGTGGACTGCGGAAGGGCTGCCAGTATTCTCTGACCCAAAGCAATCTCTTCGTCTTTGACAGTTGAAGCATCTAAAGGGAACCCAGAAGGAGCATTCATGAAGGTGTTGCAGGCCCAGAAGGAGATCAGCACCGAGCTCACTATTGAACTGGAAAGGGGCTATTCAGAAAAAGATGATCTTAGCTCTTCAGGCTTCATCAATGAACAATTGGACTTTAATGATGAAAGTGATGTTGTCAGTGTCCTAAATTTCTCAGAGGGAAATCTGGAATATGTAGTATCAACATTGTTACCATTCTTTAAACTACTGTTTTCTAGTATAGAAAATGCAGATATTTCACTGGGACCCTACAAAAATGATTCAAGGAGCCTTGCTCTTAACCCTGTTCCAAAGGCAGGAAGTTGGCTTACAAAAATAAACTGAGAGTAAGTTTTATTTTCTAGAGAATTTGTAAGATGCAGAAATTGATGAGGTTAGAAAGAAAGAAAACTGTCATGCTTATGCAGCAGTCTGGCTGCTTGGGTCCCATACTTTAACGGTGAATATATGAAAAGAGACGGGAACCTGCCCGTGCAGAGGAAAACAGTCTTGCAGAGATTAAGAAGGCAGAGAAAGGACTCCACAGGAAGAACAGAGTGCTCAAGGAGACAGAAAAGGCACTTCAAGGAAGTGAGTGACAGGAGCCTGTGCAGTAAGCAGAGCATCCCGAGACCTGTGGAAGGCATCACCAAAGATGGGCAAGCTCGGGAGCCCACCCACAACGGAGCTGCAGCAGCTCCTCCGGGGCAGAAGCCCAGGAAGTTAGTGGGAAATTTCTTCCACTCAGAACCTGTGCTCCCAAAGGAACCCGGGGAGGCAGTGTCTTCTTCCTCAGAACGGTCCCTGGTGGACAAAGCTCCCACTACAAAGACGATGCCTGAGTTCATAGGCAGACGAAATGACTTGTCTTACACCATTTTTGTTTTAGAAAGTGCAAATGCCAATGTGAAGTTTACTGTCTGAAAAGAGACATCAAAACCTTAGGAAGAAAAAAAAATGTCATTTCCAGTTGATTGTAAAGAGTCCAGCAACCTCTGCTGCGAGGAGCCTGGTAAATTCCCCTGCATGAGGGGTCCTGGGCTATGCAGAAAAGCCTTTTTCAGAATTATGTGCTGCCTCAGAACCTCCTACAGAAAAACCTCTTGAAGAAAACCATCCTCAAACCAACTATCATTGTACCTGAAGAAATTGCATCAGAGAATACAGCCCCTGAGGATCCTGCTGTAGAATCTAATGTGCCTCCATCCGATTTAATTCCAACAATTAAATTCAGCAAACTAGAGAGCCACAGTTACACTTCATCTTGGGGTTTGACTCACATGACCATTTCAAAGAATTTGCTTACTCATTGCTGATGTCACTGGGTGAACACTTGGAACCTCGGCTAAACCAGTGGCTGTGGCCCTTCATCCCCAACAGCAACATGAGGTGGCTTATTTCTCACATTATCAGGACTTTGAAGATGCACTGCTCTGACCAGTGTGCAACTGGCCTGTGCCAAGCTCATCTGCAGAACAGGCCTCCTGTTGAAGAATTCAAGTTGTCTAGGACTGACTGGGATACAGACCGGTGGAAAACTGAGACCTACATCAGTGAGAGCACAGAAGCCCAAGGTGAACAGAAGGGTCTGGAACCAAATCAGGTGAGGACAGTGCCGGAACATGGGGACCCTGCCTTCTCAGTCATTTAGGCAGAAAGACCAGGGCCCCCACTCCAGATCTTATATTGGCCATATGACCTTAGCCTAGCCAAGACAGTGATTTCCACTGTAGCTAGTGTGTATTCTGTTGTTGTAGTGTGTGTATGTATGTATGTGTTGTTGTTGTTGTTGTTGTTGTGAGACAGAGCCGCCCTATGTAGCCTTGGATTCCTATAATTCCCAAGCAAACCAGGGTGGCCTGGAACTCCCAGAGATCCACCTGTCTCTGCTTCTCAGTACCGGGATTTAACATGTTTGCTACCCTGTGTAGCTTCCACCATGTTTCTAAGCTTAGAGAATGAAGCAGACCTAAAACAATAGATATAATAAAATGGGTAGTAATAAAGCATACTGTAACACATTAGATCCAGTGTGATCTTTTATCGATATGAAAGCTACTCATCTGGAAGAATGTTTTTAGGGTTTTTTAAAATATCATTTTCTTCAGTGTAAATCAAACCCAGCACCTAGTACAAGCTAAGCAAAGGGTTCAACCACAGAAGTTCATCCCCAGACCTTGGCTCTTTGAGTCAGAATCTCATTGTATAGTTCAAAATGGCCTGCTCACTATGTAGCCAAAGTTGGTTTCAGACTTCTGGTAGCCCTCATATCTTTACTTCCCAGTTGCTGGATTAGATACATAAGTTACCATGCACAGTGAAAGATTGCAACTATTCTTCACCTTCCTTCATTGTTTTAACTTTATTATTTGACAACAGCAATATCTATTTATTCATTTATTCTGTACCTTTTAACTCACAAAGGAAGTTCCAGGATACAGCTACAACAACAAAGTCATCTTGTCAATATCTGTAACTGTAGTAATGACAGTTTTGATTATCATTTTCTGTCTCATTGAGGTAAGTACAACAATACATGTATGTGCCCGGAATGTACCCTGTCTGTGTAATAGAACCTATGAACTAAAAACCTGAGCCACTTATGCTCTCTATCTACAAGTAATGTCCCTGCGTGCTCACAGGTATTCTGTCTATGAAGCAGGACTCCTCAATGGCAGGTCATTATGTAACATTCTGATTTGGTGTCAGATGGGTGGTGTTGGTGTGAGACACTGTGGGAACTGTAGAGAGTTCTGTGTACCATGGCTGGCCATGCTTCTGCGTGTCTAGAACCCTTTTGCAAGCTTTCTCAGGTATACGAATGTCATACCCCACCATTTGTTGGTAGATGTTTCTTTCCCACCTACCAGTTCCCAAATAATCAACATAGAGACTTAACATTAATTACAAATGCTTGACTAATCATTCAGGCTTGTTACTCTTACATTTAATTAACCCATATTTCTTACCTAATTTTTGCCATGTGTCTTGGTACATTTTCTTAATATGGCGTGCCCATCTTGCTTCTCTCTGCTTCTGCTGGTAACTCTTTGACGCTGTCCTTCTCCTTCCCCATATCCTCAGTGTGGCTCTCCTGCCTAACTTTATTCAGTTCAGTTATTGGCCAGCCAGCTTCTTTATGAAATCAATTATATCCACATATATTCCCACAATGGATAGGGATATTCCACAGGACCTCTGGAAGGGCAGTCAGTGCTCTTAACTTCTGAGCCATCTCTCCACTTATTTTTTTTTTAATCCATCTAGAATTTATTTCATTTTGGGGGGATATGGTTGAATCTGGGATATCTCTTCCCCATATAAATGAAATAATTTATATTGGATGATTGGCTCTTTCTTCACTGGTCTAAGATACATCTCTATCTGGATGCTTTATGCTGATTTTACTGTTGTTCCTGTACCAGTACAAGAATTACACTGTTAATCAGACTTGCTTTGTATATTAACTGAACTCCACATTGCTGGATAACTCCCATTGGTTTGGTAGGGCAAGCTCCTGGTCTCTGATCTGTTTTTCCATACATTGTATAACGATCCTTAAAGTTTCCCTACCAATTGTCAGCTGGTCTTATTTTGTTGAGAGAGAGAGAGAGAGAGAGAGAGAGAGAGAGAGAGAGAGGAGGAGAGAGAAAGAAGAAGAGGAAGGAGGGAAGGAAGGAAGGAAGGAAGGAAGGAAGGAAGGAAGGAAAAGAAAGAACGAAAGAAAGGATGGAAGGAAGAAGAAAGGAGATATTAGGACTGGGGAGATGGGTCAGTGGTTAAAGCACTTTTCACACAAGCGTTAAATTCAGACTTTAGAGTTTAATTCTGAAGTCTAATTTAGACTTTAATTCTCAGGACTCAGGGAAATTCCAGCCTGGCACACTGGTGTGGCAGCCATCTGGAATTCCCACTCCCAAAGGCAGATATAGGATTGCCCAAGGACAAGCTGCATGAGGTTAGTCATATCAGTGAGTTCTGGATTTGATTAACCCTGATTCAGGGAATGAGATAGAAGAGCTATCTAGATATCTGACATCAACCTCAAGCCTCCATAATCATTCACACACATGTACCTGTACCCATACACATGCAAACACACATATCCATCACATGTAAACACACAGCACACACTTGAGACACACATGAACGTGGGGAAAGGAGCAAATTTAATAAAATGGCATAGTCCTGCCTTATTTGACAATTGGTACCTTCACAACATGCCTTATTGCTGTCGCTGTTATTGCCGCCACCTCCTCCCTCTTCTCTGTGGTATAAATCCAGCACTTGCACTCTGCCACTGAGATACGTCCCTAAGCTTTTGCTGTTGTTTTAGTTTGGTTTTTGTTTCTAGACAGAAACTCACTCTGTAGCCTAGACTACATTTCTCGTAATGTTCTCCAGAAGAATTACAGAGTTTTAATCAGAGAATGTGCTCATTCTAAGTTCCATTTATTCTGAGACACTGTCCATCTCCATTGCTATCATAAGTGGGAACCTGCTTAGTTTGTATTGGAGATTCATGAGAAATCCGCTGGGCTTGGTATCCTGGTGTCTTTTACGTTGTGTCTAGCATTGAGTCCTTTATTCTAATGAAATGTTAGTTGATTGTCTTGGGCTTTTTGGTTGTTCGTTGCTTCAGATACTAACAATAATAGCTGTGTTCCTTTCTCCTCGGTACCATTATTTTCCTTATCACATTTCAGGACCTCACCAAGAGGCAAATGCTTTGTGCCTATGGTAAGAGGCATTCTCCTCTTGCTCTTCTGGTAGATACTTTGATGAGGCTAAAGATACTTCTTTCTTTGACTTTTAAGAGTTTTTATTAGGACTTGTTAAATTTTATGTAAAACAACCAAAGAACAGTATTAAGTGCCAGCTACCTGGGGGCCCTAGGTGTTACAGAAGAGAGGAATAGCAGGTGGATGCCAGCTAAGTAAGAGGATTGGCTATGGACTGGAGACAGAAGCCACTGTGACCATCATGATTGTGTTTTCTTCCAAAACAGGTTTATTCTCACAGAGCAGCAAGCGAAGGACATGAAGAGAAGTCCACAGGGTAAATACAAGATTAGCAATCATTCAAGGAGAACCCGAGAGCTAGCAGGGAGCCTGGCTGCACTGGGGAAACTCAGGAAGAATGGTATTTCCCCTAATGTCTTGCCTGGCTCCCCAAAGAAGCAGATGTACCCAGGTCAACCAAGGGTTGCCTCCAAGTGTCACCATTACGTTAAGGAAAGAAGGTTGGGCTGTGCCTGTTCTGCTGTTGGTAGCATCAGGACCTCACTATGTAGGCGATGCTGGCCTCAAACTCTTGTTTCAGCCTCCCAAGTACAGAAATCATAGGTATGATCCACCATGCCTAGCCAATTGAGTCCTTTAAACATCTCACAACTCACTCAACAGAGGCAGTCTGTAGGGTGAAATCGTGAATCTGTGAGCTGTGCTGTGGACTTGGGCATTGCACTTGCAGGACAAAGCAGCTAGGCAAGCAGGAGTGGTCCTGCCTCACCTCAGCAAGTCTGCATGTGAGAGCAAAATGCTCCTGCCCAGGGTGGCTTCTTCAAAGGGATAAGTTTGTTCAGTGAATAAGTGGGATTGTTGTCATGCGGGCACTTTGGCTGTTCTCTAGGACAAGCCACATACAAAGATCTCCCCAGAGGCATTGTGAGGCCCTTAGAGAACACACTTGGAAAGTTCCTAGAAGCCAAAAAATGCACGGAATTGTTCTCAAGTCCCAGTGCTGGGGTGATTTTTGTTATGGGAAGAGCCAAGATGTCCCCCAGAGAGACACACAAAAAAATGACACAATAACTGTCTTCTGCATGTGTTTTCTTCCAAGGGGTAAGAAATGCTACAAGGACAGTGAGTCAGGTAAGCCTGAGACTCAGTGCTGTGGCTGGAGAAGGCAGAGGTTAGCATATCTAATGTCTCCCTTTCTGTTTCCCAGGAAGGGTTTTTCTGGCTAAGGTGGCCACTATGACTTAGGGATATGTACAAACCTCTCAATGACACACACAAGAAAAACATGGATCGGGATCTGCAGGACAAGGAGTCCTCTAGAGAGAAGAGATCTTCAATAAGGATGTACCAGGGTAAACATCTGGCTCAAATAAGGAGCTAAGGCCAATTTGCTCATTTCTAAGTTTGAAAGCCTTGGCATTTCTCTTCTTCCAGGGAGGTCAAGGAAGAAGTGGTCATGGTGGTGGCGTCGGACCCGAAAGCGTCCGCCACTGAAGCAAAGAGACTGAAGCAGGCGACGACGCTGAAGGCACAGAATGATCTGCTATCATTTATTAATAAATTATTTCTTTGTAGATTTGTGAGTGTCAAAGGCCTTTGTACTTGAGTAAATGGAAACTGACGCACAGCAGTTAAGAATGTGGGTCAATAAGATGGCTCATCACATGAAAGCAGGTGCCATGCAAGCCTTGTGACCCAAGTTTGATCCAGAAACCAAGTTAAAAAAAAAAAAAAAAAAAAAAGGCTGCATGGGGTAGCAAATGTCTGTAATCAAAGCATTCCTTGAAAACTGGGAATAAACAATAGACCTAAACAACGGTACCAAGAATAACGATAGGTCCCAGCCAAGACTCAGGGAGACCAAAGAGACACACGGCACTACCAAAAAACAGTATTAGTTTGGAGTGTCCACAAGTGGCAGAGGGTGTTGCCTTGCCCGGGACACGTCTCACAACTGACCTGGAGCTGCGCCTGCCTGTGCAAGGTCGCGACGCTAAGGATGGGGGCGGCGAGGGGGAGGAAGAGCGTTAACCAGGGTGAAAAGGTGTGGACACAGGACACAGGACTGAGACAGCCAGGATAGAAAGCTGCATCGAGCTTTGGCTCCAGGAGCCTGAACTCATCCCCAAGCTTCACTCCACGACGCAGCTGGCGCTCTCTGGAAGCTTATTCGTCTTGAGTTTCTGTGAAGATGTTAGTTGCCGCTGTTTTCCTCAGAGCGTTTTCAATCAAGTGTGTAGACCATTGTCTACACAATTTCTCTCCTGTGTGAACTTTAATTTTAAGCAAAGGCCAGGAAAGGCACTTGAGGTCAGTTTAACCGGAGTCTAGATTTGGTCTGAAGTTGTTGAATTGGTCTATCGTTACCCGTTTTCTTTGATTTTCTGTCTCTGTTCCCTAGAACCAGCAAGAGCAAGGGCGGAGTTTCATCCAAGCCGACCGCTGCGGTTCCAGCAGGCAGAGACTCAGCGCTAAGTGACAGCCTTCGGTCTCGGGGCCCCGCTACCCTTCCCGCTTAGGTAACAAATTGGACATCTGCCACCGGATTGTCTTTGTTGAACCACAAAGGATCTAGATCCTCTCTAGGTGGATGAGGACGTGGGAGACACGCTACGGAGGGTAGGAGAGAAAAGTCTCTTAAAATGTCTCCATTTAAAGCTACCAGAAAGTCACTGGCTACATTGAAGGACAAGCCGCCCCCTCCCCCAAGGAAAACAAACAGGATTGGAGAAATTGGATCCAGAAACCGATGGATTAGTTGACTAACCCGCTCAGCCTCCGCCTCTTTCCCAATTCTGGTTGTGATTGCTGTAAGGTGAAATGTACTGGGTTAAAATTCGCACTTCATTTATAACCAGTTGAACAGGAAAATAACAACGAAGAGGCTTCCGATTTTGTAAATAATAAACTAAAGCTGTCGTCTGAAAAAGAACCCCAAGCCAAAGAAGTTCTTAAATCCGCGTTAGGAACCCCAAAGTCTCCCAGTTATTTATACCTGACCCGGCGACGGCGTCCTCAAACCAGTACGATCCAGGCTGAGGGCGCGTGACACGGCCTGGCTTGATATTTGGGGTTAAACATAAAATAAAAAAAAAATAACTTGTAAGGTGATTAAGTAGTGGATTTTGAGTTGCACAGACTAAATGGCCGCAGCCGGAACCGGAGTGGTCCCCCTGGTGGAGACAGTAAAGGCTAAAAAAGGGCTTGAGAGGAGAGAGTCGGGCCCTCTCGAGCCAAGGCAGAGAGCAGGGCCTCTGGGGTGGCATGGAGGCATCGGTTTTAAGTTCATGAGTCAAGAACGTTGACTGACAGCTGGGAAGGGGGGCGGGGAGGGGGGAGCCACCGCTGTCGCTGGCTTCCCAGGAGGTGCCTAGAAGTGAGGTACCCAGAAGCTGGGACCACCCAAATGCCGGGTTCCAAGCTTCAGCAAGTGCACTCCGAGGATAACACCTATCTACAGTCCACGAACTTGAACCTGGTGAGGGGTAGCATTCCGACCCAGAGTGCAGCCCCAGGGCCTGCGCGTTTGAAGAGTCTGCCTGCCTGCCCGCCCGCCCGCCCGCCTGGAGGATCGCTGGTGTGCCCCTGACTTGTCCCTGTTAAAATTTAAAATGCCTTTGGATTTCATCTGTTAGAGACGGATGGAGAGCGGAGGTGCAGTTTTCATGAGGTTTCTCAAATGTGTTTGCTATGTGTGGTTTCCGTAGTGTAGTGGTTATCACGTTCGCCTCACACGCGAAAGGTCCCCGGTTCGAAACCGGGCGGAAACAACTGGCCTTTTTAAATAGAAAGGCTTTTTAACTGAAACTGTAGCAGTGGTTCGCCAAAGACCACCTTATGATTACTCGCTAGGGTAAACCCCACCCCCCACCCCCAGCTAGGCTCGCTCATGCCCTTTATTTCTCTCTCATACTTAATTTTTTATGGACCCAAATGCATCTTTGGAAGGCTTGACTCCCCTTCACCCGCAAAGCCTTCGGAGCTTCTGAAAGGTAATCATGATAGATAGGTCAGGACAGTGCCACCCTCAGGACTGGACCAGTGTCCTCAAATGAAGAACACCCCAGAGATCTGTGCCTCCCTCCTCGGGGTGGTCTATCTTATTGGGAATAGGAACCAAGGCTGGTGCAAAAGAAACGGTTCCATTTGTTTAAAGTGTAGGCTCTGATTATTTTGTTATGACAACTTGAGCTGAAAATCCGCTGGCTTGGCACTGTGGAAAGTTCGGGTCTTAAGTGCTGGTGAGAGGTGTAAGAATGCGCCTGGAAAACGGAAGGCACAGGCAGCAAGTGGAGCATGCAGACGACTTGGTGCAAAGGAGCGTTGCGTCCTGAGCTTCAGCTCAAAGGAGGTCTGCTTGAGTGGCAGTGCGCTGTAAAAGTTATGGCGGTCTCCTGCGCAGAGCAACTTGGGGTTATAATGACGTTTAGGTTGGAAGGAGGGTCGTGATCTTCAGGAAACAGGAGGATAGAAGAGGTTCTGAAAGAGACTACAACAGTTTTTCCACTGGCTGGGGTACCAACAATCGGCAAGGTGTTTCCCCTGGGTGAGACTCACACCACTGCGCTCCGGAGGTGCTGATCCACGCGGGTTCTCCAAATGTGGGTGGGGATTTCGGCTGCATAATTTATGGTATCGGCGGACTGACGCAATACACTTTTAAGGTCCACTCTGATTGCCCCCCCCCCCACCGGCTTGGTCAGGTATAGCTAGGTCTGTGTATCTGACTTGGGGAGGGGGCCCTGCTCTGCCGGTTTCTGTCATATCTGGTCTTTCTAGCTCAGGTCCAGTGGGGTGCAAAGCACTGCCTGGGAAGATCTGGATGCAACATGATTTCCCCAGTTTTATTTAGAATGTTGTGCTGTGCGAATTAATTTAGTCCCAAGTATCTACTCAAACGAAGAGGGCTGTAGACTGGTCCGTGGTCGAGTGCAGCCAACCGAGGCACTCAGTGTGTGTGTGTGTGTGTGTGTGTGTGTGTGTGTGTGTGTGTGTGTGTGTGTGTGTGTGTGGGGGGGGGGGTCTCCACCCTTCGGGCTCTGCACCAAATCCAGAAGTCTGGGCGTACTGGTTCATTCCCTGAATTCCAGCACTCGGGAAGCAGTGACGGTGAGCTCAAAACCAACCGAAAGAAAAAACAAAATCTATGCTGGCCATGTCAGCTTTCTCCCCTGTCTCTCTTGATTTTCTTACGGTCTCCGGAATTCAAGGCCAACATTATTTAATGAGACTTTTTCTTCCTCTTTATTACCCTTAACCCTTTTGACACCGAAGAGTGAAGCATGCGCAGTCTCTCAAAAGCGCTCTCTTCTCCCTGCTCTTTATTCAGAAGCCGGCACAAGAGAGCTGGTGCAGTACGTGTTATTTTCTGCTTAAAGAAGACCCACACAGAAAACCCAGCTTTCTCCTGACCAGCACCCTGGCATGGTGCCCGCCCGCCCCCGCCCCCGCCCCCGCCCCCGCCCCCGCCCCCGCCCCCGCCCCCGTCCCCGCCCCCGTCCCCGTCCCCGTCCCCGCCCGGCCCGGCCTCGCCAGCCCGCCCCGCTCGGCTGCGGCCAGCCGGATGGTAGGAGCTGAGAAAAGGAAAAAGGGTTAAGGGGAGAGGAGAAAGGAAGTGAGGAAAGTAGGTCAGGGAAATGTGTTCGGATGGGAAGAAGGAAAGCAAGACACCAGAGAAAAGAGGCTCTGCAGCTGTCCCACAGAAAAGCAGAATTAAAAACTGTAAATTGAAAAAAAAACAAAGGCCACCAAAAGCGGCTTAGGATGCCTACCGATGTGTTAGTGCGTGCCCACGGTTACGTCGGTCCTGATCTGAGACCTGGTAGTGGATGCCCTCACTTGGACCCACTGGGACTGACTCGGGTATCTTTTGGTTGTCTTTTAATCCAGCCGGTTAGGGAGTATGCTTTACCTCCCGCCGAGATTCTAGCGAGAGCAGCGGGGCTTGCGCAAGGAGGGAACGCTGAAACAAGCCGGAGGCAGGTGACTTGTTTCTTAAAGAGAGGAGTTGGACACGCTAGCAAGTGTCTCCGTGGCGCAATCGGTCAGCGCGTTCGGCTGTTAACCGAAAGGTTGGTGGTTCGAGCCCACCCGGGGACGTGCAAGCTCTCACTGAGAGTTAGCTCCTCTTTTCCACTGTGAATTCCTAAAATCGTTCCGCTTTTGTGTTGTTTTCCCAACTGAATGATATTAAGCAAAGTTCACTTCAGGTTCTAAATTGTGTGAGTGGGTGGAACCAAAACTATAATTTGTTAATATTTCTTTCCTGTTTTTGCAACTAATATCTGTCTTCCATAGGCTTTTGACATTTGGTCTCGTGTTTCATTGTTACAAATAATTACAACAGCTATTCTTTTACAGGCATCTTCTGTCGCTTGTGCAAGCGCTTCTATAGGACA
Organism: Cricetiscus sungorus; assembly: GCA_030556225.1. Classification (NCBI taxonomy): domain Eukaryota; kingdom Metazoa; phylum Chordata; class Mammalia; order Rodentia; family Cricetidae; genus Cricetiscus; species Cricetiscus sungorus. Next base: position 2,332,913 of record JANBXA010000141.1, read on the forward strand.
GAGTCCTGAAGAACAAGTGTTCAATGCTAGTGATTAAATTAAAAACAACAACAACAAAAATCAATTGTCTGTTTTGTTGGCTTATTAGTTGTAATTCTGTCCCTGTTTGTATTGAGTCGTTAAGGACTCAATCAAATTAGTAGTTTTTAACTTATAGTCTACCGTCAAGTGTTATTGGATTATGCATTTGCTATTATGTATTGTGCTACTGCATTATTTATTTTTTCTTTAAAGATGCCAAAATCCATCTTTATTACTTTTGTTTAAAGTCGGATTATGTTAAGGAGTGAAACTGACAAGAATAGAAATGCTATGCTTGCCATTTTATTTGCATTAGTGTCCAATACAGACACCATTTACAAAGTTCTTCATTCTTGGTGTGCAGATAGATCCACACAGCTATTCAATGGGAAGGTGTGGTTCTCATTGTGTGTAGTGTAGAAGGGGGCTGGCTCTTCTGGCATTTGCAGAGCCCTCCCCCCCCCCCCGCCCCTCTTCCAGTCCTTTAAATGCAGGCAGCCTACTGATCTTTGTGCTTTGTGTATGTACCATCTCTTATCCCTCTGATTCATTTTGAGATTTTTTTTTTCCTTTACCAATAGGTTTTAGCCATATAATTATATGTGTACAGGTGTGGTTTCCCTCGGGTGTCTAGTGAGTAGGATTGTTCAAATCCCTAGGTGAATTAATAATTCTCATTACAATTGGAAAATTTTCAATCACTATTCCTTAAAAAAAATTTTTTTTTCTTCTCCTTCAATCTATTCAAGATCCTCAGTTACTGGTCTTTAGGCCTCTTATACTGCCCTACTGCTCACTAATGCTTTTTCATAACCCTTTTTTCTTTGGATTTTCAGAGACAGGATTTCTCTGTGCTGTAACTCACTTTGTAGACCAGGCTGGCCTCACACTCAGAGATCCACCAGCCTCCAAGTGCTGGGATCAAAGGCATATTGCCATCACTTGAAATACAGAGAATTAAAATGGACTGACTTCTGGAAAGTGACAAGCCCATTTTCAGGAGAAGAGAGAGAGAGAGAGAGAGAGAGAGAGAGAGAGAGAGAGAGAGAGAGAGAGCTTTTCTCTTTGTGAACTTCTGCTGCAATCAAGAATCTACAGTATGCTTGAATAAATCTATTAGACATAAACAACTTTTGTGATGATAGTGAGTTAGAATACCAACAAGTTCCAAACACAGACCAAGTCATTTCAGGAAGGTGAGTGGCAGAGGAAGGATTTGATCACCTAGAACAGTCCCTGAACAGCCTCTATTAAAAAGTGTCTGGAAAAAAAAAAAAAAAAAAAAAAAAGGTCTGTCCCCTGGTCTGGTGGCTAGGATTTGGTTTTTGATCAGGAAATTGACCTATTCCCTGGGACGCCCTTACTTCAGCCTCTCCCTGGTGCTAATATTCTGTTAAGCCTTTTCTGTTTCTGTGTTCTAATTCAAGAAGCATGACGGGCCCCCTCCTGTCTGTCTCCGAGGATACCAGCTAAAACCCTATGTGTGTTTGCCCTGATACTGAGTTTTCCTTCTCTGTGTTTGTCTTTCTCCACTTCCTCATTTCCCCATTCAGATTTTCACAGCCTGGCTATCATCCACAAGGCTCTGGGTTCAATTCTACATAATGAAAGAGAATATAAAGGAACATATAACTGTAATCAATTTTAAAATAGAAAATCTTGGAGATAGAAACAACGAAGGACTAAATGTTGGGTCTGGAGGAATATTTCAGAAACAATTACAGCCGATTTGACTTCATGATGGAAATGACAAAGTTAATGCACTTGAAAAAAGAGATAGAAATCACACACGAAGCACAAAGCAAAGGGGGCAACTTTTCTAAAAATTAACAAAACTTTGGAACCTGTGGGAGTGATGTCAAAAGTTGTAACATCAGGAAAAATAGTTGCCTACTACCAAATTAGTTGAGACACGCTGTTGGTCAATGCCCACAGAGTATGTCATTCCAGGAGAAGGTACAACTGTAGCCCTCACACAGTGGCGACATGCTTCACGGCCCTCTGCCCTTCCGGTGTCTCAAGGATCGCCTTCAGCCACAGCTTCCAAACGTCCACTAAGCAATCCTCGAGTCAAAGTTAGTCAAAGTTGATGAGGTCGAATTTGAATATAAAGCCTCTTCAGTCTGAAGAGCAGGGGATGTGTAGCAGAGAGCAATAGACAGACCATTCTGAGAACACACAAGCGCCGTGTGTTCAACTGCAGAGTATCCTAGAGAGTAGGAGCTCAAATCCAACTGAGCATCAGATACTAGAATCTAGAAAGTCATCACCTTGCTCCTGTCTCCAGACCGGAGGGCCTTGTGCACCAACAGCCCCTGCCCACACGCCTTCTCCCGGAATGTTCCCGCGGCGGTCCCAGGTGAGTCACTTCCAAAGGAGCTGCCTTTTCCTGGAGCACAACTGACCTAGAGATATATGTCTCTGCAAAGTTGTCTTCTACACACTAAACGCGATCCATTAAGCACCTCGAGGACATTTTCATCCGGTATTTTCTGTCAAATCTGTTTGTCTTTGCGGAGTACAAAGCATGGCACATGATGACCATGGAAGTCTGATGATGGTGACTGCAGAGATGACATGTATGACAGAATCCATCACTATCATTGACAGTTGTTTGATTTATTGTGCTAGGACAACATATTTTCTCATTTAGAAAATAAAATCAGTAAAGAGAACCCTATGGGATTTGTCATATTAGAAAAATATCTGTCTCTGTAAAATAAATCAATAAACAAACAAACCAATAAGGGTAGTTGGTTCTCCAGCACGCCAAACTCTTTTCATAAATGTGGTTCCTGTCTGATACTGGATACTTAAATTTTATTGGGACATAACTAAAACACAATCTTTTCTGGAAATGGTCCCACTGGTGGACAGATGCATCTCAGGAGTCCTAGGTATCTTAGTAATCCAGTCAAATTGACGATCGAAGCCAATTGTCAGAGTGGTTTAAAACTAGACCAGAAGAAAAAGATGTCAAGGTATCCATAGTAAATTATGGAAATACGGGTGTTCTTTGTGTATTTGTCAAATGGATTTGTTTTTGTTGTTGTTGTTGTTGTTTTTGTTTTTTCAATAGTTGAGTGGCCCTGGGGTTGGGGTGTGGATTCGGGATGGATGTGGGGCAAGTGAGAGGAACGTTTATTGAGAACACAGATCCAGAATGTTGTTTGAAATGAAAATGTTGGGAGCACAGTTGCTGAGATAAAAACTATTGAGTAGACAGGTGGATCATGAGGGGATTTGGGACAGTTTTATACTTGTCATTTGGTTCTACATTCAGCCCTTTTTAAATGATTCATATTTCTCTTGATTTTGTTTACCATTTGCGATTCTCTCCCAGTGCTTGCAAGCCTGCCTTCCGGAACCAGTCTGCCTGAATTCCTCCTTGCTTTGACGTGTCATCCGGCTCCTGCAGTAGTTGAATCAGTTATTGAATTTCCCGTTTTCCACCCGACGTTCTGCAGATCCGCCAGCACAACAGGAGTTTCTGCCAGCTCACCGCCAAGCATCCTCACCCTCCCAGCCCCGAAGGCACAAGAGAAAAAAAAAAAAAAAAAAAAAAAAAAGCCTGATGTCGCTAGAACCTCGTTCTGAGTAAGTGCGTGATGACAGGGGCTGAATCCAATCCATCAGTAAACCAGAATCCAAAGCGGCAGTAAAGGATGCGCCCCACATACTGGGGTGGCTGCAGCCGTCTCGATCTCCCAACCTGGGAGTGAACAGAGAGACCTCGGGCCACACCCAGTCCACTGAAAAGAACCTTAGATCTTTCCTGTCTCAGGGGTCTAGTGTGAGCACAAAGAAGTCAGAAAAGAAGTACCTTCCTCTGAAATAGAGAGGTCCCACCGAGACTTGAACTCGGATCGCTGGATTCAGAGTCCAGAGTGCTAACCATTACACCATGGAACCTACATATAGCTAGCCTATGTATCATCTCATTGGTTCTGTAAGACAGTATTCATTTTCTTGTTTTGTGCATTGTACTTTTATCACAAGAGCTCCTTACCACACTGTCCTGAGATGAAATTTCTAAATGCGAAGGTGTTTATTTCTTAACCCTCCTCCTCCAAGGAGGCTCAGTAATGAAAGGGTGTGATCTGGGACTCCTCTCTTCTCCCTTGGACGGCTGGCACCTATGATGTTTCACACCATGCATCTCTGTGATGGCCTTCTTGGAGCCGCGCCAACACCGAAAATAGCCCCCACTCCAGTCCCAGTGAGAGGAGTGCAGCCCCAGCTCAGGGGAATACAAGCATGCAATAGAAAGGTCTGGAGGGACCGTCATCTATTTCTTCATATTACACGTGTGTGCTTAAGCTTTTCCTGCAAAAGCAAGCAAACAAACAAACACCATGCATATTTATTGAACAAAATAAAAACCAGAGATGTTTAGGGTTATAAACCACTCAAACTAGACCACTTTTCCCGGAAATCTATCTGCGCTGGCCAAAAGAGAAGACTCGGCCCTGATATTTTCTGAGAGTTGGCTATTGGTTCCATTCCAATTCCCTTGTCATAACTGGAAATTTTCGTTTCTTAAAGTTGAAAATATCCAAAGGTATCCAAATCACTCCCTGGAGGGCCATAGGCTATATGTACCCAAGGTCTCATAAAACACATAGATAGAAGTCAATATTCTATCTCAAAATAGTAATGTGTGCATATTGCAGGAGCGGTTTCCAGGCAGCCTTGGGTTGTTAAAGATAAGCCTAAAGGCTTTTCATTAAAAATTCTTTGCTCACTCACTTATTTATAATTCTGGCAGAATGAAGGCAATTTTGTATTTTTCAGGGAGAGGAAAGAGAGGAATCCATAAACTGGTCACGAGAAACAAAAGTTACATTTGATTTGTCAGAGTGGAAATTACCTAGTTAGTCCTTTGTGATTGGTAAAGTCTCTGGCTTTGTTTATATCGGTCTGAACTGTTTGATTTGGAGCTAACACATAAGCTAGCTTCTACCTCCCAGTTTTCTTGCCTGAGCCACCAGTGCACTGGGATTACTGATGTGCACAACTGTTTACCCTGGACTTTGGTGTGCATCCTCAGGATCCCAGAGTGCTAGGCTTTCAAGCCCGACAGCAGTGAGAGAACCTCTCACACACACCACACTCGCTTTCTAAGTTATGTGTGCACACACACATGAGTGCAAGCACTCATGAAGACCAGAAGCACTAGATGGGGCAGAGCTGGAATTATTAAGGGTTGTGAGCAGCCACCATGAATACTGGGAACTCAGACTCTGGAAGAGCAGTCAATAGATTATCTTGACCACAACCACTGTCTCTCTATACTCCCGTCCAACCCTCCATCCCCCACCCCCACCCCAGCTTTCTTTAAAAAACATCTTTGGGGGAAGCTGGTCAAAATTTGGCTTAAACACCATTCTCAATCAATGTCAAAGCTGGTTGGCCCGTGACTTGGACAGGAACTGGTGAGCCATCCATGTCAGGCTCATTGAAGAAGTGTTTTTTTTTTATCTGCTGTTCGGCTTAGTTGATAATGCTCTGACCACAATGAGACCTGTGGCTTTGAACACAGAGGTAACACATACTTAGAAGACTTGAGAGAATGTAGTAGATCAGGGAGATTCCAATGAAGAGTGTCAAGAGGAAAATAGCAAAGGACTGCAGCATGGTCCCTTACTTAAGTCCGCACTAAATCAAATAAGAGAAATAAAAGGAAACAAGGATCGATGGCCAGAATGAACATTAAGCTCAGAGAAAGTTTTTGCTTGTTTATTGTTGTTTTGTTTTTTGAGGAAGGTGGTGATATTTTGTTTATGATCTAACAAATAAAGCTTACCCGAGGATCTGAGTGCAAAGCTAGCCAAACCAGGCTAGTTACCATAGAGGCCAGGCAGTGGTGCTATTTATACATCTTTAGTCCCAACACTGAGGCAGAGACAGATGGATCTCTGTGAGTTCAAGGCCACCCAGGGCTACAGGAGAGTGAATCAGTCTAAAAGGGAAACAGAGCTCACACCTTTAATCCCTGCCTTAGGGAGGCAGAGACAGGATTGATATGGCTGGGTGGAGAGAGGAATATAAATCAGGAGGAGACAGGAACCCAGTGCAGTCCATAGCAGTTTGAGGATGGCCTTTGGTCTGAGCATTAGTAGAGATGAGAACTCTCTCGTGGCTGGCTGCTTTGCTTTTCTGATCTTCAGCTTGAACCCCAATATCTGTCTCAGGGTTTTTATTATTCATGCTATATGCTTTAATTAAGTTAGCCATGATTTACCTCAGTGGTCTTTCTTCTCGAATTTGTGGGATTAATAATATGTCATTAAAGCTTATTTGTACTGCTTTCGACAAAGATAAAGCCAGACATTAGCTGAGGCTGTGAAGCAGACTTTATTCTGTGACTACCAAACACAGCTGCCACTGCTGTGTTTTGGACGTGAGTACCCAGGCATTCTAAAGGAGATCGGGGAAGCAGGGGGCAAGGCAGGGAGGGGTCACCACAAGTGAAAACCCACAAATGGTTTACCAGTGTAAATGCCTTTCTCATCAGGCTGCTGTGGCTGAACTCCCTGGAGATTACACTTTGTCCTTTCCTCCCTGGAGACGCTGTCTGGGGTAGAGTCATGTAAATCTCTGACGCATTTTTCTGCTAACAAGCCCGTTGGTGCTGGAGCCACAGCATATCTACTCTAAATGGCAGCCAGAGTTAAAACTCAAGGTGGGGATTCAGTTTCAAGAGATGGTGTAGGCTTTTTCTCCTGTCCCGATGAACATTTTCCCTAACACTTGAAAGATCCTGAGAGGCACATGCTTGCTTTCCTACCAGTGATTTTGCTTTAAAACCATGTTCTAAAAAGAATAGACAGAGAGGAGGAGGAGGATGGATAAAGAGGAAGGGAACGAGGAAGGGAGGGGAGTGTGGAGAGGAGAAAGTGACAGAACCTAGACTGTGAGGCAGAAAAGGGGCTCCCCCACCCACTGCCTCAAACGCCAGGATTAAGTCCCGCCGCCGCCGCTGTGACTGGGTTGGGCTTTGGGCCACAGAAGCAAGCAACCTTCCCCTTAGCATTAGATCCAGGAATCTGCAACTTTCATCTTCCTAAGCCTATACTGTACGAGTTGGCAGTGTTAGTGTCTAAAAACCAGGAAGCTTTTTGTTTTTGTTTTCTGCTGAAACTCATTTGCTTTCTTCCCTCTAGTCGGGGAGGGGTGGTCGCTGTCTCCACCCGGAGAGCCAGGGGTAAGTCTCAGGATGACTGTCTGCTGTAATGAGTGGGATGGTTCCAGAAGCGGAGCCAGCATGCCAGTTGCTCCACAAAAGGAACCTGAAAGACGATGTTCACCACATGCTGAGAAAAACGAAGGTGGAGTCAGGGAGATGCCATGTGTTCCCCGGGAAAGCAAGATGTGATGAGGTAACAAGCCACGAACCTTCGTGGTGAAATGCAAACTATTAGAAATTGGTTGATTTGTATGTAGACCTAGCCAGTAAGAAGCCTGACCCATTGCCCAATCAATTATATTTAATATAAGCCTCTGAGTGACTATTTGGGAATTGACTGTCGGAACAGGAAAAAAAGAAGTCAATTTATATCTAATCCCTACTGTCAGCACTTATTGTAAAGAAACTATCATATGCAGTCCTTCCCTAGTATCTATTGGTCAGGAAAGACCCTTTGATACCCGATGTCCCTCTTGAACCCTCATAGGTTTGGTCACACACACTTAAGGTCCACAAACACAAGAATGCTACCCTAGGACTCCACCGAGACTTGTGGACTGTCCAGGAGAAGCCAGTATAGGCAGAGCTCTCAATCCCTACTCTGCTCATCAAATCACTTTCAGAGTTTTCTCCCCCAAACAGCAATTCCAGTTGCTCTCTTCCCAAAACAAGAGTGAAAAGGAGGCACCGTAGAGATGCTTCAGAGGTTAAAAGTACTTGTTGCTCTGGTAGAATGACCCAGGTTCAGTTCCCAGCACCCATATGGTGGCTCGCAACTGTTTGTTCCAAAGGACCTGGTTTGCAGACAACAGACACACATGTGATGCTCATAAATACATGAATGCCTTACATTTATTCATTCTTCTCATGTATAGTACACATGTTGCCACTCACTCCATACACATAATTTTTTAAAAAAGACTTGTTTGTTTCTCTTCTTTCCAGGACAATTCATCAGGTCTGACAAGATAAGCAAACACTGTGATTTAGAAATTGCTTTTTCAGATTTTTATTATATGTGTAATATTTTTGTTATATTACATATTATATACATATTGTATATTATAATATAATGTTATATAGAGAGAGCACAGATTAGAAATTTTCAAATACACACTATTTCATCCATACCACAAAAGAATCTGCAGTTTTTGAAGGGCTGGTACAGGTGATGGGACCAGTGTTGTGGATGGGTTCTTCTTTTATACATTTTTTTAAATGCATGTGAAAGGGTGTTTCAACAGCACGAATATCTTTGTACCACTTGTGTGGTTGATACCCAGAAAAGCGGGAAAAGGGTCCTGCATTGAGTACAAAGGAGAAAGCTCTTACTCTTCTCTCTTGGAAGTTGTAGTGCGATCCACAGCCATATGCTCCTGCTACTTTGTCACGCTGAAAGGTAGCCTCAAACTACGAGCCAAATTTAGACCTACCTTCTTTAAGTTGCTCTTCACAGATATTTTGTCACAGAAAGTAAATGCAAGGAGCCATTTAATTTTGGGGACAACCTGCAAAAAAAAGCACTTCTACCTAGCCTGCTTCAAAATGCAGAAACTCAGGTACAGAAACCCTCAGTGATGAGTTAAAAGTCTCCACAGCCACTGAGGCTGCCCTCGAGTCTGCTGCAAGCTTTCAGTCCTCCTCAGGTATTGGCAGCTTCCCAGAGGTCTGAAGCTTTCAAAACCAAATCAGGAGATTGGGTCCCGTGGGTAGGTTGACAAAGTGTGGCTAGGAAGTGAGATTCTCGAGCTCCGAAACCAGCATTTGTGGGAAGAAAATAAGCCACAAGCTTTTCAGGATTTTAATGTTCAGAATAAAACTTTTATGTCTTCAGGTGCAGATGGGGCTTTCTCCAATGCTCTTACAGAGAATCGCGAAGTCACTGGATATGGGCGTGTGAAGGGCAGGACATGATAGTTACGGGGTTACCATATGTCTTAGTGACATGAAATGACCAAACTTTAGTTATTTGTCCCTGAATGCCTAAACTGATCACATCTCCAAACAAATTTGTAGAAAAGGATTTACAGATGGTTGCGAGCCACCCTGTGGGCGCTAGGAACCGCACTCCGGTCCTCTGCAACAGTATTCTTAATAGTCTCTTGCTGTTTCCTAGGTGAATTTCGCTGCCCTTCTGGGTCACTTCAGAGATGGAAGAAGCAAGAAGCAATGCAAGATTCACCTAAGAGGAAGAAGGAGACTATCGTTTGAACACAGCTCTGGGGAATTAAACGTTAGGTACTACAAACCTTAAAGCAATTGGCTGTTAGACAGGTGACAGGAGGTCCTGGACCGGGAGCGAGGCGTTGTCTTGAGAGCCGAAGCTGTCTGTGGCGTTGGAGTGAAGTGAGATCTATGGACTGCGGGTGCATGATGCTGCCATGTCCGCACCCGCTTTGAAAACGCGAGGAATTTCGTATGGTGTGGGAGAGAAGAGCGGGGGAGAAGTGAGTCCGGGGAGGCCAGCCAGCATGCGTGACCAAGTGTCGGTATGTTCTGAGATCGGGGCTCGAGGGGCTGAGCCGGGGCTGGGGGCGGGAAAGAACGCTCTCCCGGCAGGGAAGACACTGTTCTCCGGAAGAGGGTATCCTAGAGACTCGCTTAGGGCTAACAACTTCCACAAATGCCGGGAAGTCCGCTGCATAACTTGTAGTATTTGGAGCTGCGTTCAGACTTTCTCCTTATAATTTGTCACAAAAGATAGCTGAGAGAAAACTAACTGGCAGGCGTTTGTAAGGGTTTGTTTGATGACCTCGCCTGTCTCTGTTTAGGACACAGCTCGGACCCATAGGGACAGTGGAGATCGGAAAGGAGTCTGTCTGTGGTTGCTGAGAGTCAAACCTGGATTTTTCGTCTGAGCCGCTCTCTCTCTCTCTCTCTCTCTCTCTCTCTCTCTCTCTCTCTCTCTCTCCTTATTAAAGAGTTTCTTGATGAGTCTTAATCTTGGTGAGAACATTAAATAAAGTGAGTTGTTGTTCTCACGCAAAAGAATTTTTGCGCTGGCCTGGCTGGCTGGCCTGGAGCTCTTTATGTAAATCAGGCTGATATCGAACTCACAGAGATCCTCCTGCCTCTGACTTCGGAATTCAGTAATTAAAGGCTTGTGCCGACTTTAACCCCAAGGCACTCCCTTCTCTGTTTCTTCCAAGCAGGCGTTACCCTGTAATTCCGTTACAGTCTAAAGCAGATAGGCGGAAGCCTCTGGGGCTGGAACTCTTCCCTGAGCAAAGATATGTTTGAATACCTTCTAACCATCTTCCTTTCCCTGCATAGAATATCGGCGTGAAGCCATCTCCTGCCATGAGAATAAAAACTTCAGGCTAAGGGTGTCTGGATGGAAATAAAAAGAACTTGGGAATAATTGAACAGCCGTGGTACTGAAATTCGATATTCCATATTTGTAAGATTATGCCTAGACTCCTAGATACAAACTGCTAATGTCACTGTTAGTTAAGTTCTCTGTTAACATTCTCAGCAAAACACTGCCTGAAAAGCTAAGACTTGGGTCCTGGTACTGGTCTCTCTGTTCCCATTAGAACACCCTGCTTGTGGCAAGCAGGAGGAGAAGAAAACAAAAGCAAAGCCAAGGCTGCATTGGCCGGGAATCGAACCCGGGTCTCCCGCGTGGGAGGCGAGAATTCTACCATTGAACCACCAATGCCCCACATGGAGAATTTTCAGGTCGAGTGGTTGTGGTGGCACACAACTGTAATTCCAGCACTCTGGGGGCAGAGGCAAGAGGATCTCTGTGAGTTGGAGGCCGGCACGAACCAGAAGAAAAAGAAAACTGACAGCACATCAAGAAAAGGTAAAATAACCCATGCATCTCAGTGAATTTCTACTGAAAAACAGCAATGTAAATCAACGTTTCCTCAAGACTTTTTGTGTTTTCCAATGTAGAAACGGAAACGCAGGTCCTCCTACATGCAGGCTGTGATATATCACTCACGGCAAAATACTCAAATATTTGGTCCTAGATGTTTTGCTGGCCCCAAGAAAACACTGCATTAGCTGGGAATCAAACCCCGATCCCCAGCGTGGGAGACAAGAATTCTACCATTGAACCACCACCAATGCACCCTTGAGAGCACCCACTGAGCACAATTTAAAAAAGGTAACAATCCTTCCATCTCTATTTTCACTGAACGATAGACAGCAATGTAGCCCAATATCTCCTTATTGTAAATACAGTATCTTTTGTATTTCCCAGTGTTGAAAAAAAGGAATGGCCTCCAACATGGTAGGCAGTGAAAAAGCCAAGTGCTCTCGCCCCTCAATCTGGGCTATGAGTTTTGGGGCATGGAACCACAAAGAACCCAAACAGAAATGACAACCAAAGGGAAAGGGCTCTAATCCCACACCTAGACATCAGGACGACTCAGGAGATGAGTCGTTGCTGAGTGAGGGACCACATTCTCAGTCTCCCCTGGTTTTCCAGTTTTACTAAAAGCAGAGTACAGATGGTTGAAGCGAATCGCCAACTATTGCTTTCTCATTTTATTAAACATTTTAATTATGTGTACTCTTATATTACAAAGAGAAACAAAATGATTGTAAGAAGTCTTGAGTGTGCAGTGTCTTTTCACCTAGAGTGAAGTTAATTGCTGGGTAGCTCCAAATCAAAAGAGTGTAATTGAAGACGCCCATGTTGTCCGTCCATTGTAATATAGTAGTAATTATGGTGCATATTGCTATCCTGAGGGAAAGTTTTAAAGACCTGAACTTGAGTTCTAAAGATTTTATTTCCGGTTGCAATTAAATAAATACATGTTGCTGACGAGTGTAGGAGTCACTCCTCCATTTGGTGCATTTTAGGCAACACCTTTTCATTTTTAAGAATAAACTGCTTATGGTGGTGGACAAATGGTGATATTTCCCTGCACAAAGCACATTAGAGGAGTTCTGCCGCTTCATCTGTACCGAAAATGAAACCTGCGTTAGGACTGTCCCATGACTTCACATGTTTAAATAATAGAAGCTTGTTTCTGTAGGTGAGTCTCCCTGATTGGTGCTCCCCACCCCCTCAACCCCTTCTAATTTGTGTTTGCATTTTTTGTTAGTACAATAAACTTTTGCATAGCTTGCTTTTTGTTTTAAAAGGGAAACCAAATTGCTAGTCTGTAACTCTCTGTGTAAACTAGGCTGGCCGCATTTCATCTGAGGATTTGCAAGCTTCTGGGTGCTGAGATTAAAGATGCAACCCTCCCTTTTTCCCCGAGAAGTTTCTTACCATGTGTGTCATACATAGTTCAAAATGGTTTCATTTAATTTATGTGAGTTTTGCCAACTCCCTGTTAAGATCTTAGCAGTGGTTCTCAACCTTCCTAATGTTTTGACCCTTAATACAGTTCATGTTGTGGTGACCGCCAACCATAAAATTATTTACGTTTCTACTTCATATCAGTAATTTTGTTATGAGTCTTAAATGTAATTATCTGTGTTTTCCGATCGTCTTAGGCGACCACGAAAAGGGTCGCGACCCACACGCTGAGAACTACTTCTCTGAAGGATAAGATGGTGTGTTGCAGATTTTCTACTACTTAGCTATTTAGAGCTTTAAGATAATTGAAGATTTGTGTCTAGGTCTTCAACTCTCCAGCTCTCAGCAAGCTAGAAAGTTCAACATGCCAATGGAGTGAATGGGAGAGGCATACATCTCCCCTGAGTAAGGGTGGGGCGTAGTCTATGCGGATTAGGTGCCAAAAAAGGGGTGTGACAGTGTGACGTTGCAACCTCCCAGGTGGCGAGTACATTTGCTGGGGGGAGGGGACAAAAGGAAGAGCAGGGACTTTGAGGTCACGGATGTGGGCGTGCTCTACGCGGATGACTGGAGCGCATGGGCTGCTGATTCTGCACCGCTGTGGAAACGCGAGGGATTTTGAATGTTCTTCGTGGGAGGTATCTAGAGTTCTCCGGTGACACTGGGGCTCTGGAACGGGGTGCGCGTCCGTGGAGGCCGCGCGAGGCGGAGTGACCGTGTGTTGAGAGCGCAGATCGGGTGGGAGTGATCCGGGTGTGCACGCTCAGAAAACATACTTGGCAGGGGAGATACTATGATTAAGTAGGTGATTTCCCTAGGGCGAGGCCCACCCATTGCACTTGGAGTGTGCTGACCCCTGAGATTTCCCCAAATGCAGGAAACTTTACTGCATAATTTGTGGTAGTGGAGTGTAGGGCGCCGCAGCACCCTGCTGTTTCACGTGCCTATCATGTTTCGAACTGTTTGCTCAGGAGAGGCCTGGGTCAATCAGACACCGATATGTCATAGCACTGTTTATAAGCAGTGCAGGCCTGAGATCTGGGTCCTTCTGCTTCAACTCTTAAAAGAAGTGTGCTCCAATAAAACATATACTAAAAAAATCCTGTTGTGGTCGTCTTTTCCACTGGCGGACAGGGCGTGCCACAAGTGGTGCTAAAACCCGGGAATTGACATCTTGGCACCAATCAAGAACCCCCAGTTCTCCGGGAGGATTCAGAACTCAGACCCGCAGAGCTGCAGCGCGCCGGTAAGTTCTCCTTAAAGTAAAAAAAAGATAGAAACGTTATTGAGAGGGGTGGATCCTCTGTGGGGGCTCTCATTTTCATAATAATAGTTGCAGTCGTCCTCGTTTGCTGTTTTTTCCTTCGCTGTCATAAGCCGGGACAAGAGTGCATTTGTTATGGAAAGTAAGTCCAACGTGCATAAGTTGGCCTTTCCCCGTGAGTAGGTTGTTCGTAGATAAGTGCACATCATGGGAAACAATGCTTCTAGTCCACAAACGGTAAACAGCTTTCTCCAGCCAATCCAGCGTTTGTTAAATCAGCGGGACCTAACAGTGTCTGATCGATCTGTTAAAGGGTTCCTGGAGGACATTGACCAGGCTGCCCGATGGTTTGGAGCAACGGGGGATGTTAAGCTCCCCTGTTGGGAAAAATTGGGACCAGATCTAGATAGAGCGAAAAGTGAAGGAAGGCTACTACCAGGGACACTGCCCCTATGGCGATTGATACGCTCTTGCCTTAAGGACAGCAAATGTGTTGAGAGGAACAACTGGCATTAGGCCATTTGGAACCATCCCGATCGCCCTGGAATACTCCTATATTTGTTATTAAAAAGAAATCTGGAAAATGGAGGCTCTTGCATGACCTTCGAGCCGTAAATCAGCAAATGCAGCTTATGGGTCCAGTACAAAGAGGCTTACCGGTACGTCCAGTTTGCCGCAAAACGGGCCTATTATTATTTTAGATATTAAAATCTTTTCTATACTGTTAGCCCGAAAAGATTGCTGTCGCTTTGCTTTTACAATACCCTCTATGAATCATGAACAACCAGATGCACGGTATCAATGGCGTGTTCTACCCCAGGACATGGCTAATAGTCCCACTATGTGTCAGTTATTTGTGCATCAAGCCTTGATTCTGGTACGTGAGAAATATCCTCAGGTCTGGCTTTGTCATTATATGGATGACATTTTGCTAGCAGCTCCGGTGCAAGCTATGCTAGATGAAGCATTTATACTGACAGTTAAGGTTTTGGAAGGAAAGGGTTTGTTTGTAGCACCAGAGAAGGTTCAAAAGGAGTCTGTTGGCGAGTTTTTGGGAGCCATGGTCTCCCCCAGACAAGTGCATCCACAAAAGGTACAAATCAGAGTGGATCATCTAAAAACTCTTAATGATTTTCAAAAGCTATTGGGTGATATTAATTGGCTTAGATCTTATTTGCCAGTTACGACGGCAGAATTGAAGCCGCTGTTCCAAATATTGTAGGGAGATCCCAGCATTACTTCTACCCGTACATTAACCCCAGATGCCAGATTAGCTCTGACAAAGATAGAATCCGCGATCAGTGCTGCTCAGCGGATTCGCACTGATGGTACCCAACCATTTTTCCTGTGTATATTGCCCACTATTATGTTTCCCACTGCAGTGTTATGGCAGAGGGGTCCTCTATTGTGGATACATGCTCATACATCACCTGGCAAAACCATAGAACATTATCCTTCAGCGGTTGCATCCATAGCCATACAAGGCCTTAAAATGGCGGTGGCTCATTTTGCCACTGCTCCTCAGTTCTTGATCCAGCCTTATACCCCAAGACAGATTCAGATCTTGGGTGCCACAGTGGATGAGTGGGCTGTATTGCTTTGTTTGTTTTCGGGCACTATAGATAATCATTATCCCAAAGATAATTTGCTACAATTCATTACCCATCACCCTGTTCTCTTTCTGAAAATTACTGCTACCAAGCCCTTGGTGGGAGTACTAGATATTTACACGACGGCTCCAAGAGTGGTATTGGAACCTATGTGGTACAAGGCAGAGAACCTGTTCAGCTTCAATTTCAGCCAAATACCCCTCAAATAGTGGAGTGCCAAATAGTTTGTGAAGTATTTAAAAGATTTAGAGAATCATTTAATTTGCTTTCTGATTCTCATTATGTGGTTAATGCTGTCCGAGGGTTAGAAGTTTCAGCTCTCAAAAAAGATAGGAGCCCCGTCTCTACTCTGTTAAAGGGCTTACGCAACCTTATTTGGGATAGAACAGCTCCTTTCTATATAGGACATATTAGAGCCCATACCTTGCTCCCGGGACCCATGGCAGCTGCCAACGATTTAGCAGACAAGGCCACCAGAGCTTTTGCTGCTAATATTTTGGATCCTGTTGCAGCAGCTCGTGAATTCCATGACCTATATCATGTTCCTGCCCATACCCTTAGCCTAAAGTTTAATATTTCACAGCAGTCAGCCAGAGAAATTGTTAAAGCATGTTCCTCCTGTGTGCAATTTATTCATCCACCTCATATTGGTATCAATCCCAGAGGCCTCCATCCAGGAGATCTTTGGCAGATGGATGTTACTCACATCCCCAGCTTTGGAAAATTGAAATATGTTCATGTGTCCATAGATACATGCTCTGGCATCATTCATGCTTCTTCGTTGACAGGAGAAAAGACTGCTAATGCCATCTCTCACTGTCTGGAGGCCTGGGCCGCGTGGAAGCCTATAGCTTCTCACTATAAAAAAGGACAACGGTCCTGCTTATGCCTCCAAAAGCTTTCGCTCATTCTGCCAATGCATGCAGGTGCATCATGTTACAGGCCTACCTTATAACCCACAAGGCCAAGGCATTGTTGAGCGTGCTAACCATTCCATCAAAGAGTTGTTGCAAAAACAAAAAGGGGGACTAGCAGAAGACTTTCCACCCAAGAATAGATTATCCCTTGCCTTATTTACTCTTAATTTTTTAACTTTTAATGACAAAGGCCTTTCGGCCGCAAGTCGGCACTCAAATTCAAACCCTCCTACTTACTCGGATGTAAAATGGAAGGATGTCTTAAATAATGAATGGCATGGACCGGATCCAGTTATATCTAGATCCAGGGGAGCTGTATTTGTTTTTCCACAGGATCAGGAAAATCCCATTTGGGTACCGGAGAGATTGACCGGCCCAATACGTCATGGAGATCCAGATCCTGCTCCTGCTGATGAGCCTGAGCTGCATTCAGAAGAGCCACGGACAAACGATGAGGTTATGGGCAGTGGCCAGGACATGGCCGATGCCAATGCCAGTGCACGCTAATCCCAGCATTTTACCCACCTTGTTCTCTACCTCTTGTGATATGGAGGCCCCACTGGGTGGCTGTCCTCTGCCTTTTCTTCAAAGAATGGGTTGGGGTGGGTATTTTTGGCACTTGTTGTTGCCTAGGCGTTTTCCTGTGTCTATGGTTCCTGTGCCAACTCCGGGCGAGACAGGCCCGAGATAAGGCTGTGATTGTGCAGGCATTAGCAGCACTCGACCACGGCGTCTCCCCCCATGTTTGGCTTGCCAGCCTTAAGAATGATCTTTAGGATATGGCCTTTGCACCTAGAGACCTTGTTGTCATTGCACCTAGGAAGGCATATCCTCCTTTGATGTCGACAGCCTTTGCACTCCATGGGCCTTACTGCCATTGCACATGGAAAGGTATCGACCTTCCTTCCAGAGCACAGGCCTCTGCCCTCGATCGGTTGGTTCTACATGAAGTCCTGACCTTGATCGGGCATGCCTCAATCTGCTCTTTAATAATAAAACAGGGGGAGATGTAGGGCACCGCCCTGCCGCCATCTTGTTTACTAGTTTGCTGCCGCCATTTGGCGATTCTGCCTCTGCCTTGCTCAGTGCTGTTTCACGCGCCCTCCCAAGTGGCGAGACCCAGCCTTGGCCTATCATGTTTCCACCCATTTGCTCAGGAGAGGCCTGGACCAATCAGACATGGATACGTAATAGCTTTTGTTCGGCACTGTATATAAGCAGTGCGCGCCTGGGGTCTGGGTCCTTCTGCTTCAACTCTTCAAAGAAGTGTGCTCCAATAAAGTGTGTGCTGAGAAGAATCCTGTTGTGGTCGTCTCTTCCGCTGGCAGACAGGGCGAGCCACAGTGGGGGACTGCATACGCACTCTCCCCTGGCTAAGGTATAAAGTAGAAAGCAATCTTTATCTTGTCTTCAGTTTAACTTTATTGACTTGTCTTTTGTTTGGTTCCAAGACTGTTTTTACCCAGTAATGTTGATGTAATACTATGCTGTGGATCATTACTATTTTCTGACAGGATCCTACTATGTGCGTAATCCTTGCTTGGTATAGAACTGTCAGGGTGGACCACCTAACCTAGAACTCCCATGAATGCTGGGATTAAAGTGAGGCGCTGTAATCGGCCCCTTTTATCATATCTTGTTTCTAGACATTCTTTTATCTTATGTGGTCGGAGTGTTTGTTTTTCTTGTATGTATGTGCACTCTTGCCTAGTGTCTGAAGAGGTAAGATCTTAACAAACCCTCTTAACTAGGTATCCACTTCTCCAGCCCTCTTATTTTTCTTTCAGACAAGGTTTCAAATAATGCAGGCTGTTTGTACTTATCAAGGGTGACCTTTGGACTTCCAATATTCTTGAGTTAACTTCCTAAACACTTCCATTTAACACTTAGTTTCCCCTCCTCTTTTCAAGTGTTTAGTTCCTTAGTTGGTTTTCTGCTCTCTGGGCCTTGGGGGGGTCTCTGCGCACCACCCCACCCTCCACGCATTTTCTGGGTCTCTTTTTCTTGGTGACTGCTCCCCATTCTTTGCATCTGCCGCCCACCCTGCCTCTGCAGAGCCCAGTCTAGTGATGACTGGCAAGGGGAGGACTCTATCAACCACTTGGAACTGCTTTTAATAAGTTGTCTTTATTGCTTACTACTTACTATTTGTGGGATTCTGCTACAGCTTTTTTTTTTTTTTTTTCCTGGTCCTAATGACCGGGAAATCTCAGCAGATGCTCTTTAGACTCTAGACTCCAATTCATGCCTATAACAGGACTCAGCTCCTTCCCATTGCAGATCCCGTTCTCCCGCTGGTTAGAAGCATGAGCACCCAGTGGCTGAGACAAAAGGGGCAGGCTGCCAAAAATAAATAAAATGCAAAGTGCACCTACCTGCTCTGTCCCTACTGGATTTCCCTCTCCCACAATCTCTGTCCTGTTTGACTCTACTGTTCTTGGCCTCCTCTGCCTGTGTACCCAACAGCAGCTGGTGCCATGACTTCCTGTCTCCCCACTGACCTGCCCCTTCTGCCCACCCCCTTTCTTTTTCTTCTGACTCTGCCTTCTTTCCAACATCACTGCTACCATCCTGTTCTCTGAGGATATCTACTCATTTCTCTATGCATCTCTGTGACTGCTCTGCTGGGATTTTTCTCCTTGCCTCATATTTGCCGCCTGCATTGGGCCTCATCTTCTTTCATCTCAATTCTCGTAGCCTTTGCTAGATCTCTACCTGGGCAGGTGTTTCCTTTCCGCTTACATTTAAAGAAGCATGTTACATGACACAGAACTTTGTCCTATTGGAACCCTGCTCGCCCCTGTACAGACTGGGAAAGCCCGTCTGCCATGCTTTCCCAACACCGCCCACGCTGAAAAAACACAGATAAAGGAATGGCCCCAAAAGCCCAGTTCAGAATTCCGGGCAGTAGATGGAGCCCACCCAAGTGCCTGCCCACTGGCTTAGCTTTTGACCCTCTGGCTGGCACATCATCACCCTTCCTAAGATTTATGAAACCTCCCTGCTTTAGCACAGACACTTGACTTCCCTATCGATGTTCTTTGGGACTGTTGAACCCACCCTGGAGCAATGCCCAATAAACCTGCATGCATCCGGTTTTAATTTGGTCTGATCTGGCCTTCTGCATTGGCAGAAACCTATCACCCTGTTGTAAGGAACAAATGAGTGCACACACAGCTCCCCAGCAGTGGCTGGCACCTGGCAGACTGTAGGGACTCGCTGAATGAGAACAATCCCACCTAAGGCACAACACTTCAGAGACAAGACGTTATAAAAACTGATTGTAGTCAGGTTACATCCTCCATACTTAGCCTTGAGGCAGACCCTGTGATAACTGTCCTCCCTGTGCAGCAGTCATTCCTGGGCTGAGGGAATCCCAGAACCCAAGTTCGCAGCAAGTCTGTCTGCTCTCATAACCCTTCCCCCCTCCCTGTTCCTTTCCCCCTCTCCCTCTGTCCTCTATTTCCTGTCTTTGTCTATTTGTTTATTTATTAATTTGTTTTGTGTACATTGGTGTTTTATCTCATATCTGTCTGTCTGTGTGAAGATCCTCTGGAACTGAGTTACAGTTGTGAGTGGCCATATGGGCACTGGGAATTGAACCCCAGGCCATCTCTCTTGCCCCATCTTTGCCTGCCCTTTGCCCCCCTGGAGCAACACAAAATCTCCTTTGTGTTGAGAACTTGTGCTGAGAAGCTGGTCCCTTCACTTGGCTCTTGGCTAAAGCTGTTATAACAAATGACAATGATAATGGTGAAACCCACCTGCTGACTTAATGCAAGGTCATTATCACAACAGAAGGGTCTCCATCCTAGGGAGGAAGCAGGTGAACAAGAGGATTCAATCAGGCCCTGATGAAGACCATGGGAAAGAAATACGTCAGGGTCAGAGGACTGTGACACACCGCTAACCCTCAGGGAAACCCAGCTAGCCAGGCCAGCTGCTCCCTCTGTGCTCCCGTCTTCAGGTTGCTGCTGTGTGACAAAAGTCTTAGGGGGTGTGAATGTCTTCTCAGTCCATAGAGCAAACCTATTCATCTCAGGTAGGAACAGAAAGTGAGACAAAGTGGGGATGCCACCAAGGCCATCGGTGAAGCAGTGAATGTCACTGGGGTTACTCACAGACACAGAAAACTCAAAGGACAGCTGCAACCCAAGAGCCCATGGTAGCATGGATGACAGCTCACAAAAGCTGGGAACCTGCAGTGCACTGCACAGCCTGCAGGCAGCTCAACAGGCGGGAAAGTGCTTCCCAGGCAGCTCAGGAGGGCCGAGGGTGTCTGTCTCTGCGGTCTTTACAGCTTGTGGAGGGAGGGCCCTAGAGAATCCAGTCAGCTTCGGTGACTTCCTGAAGCTAGTGAGTTGTTTACTCTTGAACTTCCTTGCAGGAACTTTCTTCCCAATATCCTTTCTTAACTAGAACACCTGTTGTTTCACTTCCCCTTTAAACTGTCTCTTAATGAGAGTCCCTCCAACACAGGTTTTAACCTCCCAAGACGAGCTACACAACAGCACCTCTCCCCAGAGTTTCGGTGCCTGCTTGGAGTGGGGAAAGGGGATGTGGGGGAGGAGTGAGCGTCCTTCCAGCTTCTGCTAAATATGATTAATGTACTGAAGTGCCATGTTTAAGGCCAGTGTGTTCCAAACCCATCATACCTAAGATGCAAACCCCAGAATCCAAATAGCGATATAAGTGACTTCGAAGATTAAATACATCTATACAAAGGAATGAGTTTGTATTTACTTTACTTTTTTTCTCTCAGGTTCATGTGTTCAAATCTTATGGAAACAGCTATCCCCTGAACACTTGAACAAGTCCCTAAGAAATGTTATTATCCACGAGTGCAGTTGTCATGTTGTTTGGTATTTATCTCAACTCTGGAGAATGCTTTTTTTTTTTTTTCTCTCTCTCATTCTCCATACAAGGCACTCAAAGCTGCCTGCAGAAGGAATGTGGGAGTTTGTGGGTTCCCTCCCCAGGCCATGCCAGGGGAGCCAGCAAGGTGTCTACTCCACAGTTACCTCTGTCAACAACCTGAGCCTTGGCCAAGTAAGGAGGGTTCTAAAGCAAAGGCCACCTTCTGCCTAGGCTTTCCATTCCAGATGACCGCTGGGCAGCAGGCGCTCAGATTTTCTTCCAGCACAACTGAAGAGTGATCAGTAAAAGCTGAGAGATCCAGGATGGAACAGGCAAAACTTGGCCTTATTTCCTGCTACAGTTCACCTACTGGGGAGGTAGGGGTAGTGATGTGGTGATTGGAGTCCAGGTAATCCATGAAACATAAAGGTCCCGCCGAGATTTGAACTCGGATCGCTGGATTCAGAGTCCAGAGTGCTTACCATTACACCATGGAACCCACACATTGTTTTTTTTTTCCTCCTGGCTAATATTTCCTGGGCTGTGGAATGGACTAGCCACCGTGCAGTCTGTCCTAGGTCTACACTTGTGAAAATGAGATCAAGTCCCTCCAACTCAGAGCTGGGAAGGACTCCTTCCAGCCCACATCATCCATCTGACTGCCACTCTTTCCTGTCCTCGGGACATTTCTCCTCCAATAGATGGCGTCAGTGTTCTTGTCTTTTGCGTTTCCCCACCTCCCAGGAACACCAAGAGCAGGATTTGTGAGTTCCTGCCTTCCTTGGCTGCCTAGCAGCCACAATGACTGCCACCACGTCCTATACCATATTAGGTGGATCAGCAATGGAGAGGGATTTGGAAAGCAAGGTAATCTTTAAATTTTTCATCATATATACACATGTATATACGTTTGTGTACCTTTGGTTTTGTGTTACTTACAAAAAAAATTATGTTTAAAAAACAAAGTTAAATGCAAACAATTATATTAAAGGTTTACATAAAACATTTAAGCTAGTGTTACTCCCAAAAATGTAAGGAGAAAGATCACCAACCTAAATCATCATTGTCAAATTAATTAAAACAAGCTTTTTAAGTGGCGTACACCTGCTACCTCCCCCTGAAGTGGGCTTAAAGAGGTCAGCACTGGCCGTGAGGAAGACAAGGTTTTTATAGTTCAGGGAGTTTCCAAATGGGAGGTTTGGCAGGTAAAATAAGCAGAAATACAGAAACAACATAATAAGGTGGTCATCGAAACAAAGGGTTGCAAAATGGTCATTATAATTTTTTTGGAACAAAGGCATGGTTGTCATTCCCTGGAACGATCCGACCATTTTGTGTACACGGGCTCCTACGCTCAGTCCTGCTGGGAGCCTGGGCTGCGACCCCGCTAGCGTGGAGCCCAGCACCCCCGGGCTCCCAAGTGGCGGCGCGATCCCAGCTTCGGAAGGCACGGGCAGGATGTGTGGGATTCATAAAGTCCATGCGATCGCAGGAAGCAGGCGCGGGGCCTCCCCCCAACAGTGGTACCGAAACAAGCACTTGTTGAGGACTAAACTCTGCCTTGCGGTCACCACAAGGTATAGCCGAAGGGGTGACGTCTCACTCACCATCTAGTCGCTCTAACGCATTTTGGGAGTGTCTCTGTGGCGCAATCGGTTAGCGCGTTCGGCTGTTAACCGAAAGGTTGGTGGTTCAAGCCCACCCAGGGACGGTTAGGTCTATTTTAGTAACACCTTCATTACCTTGCTGAAGTGCTAACCAATGACACCTAGGAAACAGAAACCACCTCAAGCCACCCTACCTGAAGAAAGTTTACAGGAGTATCCTGTCCTTGGGAATGGGATGATGGTCTTTCTGAGATTGTGGAGGAGCATGAACTAATGCTGTTGCCACCACCACTTTACTTAATTTAGTTTAGTTTGTTTTTTAAACAAATTTTCACCAATTTGCTTGGACTGACCCTTCTGCCTCCACTGCAGCAGTGATGAGGTTAAAAGCAAGAAACATGGCTGGTGTAAGACCCACGAGAGCGTGGTCCCTCACTCTGGAAAGGTGATGAGGTTAAAAGCAAGAAACATGGCTGGTGTAAGACCCACGAGAGCGTGGTCCCTCACTCTGGAAAGGCGCCCCCCCCCAATCACTCACGAGAAGTGGTCTTGATGCAAACACATAAGGTTCTTTAGATTCCAGTATACTGGGGCTGTCAGCCATACACCATGCAGGGTAGAGGGCTGAGGACGACCTTTAGCACAGAATTGAGACAGCTTTTATAGGGTTACAGCAATCACCTCGTAGCATCCAGTGTGGACCAATTACTTTAAAGTATCCAACCCTGCCCTTAGCCCAGGAAGTCTGCTTTCGCACAGGCTTCTGGGTGTTCATTCACTACCGTAAACATTAAAGTAGGTGACCATCAGCTTGGGATTTAAGACTCCCAGCTTCCTGGGTTTTCTGGGGAATTAGGCTGAATTTTTCCATCCTAACACTGGCACATGCCTTTCATCCCAGCACTCAGGAGGCAGAGGCAGGTGAATCTCTGTGAGTTTGAGGCCAGCCTGGTCCACAGTGCTAGTTCCAGGCCAGCCTCCAAAGCAATACAGAGAAACCCTGTCTTGAATATCCCCTTTCCCCCAAAAAAAGCAGGAAACACCACACTTGACAGAGACTATTCTGACCCAGTCATTCCGCTGGATTTCCAGACACAAGCTTTTAGGGTCGGTTCCTTTGACTCCTTGTTTGGGTTCCGACACGTGAAAGTTGAGGGTTCTAGACCTAAAGGGAAGTCAGCTGCTGCTTTGCCCTCATCTCCATCGCACTCACAGCTCACAGCTTACTTCGGGGTTGATCCTAGCACCTGGTAGAGTTGCAGGAGCAGGGAACTTGGTGTTTCTTCCTGTTTTGATTTGATTTGTTTATTGAGACAGTTTCTCACCGTGTAGCCTTGGTTGGCCTGGGATTCACAAACATCTGCAGGCTGCTGCCTCCCAAGTGCTGGGATTAAAGGCATGCACCACCTCTGCCAGCCAGAAAACTGCCTTTAAGTGAGTATAACTGTTGTGAAAGTTAGCATACACTTGTTGACTTCCACAGATGTTTGATAGTGGAGAGACGGGTGTTGCCATCATCACATGATGGTGTTTATATCATGCTCTGCTCTGAGGCCACTCTGCAAATGTGTATTCCACAGGGGTCAGTGTTCCCAGCTGCAGCCCTGTTCCTTCCTTGTTTACTTGCATGCACAACAAACTTTCTCCCAGCTGTCTCCAGTGCTGACCTAGGGCAATGCTGCCATGGGGCTTAGCTCAGGGGGAGGTGCAGTGGAGGACCACACACAGTGCACAGGCACACAGATACTATACAGCATATTTTGGGTGAAAATAAGGTACTTCAGAATCCTCCAAAAGCTAATTGTTTTCTGTGGCATCCTGGTCACTCAGATCAAAGACAACTGGCCAGTCTGGCTCTTGGACAGTTCACTGACAAGCTGCTTGTCCAAAGGGAAGAGAATTTTGATTGCTCTTGTCAGCTTTGCTCCTCACCTCTCCTCTTTGCTCTTTGAGCCTTGGTCTGGCATATAAGGAGTTTGCTATGAACAATAAGAGCAGTGCTCCCCTTCCCAACAGTTGGTGAGCACCCAGGAAACTATAGTGTTCTTGACAGAAAGTACGTGTACTCTGTCATCGAAAATTCTCTATCCGAGACACTCCTGCCACTGTGCTCCCTCCCCCCCCTTTGGAAACATCCACTGTCTCAGGGAACTTGTGTTCAATGAGAAACAAAGGAAGGGATTCTTTGCAAGTGTTATATATGATGTCATAGAACCCTCCTTAAAGCACTACAACACCCAGATCCTTGCTGGTCCTTGGCTGCCTAAAATAACAGAATATTCCATCAGCAAGCCTATCAAGTGTTTATGCAGTTCCTTCAGTCAGGAAAGGGGTCAGCACCAGCACTAGGATATGACCTTTGCAGAGATGGGCTTTCTTCCTGTTCTTCCCTGTCCTTTAGGGGGAACCCTGCTCCAAAGTGGAACCTACACCTTGGTCCATGTGAACAAGAGCAGTTCCCCTGGGCTGCCCCACCATAAGACAGGGTGGTTCCCAGAACATTCCCCCAGCCTTCCAAACCCACGATCTGCTGCTCTGTGGTATGGCTCTTTGGTGTAGCAGTCCAGCATGTTAGGGGAACTCTTCTAGATCTACCTAGAAGATCTAGGCTTGCTAAGGCCATAGCCATGGGAACCTAAGCCTGTCTTCCATGTGGTGTCAGTCACAGCTCATCCATGCAGGTGCTTTTTCTGCTCAAGGACAGACACTTCGGATTGGCATTAGGAGATGATTTTTCTTCCAGGTATCTTTTTCATTCCTCTGCCACAGGTAGCTTGTTCTAGAATTTTCTGTCTGCATCTTTTTCTAATACTTACATAATGATTTTTTTTCAGATATAAAAATGAAATTATGTTGTTTTCTGGAAAATGGACACACCTCAAGATAACCATAGTAAGTGAATTAACTCAGGCTCTGAAAGACAAATGTGACATTTTCCCTCATATGTGTTTCCTACATGTTAATACATAATGTTTGAGACAGGGTTATCTCTGAAACATGGAACACATTCTGTCGACCATGCTGGCCTCCAACTCAGAGTTCTGCCTGCCTCTGCCTCCAGAATGCTGGGATTAAAGGTGTGCAGCACCATCCCCAGGCTAATTTAACTAGACTCTAAGATGCATTGATATTTAGGTAAGCATTTCTGGATTCAGCTACAATCTGAGTCAGTAGACTGAACAAACCACACTCTGCTCTTCCCCACAGTAGATGAACTTCGGAGAACTCTTGGAGCTTGAGCAAGATGAAGACCAAGAAAGAAGTTCTCTCTGCTTGGCCATCCTTGAGCTGGAAAATCCATCTTTTCACCGTGGACTTGAACTGGGATGGGAAAGATTCCATCCATCAGTTCTACTGGCTCTCCACCTAGCCTGCTGCAGATTGTGAACTCAGTCTGTGTGTTGTGACAGGTCCTCACAGAGAGTCTGAATCTGTGTGTATGTACATGTGAATGAGCATGTGTGTACATGTGTGAGTGTGTGTGTGAGGCCAAGGCAACAGTGTGGAGATCAAAGAACAAGTTGTTGAGATAGATCTCTCTTGCTTCTGTTGCTAGGTGGCCTGTTGTGGAATATTTAACAATGTACAGATTTGTTACATGTGTTTATACTGTGGACATTACTTTAACTGTTGTGGAATATTTAACAATGTAAAGATCTGTTACATTTGTTTATGCTGTGGATATTACTTTAACTGTGTAAAGATGTGTTACATTTGATTCTGTTGCCTTTGTTTAATTCCTTAAGGATGTGTTGCATTTTGTTTCACCTTGCCTTTCTAAGGCACCTGATTGATCTAATAAAAATCCTGAGTGTCCAATAACTAGGAGGAGAGGAATAGGCAGGCCTGGCAGGAAGAGAGAATAATTAGAAGACTGAGAAAGAGATGATCACACCTGGGGCTAGAAGTCAGGCTCATAGCCAAACAAACACAGGAGCAGTGACAAGAGACAGAGATTACCTATCTTTTCCAAGAACCAGCTCTGTTTAGTTAAAACTTATTTGTTTTTTAGTTTTCACAGGCATTGGTTTCAGGTCTCCTGTCTCCATGCCGTTCTTCTCTGTCCTGTGCTCCGAAACTTAGACTGTCTCTCATTCTGACCTTTAAAACCTGACAAATGCCTCCAAGGCATTGGTCTCCAACAAGATTGTTGACAAATCAGCCTGCCCCCATCTTGGGTTTAAAAGCCATTTTATAATAAAGGCTAACTAGGTTCTTTCCTGTTAATGATTACATCTCTGTTTTTCAAGGATTGAGCTATGCCCACCTGTAAACGTTATTACAAATGGTTCTGTATTGCCTGTTCCAGGAAAAGGCAATCATGCCTTTGTTTCAGGAGGTTTTTATGACCAACTTGTTATGCTTATATTCTGCTTCTCTCTCTCTCTCTCTCTCCCTCTCTCTCCCTCTCCCCCTCCCTCCCTCCCTCCCTCCCTCCCTCCCTCCCTCCCTCCCCCTCCCTCCCCCCCTCCCTCCCTCTCTCTCTCTCTCTCTCTCACACACACACACACACACACACACACACACACACACACACACACACAAAACCCGTCCGCTTATTTGCCTGCCAATTAGGGAGAGACAGCGCGCATGTACTCCTCCCTCCACCCCCCACACACACTTGCTTCATTTCGGCTATTTGAGTTGGTGGTCTTTCTCTAAGTGTCTGTAGGATTTCCACTGCTAAACCACCAACGTATAATTGGATACAAGCAAACCTAAACTAAAAAAAAAAAAAAAAAAAAAAAGGCCAGAACGAGCCAAGCGCTAGAGCTATTCGGGTC
The DNA here is from genome assembly GCA_030556225.1 of Cricetiscus sungorus. Taxonomy (NCBI): domain Eukaryota; kingdom Metazoa; phylum Chordata; class Mammalia; order Rodentia; family Cricetidae; genus Cricetiscus; species Cricetiscus sungorus. Next base: position 2,360,422 of record JANBXA010000141.1, read on the forward strand.
GCGGATAACAGGGAGAGGATGGGGTCTGAGGTCCTCGCTGATGGAAGCGATAATCCTCGTAAAAATTCCAGTTCAACGGCGTCTGCACTTTCCACGGTGTCCCACTCCGCGCGGAGGAACCCCGGCGGCCGCCCGGGGTCCACAGTCATAGGCGGCCGCCGTTTCCCTGGGTTTGGACGTGGGGCCAGGCGGTTCCTGCGGTGCTGGGGAGAGGCAGCGGGGAAGTGTGGTGCAAGCACGTGGCGCTTCCTTATGGAAGGGGAAACATTCGCGACAGTCGGGACCTCAGGCCAGAGCAGGAGTCGCTAGATACAGTGTTTCGAGGAAGAGGACGGGCGGAGGTTCCTTCCGTGCCTGCCCGGGGTCTGTCAGGAAGATTGACAGGCTTCTGGCGCACGCTACCACTGGCGAGCACTTTGCTGCTGTAGAACTTGGACGCGCAGTGGCAGATTTGCGGGCAGCCAGAGTTGCGCTCACTGCAAACACAAGACTTTCCTGGTGACAACTTCACCAAGGACCTCGTCAGCTTGTTCTCCACCCCCTTAGCAGTTTTCCTTAGATGCCAAACTCTCTGGACAGGACCTTGTTAGCTATCCCACCTGTTACAGTCGCTCAAAACACGACTTTGTGAGCCGCGGTGGAGCACGCTTTAATCACAACACTCGGGAAGCACTGGAAGACGGAGCTCGGTGAGGTGGAGGGCCAGTCTGGTCTACAAGGCGCGTTCCAGACCCGGCAGAGCAACACAGTGAGATCTGTCTCAAAAACAGAACAAGTTTTCTAAAAGAGACAAAGATGGAAGAGGCAGGAAGAGAGGGAGTGGAAAGGGGATGCGAAGGTTAAGAAACTGCAGAGGCCTTACCTCCAGTAGCCTGCTCCCCGCTGGGACTCTTCTGTCCCCGCTGTGAGTGAGGCAGAGGCCGGCAGGTGGTAGCAGCAGCGCAGCCCGAGCCCCCGGGCGTTGGCCTCGGCGTTAGATCCAGAAACCCACCTCTTTCACCTCTGCCTAAATCCCTCCCTGCTGGCCGGCGTCCAGGGTCTGAAATCCAAGACATCCTTCCTCCTGAGGTCCATTCGCCTTGATCTCACTCTGAGCACCGCTGCGGGGCAGGCTGACAGGAGCCGCCGAGAAACCAACACGGTGAGAGAGGCGACCCCAGCCTGTCCCTGGAGGTCTTCGGATGAGTGTGCGCGGCAGTGACGGAGGTGACGGGGCCGGGGTGACAGTTTGCCCACCAGGAACCCGAAACTCGGAGGAAGAGATAGATGCACCATCCCGGCGCACTTGGTGCGAAGGCTGGAGTGGAACGGATTCCGTATGCGCTCCCGTGTCTGTTGGTTTCAGAGGCTGACAGACCATTACCCAGGCAGTACACGGGAGAGATGATGGCGGCCTGGGACGGGAGGAGCCGGCTGAATGCCTGTCCTGCCAGCCTTAGAAAGCAAGTAGAGTTTCCTCTGTGGAGTTTGCTTAAAGTGGTCGATCGAAGCAGTCATATGTCTCCCTGGTGGTCTAGTGGCTAGGATTCGGCGCTTTCACCGCCGCGGCCCGGGTTCGATTCCCGGTCAGGGAAAGTCATTTTAGCATACACTCATATACTCTCTCTCCTTTCTGATCCTCCTTTGACTGACTTTAGACAGAGACAGCTCTGTGAGGCACAAGAAAGAGCCCTGGCCTTGGACTCACAAGACTCCAGAAGCCTTCCTCCAACAGGCAATTCTAGTGGGCTCTTCCAGACAAGTGACTTTGCTGACTTTGAGGTAAAGGGGTTGAGAGAGGGGAGATGAGATGGTGGACAGACATGACATCACTTCCAATCAATGTCCTTTTTCAAACAAAGAAGGAAAACAAAACCTCACAAACATGCAAACAGTGACTTTATTCTTCACATAAACTCCCAACTTGCATATTTCCACTTTGGAATATTTTTCCAGTTTACCTATTTACCTCATCGTTGGAGAGTAATTCCCACACATCAAGATCTCTTGGCTGGGCTATGGTGGCCCCTTTCCTCTAAGGGCAGGGGAAGGCTTTATCCTCCTGGAGAAGCCCCTCTGGTCCCTTAGAACTCAACACCCAGACTCTTGGAGAAGCTTCAGATGGAGGTCCTTTGGGTTTTCCTGGACAGTCCAGGCCCCGCTCTTCCAATGAAGCTATTTTAGTCAGGGTTTCTATTGCTCTGATGAAACACCATGGCCAAAGCAACTGGAGGAGGAAAGGGCTTTATTTGGCTTACACTTCTACATCATATTCAGTCCTTGAAAAAAGCTAGGACTCAAACTGGACAGAAACCTGGCGGCAGGATCTGATGCAGAGGCCATGGAGGGGTGCTGCTCACTGGCGTGCTCAGCCTGTTTTCTTATAGAACCAGGACCACCAGCCCAGAGGTGGCCCCACCCACAAAGGACTGGGCCCTCAGCCACCAATCACTAATTAAGAAAGTGCCCTACAGTTCTGTCTACAACCCAGTCTTGTGGAAGCACTCTTTCTTAACTGAAGTTCCCTCCTCTCAGATGTCTATAACTTGTGTCGTTGACATAAAACTATCTAGCACAGAGGCTCGGAAGATAATTATAATTAGTTTGCCATCCTAATGGCATCAGCTGCTCTCACACCCTGGACTTTGTGATTTAGTGGCTACTGCTTTTGCCTCCTCTTCTTCCTCCTCCCTTTCTCTTTCTTGACAGTATCCCAGACTCCCAGGCACTCACTTTGTACCTGAGGATGACGTTCAACTCCGGATCCTATTGCCTTTATCTTCCAAGTGCTGGGATTACAGGTGTGTGTTACTGTACCTGACTCTGCACTGGAGTAATGGCTCAATCTTAACTCTACACTGACTTCACAGTTCGCAAGTGCCCTTGCCACCCGAAGCACAGACGCGTGCACTTGGCGCCGCTCCCAATGCAACCGGGAGAAATCACTTCCGCAGGACAGGCGGTTCCGAAGGTTCCGAAGACCCAGAAACTAGCAAAGACAGGTCCCTGCCTGGTGCTGGCCTGTGCCCAGGCAGAGAGCAGGGCAGGATAAAGCAGTACGAGATCGAGCCTGCGACAACAGCACCAGTGCAAAACCTCCTCTGTCACTGGGCTTGTGGCTCGCCGTGATCGTATAGTGGTTAGTACTCTGCGTTGTGGCCGCAGCAACCTCGGTTCGAATCCGAGTCACGGCACTATCGTCCTTCTGCCCGGTGATGTTTTGGTGTAGGTATGCGGAGCCGCTAGTGCTTTTCCCGGAACTCTGAGCAGCTCACAGAGGCTGTTTCCAGCATCGCCCTGGGATTTTTCCAATTAAAGGGAATGAAACAATGCCTTACTTACAAGAAAATTCCTTACTTTTGTCTTGGTTCTACTTCCCCCAGGTTTTATGCTAACAGAAAAGGAATGAACCACATTTCGGTTGGAGTTCAATATATACTGCCTTGATTTTGACAAAGGTTATTCATACCCATGCCAAGTTACTAATAATTACTTTCCCACCGCAAGACCAGATTAGTGAGCACTGACCTATACATGACCTCCTTTCCTTCCTTTTTTTTTTTCCCTCCCTCCTTTCCTCCTTCCTTACTTTCTTTGTTTACAGGATCTTACTATTTGGCACTGACTGACCTGGAGGCTATTCAGACTTGAACTCAGAGATCCACCAGCTTCTACTTCCCAAGTGGTTGGATTAAAGGCCTATGCCACCATACCTAATTTAAGTTTTATTTGACAATATAATGGATACCTGTACCATGCGTCTTGCTTTTTAAAAAATGCATGTAAGCCAGGTGAACACAGAGAGAGAGGGGGGGGGCAGGGAGAGAGAGAGAGAGAGAGAGAGAGCGACAGAGACAGAGTTAATCATTAAAATGGCTTGAAACTGGAGCAAAGTCACACATTTTAAAATTCAAGGGACACAGCTGGACAATGAGCAGAGAGCGGGAGACATGGAGTATTCAGTACTAAATGGGGTGTTTTCATGAGACCCTTCCCCTCAGAGCTCAGAGATCCATACAGAAGAGGAGAGGAAAGGATTGTGAGTGCTGGAGGCGGTAGATGGCTCCAAGGGCCCAGGAGGACTGATGCTAACATAAACTCGCACTGCAGCAGCACACATGGGGCTTAAGCAGACTCAAGCCACCTGTCCTTAGTCCCGAGAGGGGCATGAACACAGGCTCCACCCCTAACCAAGAAGCTATCTGCAATCAATACCCACTAGCAAAGGAAAATTTTGTTTTCTCCAATGGAGTATACTAAGCATACTTCAGGACAGGCCCTATGCCCTGGTAGTCAGCCAACACAACATTAACTCAGGGGTGTTGGGCTTTTTTTGTTTTGATTTTTAAAGAGGTAGCTGGGAGATGGGGAGGGCCTGGCTGTTGGGGGAAAAGCTTGATTCAAATATATTGTATGAAAAAAAATTCAACATAAATAATTCAGTCGGAACAGTGGTGGCACATCCCTTTAACCCCAGCACTTGGAAGGCAGAGGCAGATGGATCTCTGTGAGTTCGAGGCCACCCTGGTTTACAAAGTGAGTTCCAGGACAGTCAGTGCTACACAGAGAAACCTCGGGGAAACAAACAAACAACAATAAAATATTTAAAAATAAATAAATAATTCTACTTCCGCCGTGTGCATCCGACGTCCATCCGCCATGGATGGCAGCTCGGAAAAGTTGGGTATCCAGGAGCGTAGCCTCCCTGTTCAGGTATGGACAGCATTGTCCCCGTCAAATTCTAAGCAACGTTTCTCAGCATTGATAAGACCATAGCACAAAATAATGTTGTCTAGATTCGGCATGACCCTGTGTGCAGTTTCTATTGCTCAGAAATTGGAGCCTCAATCTTAGTAAGGAAACATTAATGAGAAGGGCTGTCTGTGGTGACAGATAGTACCTCCACCTTTCTGTCCCAACCCAGGTATGCTATGATGGAAGCAATCACGGTGGATACAAAGGTTGGTTACACGTTAGTGTCTCTGAATCGACAATATACAAGTTTACTTGGGAAAATGGACTCACAGGAGGGAAATGAAGTGTGGCAGGTGACAGGAGCCGGGGTTGAGATGGCTTCGAAGCAGCAGGAATACATGAAGCTGGAAGCCACTTGGATGACTTTGGTTAGCCTGTCAGAGATGGCGGTAAATTTTTGCTCTGTTACTTTGTTTCATGATTATGATTCAACCTGAGACTTACATCATCTTATTTACTTCTGATTGCTACTTTTGAATATATACTGTATCACATATTTACATAACAAAGTTCTCCAAGAAGCTTTTATTCCTATTGGCCTATTGTACACCTTTAATCCCATCACTCTGGGGGCAGAAGCTGGCAGATCTCCAAGCCAACCTAGTCCACATAGTGAGCTCTAGGGTCAGATGGCGAGAGGGCTTCAAAATAATAAATTTAAAAGATGAGTGCTCATAGGAAATTAGTTCAGATTCTTTTTAGTTCATAGGACTTAAATCTCTAACGAAGAAACTGAATTAGTTTTGTTGGTAAGACAAAATAAAACAAGTCCTGCCCATCAACATCTTCCCTGTGTATATATTCATGACTGTGGGATGCTTAAGGTGTCATGTCTGCGGTTTCCATGCTTCACATATAGCTGCCTGTGCTTTCAACAACATTGAAGAGATAGGGCTAAGGAAAATGATTTCAGGCCCAGGGCTAAGCCCAGGCAAGGGCCTTAATCCTGGGGAATATCACATTCCCAGGCACATAAGGGCCTACCTGACCCATCACAGAAACCAAACCCACAACACTAAAAGAGAATGGCTCAGTGGAATATATTCTTAGTGCTTGGAAACAGAGGTGACCTTTGTCTATTATCTGTGACCTGACAACCATCCTGAGGTCACCCGTTAGTTTGAAATTTAACTTACCTTTATTTGGTTTCCTTAACGATTAACAAGTCTGCAAAGGGAAACTTTACTTCTTTCCAATATGGTTGTCATTATGTCTACTTGCCCGACTCCCTGACAGAATCTCTGACAAACTTTTTTTTCTAGATTTATTTGTTTTATTTTGTGTGTTTGAGTGTTTTCCTTTGTGTATGTATGTGCACTACATGTGTGCTTGGTAACCACAGAGTTCTGAAGAGAACCTCTGGGATTGGAGTTATGGATGGCTGTGAGCTACTATGCGGATGTTGGGAATTGAATCCAAATACTTCTATTTTAGACTATCAAATGCTGGTATTAGAAGATGTGAGCCACCATGCCTGGCTTCCAACAGTAACACTGATGACAAAAAGTACAGGGACTGAATTCATGTCTATGGATCAGGAACTATCTAGATAAATACCGCTTCACTCACACTATAAAAGAGAGCATATTTATTTGAAACATTGATGCCAACTGTTATAATAGGAGTGGCGGCACCCACATTAATAACAGTGATGAGTGCTAAGAAAACATTTATTGCACTGACTCCTCAAACTCCACACTTCTCCCCAAAGTGTTATTTAATGTTTGGGACAATGTGTAGAGGCAGTGTTTCCTGTCTGTCTGTTTCGTAATGTAGAAATGTAGGCACAGAAAACCTCAGTGAGTTTTCTAACTCTTGCCTATTTCCTGAGTTCCGAAGCTTTCCAGTGGAGTGTTGCAAGTTTCTCACGCCTCTCTGTGGGCATCAGCAGCATTTAGAGATGTGCAGCCTTAATACCTGCTCTGGAGAAGCTAGAGTAGACCGAGATGTACCTAGGCACACTCTGAAATTCCAGAGATGATATTCATGGGGAAAGTACTATTTTAGGGTTTTTATGTTGAACAGATCTTTAAACTTCAGACAGGATTTTCCTTTAGGATGTTAAGCAGAAGAGTGTCAAACGCTTGAAGGTACTCAATGTAGATGAATGAGGGCAGGGGGCACAGAAATAGGAGGTCACCACGTGTTTTGGGTGGGATGGAATGACTATGCGCTGTCATTCACCTTGTCTGCACCTGTGGCATAGACCACGCCCATTAGGGGTGGAGACAGGGCCAGACATGACCTGGCTGAGGAGGGGTCTCAGAGAGCTCTCTGGCTTGCAGCACAGGGACAGGTGACATCCAGAGGCATCCTTGGGTCCAGGAACCTGCTGGTGTTCATCTATGTTGTGAGTTATTTCTCCCTGAATAAACATCTATTCCGCCTATTTGTTTCCCCTGATCCTTATTAAACATCAATGTCTGGTGTCAGAAGCGGATCCGGATTTTCACCTGACCTGGTTTCCACCCAGGTGGCAGACCTCGCTCCCTTCCCCCACCATCCCCGAACGGCAGGGTTCCTTGCCTAACCAGATGGACACACCACGGCTTGTGGGACATTTGCCTCTGCCCTACAACCCCTTTACCTCCCCAACGGCCCTGAGAAGGCACTCACTGCTTCTCATTTTTTGCCCATTTCCCCCCACTTTACATTCGGGCAGAGCCACGTGGCGCCCGCCCTGCTTGTGTGTTTCCCGGGGTCCAGCCACACCATCAACACCTGTTAGCCCTGTGGTCCCAGCAATTGCACAAGGCTCCTTTTACTCATTCATTTAACAAAATTTCGCTTGCCATAGTTTGTTAAGAGCTATTCTACAGGGACCAAGACCAGAAGGATCGTCTGCTTCCAGACGCTATTTGGTGGGACACCTCCAGCCTCCAGCTGTAACAACTAAAAGCATCAAAGTTCCAGGACAGCAGAATTACACCTAAGGTAATTGCAACATTCTTCTCTATCTGAGATCAATTGTCCCATTCCTGTGGTGGATAATCTCACAATGCAGGATTTTAGGAATTCTTTTACTTCTTGTATAGAAGGAATTTTAACAGAAGAAAATCATGACTTAACCAATATATACATTTTTTTGGTAATAGCAATGGGTCTCATCATTATTATGATATTTTTAAAGAAATGGTTTGAGATTAGAGCAAACAATAAGGAACTTGTTAAAACCGTAAGAGTGTTAGTAACAAGGTTTCAAAATGTAGAAAATGACAATAGAGAGCTAAAAAACAGAACACAGAACATTGAAAATGACAATAGAGAGCTAAGAAACAGGACGTAGAATGTTGAAAATGATAATGGAGAGCTGAAAATTAGAACACAAAACATAGAATGTTTAGAAAAAAAGGTTCAGAATATTGAAAATGACAATAGAGAGCTTAAAATTAGAGTGTAAAACATAAAACATAAAATGCTTAGAGGAAAAGGTTCAGAATATTGAAGATGGCCATAGAGAGCTGACAGGTAAAATGCAAAACATGGAACATAAAAATGACCAACTAGAAAACAGAATTTGTTCCATATCTGATGCCTCAGTAACCAAAATGGAAACAATGCAATGCATTAACATGCTAGCAGAAACAGCTCGTTCCTGGTTGGACAAATCTACTAATAAGGTTAAAAAACTGGAACATCAGATGGAAAGACTAGCAGATAGAATCTGTTCCATGTCTGAGGATAATGACAAGCTAGGGGATAGAACATTGTTTCTGGAAGGCAGTTTACATGCCATTCAGTTTATATCTAAGGATGAGAATATTAAAAACATGGAATCATTCGTAGTTAGAGAAAGTAAGAAACTGATTGATGCAATGAAGTCTCTAGAAAGTTATATGGTTCAAGAAGCTCAGACACTCAAAGAAACAATGGTGAATAGATTTCAGGCCTTAGAAGACCTTCAATCTGATACATCAGAAGAAGAACTACAGGGAACAGGGCATGAAAGAGACTTAAAATTTTCTACACCGTTTAGGGTCAGGGGAGTTTTCCCTGTATCTATTAGTGAAAAACCAGCAACGAAAAAACACCCAAAAGGTGGCATTGCATATCAGTGGGAACCAATAAGTATGAAAGATTTAAAAGGTATAAAGGAAGCAGTAGTTTCTTATGGCATGCACTCACCATATGTAAAGCAATGAATAGAATCATGGGCAAGGAATAACAAGGTAACCCCTAAGGACTGAGATCATTTAATATCAGCTGTCCTTGAAAACTCCTCTCAATTAGAATGGAGGGCTTTATGGAGAGAGGAAGCAAAAGTTCTTGAAATACAGGGCTTAAAGAAAGGTTATAAAGCTTCCCAAGATAAAATTATTGGCGAGGGTCTTTATGCGGACCCAGAAACTCAAGCTGCCTATGATGACCACACCTTGTCTCTATGCAGTACAGCAGCTCTGAATGCTTGGGACAAGGTTCATGAATTAGGGGAGAGGATAGAATCCTATACTAAGATAAGGTAAGGACCAAGAGAATGCTTTAGTGTATTTCTAGAAAGGTTGTTTAGGGCAATACAATTAGAGGTAGCAGACATAGATTCTAGGCGAATACTCATAGAATCATTAGCTTATGAGAATGCAAATCCGCAGTGCAAACAGGTGCTTTGGCCTTTAAAAATAAAATCAGCACCCTTAGATACACCCTATATACAGCCAACATTGAGTATTATGACAATAGCACTGAAGCTTGGGTAGGAGAAGCCATATCTAAAGGTCTGAAAAGACATCAAGTTAACAGAGGTCTTAACTATGGTGACATAGAAGCTTGAGAAGGAGAAGCCATCTCCAAAGGTTTGAAAATATATCAAAATGTCAGATGTTTTAACTGTGGTAGGATAGGATATCTAAAAAGAAATTGTAGGCAAATTATTTCTAGAAATAACACTCCCAGGAATGAATCGAACAGAAGGCCTCAGCCTTCTGGGTTATGTAGAAGGTGTGGCAAAGGCCGACACTGAACCAATGAATATAGATTGACCAGAGACAAGCAAGGAAACCCTTTACCATCGGGAAACTCCTTGGGGGTCCTCTTGAAGGCCCCCATGTCAAAGGTGGTCTGGACATTCCCAGTCACAGTGGAAGACAATCTCCCACAGGATGATTAGAAAATCCACTGCCTACTGTAAAAACTCATACCACTCTGGATGACATACTAATGATGGAAGTTGAATCAAACATGAAAGAAGGAAACCAAAAAGGTATATTTTGGCAAACCTCTATAAATAGTCATAGGCCTAGATTGATAGTTATGAATAACAGACTGTTTGGAGGGATTGTGGACATGGGGGCTGATGTAACTATCATAACTAATAAATCTTGGCCTCCAAGATGGCCCCTGCAAGAGGTAAATGTTCAATTCTTAGGGATTGGAACCCTTCCTCAGGTAAAACAGAGCACGAGATGAATTGAATGTGCAGGACCGGAACGACAGAGAGGAAGGTTGAGACCATGTGTGGCCAATATAGCAATAAACCTATGGGGTCATGATCTATTACAGCAATGGAATGCACAGATTAACATTCATCCAGTATTATATATAAACCATAAACAACCTTACGATTGTGGAAAAAGTATTATAAAATACTATACAAGCCACACACCAAATATCCAGGCTGTACAAAAAACAGAATAAAAGTGCCAAACAGAGGAACCAAAAGGCCTACCCTTAAAATGGCTAACAAATGAAACTGTCTGGGTAGGACAATGGCCTATGACCTCTGAGAAGTTAGAAGCTTTAGAAAACCTGGTTCAGGAACAGCTAAATGCTGGACATATTGAGGAATCTACCAGCCCTTGGAACTCTCCTGTATTTGTTATCAAAAAAAAAAAAAAATCTGGTAAATGGAGAATGCTTACAGACCTGAGAGCCATCAATAAAGTTATTCAGCCAATGGGTTCTCTACAGCCTGGAATGCCCTTCCTTCTTTGATACCTAAAGAATTGCCTATTATAGTTATTGATTTAAAGGACTGCTTCTTCACTATACCTTTACAAGAACAAGATAAAGAGAAATGTGCCTTCACAGTACCTAATTACAATAATTCTCAACCAGTGAAGAGATATCAATGGAAGGTTTTGCCACAGGGAATGCTAAATAGCCCCACCCCGTGCCAATATTTTGTGCAAAAACTGTTGTAAATAATTTGTAAACAGTTTCTACAATCCATAATTTACCATTACATGGATGATATATTGTTAGCTGATTCTAAGATAGAAATATTAGAAAAAATGTTTGAGAAAGTAAAGGAAGTTTTTGGGGATTACAAATTGCACACAAAAAATACAAAAAGGAGATTCTACTAACTACTTAGGATATAAAATAGGTCTACAGAAAATTAGACCACAAAAAGTACAAATTAGGAGAGATCGCTACCAGACTTTTAATGATCTTCAAAAATTACTAGGAGAGATTTCTCAACCATTATTGGAGTAGAAAGGCATGATTTGAAAAACTTGAAAATGACCCTGAAAGGGGACAAGGACTTTAATAGTCCACGAATATTATCAGCTGAAGCTGAAAAGGAATTAGAATGGGTAGAAAAGAGGACATTAGAAGCACAGGGGACTGTGTGGATCCAAAACTAGACTGTATTCTGGTTATATTACCATCTAGAGAATATCCTTTAGGGATTTTGGTGCAGAGGGAATATATCATATTGGAATGGTGCCACATAAACAGAGTAAAAAACTAAAAACATATATAGAAAAGATCTCTGACCTGATTATAAAAGGTAAATTAAGACTTCGTCAACTGACAGGAAGGGACCCAGCAGAAATTATAGTACCTTTAACTAATGAAGAAATGTCCTCCTGATGGAAAGATAATGAATATTGGCAGAGAGCATACAGTAATTTTTGGGAGTAATTAGCAACAATTGTCCCAAAAGTAGAAGAATCAAATTTATAAAGAAAATGAATTGGATCCTTCCACACATTGTAAGAAAAACACCTATCTCTGGAGTTCCTACATTCTACACTGATGCAAACAAATCTGGTAAGGCAGAATATAAATCAGGAAAAATAAGTAAAATAAGTAAAGTGGTTCAAAGCCTTACAAAAGGCAGAATTGTATGCCATTCTCATGGTACTTATGGATTTTACAGGACCCCTCAATATAGTTATTGACTCTCAATACTCAGAGAGAGTCATCTTACACATTGAGAATGCAGAATTTACTCCTGATGATACAGAATTAACTTCATTGTTTATACAGTTACAAGATACTGTCAGAAATCAGATTCATCCTATATATATAACACACATCAGATCCCATACGGGTCTGCCAGGTCCCCTAGCACAAGGCAATGATGAAATTGATTGGTTATTAATAGGAAGTGTGCTAGAAGCCTCGGAGTTTCATAAGAAACACCATATGAACAGCAAAGGTTTAAAAAAGGATTTTTCTATCACTTGGCAACAAGCTAAGGAAATAGTAAGGAAATGTCCTACTTGCTCATTCTATTACCAAACTCCTTTACCAAAAGGCAGTAACCCTAAAGGTATAAATAGAAATAAAATATGGCAAATGGATGTGTTTCACTTTGCAGAATTTGCAAAATTAAAATACACGCACCATACTATGGATACATTTTCAGGGTTTCAATGGGCTACTGCTCTGAGCTCTGAAAAGGCTGATTTTGTTATCACACACCTATTAGAGGTAATGGCCATTATGGACATACCTGCACAAATAAAAACTGACAATGCTCTGGCATATGTTTCCAGCAAATTGAAACAGTTTTTTGAGTATTATAACATAAAACACATGACTGGTATACCACACAATCCTACAGGACAAGCAGTAGTTGAGAGATCCAATCATATTTTAAAGGAAATGCTCCATAAACAGGCAGGAGGAACCAAGACACCCAAACACAGTTTACATAATGCTTTATTAACATTAAACTTTCTTAATGCTAATGAAAAAGGACAAACAGCTGCGGAAAGACACTGGACAATAGGAAAAACTTCTGAACTAAATCATCCGGTGTACTTCAAGGATGTATTGACCTCAGAATGGAAACCAAGATATGTGTTATGATGGTAGGGGTTTCACATTTGTATCTACAGGGGAAGAAAAGCCATGGATACCATCGAAGTTGATCAAGATCCGAGTTGAACAAGAGAAACATCTTAATGAAGAGAAGTGACAAGTCATCCAACAAATTGGGTCCCATGAGATGTGTGGAGACCTCTCAAAGGTAAGGGAAGTGTTCTTTTCTTGTCCTTACAGGAAAACAGAAAACACCCATCTTCAAAAAGCCAAGAGACACTAAACATGTAGGTACCTACAGAATAGAAGATAATTCTCCAGAAACAATCACTTAATGAAGAGGAATCTGATTTATGGTAAAAAAAAAAAATATTTAATTATAGTAAACTATTTCTATACAGAAATCTATTTCTCTCTTACCCTGACGTCAGAAGTTTACTATCCAGTATGCCTCTAGTCCCAATTCACGTAAACCAATGCTGGCTTTGGAGTTGGATTTGGCTTTTCTTCTCTAAATTCAAGCCTGTTGTTAAGATTACATTCAGTTTCTGCCTTATATCAAGGAGCCAATTGGTGTAAGGCAAAAGAAAACAAAATCTGGAGACTCATTTGATTATACGCAATTTTCTCTCTGAAATCTTAATTTTCTCATATACATTTTGATGCTTATTGTTGCCTTTTCCTATATGCATACCTTAAAACTTGAAAATTTTACTTAGATATTGATGTTTAAGTTTTTCATGAGGAATAATAACAATTCCTAACAGCAATCCTTGAACTCTTCAGAAAGAAGATGGGGCCCCATTTTGTCATTTCCACTTGACTCAACCTGATGCATCTGGACTACAAACATCACCCTAAAACCGGTTTGAGACTGTTTTGCTTGAGACAACTCCTGACTAGCTAGCTGTTATGCTGCACCTACTTATTTTACCCTGGCCAGAATTTCAGATAGCACTCCAGTCAAGCATTTCCTGTCACACAGTAACTAGCTACACATGTCACAGCCAGTCCTGTCAAAATTTTGTTGCTAAAATTTTCTTCCTACAGGATCCCATGGAGCAATCATCATCCCAGTTCAGCAGGAAGTAATCTTAAGATAACAATGCCCCCTTTCCCTACTCTAGGCATTTAGGAACAATATTCATCTTCTTAGGGTTGGGTATGTAAGGTGATGCTTAGACTCGGGTATCTCTTTTAGACAGGAATAGGGTATGGTTGGGAAAGGTATGGTTTAGATGGGATATGGGTAGATTAGCCTATCTTCTTGTGAATTATTCTAGTAAAAGTAAGATATTAGTATCATACAGCTTACATGGTTATAAATTCTTATACATGGTAAGCTATGTAAAATTAAGTTTATTTCCTTCCCTGAATTGTATATAAACTGTATATTTTGTCATACTGTGAAAATCTCTCCAGCTATGATGTTTTTGCACAATATCCTTACCATATTCTATGTATGTATACTTTTACTTATGTTCAAGACAATTTTGTATATTGATACAATTTAGGATATTTTTATCATTCTGCCCTTTATAGTTCTACCTCTGGTCTAGACACTTCTACTTTACCTCTGCTTTAGGGAATTACATGTATATATACGTATATAGTTACATTGCTTAGGTATTAGTCCCGCTTTACTCAGGGAAGTTTCAATCAGTGTTATAGCAAGGTTCCTGAGTATTACAGATTATCTTCACCCATGTTTCCTATGCCTATGAGATTAGTTAGAAATAGATGCTTAATCTTCAAAGACTTCATAGATCTGCAGAACATGGCATTTAAATGTTTTAGTATGTACTCCACTGACATGAGACTCTGTTGCTCCTGACAGCACCGTGCACTTTCCCGAAAGTATGTTGGACACTGTTGTTGCTCCTTCTGAGTTCATCCTCGCTTCGGCTAATGGCCTCTTGGGTAAACAACTGCCCCCACCTCGACCACTGATCTGGACATGCAGTCCTATGTGCTTGCAGGAGACAAACATAGAAGACTGCTGAACCCTGCCTAGTCAGGGTAAGACAGCCTTTTTACCTCCCTGCTTTGTTGTGGTCTGTCAGGTACTCTAGGCCTTAGCCAAAACTGGCTGTACCAACATTGTGAGACCTTGGGTGACTGTCCAGGTAGCTTGCTGTTTCTGTCCTCGCTGCACCTTTTGGAAGTTGCCCATCTGCACTTCCTGCCTACCCTAGTATTATTGTTTTCCTTCTCAGGTCTTTGATGAGGTTGAAGATTAAATTATCACGACTATTATTCTCTCTTCCTAGACTTAAGCTTTCCAACTTAGGACAACTCTATTGGCATACCCTGTTTCGACTTCACCCTAGGACTAAATAGTTAGGTATTAAGTTTGTATGTTCTTGATTTTTCTTTTCTTAGAGCACACTTGTTGTTCATTGTTTTGTATATAGTTTTTGTATCTAGCCCAAATCTTTTCTTTAGACTAAAAGGGAAATTGTAGTGAAATGTTGTCTGCACCTGTGGTATAGACCACGCCCATTGGGGGGTGGAGACAGGGCCAGGCTTGACCTGGGGGAACTAAGGCTGAGGAGGCTCAGAGAGCTCTCTTGCTTGCAGCAGGGGACAGGAGGACATCCGGAGGCGTCCTTGGGACCAGGAACCTGCTGGTAACCATCTGCCTATGTTGTGAGTTATTTCTCCCTGAATAAACATCTATTTGGCCTATTTGTTTCTCCTGTTCCTTATTAAACATCAATAATGCCCCCATTGAACACACCACAAAACAACCTGTGGTGGCCAGACATGGACTGATATGTGCCACTATCAAATATCTATAGTAGTGCCTCCTACCCACAGGCTGCTGCGTGCCATCAAAAGTGACCTCAGAAAACTGAAGTCCAGATGATGGTAGGTAGGACCAGTCTGGACCATCAGGGACAGAGAATGGCAGAGACAGACTGAGCAGAGTGCTTGAGAGTGTAACGTATGTGGGTCAGGGAGACCTGGTGTCATGTCTGCTCCACTTCCACAAGGCTGTTTCTCTATCAAGTAAAGATTACAGGATGAGAAGTCTGTGCTCCACAGCACACACACTTTATTGCAGCAAAGATAGTACACACTACACAAAGCCAGAGTCCCCTGCATCACAAGCCACAGGGTGTCTAGAGAGGGAGCCCTGTCCCGGCAGGTCCCTGGGGGATCTGGGTTTATATGCTTTCGTTTGTTTAGTTTTTGTTATTTTGAGGTAGTTTCTCTGTGTTAACAGTCCTGGCTGTCCTGTATCTCACTTTGTTGATCTGCCTGCCTTTGCCTCTTGAGTTCCGGGATTGAAGGTGTGGGCACCCACCACTGGGCAGTTTATATGCTTTTTAATAAGGTGTTTAGTAAAACTTGGCTCCATTTCCCTTTCTTGAATTAGACTATGCAGGATGCATTTAGCTGGTTGGGTCATTTTAAATGATAGCAGGGACCTGGATGTGTGCAAGGCACGCACAAGGGAACTTTTGAAATTCCTGTGAAGACAAAAGCCCACGGAGAGCCACCCAGCCTTGTTATCATCCTATTAGGCAAGCTGTGCTCCTTCAGGCCAGTCTTCACCAGATTCGCTTAGGTGAAAACACAAAGGAACTGTTGGCCTTCTTGGATGGCTTCCTGGGCAGTTTGCAAGTGTAAGAGTGTGTCTGGGGCTGACAACCATGCCTCCCTCCTGTACCCTCCTGCTCATGTCAGTCAGGAAGTATTTGCTGTGGGGCCAGTGTGATAAAAGGCCGTATTTGAATTTGAGCATTATGTTGGAGCATCGTTGCTTCCATCGTCTTAGGTTCTATAGAAGGTTCTATAGAAGTTACAATGAACATTAGAAACCAAACGAGGATTCTGCTGTGTGCCGCGCCTGACCCTGCCAGCAAGGAAGACCCGACTCCGGGAAGATCTTCACGCAGTTTTAATCAGGATCCTTGAAACATGTTTTTCTGACACGGGAAACCCGGGGGACCCCTGCACAGGCTTAAATACCCTTGAGCTAACCAACCCCAGTGAGCTACATGGACCCTGCAGATAGGCTACTCTAACGTGGAAGCAGACAGGCTGAACAGACTTAACCAAATAAGGGTTTATTCACCAGAGAGCCCTCACCAACGGGAAGGTGTAAGGCGTGGCACTTCGTGGCTCTCTACACTACTGAAATTTTGTTTGAAGAAAATAAATTGACTGATGCCAGGCGGTCGTGACAGAAGCAGAAGGATCTCTGAGTTCCAGGCCATCCTGCCGGATCTACAGAGCAAGTTTCAAGACAGCCTGTCTTAAAAACAAAAACAAAAGCAAAAACAAACAAACAAACAAAAAAAAAAACAAACAACAACAAAAGAAATTTGACTATTTAGACAAAAATAATAACAATAAATTGTAGGGTCAACAAACTTGGTAGAAGCAAAATTCAAGGTAAGAACAGCGTAAGCACCAGAAAGAGAAGAATAATACTTAAGTGAGGCTATGGGAAAGCAGAGGGGATACTGTAAACCTTAAAGCAAAATTTCAAAATTTGCTACAATTAAGGCATCAATAAAATAGCTACAATGGGATGATGGTAAACCCACACAGGAAGGAAGAAGACCAAAGGCAGGATGTCTGAGAGTGGAGTGATCTATGCAGATAAGGGCGGGAGGGCCGGGGCTGCCAGGTCTGCACTCTTCGGAGATTTTTCATGGCTTGGGAAGGAAAGCCAAGCCATAGGTAGCAAATGTACTAGCAACTAACTGCACGCGGCAGAGTGACTGTGTACTCAGAGCACAGGGCGGGTGCAGCTGAGTCGGGGCTGGGCAGGCAGAAAGCATACATAGCTGGCAGAGGAGGTACCATGATCAAAAAGATGGTTTTCCCAGGGTGAGATCAACCCCTTGCACTTATGGTGTTTTTGAAAGGATGAAAGTACAGCCTAACTCTCTAATAACCACTAAAAGTTAGAAATTTAAAGATATCCACCAGCATGTATTTAAAAATTACCCTAGCTACATGCAAAGCTCAGGAAAAAGAAAACATATGAAATAGCTTAGTCACGATGACCGGTTTCTGGAAATTATTCTTATTATTCATAACCATCTAGTTTCTGAAGAATGTTGTTATCCACAACAACAGTCTGGGAATTGTTATGGGTCATCCTGTCCACAAAGAAAATTAATAACTAAAAGAGACGGGACTCATGGCAAGAAGGGAAAACTAGAAAGAACAAGTGTTTCTGCCAATAGATATAGTTAATTCCCTGACTGAAGAGTACATCCTCCCTGCCCCCCATTAACTTAAGGACAAGACCACTGAGCCCGCTGGTCCTAGAGAAAGAAAACCCCCTAACCTTGCAGGTGCGCTAAACAATCCTGCCTTGTAAAAACTGTGTACTCTATGAAATCTCTGTAACCTAAGAAACCTTATCAACCATTCCAATTGCTTTTAGGCCTAATGAAAATAGCAAGCTAGCTTTGAAACTGGCCTTGTTAGCGTTGATGTAAATCCTATAAAAGCTATCTGAATTCTGCCCTGGGGTCCTCAGTCCTCTACCCCTGTGTGGCGTATGACTGTGGACCCCAGTCCACTTGGAATAAAAATTCCTTATGTTATTTGCATAGAGACCTCTTCTAGTGAGTGATTTGGGGTGTCGCCTTTCCTGAGTGGGAGTGTGAAGGTCCATACTCTGCAGGTCTTTCATTTTGATCCCTGAGATTTTCTCAAATTCGGGAAATTCAATGGCATAATTTGTGGTAGTGGGGAACTGCATTTGCAGTCTACTCTGGTTTGTGTTGTAACAAAAAACAAACAAACAAACAAAAAACCCAGAAACTTTTGTTTTGCTGCAAGTTTCTTATAGGTGTACGTTGCTTGGTTTTTATTTTTTCAAAGCCCCCTTATCATCCACTTAAAACACTTGAGATGTTTTTGTCACTCACATTTACCTAATGCTGAAGGGTTTTTTTTTCCCTTTGTCTTTTCTGATCTGTAATACTTGAAATGAGTTTGCAATACACCAACAAAGTTTGATTTTGGGATTTTTATGTGTGAATATATTACTTACTTTGTACAGTGAGGCTGGTACCGTGGAGGTCGGAAATTAGTATTTGTATGTGTTCTTGGAGTAGAACCTAGGTTTGTCGAAAGAACACTTAATATGAGTTCTATGGAATTTAACCCTGGTGGGAACTAGAAGTTTTAACTAAACAAAGTTAGCATTGCTGTAGTCCCAGTTCTTTGGGTTTGGAGTCTTCTAAAGGTTTTTGTTTATTTGTTTTTTTTTTTTTTTTCTTTTTCTAGTTCTACATTTAGGATTTGATGTAGTTGCTGTCTTCATACAAAGTTGTCGTCAGAAAGGATGGTTGTGGTGAGAGACATTCTTACCCTGAGACTTCTAGTTGGGTCTTCATTAACTGCTGCTGAGGGTTGCTGAGAAACACGGGGACAGGATTCTTCCAAACCGTTTGGCTGTTTCGTCTTTGGTTGGTTCCTTATTGTTGTTTGTTTTGTTTTGTTTTGTTTTGTTTTTAGGTGGTGGAATTAGTTGTTGGTTTTTTGTTTTTGTTGTTGTTTTTAGAGACAAGGTCCACTATTCAGCTCTGCCTGGTCTGGAGATAAAGATGGCCTCAAACTCACAGAGATTCTCCTGCCCGATTAAAGGTGTGTGCCACCACAGCTGGGTTTAACCCCAGCAAACTTGACTGTCACCTCCCTTTTCTGGTTGTCTTACAGCCAGGCCATATAACTCTGTTACAGTCTAAAGCAGATAGGTGCCTGTGGGGATGACACTTTTCCCTGAACAAAAACATTTGAATACCCTCTGCCTGCCCATCCTATCTTCCTTTTTCTGCCTAGAATATTTGTGTGGAGCCATCTTTTGTTAGGAGAATAAAAACTGCAGCCTAAAGATGTCCGAATGGAGACAAGAAGAATCTGGAAGCAGTTGAACAACTGTGGTAGTTGTATTCAATTATTTGCAGGTTTGTGCCGGACGTTCTCTGCTGGCAGAAAAAGTGCTGAGTGAAAGAAAGGCTGAAGAGAAAAGATTGGACTGCATTGGCCGGGAATCGAACCCGGATCTCCCGCGTGGGAGGCGAGAATTCTACCATTGAACCACCAATGCACCCTTGAGGCATCGCTGTGACAACTCATTGAGAAAAGGTAAGAGAAGATGAATTTCCACTGAAAAACAGCAATGTAAACTAACGTTTCTTCATGATTTTGAATTTTCCAGTGTTGAAATACAAGTCCTCGTAATACTAGGCTGTAATAAATCTGGGCCAGATTTGCTACTCAAGGAGTTTCGAGGCATGACCTCCAGAATTTCTACTTCTGCCTGGCTTGCAGCTCATTAGAAGGGAAATGCTAATTCAGTTCAAACTCGCGGCTCTGAAAAGCCTCCCTTGAAGTTTACCAATGTCCAAACTATGCTCAATTGAGAACTAGTCAAAGGCATAGGATGTAGATACCGAGGACAGTTCCATAACAAAACCCGGTCTGTGCGAACAGACTGATGAAAAACCTCTGAGCAGTACTTACTCTATTTCCACTGTGTGGGACAGGAAGGAGGGAGAGGCGTGAACAAAACCGGCCACTGTCTTTCAGGTTTACTGGCTGTTTTGTTTGCAGGGCATATGGCGTCCTAATGTTCAGCAGCTGATCTTCCAGGACATTACAGAAGTGACCAGTGTGTGAAAAAAGTAGTGAACTACTCCAAAGCTACACAGAGAAGAACCCCTTCTCAAAAAGCCAAAAACAAACAAAAAGTAGCAAACTAATCAAGTACCTGTTTGTGTGAAAATACATACTGTTCTCTCTCTCTCTCTCTCTCTCTCTCTCTCTCTCTCTCTCTCTCTCTTATTGATTCTTTGTGGATTTCACATTGTACACCCCCATCCCACCCATCTCCCTATACCATTTTTAAAACCACCCAGGAGGAAAAAATGCAAAAGGGAAAGGCAGAAATCCATCCACACACCCACTCTCCCCGCTCCACCCATCCCTCTTCAGAGAGACATTGCTGATGCTGAAATCTGAGCACTGGTGGACAGATGGAAAGAGAATCAGGATGTGGCTGTTCATGTTGACCTGGGGTGGGTGACAACTAATAGGTCACCTGCACCATGTGGAATGACAGAAATCAACTTTCCATCCCGTATCCATCTAGGTGATGTCTCGTTTTGTCAGCCACAGATAGCCATAAAAAATACTTGAGGAATGTTGTTGTGTTTGATATTATCTTATTGCCTAGAGTTTACTTACAGTAACTCTAGGTGAAATGAGAACTCTGATGTCCCTTCACATTTGGCTTGGAATTCCCAGGCAAAAGGAAAGAAGGAGGAGGAAGAGATGGAGAGAGAACAGATCTGGCCACACAGCTGTATTACCCTAAGCTCCAGAGGAGACGGACTGATGCAGCCCCTGGTGTTTTGAAAAACAAACCAAAGACTTCCTTTTAAGAGAAACTTAGTTTGATCCTTTTAGAAGTTCAGGCTCTGTCACTGGAGAGGCACATCACAAAACCTGGGTTGATCTTCATCGGGACTTTGAAATATTCACATCCGCTGGGCACAGGATTTTTCCTCACGGTTTGCTCTTATTGGCATTGGTGTCCCTAACCTTGGGATGCAAGGATGTAGGAAAAGGAATGTCAGAGATAAATCCTCACCTCCACATCACCCTAGTTAGGAAAAGCTATTCTGCACCAAGAACTAGAATCATCCCAAAGGTCTCATAGCTCAGCTCTGTGAGAGGCTTTATACAGTTGGCCCTTTCTAACCTCTGACCTAATTACGGCACCAATAAACCCAAATAATAGTCAACACATAATTAATTTAGGACAGGTGCAGAAAGCTTTATTAAAATATGGTAATGGAGTGCTGGAGAGATGAGTCAGAGGATCCAGGTTTGATTACATCTCCAGGGAATCTGACACTCTCTTGTGGCTTCACTGAGCACCAGACATGTATGTGGTACATAGACATACATGCAGGTGAAACACACATAAAATTCTCAATTCATAAAATATATAATATTAATGCCCTCCTAGATCCTGGTAATAAAATATATAAGCCTCAAGTACAGCGTGAAGACTAGCCATCAGACTTGTAAGAAAGGATCCCTATTGGATCAGCCCTTCACCAGACAAAGAGGACCTTCCTTACCAGGTCATCTTGAGCAACCTCCTTCAATCAAACTACAACACATTCTTTGTGGATTTACATCTGTAGGGTTAAAGTTGTCCTTGCCAAGCCTCCATAGCCTCAAGCAAATCATGAAGAGAAAGCCATCATTGTATCCGTGTGATGACATCCTAATTCACAATTGAATCCTCCTATATATGTAATTAAGAAAAAAATCAAGTAAATGGAAATCCTTACAAGTTCTTAGACAACTCAACAAAAGCATGGAACTCATGGGAGCTTTGCAACCAGGATTGCCTGCTCTATCAGCCATTCCTAGAGATACCTTTTAGATAATTCCGGAATTGAAAGATTGTTTTTGTATCATTCCTCTGGCTCCCAGGGATTGTAAAAGGTTTGTATCCAATTCACCACCAGAGAATTTTAAAGAGCCTGTGGCCACAAACCATTGGAAAGTTTTACCTCAAGGAATGGCTAATAGTGCAACAATGTGTCAAAAATTTGTTGCTCAAGTAATACAACCTACCAGGAAGCAGTATGAGCAAATTTACATGACTCGGCATATGGAAGAGGCCTTCAGGATAATTCTAGTTCTTGGTGCAGAATAGCTTTTCCTAACTAGGGTGATGTGGAGGTGAGGATTTATCTCTGACATTCCTTTTCCTACATCCTTGCATTCCAAGGTTAGGGACACCAATGCCAATAAGAGCAAACCGTGAGGAAAAGTCCTGTGCCCACCGGATGTGAATATTTCAAAGTCCCGATGAAGATCAACCCAGACTTTGGGATGTGTCTCTCCAGTGACAGAGCATGAACTTCTAAAAGGATCAAAGTAAGTTTTCTCTTAATGTTATGGATGCTCTGAGAACTTGTCAGCAATTTCTGCTTCTCCCCAAAATATTAAGTACCTGTCCACCTCAACCCACCAAACTGTAGTGGCATCTTGCCTTTCCAGTGAACTTGTAGTAGTGACCACACCCTCTGGTCATGGTTTCAGTGCAGACCTGACCCTTTTAAAGTAGAGGAGCTGCAGGCTGGCACTCTCTTGGGTTGTGGAGAGCTTCGGAAGGGCAGAGACGGCATCTTCTGGAGCAGAAAGACCAAGGTGGTTATTTACTCTTACTATGTGAGTTCTTCCCCAATAACACATCTATTTATCATTTATCTTGGGTCGTGTGAACTCATTAAACCCTGCCTTCACTGAACCAAATGTTTTGTTGTTTGAGATACATTTTGTAAACCACAAAACTCACTCTTGTGGAGTGTGCACTGCAGTGACATTTTATTTATTTACAGGCTGCAACCTTCACTGTTGTCTGCTTCAAGACTTCTGGACAGGAGCCATCCCCACCCACCAACTGCCTATAATCTGCTTTCTGTGTGTATTTCTCTATCTGTGCATTTCTTTTGGGTTGTAAGTCTAGCCTTTAGCAGCTAAGCCATCTCTCCAGGCCCCTGTTCTGTGCATTTCATATAAGTGAAAGTATACAATATGTGACATTTTGTATCACGGGTTTCTTTCATGCACAATGATGTTTCCAAGACTCCTAGGTGGATATGGCAGAGGAATATGTATCACTATTTCATTTTCCTATATGGCTGAATAGCATTCCATTGTATAAGTATACCCTGTCAGCAGGACAGTGATGACACACGCTTTAGTCCCAGCACTCGGGAGGCTGAGTGGATCTCTGTGAGTTTGAGGCCAGCCTGCTCTACAAGAGCAGCTAGGGTTATATAAAGAGACTCTGTCTCAAAACAAACAAACAAACAAACAAACAAGCCCCAAACAAATAAGTATACCTGTTATCTGTGTGCTCATTTGCTGATAGGTGTGTTTGGCCCTTGTGACTGGTATTGTACATGTTTTAGTGTGGGCATCTAGCTTCAGCTCTCTTCGGTGTGTATGTGCTCAGGAGTAGATTATATATACCAAATACATAGGGGTCTAACTTTCTTGGGAACTGTCAAGCTTACTACAGCCGCAGCTGCAACACTTTGACATTGTTCACAGCAATGCACGGGGATTCCAATTTCTATCTTGCCTCCCCCCTCCTCCTCTTCTTCTTCATCTTCATCATCATCTTCTTCTATACAGGGTCTCCTTATCCAGGAGACCTGAACGCTGTAGAGAGCTTCGAAGTGCAGCACCTTAAAGATGGCGCTGGCTTCTGCCTTCCACCTCCCCGAGGGTGAGCGCTCTCTGGCGTAAACAAGTCCTTATTTGGTTAAGTCTGGTCAGCCTGTCTGCTTCCGTGTTAGAGTAGCCTATCTGCAGGGTCCACATAGCTCACTGGGGTTGGTTAGCACAAGGGGATTTAAGCCTGTGCAGGCATTTCCCCAGGGCCCCGTGGGTCAGAAGAAACATGTTCAAGGATCCTGATTAAAACTGCATGAAGAAGATCTTCCCAGAGTCGCATCTTCCTTGCTGGTCGAGGTTGGGCGCTTACAGAACTCACTATAGAGCAGAGGACAGCATTGAACTTCTAACCTTCTGCCTCTATCGCCCAAGGTTTTTCATAGCAAGTGAGTAGCACACCACTGACAGCTCTGTGGAAAATTGAAACATGTCTCATATGTATGATATGCAGTGTGAGGCTGGACCTTTGTGGATCCCATGGTGAGAGACAAACAAGCCAGTATGTAGAACTTACATAGAAAGTTTATTGGGGGAAGGGAAGGGAGTAAGCAAAGAGAAGGGAGAGAGGGGAAGGAGAAGAGAGAAACAGGGGGGGGGGCGGGGAGCTTGTCTCTTAAAGGGAATTTTTCGCCTCCATACAGAACCAGAGGGTGACTCTTCCAGGTCCCCAAGGGGCAGGGCCAGGTTTGCCTAGATAACATCCTACATTTTAGGTAGGTAGGTACTCTAACATCTGAGCTACATCGCTACTAGCCTTATTAACATTTATCATATACTTTGATTTTTAAAAAAATCAGCAATCCTACTAGCTAAGAAATAGTATCTGGTGTTCATTTTCAATCAAGTGGCTAATGATGCTGAATACCTTTCAGAACATGTGCTTGTTGGCCAGTTGTATGCTTGCTGTGTAGCTGCAAAAGGTTTTGCCTCTTATAAAATCGGCCTATCTTTTAGTTATTGCGCTGTGATCATTCTTTGTGATTTTGAAGATACAACTTCTCTAAGCAATGCTCATGGATTGCAACTATATTCTCTCTAACTGAGAGAGTTTTTATCTTTCTTGTATGCACTTAAGTGCTTCACGTCTAGATACAACAGGAGTGATGTGTTGGATACAGGATTCGAGGGTGTCGAGGCCAATGAATTCAGGTTGCTCCAGAGGCTGAGTGGGAAAGGGGCTCAACAGATCTGTATAAGATGGGGTGTCATAAGGAGTCTGCGAGTTTGGCTGTATATAGAATATATTCTGGGTACTTTGTATTCTCAAGTAGGCCCCAGAGAAAGGAAATCCTTTCTTACCAAGGCATCATTGGTAAGAGCTGCAGCCTCTGGATCTTATAGTACACATCCTTAGTTTTCCCCTTTGATGTCTCGATAAGAAGTCCCCTTTAATCAGTTAATAGAACATGTTGCAAGTCACGTCCCCTCTGAGACTTAAGTATGCCAGGACATTTTACAAGTCACATGGCAAGGAGGAACCTTGCTTAAGGCACCTGCTTTTCTCAAGATCCTAACAGCCTTCCTGGCTCTGAGAGATATGCATGTCTTCTTGTCAGAGAGTTATTAAATGTGCCTGTGGATATAAAAACTAGAAGCCTTGTGGAATCCAGAGAACTTTTAGAAGAAGAAACTTTTGGAGACTTTTAGAAGGAACTTTTAGATCTTAAGAGAACTTTAAGAGAGCTTATAGAGGGAAAATTATTAGAGAGAACTTTTAAGGAGAAATCTTAAAGTGTTACAAGCAGTCTTTCCATCAGCCTGGTCCCACAGCCACATCAGCCCCAAATAATACACAGAGATGCTGTATTAGCTATAAAGCTGTTGGCCTGTTACTAGCATTTCTTATTGGCTAGCTCTGCCTTAAATATTAACCCATTTCTATTAATTTAGCTTTTGAGAGAGAACTTTCAGGAAGAACATTTTTTGAAGAATAAAGAGACATGAGCGGAAGGACTGTGTGAGGCCTGTTTGTTTCCTTTTTACCCTCAGATCAGAACTTTTTTTTTTTTTTAACCAAGCCCCTATCCACCTGCTATATATAAGCCTTCTCCCTGAACCCATGACAACAAACCCTGGGGCTTAGGAGATTTCTGAGAGGGTAAAGGCTCTTGCTGTTCTTCCAGAGGACTTGAGTTGGGCTCCTGGCACCCACATTGGGTGGCCACAGCTGCCTGTTAACTCCAGCTCCAAAGAATCTGGCATCCTCTTCTGACCTCCATGGACAACTGCACTGACACATACCCCCTGTGATGGCGCTTCTTGGTTGTCAACTTGACTGCATCAGGAACCCAATGACTGGGCACACCTGTGAGGGATGTTTTTCCCTCTCAATTACATATTTGAAGTGGGAAGACCTACTTCTAATCCAGATCTTTGAGGTGGGAAGATAAAGTTTTAATCCACCTTGGGAAGATCCACCTTTAATCTGGACCACATTTCTGGTGGCAGCCTATATAAGGACATGAAAGAAGGACTCTCTCTCTCTCTCTCTCTCTCTCTCTCTCTCTCTCTCTCTCTCTCTCTCTCTCTCTCTCTCTCTCTCTCTCTCTGCCAGCTTGCTCACACTCTCACTGGAGAGTCGATTCTTTCACTGGCAATTAGAGCCTACTTCTGCAAGATCCCAGTGTATACTTAAGACTTACAGCTGTGACATCCAGCCTCATGAAGTCAAAAATTACTGGATTCTTGGAACTTCTGTTCACAGGTAGCCATAGTTGGATCATCTGGGTCACAGCCTGTAAACTATTCTAAAAATTCCATCATACATGATTAGTTAAAATTAATCTTCCTTTAAAAAGAAAAAAGCAAGCAAGCAAACAAAGAAAACACCTGTGTGTCAGAACAAGGTCCCTGAAGAAATCTGTGTGAGAATTCTGAGTGCTTGTGAGAACGCCAAGAAAACAGGACAAGAGTCTCGTGACTCTGCCTTCAGAGCTCAGGTTTGTTCTTGGACTGTGCTTTTGTGCCCTCCCAGGTGTAGCAAATGGGAGAGGGTTTGCTCCAGATTACCCACTGCTGTTTACTGTTGTTAACCAGTTACACACCGCTTGCCCATGGGATTGTATATAGCTTGAACCCATGTGCCCCTTGCTCATATTATCTTGCTTAACCCTCACAGTAAAAAGTGTCTGATGCTCTAAATAAGGTTGGCTAGTGCATGAAACTTTAGCCTGCCGCATTCATAGGCTCCATTCTCCCAGACCCCACTGCTTCTAAAGCCATCACTGTGAAACCAAAGCAGGGGCCCTGGCCCTGGCCGACTGTCCTTCCCTGGCCCTGGCCGACTGTCCTTTTGCCTTAAGAAAATGTCTTCCCAGATGCCTGGATGCCTTCACCTGATGGGTTCTTGCGCTTACTTTGAATGCCTCCTTCCGAACATCCCTACAGCTGTTTTCTACCCCAAGGGCAGCCTTCAGCCAGGTGCTAACAGCCAAATTATCTTGACAGCTGTTATCTAGCAACCTTAACCCTTCCCCATAAAGGGACCTCAGAAGCCAGTGAGGGGCTCCAAAACACTGACTTAAGGGGAATCCTTTTGTACTTCTAAAAACAGCTTGCTTTAATCAGCCTGTGAAAGACTATTGGGGTTTGAATGTAAATGTCTCCCATGGGCTTGAGTGTCTGAATACTTGGTTTCCAGCTGTTAACACTGTCTTGGAAAGCTCCGTGTGATCTTTGGGACGTGGAGACATGCAGGAGCAAGTAGGTCACTAGATACCAGCTTTGACACTAGACAGCCTGAGCCTGCTTCCTGATTTGGACTCAGTGTGATGCCGCATCTCAGGCACAATAGTGCTTTCACCACAAAACTGTAAGCCCAAACGAACCCTTCCTTCCCTAACTTACCTAATGTCAGGTACTTGGTCAAAGCCACAAGGAAAATAGCCACTACAAGGACTAATAGAGCTGTTTGTCAGCATGCTAATTCTGCTCGTAAGGAGAGAACATGCAACACTGCATCCAACACAGACAAATGCAATTCATAAGGAAAACAATAGTACTAGAGATGGCTTACACCTTTAATCCTGGCATTTGGGAAGCAGATCTCTGGGGGTTCAAGGCCAGCCTGGTTGTCTGCATAATTAGTTCCAGGACAAGCAAAGTTACATAGTGAGAGCCTGTCCAAAAAAAAAAAAAAAAAGAAAGAAAGAAAGAAAAGAAAAGAAAAGAAAGAAAGAAAGAAAGAAAGAAAAAAAAAGGGGAGGCAAAAATGTCTAGGACTAGCAAATTCCCCCTTCCTGTTAGGTGAGCAAGGTGGGCTCATTCCAGTCAGTCTTCTCTGGGCCTGTGCAAAAACCCAAGGACTCAGTTATCACCATTGGAAAGAACCAAAGGATACCAGGCATGCCAAGGTCCAGGCGGCTATGAGCCATAACAATGGGAAATTCCACCAGTGAAACAGAATCCAATGTGTCATGGTGTTAGAATTAGGAGAAGAGACTTTCAGTTATTCTGCCTGAATTCCATAGGCCCAAATCTTCAAAAGGAGACTCGGAATATTTAAAATCAACCAAATGAGATATTAGAAATCAAAAGTAAGATGTTAGAAGGGCAGCTTTTCTAGAGGGATTAGCAGCAGGTTACACATTGCAGAACACCTAATCAATGAAATATATACATAAGCAATTGGAAATACCCAATCTGGGGCTGGAGAAGTGGTTCAGTGGTTAAGAGCACTGGCTGTTCTTCCAAAGGACCTGGGTTCAGTTCCCAGCACCCACACAGTTGCTCATAACTGTCTAACTCCAGTCTCAAGGAATCTGATGCCCTCTCTGACCTCCTAGGACACTAGACAGACACTAGACACATGTATATGTACACATGCTGGGCTAGAGAGCTGAGAAGTGCCGCACCCTAAAGATGGTGCTGGCTTCCGCCTTCCACCTACCCAAAGTGGAAGCGCTCTTTGATGTAAACAAGCCCTTATTTGGTTAAGTCTGTTCAGCCTGTCTGCTTCAGTGTTAGAGTAGCCAATCTGCAGGGTCCATGTAGCTCACTGGGGTTGGTTAGCGCGAGGGGATTTAAGCTGGTGCAGGGGTGCCCCAGGCTCTCGCAGGACAGAAGAACATGTTTCAAGGATCCTGATTAAAACTGCATGAAGAAGATCTTCCCGGAGTCGCTGGCAGGGGTAGGTGCGTACAACATATAAATAAATAAAAAGAAAATATTCAAACTGAGACTTAAAGACAAAAAGAAAAAAATTTAAAAAGTTACAGATCCATGAATTGTAAGACAAACTTAAATGGCCTAATATGTGAACACTGGGTAGAGAAGAAAGAAAAATGTTTGAAGAAACAATGGCTGAACACTCTCCAGCCATAACAAAGATTATGTTGTGAGGTATCTGCCAGAGAAGACTATTCAGAACAACAGAAAGGTATTAGTAAGCAGGGCATGGTGGTGCATGCCTTTAATCCTAGCTCTCGGAAAGCAGAAGAGGCATCTGTGAGTTTGAGGCCAGCCTGGTCTATAAAGTGAGTTCCAGAACAACAGTTACACAGAAAAACTCTGTCTCACAAAACAAAAACAAACAAAAAAGAAAGTCATTATTAGTAGCACTGGGTGCTTGGGATCCCAGTGTAGATGGAACTTTTCTCCGGGTGGCTTTTAAACACAAACACTATGCCCTGGGTTCACACACTTCAGTTAATAAAAACAGTTAGTCAGAAGCGGTACCACAGAGGCCCAACAGCAAGGTTCGTGCATTTAAAGGCTTCTTGGAACTAGCACTTTGGTGGATTGGGTCTTCGTTTTTGTTCTGGCAGGTAGTGCTGCATGCTGAGTTCGGTGGCATGAATGGCACTGCTATGGCAGTACCAGCTGGGATAAGTAAGGTCTGGGGCCTGACACAATGAAAACAAGGGACACAAGGAGCTGAGGATCTCAGTCCAAGAGTCACTATGCAAAATAAGCCCAGACAGGTTGTAATCAACTCCAGTGAAAATGATGCCACACATGCGTGGGGACAAAGAGAAAGCTCATGTCAAATTTCTTTCTGCAGTTCCCAAGACTCTCTGAAGCCACAGAAAAGGCATCAAACAAACAAACACAAACACCAAGAGCAAGAAAAATCTATGCCATAATATGTTGTGGAATAATCGTGAAGATGTGTCTCTGCTAAACCTCTTGATTAATTTAAAAAAAAAAAAAGAGCTGGATGGCCAACAGGTAGTCAGGAGAGGTTAAGTGGGATTTCGGGAAAGAGAGAGAAAGAGATGAATCTAGGCAGGAGAGAGAGGCCAGAGGACACGAAGAGGAAACAAGAGGTACAAAGTCACAAGGCAAAATGTAGGTTAATATAAATGGGTTAATTTAAGTTGTAAGAGCCAGTGGGACAAGCCTAAGCTCTAGGCTGAGCCTTCATAAGTAATAAGTCTCCTTGTCATTATGTGGGAGCTGGCTGGAAGGACAGAAAGAGACTTGTTACAATAATATTTATCTTCTAAAAGTGGATGGGGGGGGGGAATCCAGGCTTGATGACATAGATTTGGAGTCCCAACCCTGGCAAAACCATGGCCATGTTCTGTGTGTGGGGAAGTGAGGCCAGCCTGGGCTACATAAGGTCTTACTTAAAATAAAAAATAAATAAATAAATAAATAAATAAATAAATAAGTCATCTAAACAAGGGTATTTCAGGAAACACTGACATAATTCACTGACAGATGACACACCAAAACAAAACAAAACAAAAATAAACGGAGACTGCTGGAGACAGTTATATTAGTTGACTGTGTATGGCTGGTTTCCTCCCTGGCTCCTGGGAAGGATCCGGGGAACGACTTTTAACTTTTCTTTTCTTTTTTCATTTTATTGTCATTATTGTTTTGAGTAGGGTGTCACTGCGTGCCTCGGGCTGAACTCACTATGTAGCTCAAGCAGGCCAGGACCACCACGCACAGCCTTTCGAAGTGACCCAGCCACAGTAAAATCTTGGAGGGCAATTAAAATGTCACAGTCTTGGGAAAGTAAAGGGGGGGGCGGGGTTGGGAGTAGGGGGAGGGGAGAAAAGAAAACAACAAAAGGCACGAAGAGAAAATGAAAGTTGAATAGAATCGAACATTTCACCTTCTTATAACCACACACCCTCACTAACCAACTGAACCACAGAAGGAAACAGAATTGGGCCTTATCGCAGCAGGGGGAAGTCTCTAGCTTGGTGCTAGCCGCAGCCACCGCAGCTTTCTGTGTCACAGGCCACTCAGAGGTGTAGCGAACTAACAGCAGATCCATCCACGCCGCCCGCTTCCAGCAGAGCAGCCGGGAGCTGGAATTACCGCGCAGGGAGCCCTGCAGACGTAGATACAGGGATCAGGACCAGGCGGAACTGGGCCGAGGCTCAGCCAATTGTATGAGCGCTGATGACGTGTTTGTCGTTTGGTGTGTGGCTCGCCGTGATCGTATAGTGGTTAGTACTCTGCGTTGTGGCCGCAGCAACCTCGGTTCGAATCCGAGTCACGGCACTATCGTCCTTCTGCCCGGCGATCTTTTGCTCCAGCTCTGAACTCAGCCAGAGCTCCCCTCTCGCTCCAGCCCTGAGCTCAGCCAGAGCTCCCCTCTCCTCTTGGTAGCGCAAATATCCAGCACTGCTCTTTCCCAAGCTCTGGGATGGGCCGCAACACAGCTTCCCTCTCCGTTCCCCTCCTCCCCTGCGCCACCTACAGCAGCCTTAAGCGAGGGCCAGCCGGCTCTCACAGGGGCTGTTTCTAGCATCTCCGAAGATTTTTTTGCATCAAATAGGAACAAACGTCTACAAACTCATCCTTACCGTCTGCAGTGGGTTGTCAGCAATCAGAGTTCCCCTTTTTCGGAAAAGTATTAAAGCATCTTGAAATAAAATAGGTTTTAAAAAGTCAACATCTGGACCAAGATACTGTGAATTCCCCTCATCCCAGCATGGTCTGTGAGAGGATGGGGTAGAGAAGGAGGGGGGACAGGGAGAGGGAGCCATGGTGAACCTATGAAGGTCAGAAGACAGTTTTCAGAGTTGAAGGAACCCAGCTTCGCTAGGCTTGCAGGGCAAGTCCTGTCATCCACCTTGAAAAAGTGAGGCCCAAGCCAGGCAGTGGTGGCGAACGCCTTTAAACTGAGGCAGGCAGATTTCTGTGAATTCGAGACCAGCCTTGTCTTCAAGAGCTAGTTCCAGAATAGGTTCTAAAGCTATACAGACAAACCCTGTCTCAAAAAACAAAACAAAAAAAGTAAGACCCAGTCTACAAAGCGGGCCGGAGAAACCCTGTCTTGGGGGGAAGGGGGGAAGAAAAAGTGAGGTTCCCCTGGCTGACCTGTAGCTTGAATTCCTGATCCTTCTACATAAGTCCCCTCTGTCGGATTAATTACAGATGTTAGCTAACAAGCCAGGCTGAGTTTTATTCCTTGATAGTAACATGAGTGAACATACTTCCTCTGTCCCTCGGTTGGTGTCCTTTTTGTCTTCAGTGTTCTATGTTGTGAAGGGACGCCATGACACTGCAGATCTTATAAAGAGAAACATTTAACTAGGGCTTGCTTACTGTTTCAGAGGTGTAGCCCATTATCATCACGGTGGGACATGGCAGCGTGCACGCAGACATGGTGCTGGAGAAGGAGCTGAGAGTTCTACATCTGGATCCTCATACAGCAGGAAGGTTAGAGAGCCACTGGGCCTGGCTTGAGTTTCTGAAACCTCAAAGCCCCCCCCATCTCCCCCACCCCCGTTTCCCCCACCCCCGTCTCCCCCACCCCCATCTCCCCCACCTCCGTCTCCCCCACCTCCATCTCCCCCACCCCCGTCTCCCCCACCCCCGTCTTCCCCACCCCCATCTCCCCCACCTCCATCTCCCCCACCCCCGTCTCCCCCACCCCCATCTCCCCCACCTCCATCTCCCCCACCTCCATCTCCCCCCACCCCCATCTCCCCCATCCCCACCCCCATAACACACTTTCTCCAAGACCACACCTCCTAATAGAGCCGTGCCCTTGGAACCTATGGGGGCACTTTCATTCAAACCAGCACATAGTGAGAGGCGATATGTGTGTGTTCTATCACACTGGAGTTCCATCATGGGGCTGAGAGTTTGCTAAGTGCTGACTCAAACACTGGGCTACACCTCCATCCTTGTTTTGGTCTCATTGATGAGTGAGTCCACAGCGTAGGAAGAGGTGCTTCCGCTGCTCTTGTGTGAAGTTGGGTGCACAGTCTTTCTACCACCCACTCTAAGGCTTTGTGGCCAGAGGAAAGGATTTGTGGCCCAGAAGACTGCTAAATTTACCAAGCTCTCACATTGTACCCCAGTGTAGCCTAGAAATCCCTGTGTAGTACAGTGAATGTGGCCTTAGTGAATCTTGCCTTAGTGTCTCAAACACTAGGACTGTAGCCATGAACCTCCAACTAATGTATCACCTTTCACAGACATCATTCTCTGTGTGCCTTTTAAAAGTATTTATTATTTTTAAAATTACATATACATGCGGGGGCAAGGGGGAGGTATAGGAGCACATACATGTATGTACCAGCAAAGGCCATAAGACGGTGTCAATTGTAAGCCATGTGATATGGATGCCAAGGTCTGAACTTGGGTCCCGTGGAAAAGCAGAAATGTTGCTCCTTCCTTCTGTTTCCACCTCCCAAGAGCTGGTATTTCAGGCAGACTTGCAAATTCAGCTCTGTTAGGAGTAGTTTTTCCTGCCAGTCTGGTCCCACTGCCGCCCCAACCCCAAATAACACACAGAGATGCTGTATTAAATATAAAGCTGTTGGCCTGTTACTAGCATTTCTTATTGGCTAGCTCTGTCTTAAATGTTAACCCATTTCTATCAATCTAAGTATTTCCACATGTTCTTATCTTACTGGAGGGAGAGCCCGGCGTACAGCTCCATTTTTTTTATATACATATTTTCCTAAGTGCTGTTTAGCATACCTTTGCATATCAACATATCACCTTCTCCTTGAAGTAATTTATCACTAAATTTTAAGGTTTGGTCTATGACACACACACATCAAATTAACCTTTGGGTGTTGCTAGGGATCACACTCAGGACCTTGTACATGCCAGGCAAGTACTATACCACTTTAAACTCACAGCCTCAAATTAATGTTTATGTGTAGTGTTCATCAGGAATACAGCTGATGACATTTTACCCTCCAACATGGACACTGAGTTCAGTAGTTCTGACATCATTTACTAAAGCTGGTTTCTTTCCCTCAGTGAACTACTTAAGCTGAAAACCAACTGATCAAATAGCTATGGGTTAGTTTCAAATATCATTATTCTTCCATTGATGTATTTGTTATTTCATGTGCAAATGTTGGATCCTCTGGAACTGGAGCTACAGACACTTGTGAGCTGCCATGTGAGTGGTGGGATTTGAACCCCGATCCTTTGAGAAATAGCCCCTGCTGGTGATCTTAACCATTAGCTATCTCTCCAGCCCCCACACCCTCACTTTCAGAGTGAAGAGCTCTGAGAGGCAGTAGCGTTTCAGGATAAAAATTTTATCATGGCCCAGGCAGTTGTTGACTGCCCCTCAGGTCGGGGCAGGAGGTGTCACCACCCCTTTCCATATAAACTCCCTGCTTTGTTTCCAGTGCCTGACTTCTCTTGCTTCCATCTCTGAGACTGGGGAACTCACCCAGGAGTTGCTTGCTCAAATAAACTCCCCCTTTTACTTTTTCAATTCAGCTTGATCTGGTTTACTGTGTCAGAGGAAACTGTTATCAAAATACAGAAAACCTATGAATGGCTGCCCTCTGAAACCTCAAGTCAGTTTTGATATCCTGGGAGATCTCTCTCTCCAACATCTGGAAAGGCAGCTTCCAGATAACAGCTCAGTGGATTTCTGGTAACCAGGAATCTGTGGAA
This sequence comes from Cricetiscus sungorus, assembly GCA_030556225.1. Lineage (NCBI taxonomy): Eukaryota > Metazoa > Chordata > Mammalia > Rodentia > Cricetidae > Cricetiscus > Cricetiscus sungorus. The sequence goes on from JANBXA010000141.1 coordinate 2,395,231, forward strand.
GAGACAGGATCCAGTGCCTGTAGCTATGAGGTATCTTCTCCAGGCAAGGAGAGGGCACTCTGTTTCCGGCAGCCTTTGTGGCCAATTGTTTGGGGGATGGCAGCTTTCCCACCCAAGGACTTTAGAATGCTTGGCTTGGTTCAGGCCAAGGAAAATGAAATCTGAGAGGCTTTCTGTGAGCACCGCACTGCTGGTGCTCGAGGAGCTCAACTGGACGATGCTGTAGCAAACCACCACTTGTCACCTTTAAAACTGTTATTAATAACCTGCTGAGTGCAATCAGTGCAGCCCATATGCACATGAGTATGGTGATATATTATTTATGATTTATTAAAGCTTGCCTGAGGGTTCAGAAAGCAAAGCTAGCCACAAGCCATAGACGTCAGGCAATGGTGACCTTTAATACCAGCAGCCATAGTAGCTAGCCAAAGAGTCAAGCAGTGTGGCACATACCTTTAATCCCAGGACTCAGGAAACAATGGTGCACGATTAAGATACACAGGACAAGGATAAATATGGGTTATATATTTTATTCTGGGAGAAGTCACTTACATGAGAGACCAATGACCAGCGAGTTCCTGCCCCAAGGATCCATGCCCAGGCTGCTCTGTGATTCAACTGGAACCAAGAGCCAGAGCTGGAGTCTGGGACCCCAGACCCTCTGTCACATCTGCAACTGTGACTATGCCTGTTTGGGCATGGTCAGTGCAACAGGTGCGGGCAGGGTAGATATCTCACAATTCCGCTTTTAGTCTAAAGAAAAGATTTAGGCTTGATACATGTAGGGCCCTGCACAGACCCCCGGGGCACCTGGAGCACCTGGACCTCTTGGCTGGAACCTCTTGTCCCCCAGAGTTGTTACTGGTACTCTTCCTGCTTTGCTAACACACATCTGCTAGGGAAGAGCTACGCCTGAAAACTTGTGCTCTTGACCCTGTTGTTTTTTACTGTGCTGTCAGTCAGTATATAAGCCTGCTCCTTCCCCTCAATAAACGGCATTCCACATTCAGACATTGCTGTTGAACAAATCACAGCTGTCTTGTCTCTTATTTCAATCTCTAGGTCTTCGCCCAATTAGTGGATGATAACACTGGTGCTTCAGATACAAAACTATATACAAAGACAGTAAATATCAAGTATGCTCTAGGAAAAAGAAAAAGTAAGAACATACACACTTAAACCCTATTGCAGTGGACAAGAGCAAAGTGGGAAGAGCTCCTATCCAGTCCTAGGGTGAAGGCATAACAGAGATTGCTGTAGAGTTGTCCTAAGCTGGAAAGGTTAAGTCTTGTACCTAATATTTCTATCTAGGAAGAGAACAATAACAGTGACAGTCTAATCTTCAACTTCATCAAAAACCCAAGGAGGAGGATAAAAATAATAGGGTAGGCAGGAAGTGCAGGTGAGCAGCTTCCAAAAGGTGCAGTGAAGACAGAAACAGCAGGCTACCTGGACAGTCACCCAAAGTCTCACAGCAGCATAGGGGCAGCCATTGTTGGCTAAGCCTAGAGTATCTGACTGATCAACATAGAAGCAGGGAGGTAGAGAGACTGTCTTACCCTGACTTGGCAGGGTTCAGCAGTCTTCTATGTTTATCTCCTGCAATCACAGTAGGACAACATGTCCAGTCAGCAGTTGAGGTGGGGGCAGTTCTTTGCCCAAGAGGCCCTTAGTCAAGGAGAGAATGGACTCCAGAAGGAGCGACATCAGTGCCCAATATTTTCTCAGGAATACCTTGGTGCTGTCAGGAGCAAATGTGTCTCATGTCAATAGGGTACTAGTATTGAAATATTTAAATACCATATTCTGTAGTTCTATGAAGTGTTTGAAGATCAAAATCCATGTCTGACTGAGATATAAGAAATGTGGGTGAGAATATCTGTAATTCTCGAGGACCTAGTTGTACAATGGCTGAAGCTTCCCAAACTAATTTAGCAAGGACAAAGACTTCAAAAAATGTAACTATATACATATATATCTTTCTCACTAACAGAGATAAAGCTGAAATGTCTCGACTAGAAGTAGAACTGTGAAGTACAACATGATAAAATATCCTAAGTTGTATCAATACACAAAATGTATGTACATCCAGAAAGTTTTATATTTATCTGCAAAACATCATAAACAGAAAAAAGACCCTGAACAGTCAACATACACAAATCTAACCATTTAAGTTATCAAGGATCTAGCAATTTAAGTTATCTATAGATAACAGTTGGTAAATTTAGTACACTAGAAATTGTGTAAATCTAGCTGTATCCCATGCTAACCATATCCTTCCCAACCATATCCTATACTTATCTAGAAGAGATATCCGAGTCTGAACATCACCTTCTATATCCAACCATAAGCAACTAAAAACCAACCCTATGTAGGTGTATATTATCCTTTAATGCCAACAGTATGGAAATAGGGTCTTGTTTTCTTAGGATTACTTTCTGCTGAAATGGGTTGACAATGACTCCATGAGATCCTGTAAGGGGAAAAAAAATACAGTAAGAGGGGACTGACTAGCTGTAACATTTGTAGCTAGTCTCTGCATGGCAGGAAATGCTTGACTGAAGTTCTTATCCAAGGCTCTGGCCAGGGTGGAATAAGAAGGTGCACCATTTCTGCTAGTTACTCTGGAGTGGTCTCAAGCATTATAGTTCCAAACTGGCTTTAGGGTGATGTTTGTAGTCCAGATGCATCAAGTTGAATCAAGTGGAATCGATGAAGCGGGGCTCCATCTTCATTCTGGAGAGTTCAAAGATTGCTGTTAGGAATTGTTATTGTTCCTTGTGGAACATTAATATCCACACAGAAATTTCAGCTTTTATAGGTATGTATACTAGGAAAGGCAACAGTAAGGATGAAAATAAGCATGAGGGAAATTAGGATTTCAGAAAGAAAACCGAGATTAGACAAATGACAGTCCCTAGATTTTGTTTTCTCCTGTCTTGCACCAATTGGCTTCTTGATATAAGACAGAAACTCTGAATTTTATTTTAACAACATGCTTGAATTTAGAGGAGGAAAATCAAATCCAACTCAAAGCCATCATTGGTTTACATGAATTGGACTAAAAGAGTACTAGGAAGTAAAGAGATAGATTTGTGTATAGAAATAGTTCACCAGAATTAGATATTGGTACCATACGACAGATTCTTCCTTGATGGTTCTTTCTGGAGAGCTATCTTCTCTTCTTTGGGTACCTACATGTTCAGTGTCTTTTGGCTTTTTAAAGATGGGTGTCTTCTGTTTTCCTGTAAAGACAAGAACAGAGCATTCCTCCTACCTTTGCAAGATCTCCATACAACTCATGGGAAATACTTTGGTAGATGACCTATCATTTCTCCTCATCAAGAGGTTTCTCTTGTTCAAATCAGATCTTGATCAACTTAGATGGTATCCAAAACTTTTCTTCTCTTGTAGATACAAAGGTGAAACCCCTTTCCCCAGTGTAACACTTATCCTGGTTTCCATACTGGCGTCAATACATTCTTGAAGCATACCGACTGGTTTAGTTTAGAAGTTTTTCTATTGTCCATTGTCTTTCTAAGACTGTTTTTCCTTTCTCATTAGCATTAAAAAAGGCATTATGTAATCTGTGTTTGGGGATCTTGGTTCCCCTGACTGTTTATAGAGCATTTCCTTTAAATTACAATTAGATCTCTCAATCATTGCTTGTCCTGTAGGATTGTGTGGTATACCAGTTATATGCTTTATAATATTTAATATTTAAAAAATATTTATAATATTTAAAAAAAAAACTGTTTCAATTTGCTGGGGACATATGTTGGAAACTTGTCAGTTTTTATTTGTGTAGGTACACCCATAATGGCCATTACCTCTAATAGGTGTATGATAACAGAATCAGCCTTTTCAGAGCTTAAAGCCATGGCCCATTGGAACCCTGAAAGTGTGTCTATTGTATGGTGCACATATTTTAATGGATAACTCACTACAAGGAAACAGGCAGATGGATCTTTCTGAGTTCAAGGCCAACCTGGCCTACACAAGATGGAAGATTAACAGAGCTCATGCCTTTGATGCCAGCACTTGAGATCACACACCTTAATCCCAGCACTAGGGAGGTGGGCACAGGAGAGAAATGGTTGGGCGGAGAAAAGAATATATGAACTCAGAGCTTTTGCCTCGGAGGATTCATGGAGATAGGATCGTCATTTCAGCTTGGTAGAGGTAAGATCTACTGGCTTGGCTATTTTGCTTCTCTGATCTTCAGCTTGAAGCTTCAATCCCAATATCTGTCTCTGGGTCTTTTATTCTTTATGTTACACATGGGGACGTGGGATCCAGCAACCACCATGAGACCAGCACTAAAGGAGAGTAACTCATTCCATAGCAGCCATCTGCATCAGATCTGTTTGGGGGTTTTGTTTGTCTTTTGTCTTTTTAATATTTACCTAGTAGTCACAAGTGTTGTGCCCAAGTCGCAAAGATCTCCAAAGAGACCACCAAGAGACCCACTGAACTATAAAATATAAAAGCAAGGTTTATTGTTCACCCAACCATGAGAGGGACCTCGTCCAGCTGGCTGATGCAGCAGCCACCAGAGGAAGCGAGTTCCCTGTCTACTGCCAGGTTTTTAAAGGCAGAAATCACAGGATTAAATCAGTAGATGCAGGTGCAAAAATCACAGGATTACATTAGTAGGTACAGGTTGGTTTCTGATTGGTTGACATTTGGGGAACAATCAGAGGAATTTCTCAAAGTCATATTTTGGCATGAAATACCTGTGTACCAATTATTGTCATTGGTCAGTGCTGAGAGGGAACATTCTGTGGTTTCTAAGGCTTTGCCTTGTTACTTGCAGGTGACCTGCTGTTCATAGATACCGATAGTTTTCAGAACTGTATCCTGGAGACTACGGGGGGGGGGGGGGGGAGGTTTTGCTCTCCTCTGTGGTTTCCTTTGTGGCCAAACAGTTCCCAGGAACCAAGTGTCTAGGAGGCTGGGGGGGGGGGGGGGGTCTGGAGTTTTTATGTTCAGTTTTGGCCCTAAGCTCCAGAAGGCTAGGATCTGGAGTTTCTTTGTGTCAAGTGCTGAGTCAGAGGCCTACATGTCTTTTCTGTAGCCTGTTATGGCTGCTAAAGCAGGAGGCTGAGTACAATTTCTCTCTAATGTGAATTACAAGTGAAGCCTTTGAGTTTAGTTTACCCCTTTCAACAAGGATGACCACAGCTATTTATGCAGCTTAGATAGCCCAAGATAACCTGCCTGCCCACTGTACCATCCCAGAGATCCAGGATCCCAGGAATCCTAATCAGCCAATCAGCCTGTAAAATGTGGTTTGTTCTGGATGAAATGGAAAAATTAATAAAAGTCTAATAACTTAGATTCTAAAAGCCCCCCAAAAAAGAAAAAAAAAACTCTTAAGCCTCTCCAAGTTCCGAAAAAGTCGGCCCGACAAATAAGGCTAAACAAAGGCCTGGGTACAGAGGCCTGGGAACAGATAGCACAGCCCAGCTGTGTCAACATTTCTCTGTCCTAAAGAAGAGCAGATAGCTGTCACTTCAGAGTTGTAAAAGTCCCTGTCCCAGGAGATAATTAACAAACGTATCTCCTCTACAGCCTCCTGCTTACTAGCTCCTGCCTAAATGTACAGTTATTGCTTCATCCTATGATCCTATGTAACCATAAAAGCTTTGTAACCCAGTGTTTTGAACTTTCTCCTTTAACAAAACCTCCTTAGCCAAAAAGTGGGGCTCTGCTTGTTCTAGAACAAGCAGGGTCGGAGCTGCAGCTTGTAATAAAGAGACCTTATCCATCTATCTATCTATCCATCTATCTTACATTTGGCGTGTCGCTTCCTCAGTGGTGGATTTTGGGGGTTCCTTGATATAGGCACAGCACTGGGAACTTTCATTTTCAGTTCCCCTTGTTGACTTTGTTCACGGAGAGGGGAAACATGATTTAAGTCCCTCAGTGCTAAAGGACTCTTTCTAGCACGTGACACAGATAAAGCTGTATAGGCAAGAAAGTAATCTTCAAGGGAAAAGAAATGGTTGGTAACCCATAAAGGGAAGACATCTGCAGATCAGATTATCAAATGCACTTAGGTATCAGGATCTGGTTTTGATTTCTTTCTTTTCCATTGGCAATCTAACTTCGACACATGACACAACACTGGAGTGTTACACCTAAGGTTAAAATAATGGAGACCACAGAGATGGGGCTGGAGAGATGGCTCAGAGGGTAAGAGCCCCAGCTGTTCTGGAGTTCAGCAGAGTTCAGCTCCTAGCACCACATCAGGTGGCTCACAATCACCAGTAAATCCAGCCCCACAGCTTTCTGGGCCCCTGGCTACTGGAGTCATTTGCCTGCAGCAGCCCAGGAAGCCCAGCTCGCAGGGCTGCCTCTCAGGCAGCAATAAGAATGCCTTCAAAGCAGAGGGGACTTTGGGGGAATTTCCTGTCTATCTAAAGGAAAAATACCATCTGAGGGCCATGTTCCTGTTCTTTCCAGCTCTCAGAGTTCTAAGTGTTTAGTTCCCATTTTCTAACTCTAAATCTTTAGTTCCAATTCTCTCCAATTTTCTCTTCCAATTCTCCCTAGCTCCTTTGTTGACAAAGCTTATGTGCACACTGAACTACAAACTTTGGCAATAAAAAAACTTTACAAAAACGTCTTCTCAGGGTCACAATGCATTCCTTGAGTAAACAATAAGAGGCAGAGCTATTTACCATGGCAATGCATAGGCGGGGACATGGAATCTGGCACTTCCCCAGGCAGTGGCATTGAAATATCCCATACCTAAAGATACATTTAAAAAACAAAAAAACAAAAAAAAAACCCTGCATGAAGCCCCAGAACATAAGGAGGGAATTACAGGAGACACGCGTTTCACTCAAAGCTGTTAGCCCAGGCTATCTTTTGTAGTTGTGGCCATCTGTGAAGCCTTTCCAAGCAGATCTAGGCATAAAGCGGAGTCTCTCCAGACCTGGTTAATTGGTTGTTACTGTAGTCATCCATATAAATTTTAGGACTGAAACATAAACAGTTGAGTCTTGACTTTTGTACCATAAACTGACATTAGAAGTTTGTGGATACATCTGACAGAGGGCTGATTTCCAAAATATACAAAGAACTCAAGAAGCTAATTACCAAAACACCAAATAATCCAATTAAAAAGTGGGGTACAGAACTAAATAGAGAATTCTCAATAAAGAAATCTAAAATGGCTGAAAGACAAATAAGAAAGAGTTCGACATCCTTAGCATCAGGGAAATGCAATTCAAAACAACTCTGATACCATTCAACACCAGTCAAAATGGCTAAAATGAAAAACATCAACAGCAGTTTATCCTGGAGAGGATGTGAAGAAAGGGGAACACTCCTCCACTGCTGGTGGGAGTGAAAACTTGTACAGACACTTTGGAAATCGGCATGGTGCTTCTTCAGGAAAATGGGACTCAGTCGACCTCAAGATCCAGGAATTCCACTCTTATGCACATACCCAAAAGATGCACACTCATACAACAAAGACATCTGTTCAACTATGTTCATAACAGCATTATTGTAATAGCCAAAACCTGGAAGCAACCTAGATGTCCCTCAGCTGAAAAATGGATAAAGAAAATGTGGTACATTTATACAATGGAATACTATTCAGTGGGAAAAAAAAAAGCAATGGAATCTTTACATTGGGAGGCAAATGGATGGAACTAAAAGAAACCATCCTGAGTGAGGCAACCCAGTCACAAAAAGACAAACATGGTATGTATTCATTCATATATGGATATTAGACATAGAGCAAAAGATTACCAGCCTATAATCCACACCACCAGAGAAGCTAGGAAGCAAGGAGGACTCTAAGAGAGACATACATGGTCCCCCAGAGAAGGGGAAAGGGACAGGATCTCCTGAGCAAATTGGGAGCATGGGGGAGGGGAGAGGAAGTTAGGAGAAAAAGAAGGGGAGAAGAGAAGGGGAGAGGAGGGCATGAGGGAGCAGGAAACAATAGAGGAGAACAAGAAAAGAGATACCATAATAGAGGGAGCCATTATACTTATAAAGAAAAATCTGGCACTAGGGAAATGTCCAGAGATCTACAAGGATGACCCAAACTAACAATCTAAGCAATAGTGGAGAGGCAACCTTAAACACTCTTCCCCTATAATGAGATTGACGACTACCTTATATGCCATCCTAGAAACTTCATCTAGTAGCTGATGGAAACAGAAGCAGACACCCACAGCTAAACACTGAGCCCAACTCCTGGAATCCAATTGCATAGAGGGAGGAATGATGAGCAAAGGAGTCAAGACCAGGCTGCAGAAACCCACAGAGACAGCTGACCTGAACAAGGGGGAGCTCATGGACCCCCCAGACTGACAGGAAAATAGCATAGAATCGACCCAGATCCCCTGAATGTGGGTGTCAGGAGGACTGGGCAGTCTATGGAGTCTCTAGTAGTAGATCCCTCGTGTACAAATGGACTTTGGGAGTCCATTCCACATAGAGGGATACTGCCTCAGCCTAGACACATGGGGAAGGCCTAGGCCCTGATCCAAATGATATGACAGACTTTGAAGATCCCCAATGCAAGGCCTCAGGGGAGCAGAAAGAGAATGAGATAGGAGGCCAGTGGGAGAAGAGGAGGAGGGGAGGGAGAGAGAACTGGGATTGACATGTAAAACAAGATTGTATCTAATTTAAATTAAAAATAAAAGAAGTTTGTGAATAGTGTTAATTACTAAGGAATTTAGTAGGGGGTGGCTGCTGTTCTGTTACCAGCTGGGCCTGACTAGAAAAGCTGGTATAGAGTTCTAGGCTGCTTTGCAATAATAACCTTGGTTAGACACCTGCAACTCTGTCCTTGTGTATATCTGCAAAGTTTTTTAACTTATGATGTTTATAGAGACATTTAGTCTAGTTTGAAATTGTTGTGAGGTTTTAAATCAGCTAAATGTATGTAGCTTGTCTTAGACTGGGGAGAAATTGACATTTTCTTATGTTAGTCTGAGTAAAGAAAAAAATTTTTTCTTAGTGTCTTACAGTCCTTTTGGAACAATACATATATCAAAACTTTACAGGTTAATGAGAAGTAATTTTCCTGATCATCCACAGATATGCATGCCCATAAGATTGACGTGTAATCATGAGATGACATATGCACATCCAAGAAATCACACATTACAGTGCAGGTATTGGGGAGACACCATAGCTGTCTTTGCACATGTGAATTTACAGACAGAAACAGTCAGTTTCCGAACTATGTAGTCATGAAAGCCTTGCTCCAACAAGTATAACACAAAAAATAAAGACCCAGAGACAGACATTGGAGTTCAACCTGAAGACCAGGAAAGCAAAGCAGCCAAGCCACCAGAGAGCTCTCACCTCTAAAAGGGATGGGGGATTCCTATTCTCAGCAAGGTTTGAGAATGAATCCTTAACACTGAGCCTTCCTATCTTCAGTGTGGCTGGAGAATCAATGCTCCTATCTCCAATGTGAAAGCCTAGGACTGAGACCTGATGGGGGATGTTCTCCTGTATATATGATTCTCTTACTGGTTGATAATAAAACACTGTTTGGGCAACAAAGACAGGATGATATGAGGTACTAGGAGACTGGGAGAATTCTGGGAGTGGTAGGCAGAGAGACAGTGGGGAGACTCCATGCAGGGGAGGAGGGGGTAAGTGGTCCAGGCCCTTCTCCTGTGAGACAAGACACGTGGAAATATTTAGATTAATAGAAATGGGTTAATAATTAAGAGAGAGCTAGCAAGTAGGAAGCCCTAGTCATCAGCCAACAGCTTTATAATTAATACAAGTCTTTGTGTGCCTATTTGGGGCTGAGAAGGGAGGCGGGACCAGGCTGGAAAAAGAAACCTCCAGTAACAGAGATCCTGTTTCTGTCTGAAATACCTCTCAAGAGTCCAGGGATTAAAGGCCTGAGCTCTAATTCACTCTCAGTTAACCCAGGGTGGTCTTGGACTTAGAGATCCATCCTCCTCTCTCCTCAGTCCTGGAATTAAAGATCCCTACCTCCATCTCCTGGCTTCTGGCTGCTGGGATTAAAGAGGGGTGTGCCTTGCTTCTATGGCCTGTGGCTGACTCTGCTTTCTGAATCCCCAGGCAAGCTTTAATAAATCATAAATCTAGTATCACCACAAACAGGGTTCTCCTCCATCAGAGACTTATCCTTCTGGTGTGTTGACATCTGAATTATCAGTTGTCATCTGCTGTATTTATTTGTATCACGGTCCACAACAGCTCGTGACACTTGCCACCAAACCCTTACTGGTTCACAAGCCCTTATACATAGTTTAAACAAATCTATTTAAAGGGGGGGCAAAGGCAACTTATGACAGAAATATGTTCTTTCCTTAACCAGAAATTTTATGTACTTTTAAAAGCATATCGAATATATTTTTTCCTGGCTAGCCTGGAGCTCACTATGTAGACCTGGCTGGTCTTGGACACACGCAAATCCACCTGTCTCTTCTTCCCAAGTACTGAAGTTAATAATTTTTCCAACTGATAGAAAAATTATTTTACCAAATTTTAGACTGAGGAAAAGAGAAAGTCACATTAGGGACAAAATGACATAACAATATAGTTGTTTTGTTTTGTCTTGTTTATAGGAGGACTTGTCTTGCCTCTTGAGACAGGTCTCACTGGCTAGCCTCAAACTCACACAAATCCACTTGTCTCTGCTTCTGAGTGCTGGGATAAAGGTGGGCACCACATGCCAGCTGTGGTGATTTTTATTTTACCTGAGCAGGTGTTTTGCCTGAATGTCTGTAGTGTATCATGTGCATGCTTTGTGCCTGCTGAGGCCAGAGGAGGGCTCTGGACTTCTTGGAAGTGGAGTTACGGTCCTTTGTGACACAGCCTGTGGGCTCTGGGCAATGAATCTGGGTCCACTGCAGAAGCAGCAACGCCCCTAACGGCTTGCTGGTCCACCTCTCCAGCTCCTTTGAACACAATTGCTCTTTTATTACCAAATAGTGTTAATAGCAAGGGGTAGCAACGAAGGTCAGACCTGTGGTGAAGAGCCCAGAATAAGAAAAGTATAAGCCTGCACACATTCTGGGGAGAGTGAACCTGACTGCCACAGTTAATTTTTAACAATTGCTTTCTTCCTTAAGAGCCGACAGTTACCATGTACAGAGGTGAGCTTGTAACAGTTGCCTCCTGCTTTCCAGCTCTGTAGTGCTAGGTAGTTAAGGTGGACAAGGGTTAGCTTCTAACTGTTGCCTCCATGGGACTCCCTGGGTTACGTTCCCTTAACTTGTAACTGTCCTTGTACATGACTCTACTCTCTGCCTTGCATTCTTTCAAGGAGGGCAAGAGGCAGCTGTGTCAGCCACAGGCTTTCCCAAACATCTTCAGTTAGCGTCCCATAATCAAAAGTCGTAGAATTTCCAATGTAATGTGACTTTAAGCCTGACCTCAAGATTGCAAAGGCTCTTTGACCCACACCTGGTGCTTGATTTTACTACAAGAACAGGCTCAAAACCCACTCTCCTTGTCACAGTGTCAGAGGCCCGAACTCTGGCCTGTGGCTCCAGCAAGCTGCAAGTTTTTTGTGGCCTCCGATGACTGGAATAAAATTTGCTTCTGGTTCCTAGGCTTCGGTAGTCTGTTCCGTGTTATTAGCGGGCATAACAAATAGTACTGCTTATTTGAAGTTAGAAAGTGAATTGGGACTCCAATAGGAGTCCCTTTATAATATTGTCTGTTGCTTATTGGTGAGACATAAATGTCAGAGACCAGAGAGTTGGCAGAGGGGTTAAAAGCCCTGGCTACTCTTGTAGAAGACCCAGATTCAGTTCCCCATCCACATGGTGGCTCACACCCACCAATATATATCCAGACACAGGGTTCTGATGCCCTCTCCTGACCACCACGGGCACTGCATGCATGGCTAGACAGATACACAATGGCAAAGGCTCTCTTACGAGTAAAGATAAATCTTTAAAATATACATTTTATTTAATTACTCTCATAAATCCCCAGGTGGGTGTGCTATAAGGCTTTTCAGATATTTGTTTAATCAAGAAACATGGGCTTATAGTTATAACCATAAACATCGCGGACATCGTTCTCATTGAACGTGACTATAAACTTGTATAAACTTCATGACAAGGACTAACTGAAAGCTTTGGGTATTTCTAGTAAGAGTCTGTGAGGCTGGGTGGGTGGAGAGATGGCTCATCGGTTAAGAGCACCGGTCCCTCTTGTAGGGGAACCCAGGTTTGGTTCCCTAGATCCATGTGACATCCCAGAACCATCAACATTTCCAGTTCCAGGGTATCAGACACGTCCAAAAAGCACCAGGCACTCACCTTAGAGAGAACACTATCTGAAGGGACACCAGCCTGGCCCAGCATGGCAATGATGGCTCTGGCAGGCCTTGTCCTTCTCGTCCCCCTCGCCCCCTTCCCTCTGGCCTGCTAAAAACCTTTAGATCACATTCCTAGAGCTAGCCACCCAGGTCTGTCCCCTTATTTGGCCACTTCCTCCTCCCGGGGCTGACTACCAAGGTCCAGCCATCAAAGTATTAAAGTCCAGCGATCAAAAGCCCCTTTGGCTCACCTAATTAGCATGGGTTGGGTTTCCCTCTTTTACCTGTATAAACTGCCACCTGCCTATGGGCCACGTCTGTCTGTGCCCTCTCTACCCAGAGGCAGTCCTTTGACTCTCCGGTACCAACATCCCTGCCCTCCCTCCCTGGTACCCTTCTCTTTCGCCTTAGTCTTCCATCTGCATCTTTGTCTCTTATTCCCTGCCCTCTGTCCCTCTGGGGCAAATGCATCTCCTTTGTGCTGAGAGCTTGGTCTTGGGGCCCCCAAGCCAATGCTGATCACTTCCCTTACCCAGCTATCCAGCTATCCAGCGACCCAGCGACCCAGCAACCCAGCGATCCAGCTACCCAGCTACCCAGCTACCCAGCGACCCAGCTACCCAGCTACCCAGCTACCCAGCTACCCAGCGACCCAGCTACCCAGCTACCCAGCGACCCAGCGACCCAGCGACCCAGCGACCCAGCTACCCAGCTACCCAGCTACCCAGCTACCCAGCTACCCAGCTACCCAGCTACCCAGCTACCCAGCAAGCCCCGAATGCACAGCTGAAGCACAAGGAAACGACCTTAAAACCAACCTTATGAAGATGATAGAGGTCCTTAGGGAGAAATGAATAAATCCCTCAAAGAAAGCCAAGGGAAAGCAAACAAACCGGTGAAGGAAATGAATAATACAACCGTTCAAGACCCGAACACGGACGTAGACGCGATAAAGAAAACAGGTACCGCGAGAATCACGGAGAAAACACTTTTCTTTATCAAACAGCTATACCGCAAACAAAACTCCAGGTAGCTGTATCCAAAGCACAGGAAACGTGTATTTTGAAACTTAGGCATCTAACTGTTGTTCTTTTGATACAGCTGCTGTGATGCAGCTGCTATGGCCTAAGAAACACAAACACGAGATTGAGCGCCCACGTGGAGTATTGAGAGAGGGGAGAGGAAAGCGGGGAGAGAGAGAGAGATAAAGGGGGCCCCAGAGAGAGCGAGAGAGGGAAGCAAGAGAGAGGGAGATGAGAGGGACAAGAGAGAGCAAGAGAGAGCAAGAGAGAGCAAGAGAGAGCAAGAGAGAGCAAGAGAGAGAGGGACACTTGGCGCGCTTGCTTTAAAAGGGGAGCTTGCGCATGCGTAACCCAGTCTCTGCGGCCAGGTAGCTTGGGCAGTGGGGCTTGCATAACCCAGTCTCCGCCCAGCCAGGTAAGGCCTGACTTAGTGATTATACGTCCCGCCCATCAGAGGCGGGGCCCACAGACTGCCCAGCCTCAACATTCCCACCTCTTATTACTATTAAAAAGGTGAGGGTTGGGCATGGCCCAACAGGGTGAGTCTGCAGGTTTCTAACACTAACAATTACAAATACAATACGGGCACACATGTTGAGAGTCCTGCAGACACTTATATTTTCTTCTGACCAACGAAACTGCACTAACCAATTTGTTTGAGCTTTCCCTTTGGAGCGCCGAGACAGTGAGAGCAGAGTTACTGATTTTTGTTTTCGTGGATTTGTTTTCCCTTTACTATGGGGTCATCACGCATTTACCTTTGTGATGTGTACGCATGCGTGCCTGTTCATCATTTGATGAGTATTTTACCTTAATCACTCTAACCTCCTTTGCGCCCGAAGCTCCGGATCAATCCTTGTTGCAGTGACGTTGTACAAGGAGAGAAGTTATATTTCTGTTGCGATGACAAAACATTAGGCTCATCTGTGGACCTTAAAACGCTGTATTATGTCCGCGAGTGGGCTAAAGAGGTTTTAAGGCAGCCGGGCGTGGTGGCAGAAAGCTCTTATTCCCAGCATTTATGTAGGCAGCCCCTGTCTTGGGGTGGTTGTGGGGAGGGCCTTGAGGAGGGATGCAGAGAGGCAGAGAGGCAGAGAGGGAGAGATGGGTTAGAGAGAGGGAGTGGGGGATTTTAAAAAGGGCCAGAGAGATGGCTTATAGGCAAGGGCAAGAGCCGTTGCCATCAGACCCGACAATCCAAGAGCTTGTGATCCACAGAGCGGGCAGGGGGAAAGAGATCCGACTGTCACAAACTGTCCGCTGGCCTCCGCATTCCAGCGGTGGTACACACACCCGCCCCTCCCCCGCAGACACAACGCAGAAAAGAGAGTGCTTATTTATTTTGTGCCTGTGTGTGCCTGTGTGTGTGTGTGTGTGTGTGTGTGTGCGTGTGCGTGTGCGTGTGCGTGTGTGTGTGTGTGTGTGTGTGTGTGTGCCTGCACGACATACATGCATGAGCCTGAGGAGGTCCGGAGAGGGCATAGTGGGTCCACTGAACCAGGAACCCAAATACCATGTCCCGACTTGGTGTCAGTTGCGTGGTGTTTCTGTGGGAGAGGACGAAGAAAATCATGCACCAAGCGCCTTTTAAAGCGCAGTGGTGGCGACACGAGGTAGTGAGGTTCAAGCGAAGCGGGGAGACCTCTCTCTGCTTAGGGCCGGCTCCGGTGCTGCCTGGCGGAAGACAGGGAGGGGCCCGTTCGTTCACACTAAGACCAGTGACGAGGCGGTCAGGCCACAGCGGCGGGCAGCCAGCGGCTGGCTTTGAGATAACTCGGGAAGGATGATTTGTCTCTGGTCCCGCAACACTCCATCCAGCTGTCCTGGAGCGAGAAAGTCCACCAAAGCAACCAGGCCAGGGGAGGGAGGGGTGTGATGTCACCCTTGGGTGCGAGTCGGGGGGCGTGGCCTATGCAGATGAGGGTCGCGCAGGGGCTGCCGCGTCCGCACTCGCTGCGGGAACGCGAGGGATTTCGCGCGCGGCGTGGGAGGGAGCGCGGGTCGGCGGGTGTGAGCGCAGCGCAGGGACGGGGTGCGCGTCCGTGGAGGCCCCGGCGCGCGCGCGGCGGAGTGACCGTGTGTTGAGAGCGCAGGGCGGGTGGGGGTGATGCGGGCGCGGGCGTCGGGAAAGCATACTTACCTGGCAGGGGAGATACCATGATCACGTAGGTGGTTTTCCCAGGGCGAGGCCCACCCATTGCACTTGGGGTGTGCTGACCCCTGCGATTTCCCCAAATGCGGGAAACTCGACTGCATAATTTGTGGTAGTGGGGGACTGCGTTCGCGCTCTCCCCTGATTTCCGATGTAAAGAATAACAGACTTCTTGTATAGTCATGTCCCTTCCGCTAGGACTAGGAGCTTTCCCTGCCCTAGTAGGCGTAACCTTACCGTGGACACCGTTCAGCCGTGGATTATTCGCCCTCGAATCTGAGGAGTGAGCGGCTTTGGTGTCACACCCCAGGTCTTTCTTGCTTGCTTGCTTGATTGTCTTAGACCTGGCCTCGAAACCACCAACCAAAGTAAGGGTTTCAAGAACACTCAAAGACAGAGATCCTTGCTAGGACGCAACACCAGGTTTTGCTTCTTTCGTTTCTGTCTTCCCTCCGGTGGTTTTGGCCTCCTCCGCGGAGAGAGTACTACTTGGGAGCCCGGACTGACCAACAGTTAGGGGACCCCCGTCAGCGCCGGCGGCCCGGATCCCGGGAGCGCGCCCGGCTCGTGCGGGGTCCCTAACGCTCGTGCGCACTGGAGGAGCGGCCGCGGGGCTCGTTGGCTCTGGCTCCGGCTCCGGCTGCACCGCCGCTGGTGGTCATCCCAGGTGTTGTCCGCCGTGGTGACGCCTGGCTCACCAAGGAGACACCGCGGCGTGTTCTGCACCGTCTCTGTGGCGCAATCGGTTAGCGCGTTCGGCTGTTAACCGAAAGGTTGGTGGTTCGAGCCCACCCAGGGACGAGGCTTTTAACAGCTTTCCACCTGCCGGCGAGCCGCCGAGTCAGCTGGAGAATGCCAAATGCCACTGCACTACACATTCCTGCAAACAAGTCCCCGGAGCCCACCCCCACGGCTATCGTTATTTATGGTCTGGCCCCTGGCAACGGAAACAACAAAGCACCTGTGGACACCCCCGGTCCCCGCCCCCCACACCTCTCTTTGTTTTATTTGGGAATGGGTGGGTCGAGCGGGAATCCTTTCTTAGTAAAGGAAACTTAATGAACCACAGGGCGCCAGAGCACGGGAAACGGACCAGATTTTAAGCAAACAGGTAAACTTTACACCACTGGTTAAAGATATGCACGCGACAAAGGGCGACCGCAACGTAATTCGTAATCAGAAGATCCTAGAACCCGTTTAATTCGGAGACCACGTGGTGGTGTGGAGACACCAAAACTCATCACGGAAACGGGCAGGACCGGCCGTGTGGTAAGGAACCCGGGGCTGCCGGGCACGTTCGGCTCCGGACGGCCCTGGGCCGCTGGGCTGCTCCGCGGCTCTTCGGAAGCTCCCACAGCAGCGTGCCTCCTCCCGAGCGAGGCGCCCCGGCCACGGCGGAGGGGAGGGCGATGGGGTCTGCCGCGTGCCTGGGGGAATCCTGCACCTGCGAGAGCCGCGCGGACCCGCGGCCTCACGGTTCGCACCTGCGCTCGCCACGCAACCGAGGCACAGGCGCGCGCGCGCGCACTCGAGACCGGTCTGGGCTGAGGCCCGAGCAGGAGAAGTCGTCGTCCGGCATCGCGCGTGTGGCTCGCCGTGATCGTATAGTGGTTAGTACTCTGCGTTGTGGCCGCAGCAACCTCGGTTCGAATCCGAGTCACGGCAATTGTGGTCCTTTCCGTCTGGCGCGCTGCTTTCTTGTCCCTCTGCACCCCACGGCTCATTAACGTCTTCTTGCCACAGACTCCAGTCTCTCCCTCCCTCGCTATTATTATAGTTAGTTTGGGACTGTCAATCTCGCTGTCTCAACCGCCAATCACCTCGAATCACCGTTCCTCCCTCTTAGAGCGACGCCCCGCCCCGCCCCCCCCCGCCCCTCGTTTTGGTCTTAGTCCGTGTGATACAGGGTCTAAATGTTCCTATCTGCTCTTTTGTCCTAGTAATCACACAGCAAGTGGAAAAGCTTCTTTTATATGTTATAGCATAAATAATGAAAACCCAGAGGCAGATTGATACCGGGGTTCAAACTCAAGTTCAGCGAAGCAAAGCAGCCAAGCCGATGATTGTTCTTACCTCTGCCAAGGCTTGGGCTGCGATCCTGACCTCAATGTGACTGGAAATTAATTGTCAGAGACCTGATGCTGGAACGCCCTGCTCCTATCTTAAATACATCTCTAGTGCTGGGATTAAAGGCGTGAGCTGTGTTTCTCTCTCTTAGACTGATTCTCTGTCACGTAGCCCTGGCTGGCCTTGAGCTGGCCTTGAGCTCATGAGTCCTGGGATTAAAGGTGTGTGCCACCACTGCCCACCTTCTATGGCTGGCTACTGTGGCTTGCTTTGCAATCTGATCTTCAGTGGCTTTGTTAGGTCAATAAAAAATATATCAACACAATATGTCCTGCCCACCCCCTGATAAAATCTTTATTGTCTACATGTTGAATAATTACTGAAAATGATAATCCATTCTAAACAACAAGACTACAATTTCCATAGAACACGCTATGAACTAGTCAACATGAGAAATTATGAATAGTGTGTGTGTGTGTGTGTGTGAGATGAAAGGATGAAAATACAATCTAAGTCTCTAATGATAGACGAGAAAAGATGGAAAAGAGTAGGAGATTCGTTAAAAGATTATTGTAGGACTTCTGGACCTGAAAAAGTCCGTAACAGCATTTTCACATTGAAACTTAATTGAAGGAATAATTTCTCACAAATGACCCTCTTGTTGCCAATATTATAGAAGAGGGAGAAAAATGTATTAATCCATGAGGCTTTGACATTGAAAAAAAAATTCTGAACCTCAGGAAAAAGGCTGAGGAGCAGCCTAATGAGGAAAAGGACCTCATGTCCTTTGAAAGTGATACTGAAGATATTAAAAAGACCAACCCACAGACCCAAGATAAAAGTGTAAAAAAGACACACTCTAAAAAGGACTAGAGATTTAGGAACGAAACCAAAAATAATAGAAAAAAATATATCCATCACTAAAAAATTTCACTAGGAACAAATCATCCACAGATGAAGACCTTAGTGATGGGGATTGGGAGGACTCGGAGGAGGAAGCAGCAGTGTATCATGAGTCAGACTGGCCTTCATTAAGACAATAGCCTCTCCCCTATACACCTCCTCCCACAGTTCCTCCTCTAGCTTAAACCCTCAGAAAGAATTACAGAATAAAATTCAATATCTTAAGGAACAAATTCGCTTAGAAAAAGAACACCAAGAATTAATTGCCCAATTTAAAAGTTTAAAGACTGGCAAATCCTCCAAGACTTTTCAAAAGACAACCTCCAGGCCACCTTAAAGGGGCTGTCCCCAGGATGTCTCTTAGCCATTCGCAACAGACAGAGCCGAAGAATTTAACTGCCTTTCCAGTCTCTGAAACAACAAATGCACAAGGGGGTGGTGCATACAGGTTTTGACTTTAATGTAATCAAAGAGGTTAAAATTGCAGTTTCCCAGTATGGGGCCACACACAGCTCCTTATACCACTGCCATCATAGAATCTGTGGCTAATACTTGGCTTACTCCTTCAGACTGGTTTATCTTAACCAGAGCAACTCTGGCAGGAGGAGATTGCCTTTTATGGAAATCAGAATTTGCAGAGGCTTGTAAGGAAATTGCAAAAAGGAACACAAAAGCTGGAATGCTGATACGCTGATGGGAGAGGGAAATTTTGAGGCAGAAGATGTTCACATGCAATATGAACCTGGGCTATATGCCCAAATTCAAACAGCTGCCACCAGAGCATGGAAGAGGCTACATGCTAAAGGGGATTGAGCTCCTCTCTTACCAATATTAAGCAAGGGCCCAATGAATTTTTTCAGACTTTGTTCACCATTTACTAACAGCAGCAGGAAGGATTTTTGGAAGTGCAGGTTCAGGAACTGAATTTGTTAAACAATTAGCATTTGAGAACGCAAATGCTGCCTGTCAGGCTGCCATGATAGGAGCAGCCTACCAACAGGGCTTGCCATGGCAGCTGCTATGCAAGGCACCACTGTTAAACAATTCCTACCAAATCAGGGCAGAAATAAGTGTTTCAGTTGTGGAGACTCAAGGCACTTTGCAAAAAAATGCCCACAAAAACAAAAAGGTATGCCTCAAAAGGTCCCTGCCCCGGGACTTTGTCCCAGATGGTTTTTGAAGGAGACTGAGGAACTATCGCTCAGGTTTCGGCTCCAGCAAATATGCTCAGGCTTCATGCTTTGCTCCACCTGGAAAACCAGCATGCAGGGATAAGATAGCCCTCATTCATGTTTCTAATGTAGGCTCGCAGAGAAACCATAGTCCAAGAAAAAATCCAAACCATGATTGATTCTCTGATATCTTGTATATATTATCACCCATTATTACTCCCCAAACACATAGGTGCAGACACAGACTCCTCAGATATACTGTCTGCTACCCATTATGCTTTAAACATTACTAACCCCAGCCTAGCAAAAGACTTCTGGCTATGTTTGACCTTGGGAACCTCCTGGCCCCTAGCAGACCCTGTGCTTAATGATTCCTTGTTGCCTAATTATGATCTCATGCTGAAGGATAATTGCATACTTAGTATTCCTTTTAAGGTTCAGCCCACAGGATTTAAAAATTCCTCATGCTTTTATGAACATTTTAAGAATGACAGTTTTGATATAGACGTAGGACAAGCCACCTTTACCTCTTGCTTTTCAGTGATTAATGTATCCACAGCTCTATGTATTGGGTCTGGATAAGTCCTAGTTGTGACAATGGCTTGGCTTATTCCTTGCTGCCTGCTAATTGGACAGGGTTATGTGTCCTGGCTACCCTCCTTCCAGATATAGAAATAATACCTGGGATGAGCACATCCCAATACCCAGCATAGACTATTTCACCCCAAGGCACAAGAAAGCAGTCCAATTCATTCCAATATTGGTTGGACTTGGTATTTCAGGAGCCCTAGCCACTGGTTCTGCAGGCATGGGAACAGCAATAAAATAATACTCCAAGCTATCTCAACAGCTTGCTAATTATGTACAGACCATCTACAGGTCTGTAGATCCAAAACCTTCAGGACCAAGTTGACTAAAAGAAGAGGTCCTACAAAACAGAAGAGGGCTAGACTTACTCACTGCCGACAAGGGAGGCATTTGTTTGACTTTACAGGAAAAATGCTGCTTTTATGCTAACAAATCCAGAATAGTTCGAGACAGAGTCAAGAAACATCAAGAAGAGCTCAAGAAGTATCTCAGAGAGCTGTTTGATCAACCCAATTGGAGCGCCTGGAATGGACTCCTGCCTTACCTCCTTCCCCTGCTAGGTCCCCTGCTTGGCCTACTAATTCTTTTATCGCTAGGACCTTTTCTGCTTAACAAATTGGTGGCCTTCATTAAAAATCAAATTGATGCTATAAAAATGCAATTCATACAGGTGCATTATCATCACCTTGATATGGCCAATATGGGAGACAGCTATGATGAACCCTACCTAATACACAGCTAAACCTGTGTATTGATAAATTCATCAGAGTCATCCTCTCCTGGTGAGCAGGGCTGGTTAGCCAATGACAGGCAACAGAGGAAGGACAGAGAGTGTCCTGCCCCAATAGCCCCCTAAGACAGGAATTGTACGCACCCAAGCTTGACCAGCAAGGAAGATGAGACTTGGGGAAGATCTTCATGCAGTTTTAATCAGGACCCTTGAACATGCTTCTTCTGACCCGGGGGAAATGCCTGTACAGGCTTAAATCCCCTTGTGCCGACCAACCCCAGTGAGCTTCATGGACCCTGCAGATAGGCTGCTCTTATGCGGAAGCAAACAGGCTGAACAGGCTTAACCAAATAAGGACTTGTTTACACCAGAGAGTGCTCACCATTGGGAAGATGGAAGGCAGAAGCCAGCGCCATCTTTAAGGCACAGCACTCACAGCTCTCTACAAGGAATGGTCATCACAAGATGTCATCTCCAATGACAGATAAGGCTATGCCACACTCCTAATCCAAGAATAACTCTGACCTAAGACAGGCACAGTCCCCTCAAGGATATCCCACCTCATGGCCATTTTTATACTATATTTAAAAGGGGACCTGTGGGGAATCCCAGAGCAAAGTTAGCATCTTAACATACTGGTAATTTTCCATTCCCCTATGACTTGTTAAAGATATGATGCAGCCTGACTCTGAAAGAGTCCTAGCTGCAGTCTTAAGGTATAGCAAGTTATCTCATAGCAGGACTCCTGCATTCTGCTTGGAAAGACATTCTGCCTCCCTGGCATCCTCCCTTTGGCCCATTCCCTCATTTCTCCACTACTTGAACCCTGTGTTATTATATTCATTAAATGAGACTTGATCAGAATATCAGAATACTGTCTTGTCTCCATCTCTTAATTCTCACTTGTCTCTTAATTCTCACTGTCTCCCTCAGGGTCCCCGTCGACTGACCCTGCTGGCCGGGGCATTTAATCTCAGCACTAGAGGGGTATAAAAGATAGAAGCAGGGTCTTCAGTATTCAGTATGAGGTACTCATTCTCCAGCCACTCTAAGGAGCAATTACAGTCTGAAGTTTGGTGAGAGCTTGTGGAGAAAGGATCAGCCCATTCAGGCTGAGATAGAGGTAAGAAGCTGGTGGCCAGCTGCTTTGCTTTTCTGATATTCAGCTTGAACTTTAAAATCAGTCTCTGAGACTTTTATTAATTTGTGTTACACTTTGACCTACAAATTTCCTGCCTATAACCTATGCAAGGACAATGGTGGCACAAAACTTGTGGGAATAGCTAACCAATGTCAGATTTTATTTACGGTCCACTCACAACAAGGAACCCACACGCAACATTTGCTTGAGTAACCAAGAACCAGAGTAGATAGTAGACAGATAGTAGTAGATAGGCCAGAGACATAAGGTTAAAGCAAATACTACTTTTTTCGTTTTTTTAAGGACAATAAAATGACCCCTAATGATATTCTGCTATACCCATAGATATTGTTTGATTTGTTAAAGCTTCCCTGAGGATTCAGAAAGCACAGTCAACACAGGCCATAGAACTCAGGTATACATCTTTAATCCCAGCAACCACAAGCTAGGAGGTAGTAGTGCACACCTTAAATCCTGTGACTCAGGATTAAGAGATAGACTGATTTCTGTGAGTTCAAGGCCACCCAAGATCTACACAAGAGTGAATCAGTATAACAGAGAATTATAGCTCACACTTTTATACACAACATTAGGGAAGTATATAAGACAGAAGCAAAGTCTCAGACAGGCATTCATTCCTCAGCCAGACTGCAGAGAGATTACCTTGTGAGAGTTTGTGGAGACAGAATCAGCACATTCAGCCTAAGGTAGAGGTAACAAGCTAGTGGACAAATTAATTGTTTTTCTGATAGTCAACTGGAAGCTTGAACCTCAATATCAGTAAATCCAAATACTCCAGGTTAAGAAAAAAGTAACAATAAAATAACCCATAATGATGTTCTGCTATACTCATAGTCATCACCAGAGAAGCTTCCTCTGGCAGCAGATAGGAAAAATGCAGAGACCCACAGCTAGACATTATACAGAGAGTCTAAATGGGAGGTCTCCATCAAATATCTCCACTCGGAGCCCAACGGAACCCATGCAAGAGGTGGCAGAAATATGGTAAGAAATGCAGTGGTGGAGGACACCAGAAGAATAAGGTCTGTGAATAAAGTAAGCCAAGAGTATATGAATTCACAGGGATGAGAGCATCAAGCACAGGGCCTATGTGAGCCTAAACCAGGTTCTCTGCATATATATCATAGCCAGGTTGAGGTCAGGATCGCAGCCCAAGCCTTGGCAGAGGTAAGAACAATCATCGGCTTGGCTGCTTTGCTTCGCTGAACTTGAGTTTGAACCCCGGTATCTATCTGCCTCTGGGTTTTCATTATTTATGCTATAACATATAAAAGAAGCTTTTCCACTTGCTGTGTGATTACTAGGACAAAAGAGCAGATAGGAACATTTAGACCCTGTATCACACGGACTAAGACCAAAACGAGGGGCGGGGGGGGGGGGGGCGGGGCGTCGCTCTAAGAGGGAGGAACGGTGATTCGAGGTGATTGGCGGTTGAGACAGCGAGATTGACAGTCCCAAACTAACTATAATAATAGCGAGGGAGGGAGAGACTGGAGTCTGTGGCAAGAAGACGTTAATGAGCCGTGGGGTGCAGAGGGACAAGAAAGCAGCGCGCCAGACGGAAAGGACCACAATTGCCGTGACTCGGATTCGAACCGAGGTTGCTGCGGCCACAACGCAGAGTACTAACCACTATACGATCACGGCGAGCCACACGCGCGATGCCGGACGACGACTTCTCCTGCTCGGGCCTCAGCCCAGACCGGTCTCGAGTGCGCGCGCGCGCGCCTGTGCCTCGGTTGCGTGGCGAGCGCAGGTGCGAACCGTGAGGCCGCGGGTCCGCGCGGCTCTCGCAGGTGCAGGATTCCCCCAGGCACGCGGCAGACCCCATCGCCCTCCCCTCCGCCGTGGCCGGGGCGCCTCGCTCGGGAGGAGGCACGCTGCTGTGGGAGCTTCCGAAGAGCCGCGGAGCAGCCCAGCGGCCCAGGGCCGTCCGGAGCCGAACGTGCCCGGCAGCCCCGGGTTCCTTACCACACGGCCGGTCCTGCCCGTTTCCGTGATGAGTTTTGGTGTCTCCACACCACCACGTGGTCTCCGAATTAAACGGGTTCTAGGATCTTCTGATTACGAATTACGTTGCGGTCGCCCTTTGTCGCGTGCATATCTTTAACCAGTGGTGTAAAGTTTACCTGTTTG
The DNA here is from genome assembly GCA_030556225.1 of Cricetiscus sungorus. Taxonomy (NCBI): domain Eukaryota; kingdom Metazoa; phylum Chordata; class Mammalia; order Rodentia; family Cricetidae; genus Cricetiscus; species Cricetiscus sungorus. The sequence goes on from JANBXA010000141.1 coordinate 2,419,458, forward strand.
CTTAAAATCTGGTCCGTTTCCCGTGCTCTGGCGCCCTGTGGTTCATTAAGTTTCCTTTACTAAGAAAGGATTCCCGCTCGACCCACCCATTCCCAAATAAAACAAAGAGAGGTGTGGGGGGGCGGGGACCGGGGGTGTCCACAGGTGCTTTGTTGTTTCCGTTGCCAGGGGCCAGACCATAAATAACGATAGCCGTGGGGGTGGGCTCCGGGGACTTGTTTGCAGGAATGTGTAGTGCAGTGGCATTTGGCATTCTCCAGCTGACTCGGCGGCTCGCCGGCAGGTGGAAAGCTGTTAAAAGCCTCGTCCCTGGGTGGGCTCGAACCACCAACCTTTCGGTTAACAGCCGAACGCGCTAACCGATTGCGCCACAGAGACGGTGCAGAACACGCCGCGGTGTCTCCTTGGTGAGCCAGGCGTCACCACGGCGGACAACACCTGGGATGACCACCAGCGGCGGTGCAGCCGGAGCCGGAGCCAGAGCCAACGAGCCCCGCGGCCGCTCCTCCAGTGCGCACGAGCCGGGCGCGCTCCCGGGATCCGGGCCGCCGGCGCTGACGGGGGTCCCCTAACTGTTGGTCAGTCCGGGCTCCCAAGCAGTACTCTCTCCGCGGAGGAGGCCAAAACCACCGGAGGGAAGACAGAAACGAAAGAAGCAAAACCTGGTGTTGCGTCCTAGCAAGGATTTCTGTCTTTGAGTGTTCTTGAAACCCTTACTTTGGTTGGTGGTTTCGAGGACCAGGTCTAAGACAATCAAGCAAGCAAGCAAGCAAGAAAGACCTGGGGTGTGACACCAAAGCCGCTCACTCCTCAGATTCGAGGGTGAATAATCCACGGCTGAACGGTGTCCACGGTAAGGTTACGCCTACTAGGGCAGGGAAAGCTCCTAGTCCTAGCGGAAGGGACATGACTATACAAGAAGTCTGTTATTCTTTACATCGGAAATCAGGGGAGAGCGCGAACGCAGTCCCCCACTACCACAAATTATGCAGTCGAGTTTCCCGCATTTGGGGAAATCGCAGGGGTCAGCACACCCCGAGTGCAATGGGTGGGCCTCACCCTGGGAAAACCACCTACGTGATCATGGTATCTCCCCTGCCAGGTAAGTATGCTTTCCCGACGCCCGCGCCCGCATCACCCCCACCCGCCCTGCGCTCTCAACACACGGTCACTCCGCCGCGCGCGCGCCGGGGCCTCCACAGACGCGCACCCCGTCCCTGCGCTGCGCTCACACCCGCCGACCCGCGCTCCCTCCCACGCCGCGCGCGAAATCCCTCGCGTTCCCGCAGCGAGTGCGGACGCGGCAGCCCCTGCGCGACCCTCATCTGCATAGGCCACGCCCCCGACTCGCACCCAAGGGTGACATCACACCCCTCCCTCCCCTGGCCTGGTTGCTTTGGTGGACTTTCTCGCTCCAGGACAGCTGGATGGAGTGTTGCGGGACCAGAGACAAATCATCCTTCCCGAGTTATCTCAAAGCCAGCCGCTGGCTGCCCGCCGCTGTGGCCTGACCGCCTCGTCACTGGTCTTAGTGTGAACGAACGGGCCCCTCCCTGTCTTCCGCCAGGCAGCACCGGAGCCGGCCCTAAGCAGAGAGAGGTCTCCCCGCTTCGCTTGAACCTCACTACCTCGTGTCGCCACCACTGCGCTTTAAAAGGCGCTTGGTGCATGATTTTCTTCGTCCTCTCCCACAGAAACACCACGCAACTGACACCAAGTCGGGACATGGTATTTGGGTTCCTGGTTCAGTGGACCCACTATGCCCTCTCCGGACCTCCTCAGGCTCATGCATGTATGTCGTGCAGGCACACACACACACACACACACACACACGCACACACGCACACGCACACGCACACGCACACGCACACACACACACACACACACAGGCACACACAGGCACAAAATAAATAAGCACTCTCTTTTCTGCGTTGTGTCTGCGGGGGAGGGGCGGGTGTGTGTACCACCGCTGGAATGCGGAGGCCAGCGGACAGTTTGTGACAGTCGGATCTCTTTCCCCCTGCCCGCTCTGTGGATCACAAGCTCTTGGATTGTCGGGTCTGATGGCAACGGCTCTTGCCCTTGCCTATAAGCCATCTCTCTGGCCCTTTTTAAAATCCCCCACTCCCTCTCTCTAACCCATCTCTCCCTCTCTGCCTCTCTGCCTCTCTGCATCCCTCCTCAAGGCCCTCCCCACAACCACCCCAAGACAGGGGCTGCCTACATAAATGCTGGGAATAAGAGCTTTCTGCCACCACGCCCGGCTGCCTTAAAACCTCTTTAGCCCACTCGCGGACATAATACAGCGTTTTAAGGTCCACAGATGAGCCTAATGTTTTGTCATCGCAACAGAAATATAACTTCTCTCCTTGTACAACGTCACTGCAACAAGGATTGATCCGGAGCTTCGGGCGCAAAGGAGGTTAGAGTGATTAAGGTAAAATACTCATCAAATGATGAACAGGCACGCATGCGTACACATCACAAAGGTAAATGCGTGATGACCCCATAGTAAAGGGAAAACAAATCCACGAAAACAAAAATCAGTAACTCTGCTCTCACTGTCTCGGCGCTCCAAAGGGAAAGCTCAAACAAATTGGTTAGTGCAGTTTCGTTGGTCAGAAGAAAATATAAGTGTCTGCAGGACTCTCAACATGTGTGCCCGTATTGTATTTGTAATTTTAGTGTTAGAAACCTGCAGACTCACCTGTTGGGCCATGCCAACCCTCACCTTTTAATAGTAATAAGAGGTGGGAATGTTGAGGCTGGGCAGTCTGTGGGCCCCGCCTCTGATGGGCGGGACGTATAATCACTAAGTCAGGCCTTACCTGGCTGGGCGGAGACTGGGTTATGCAAGCCCCACTGCCCAAGCTACCTGGCCGCAGAGACTGGGTTACGCATGCGCAAGCTCCCCTTTTAAAGCAAGCGCGCCAAGTGTCCCTCTCTCTCTTGCTCTCTCTTGCTCTCTCTTGCTCTCTCTTGCTCTCTCTTGCTCTCTCTTGTCCCTCTCATCTCCCTCTCTCTTGCTTCCCTCTCTCGCTCTCTCTGGGGCCCCCTTTATCTCTCTCTCTCTCCCCGCTTTCCTCTCCCTCTCTCAATACTCCACGTGGGCGCTCAATCTCGTGTTTGTGTTTCTTAGGCCATAGCAGCTGCATCACAGCAGCTGTATCAAAAGAACAACAGTTAGATGCCTAAGTTTCAAAATACACGTTTCCTGTGCTTTGGATACAGCTACCTGGAGTTTTGTTTGCGGTATAGCTGTTTGATAAAGAAAAGTGTTTTCTCCGTGATTCTCGCGGTACCTGTTTTCTTTATCGCGTCTACGTCCGTGTTCGGGTCTTGAACGGTTGTATTATTCATTTCCTTCACCGGTTTGTTTGCTTTCCCTTGGCTTTCTTTGAGGGATTTATTCATTTCTCCCTAAGGACCTCTATCATCTTCATAAGGTTGGTTTTAAGGTCGTTTCCTTGTGCTTCAGCTGTGCATTCGGGGCTTGCTGGGTAGCTGGGTAGCTGGGTAGCTGGGTAGCTGGGTAGCTGGGTAGCTGGGTCGCTGGGTCGCTGGGTCGCTGGGTAGCTGGGTCGCTGGGTAGCTGGGTCGCTGGGTCGCTGGGTAGCTGGGTAGCTGGGTAGCTGGGTAGCTGGGTCGCTGGGTCGCTGGGTAGCTGGGTAGCTGGATCGCTGGGTTGCTGGGTCGCTGGGTCGCTGGGTCGCTGGGTCGCTGGATAGCTGGGTAAGGGAAGTGATCAGCATTGGCTTGGGGGCCCCAAGACCAAGCTCTCAGCACAAAGGAGATGCATTTGCCCCAGAGGGACAGAGGGCAGGGAATAAGAGACAAAGATGCAGATGGAAGACTAAGGCGAAAGAGAAGGGTACCAGGGAGGGAGGGCAGGGATGTTGGTACCGGAGAGTCAAAGGACTGCCTCTGGGTAGAGAGGGCACAGACAGACGTGGCCCATAGGCAGGTGGCAGTTTATACAGGTAAAAGAGGGAAACCCAACCCATGCTAATTAGGTGAGCCAAAGGGGCTTTTGATCGCTGGACTTTAATACTTTGATGGCTGGACCTTGGTAGTCAGCCCCGGGAGGAGGAAGTGGCCAAATAAGGGGACAGACCTGGGTGGCTAGCTCTAGGAATGTGATCTAAAGGTTTTTAGCAGGCCAGAGGGAAGGGGGCGAGGGGGACGAGAAGGACAAAGCCTGCCAGAGCCATCATTGCCATGCTGGGCCAGGCTGGTGTCCCTTCAGATAGTGTTCTCTCTAAGGTGAGTGCCTGGTGCTTTTTGGACGTGTCTGATACCCTGGAACTGGAAATGTTGATGGTTCTGGGATGTCACATGGATCTAGGGAACCAAACCTGGGTTCCCCTACAAGAGGGACCGGTGCTCTTAACCGATGAGCCATCTCTCCACCCACCCAGCCTCACAGGCTCTTACTAGAAATACCCAAAGCTTTCAGTTAGTCCTTGTCATGAAGTTTATACAAGTTTATAGTCACGTTCAATGAGAACGATGTCCGCGATGTTTATGGTTATAACTATAAGCCCATGTTTCTTGATTAAACAAATATCTGAAAAGCCTTATAGCACACCCACCTGGGGATTTATGAGAGTAATTAAATAAAATGTATATTTTAAAGATTTATCTTTACTCGTAAGAGAGCCTTTGCCATTGTGTATCTGTCAAAGAAGCTCCATGTGGAGTTTGCATTCTTTATGGCAAAAGTGAGCCATTTGGGCAAGGAAACTGCCCCTTGCCTCAATTGCAGACAGTATATTGTCCAAACTAGACAAGCATGAGAGAAAAAAAAAAAAACGTGACTGGCAACCTTTGCCAAGACAAGAAAGAACACGCCTTCAAAACTCCCTGCTTTTCAAAAATGACTGCCAGATTCATTAGGCCTGCGGGCCAGAGTTGAGTGGCCCAATATTTCAGAAAAACTTTGTGTGACTGCACAGACAGCCAGATGCTCCTGTCATTAGGTAGCATTACACCCTTCTGGGGTCTTTGAGGGAGTTAAGGACTAAATAATTAGAGTTAAAGTTTTCTTTAGTTATGATAAAAGGTAAATTAGATATAAAAGTTTAAACTCACAAAGATAAGACATATAATAGAGTATTTTCTCTAAATTTGCCAAATACAAAGGGACTGGACGTTGTCAGTGTAATTCTTACTCGATAACTATTTCTGTTGTACACAATTTTACTATGTTAGAGTTAAAACCTTCTTTTGTATTTAGACAAAACGGGGGAAATGGTGTGGAACAATCCTTCTGTACACTGTGAAAATGTGTTGTTCTCATTGTTAATAAAAAGCTGATTGGCTGACTGGGCAGGATGTTTGAGACTGAGAAAGTGCTGGGAAGAGTCTCAAGCCAGACTCAAAAGCAACATGGGAAGTTCATAGATGAGGTAAATGAGCCCCGGGGAAGCACATAGAGTAATAGAAATGGGTTCATTTAAGCTGTAAGAGCTGGCTGGAGATAAGCCTGAGCTATTGGCTGGGCATTTATCATTACTAATAAGTTTCTGTGTGGTTATTTGGGAACTGGCTGGCAGAATGGAAAAGACCACCTACAGAGGCTAGTGAACCCCAGGGTGCCTGGGGAGGGCAGATAAAGGAAAGGGGACAGAGACTTCAGGGAACATTTAGCTCCAGGTCATTCAGCTTATGAAATTGGATATGAAACATTGAACATGAATTTAGCCATCCTGGCTCCTAAGAATATGCCAGGCAGTGGTGGCTTAGGACTTTAATCCCAGCACTTGGGAGGCAGAAGCAAGTGGATCTCTGTGAGTTTGGCCAGCCTGGTCTACAGAGCAAGTACCAGAAAAGGCTACACAAAGATAGCCTGTTTGGGGGAAAAAAGGAAAAAAAAAAAAGAAAGAAAGAAAGAAAGAAAAATAATAATAATAATTTTATATATATATATATATATATATATATATATATGTTTGAACCACTAGAGTTATCCTGCTTACACAGGTGCACAAATGATAGCATCTTTTACAGAAATGTAACTGATTTGTGACTGGATAGCATGCCTGCAAGCATGCTGAGCTTTCCCAAACCTCACCAGACTTTCTGCAAGAGCTGGACAAGCACCAGCCCACAAAGTGACACAGTACTAGAAAGGCAAGGATTAGTGTCCTCAGGACAGACCTGAGGCGGCCTAGGGCGGCCACCTACGCATATTTTCCTTACAAAAATAAAAATTAAAAAGTATACAAAGAAGATTGTTCCCAGAGCCAGACTGCAGATCTAAGAGGATGCTGGTTGGATTTTAAAGAAAAAAAGAAAAAGTTAACAGCATATGTCTGGAGAGAAAAGAAAAATAAGGGAGGAATCGTTTCCTAGCAACTGTTTCCCTGTTCTTTCACTTGCCAGTGACTCAACTATTGCATTTCAAAACACCATTGAGAAGTGTTGTGCTGGCGACTAGACTCAGGTTTGGTGCATGTTAAAAAGGACAGAAGCCAAGGAAGAAATTCAAACCAAACTTTGAGCTACATGCCTCGAAGTGCTCTCTCTGGTCTTTAGAAACAAACATTCCAGACTTAAAAATCTTAACAGATCGTCTCCTTCCTTTACAACTGATTAACCTCTCATTTCTAAGAACTGAAGACTTGACAAATAGACCACAACTCAGATAACAGAGGGGGAAAAAACCCCAGTATATCAGGTTTTTGAAGAATCTTAAATAAGTTCAAGTGTTCAGTACCGAGCACTGAAGAAACAAAAACATCAAACATTGCATGTTTCTGAGTTCAGTTCTTGTTGCTGTCGGTTAATTAGTTATGGAAAGTTATTTCTGTGAGAACTTATCACTATACACTCACCACTTTTTTCCCCCTAACTATTTTTTACTGGTCCAGGTTGTGTAAATAAACCAATAGACAGAACTAAAGAAAATTAAAATAATGAATATGCACACATTTTATCTGTTACAAACAGCCACTTGTTGAAGGTATGTGTCTGGCCCAGCCATGTCCAGAAGCCCTTGAGCTACAAATAAACTTGTTGGCCAGTGACTAGGGCTTCTTATTGGCTATCTCTGTCTTAACTATTAACCCATTTATATTAATCTATATTTTTCCACATGGTCTTGGCTTACCAGACAACACCTGGTGACTTCCCTGGCTGACATGGTGACTCTGTCTGCCTACGTTTCCCAGAATTTTTCTCATCTCCTAGTCTGGTAGCCCTGCCTAGTTTTCTACCTGGCAGGTAGAAGCCAATTAGAGAAACATATATACAGAAGAACATCCCCACCAGCCACTAACTAAGCTACAACATACACACACACACACACACACACACACACACACACACACACACACACTCACACACACAAGAAAAAAAAAAAAAAAAACCTTGATGTTTTCAGAGGAAAGGAAATGCAAGTTTTGAAGTCTGTTCTTAACAACCACATATACCGGAGGAGAGTGTGAACAGTCTGCCACTATCAGAAATGTATTGTGGATTAATAAGGATGGGGAAGAACAGATAGGCTGAATAGATGTTTATTCAGGGAGAAATAACTTACAACAGAGTCAGATGAAAGCCAGCAGGTTCTTGATCCCAAGGATGCCTCCTGATGCCCTCTGTCTCAGTCCAGCAAGCAAGAGAACACTCCGGGAACCCCTTCCCCAGACCTAGTTCCCCCAGGTCACGTCTGCCCCTGTCCCCACCCCCAATGGGCATGGTCAGTGCCACAGGTTCTGACAGAGTGAATACCTCAGTACAGAAAGTATACACTTTTTGCAGTTGAGTTTCTCGATTTTGTGGAAATCACAGGGGTCAGAACAACCTGAGTACAATGGGTGAGCCTCATCCTGGAAAAACCATCTTCCCAATTATGGTGTCTCCCCTGGAAGGTAAGTATGCTTACCACACCCTAAGCTCCAACAGAAGACAGTGGACAGCCCCATGGGAGACCACTGTGTAAATTTAAAACCATCATTTTAGGTTTTCTGGAAGCGTGTCAGTGGTGCCAGTGGGTGAACAGAAGCCTGTGAGAAGTTGCATGTGCTGTGGACAGCAGAGCTGGATAAGTGTAGCTGCCCAGCCAGACCCTATGGAGCTCTGAAGATCACGAATCACAGATCTTGCACACTAAGTAAATTACATTTGGAGTTTTAGTTTTGCCTTGATTTGATTGTGCCCTGGTTCTTCCCTCTTGGAGTAATAAAGTTTGTAACATATTTTTTGTTGTTGTTTTTAAAATATTTACTATGTGTAAAAGTCACATTTAAATTGACAGAACTGCCTTTGTTATAGACAGACTTATTGTCATTCTGCAAAGAAAAAGAAGGTATGTCTAGAGCTGAGGAGACAACAGTAACACAAGGATGGCTTCATAGTCTCCAACACAATGTTTGCAAGTTGACCAAGGCAGCAGTTGGCCTGAGACCATAACTGTTTCCTAAAAGTATCTCCTAAAGTTAAAAAAACACTGGATGCACTTCCAGAGGTCCTGATTTCAATTCCCAGCAACCACATGGTGGCTCACAACCATCTGCAATGAGATCTGGCATCCCCTTCTGCTGTGTAGACATACATGCAGACAGACACTGTATATACATAATAAATAAAAATCTTTAAAAAAAAAAAAAAAGAGCAGTGAGTCTACTGTATGTGACACTTGTACAGAGTAAATTCTCTCTAAGTTGCTGGGCATGTTTTACAAATCTCATTCTCCTGTAGTAAGTAATGGCTGAGTTATGATATAACAAAGATGGTACCATAAGGCATCCTGAAAAATCTTTTACAACCAGGGAAATTCTTAAGCTAAAATAAATATCCACATGTACCAAACCTATACACTGAGTTAAAATGGAGCTGGTACTGGGTCCAAAACAGGCAGAAGAAGGAAGTTTCTTGAACAGCAGCCCTATTTTCTTTACTTGTATTAAAAGAGTTAAATTCTTCACCTGGATCTTGCCACACCCATGTATGCTATAGGATTAATTGAATATCTTTAAGTAAAGCAGGAGATAAAACTTTTGCCTTAAGAATTGTAAAACATGTAGTTGTACTTCCTTGTCAGAACTGCCAGCCCACAAATAATAGCATCGAAACTTTTTATTAATTATGAAAGCATGGCCATTAGCTTAGACTTGTCCCACTAGCTCTTATAGCTTAAATTAACCTGTCTCTCTTACTCTACTTTCTGCCACATGGTTTGGTTATCTGATAGGGGGTGTCCTTTTGTATTGTTTCTCTTTTTGGTTGATGAATTAAACACTGTTGGGCCAATGGCCAATGAGGCAGAAAGATAGGCAGGACTAGGAGAGGAAAAAAGTCTGAAAAAGATAGACAAGAGAGCCCGCCAGAACAATCATGATGTAGCAGGCAAAGGAGTTATAGGTCCCAACATTCTCCGATAAGCCAAGACCACTTGGAAATACATAGATTAGTAGTTATGAGTTAATAATTAAGGCAGAGCTAGCCAATGGAAGCCCCAGTCATCAGCCAACAGTATTATATTGAATATAAGTGTCTGAGTGTTCATTTGGGGCAAGGTGGCTGGGGAAGCAGGCTGGCGGAAAAGAGTGCTCGTAACAGTTATCTTTGTTCTGTACCACATGTCTGATAGCTTCAGAGTCTATGGGGAAATGTGAGTGCCTAGATTCCTCCTCCTCTTCCTCCTATCCCTGGAAATCCCACCTGTCCTCTCCTGCCTAGTTATTTCCATTTAGCTCTTTATTACATCCGTCACAGCAATACATCTTCACACAGTGTACAAATATCCCACAACATTTCCCCCTTTTGTATAAATAAAAAGGAAGGTTTTAAACTCTAACATAGTAAAAGTATATACATTAAGAAAATGATTAAGTAATAATGACATTTATAGGGCTTATAGAGATGGCTCAGTCATTAAGAGCACTGATGTCTTTCTTTAAAAGGTCCAGAGTTCAATTCCCAGTAGCCACATGGTGGTTCATAACCATCTCCAACGAGATCTGGTGCTTTCTTCTGGCCTATAGGCATAATTCAGGCAGAACACTTTATACATAATCTAATCTCCTTTGCTCAATTTTCCTCCTGACCATGACCAACAACTTGCCACCAACCCCCCTAAACAATGATAAACACCCATAATCCTTTGAATGTTGAAAAACCACCAACCTCAACTCTTGGGAATGTGGGTATCATGTTCTCTAGACTGCTTCCTGTTGTCTGGGAACAGCAGCATCTCTAGGTAACCCTGAGAAGATCGAGATAAATGGCCAAGTCCTGGGAGAGATAGCTGTACCAATCATTGCACAGTCTCTGCAATGGGAAAGTGCAGGGCTGAACCATCTCAGCCAGTTGCTCCAGGTGGGAAGTTTTGAGGAAACTGCAACAGAGACATTCTGATGATGGATCACCTCGGCTGCTTGTCTTCATTGGTGTCTGGCCTTTTTGTTTCTGAAAACACGAACTTTTAAAGATCTCATGCTTGCTCTTACGTGCATGCATGTGTGTGTGTGTGTGTGCGTGTGGTGTGTGTGTGTGTGTGTGTGTGTGTGTGTGTGTGTGTGTGTGTGTCTTAGCTGCTTCTAAGACAAAGGGCTGCTCTCAAAAACTAAGTAAAGTAGTTCAAAGCCTTTATAATTCTGTACACCATTCTCACGGTACTTATGGATTTTACAGACCCCTCGATATAGTTACTGACTCTCAATACTCAGAGAGAGTCGTCTTACACATTGAGACTACAGAATTTATTCCTGATGATACAAAATTAACTTCACTGTTTATACAATTACAAGATACTATCAGAAATAGAACTCATCTTATATGTATAACACACATCAGATCCCATACGGGTCTGCCAGGTCCCCTAGCACAAGGCAATGATGAAATTGATCGGTTATTAATAGGAAGTGTGCTAGAAGCTTTGGAGTTTCATAAGAAACACCACGTGAACAGCAAAGGTTTAAAAAAGGATTTTTTCTATCACTTGGCAACAAACTAAGGAAATAGTAAGGAAATGTCCTACTTGCTCATTCTATAACCAAACTTCTTTACCAAAAGGCAGTAACCCTAAAGGTATAAAAAGAAATGAAATATGGCAAATGGATGTGTTTCACTTTGCAGAATTTGGAAAATTAAAATATGTGCACCATGCTATAAATACATTTTCAGGATTTCAATGGGCCACTGCTCTAAGCTCTGAAAAGGCTGACTCTGTTATCACACACCTATTAGAGGTAATGGCCATTATGGGCATACCTGAATAAATAAAAACTGACAATGCTCTGACATGTCTCCAGCAAACTGAAACAGTTTTTTGAGTACTATAACATAAAGCACATAACTGGTATACCACACAATCTACAGGATAAGAGTGCTTGAGAGATCCAATCATACTTTAAAAGAAATGCTCTATAAACAGGCAGGGGGAACCAAGACACCCAAACACAGATTACATAATGCTTTATTAACATTAAACTTTCTTAATGTTAATGAGAAAGGAAAACAGCCTTAGAAAGACACTGGACAATAGGAAAAACTTCTGAACTAAACCAGCTCGTGCACTGGAAGGATGTATTGACCTCAGTATGGAAACCAGGATATGAGTTACATTAGGGAAGGTGTTTCGCCTTTGTATCTACAGGAGAAGAAAAGCTGTGGATACCATCTAAGTTAATCAAGATCCAAGTTGAACAAGAGAAACATCTTAATGGAAAAAAAAAATGATAAGTCATCCACCAAAGTAGTTTCCATGAGTTGTGTGGAAACCTCTCAAAGATGGGGTGCCAGGAGCGATCGTGGCATAAACCTTAGAGATTGCCAGCTTTTTCTTAGACTAGCCCATTGAGTTAGAAGATAGCTACCTTGAGTCTCAATCTACCTTCTCCTCCTCCCCAACTTCCTGAGGAGTAGAATTTAGGGTTTACAGGAATGCAGTTAGGTAACCTTCCTTATGCAGTTATTTAGCAACTCCCAGACCTCTTCCCCTGCTAACAACTTGCATATCTGCATTTCCTCTTAGCAGATTTCCTGCTCACCTACAGTGACCTATAGTGAAGAACACCAGGTGGTCTGGTTTCCAGGCAAAGACCTCCCCCACTCTGATATCCCAGCTTACCTAGCTTTCTGCCTAACCACTATACAACATGTTTAAGAAAAACAAAATTTTGCAGCTTGATCAGAAAGCCTGTCTTGCTGCCGGTTTCGTGTGTCTCCTGTCCCTTCCTTCCAAGTCCTTTGGGGTTCAGGCCTTCATTGCTGCCCCGCTGGTCAGGGCAGTAGGGGAAGTGTTCTGTTCTTGTCTTTATGGGAAAACAGAAAACACCCATCTTCAAACAGCCAAAAGACACTAAACGTGTAGGTATCTACAGAAGAGAAGATAGCTTTCCAGAAAGAATCATTTAACGAAGAGGAATTTAATATATGGTAAAAATGTTTAATTCTAGTGAACTATTTCTATACAGGAATCTATTTCTCTTTACTGCCTAGTGTTCCTCTAGTCCTACTTCATGTAAACCAATGTTGGCTTTGGAGTTGGATTTGGCTTTCCTTCTCTAAATGCATGCATGTTGTTAAGATTAAATTCGCAGTTTCTGTCTTTTATCAAGAAGCCAATTGGTGTAAGGCAAAAGAAAACAAAATCTGGAGACTGTCATTTGCCTATTCTCGGCTTTCTCTCTGAAATCCTAATTGTCTTCATATACATTTTCATGCTTATTGTTGCCTTTCCCTATATGCATACCTTAAAGGTTGAAATTTTTTACGTTGATGTTGTTGTTTAAGTTTTCCTCAAGGAATAATAACAATTCCTGACAGTAATCTTTGAACTCTCCAGAAAGAAGATGGGGCCCCATTTTGTCATTTCTACTTGACTCAATATGATGCATCGGGACTACAAACATCACCCTAAAACCGGTATGGGACTATTATGCTCAGACAACTCCTGACTAGCTAGCTGTAATGGTGCACCTTCTTATTACACCCAGGCCAGAGTTTCAGATAGAACTTCAGTCAAGCATTTCCTGCCACACAGAAACTAGTACAAATGTTACAGCCAGTCCCATCAAAAAATTTTGTTGCTAAAAATTTTACAGGATCCCATGGAGCAATCATTATCCCATTTCAACAGAAAGTACTTTTAAGATGATGATTCCCCCCATTCCCTACTCTTGGCTTTTAGGGATAATATTCATCTTCATAGGATTGGTTTTAGTTACTTAGGGTTGGGTATGGAAGGTGATGTTTACACTCGGGTTTATCTTTTAGACAGGTATAGGGTAGGGTTGGGAAAGGTATGGTTTAAGATGGGTTATAAGTGAATTAGCTCATCTTCTTGTGAATTATCTTAGTAATTATCAGTTATATACAGCTTACATCATTATAGATTCTTATATGTGGTAACCTATGTAAAATTAAGTTTATATTCCCTTCCCGGATGATTTGTATATTATATTTTGTCATATTGTGTAAAATCTATTTACAAAGTTTTTTTTTTTGTTTTGTTTTGTTTTTGTCTGTTTGTTTTTTTTTTCAAGACAGGGTTTCTCTGTATTGCTTTAAAGCCTGTCCTGGCATTTACAATGTTTTGTGCACAATATCCTTACCATATTCTATGTATGTATACTTTTACTTATGTTCAAGATATTTTGTATATGGATACAATTTAGAGTATTTTTATCATGCCACACTATACAGTTATACCTCTGGTCAAGACATTTCTACTCTACCTCTGTTTTAGAGATTTACATGTATATATACGTACATGGTTATATTGTTTAAGTATTTGTCCATTTTACTCAGGGAAGTTTCAATTAGTTTTATAGCTAAGTTCCTGAGTGTTACAGATTATCTTTACCCATGTTTCCTATACCTATGAGACTTGTCAGACATGGATGCTTAATCTTCAAACACTTCATACACCTGCAGAACATGGCATTTAAACATTTTAATATCAGTACTCTGTTGACATGAGACACTATTGTTCCTGACAGCACTGTGTATTTCCCAAATGTATCTCAGGACTCCTTCTGGAGTCCATCCTAGCCTCGGCTAGGTACATTTTGGATAAAGAACTGCCCCCACCTCAACCACTGATTTGGATGTGCTGTCCTATGAGCTTGCAGGAGACAAACAGAAAACTGTTGAACCCTGCCAAGTCAGGGTAAGATAGACTTTCCTGCTTCTGTAGTGATCTGTCAGATACTCTAGGCCTTAGCCAAAACTGGTTGCTCCAACATTGCTTTGAGACCTTGGGTGACTGTCCATGTTGTTCTTTGCAGCTGCTATTGCCTAAGAAATGCAAACACGAGACTCAGCGCCCACTCGGAGTTTATTGAGAGAGGGTAGAGGAAAAGGGGGGTAGCTGGTGGCCAACTGAAAGCGGGGAGAGAGAGAGAGAGAAAGACAGAAGAGGCCCCAGAGAGAGATAGAGCAAGAGAGAAAGAGAGAAAGAGCAGGAGCAAGAGAGAGGTGCGCTTGGCGCGCCTGCTTTAAAAGGGAGGCTTGCGCATGCGTAACTGGGTCCCCTGCGCCACCAGGTAGAAGCTTGAACAGCTAGGTAAAGCCTGAAGTAGTGATTACATGGCCATAGGCGTCCCCCCCATCGTCAGAGGCGGAATCAGGAGACTGCAGGCTCCTAACATTCCCACCTCTTATTGCTATTAAAAAGGTGGGGGTTGGGCATGACCCAACAGGGTCTGGACTGCAGGTTTCTAACAGTCCAGGTAGCCTGCTGTTTCTGTCCTCACTGCACCATTTGGAAGTTGCCCATCCGCACTTTCAGTCTGCCCTAATATTGTTATCTTCCTTCTCAGATTTTTGATGAGGTTGAAGATTAGACTATCACAATTATTATTCTCTCTTCGTAGTAAGAAATATTAGGTACTAGACTTAAGCTTTCAGCTTAGGACAACTCTATTGTAAACTCCGTTATGCCTTCACCCTAGGACTAAATATGTAGGTATTAAGTTTGTATGTCGATTTTCCTTTTCTTAGAGCATACTTGGTATTCACTGTTTTTGTGTACAGTTTTGTATCAAACCTAAATCTTTTCTTTAGACTAAAAGGGGAACTGTAGTGAGATATTCACTCTGTCTGCACTTGTTGCACTGACCACGCCCATTGGTGGGGGGGACAGGTATGGTCTTGTCCTGGGGGAACTAGGTCTGAAGAGGGGACCCCAGAGTGCTCTCTTACTTCTGGACAGAGACAGAGAGCATCCAGAGTCCTTGGGACGGGAAACTGCTGGTGTCCATCTGTCTCTGCTGTAAGTTATTTCTCCCTGAATAAACATATATTCTGCCTGTTTTACCCAATCCTTATTATTCCACGATAGCTATCTTCATTAGTGTCTTGTCTTTTTGTTTCTGAAAACACACAAACTTTTAAAGGTTGCATGCTTGGTTGTGCGTGCGTGCGTGCGTGTGTGCGTGCGTGTGTGTGTGTGTGTGTGTGTGTGTGTGTGTGTGTATGAGCTTCTTCTAAGACAAAGGGCTGCTCTCAAGAATTGAGAGCAGGTCCTATCGCTGATGTAAATTCCATACAACTCACCAAACATGGAGAATTTGAGCTGGTGCATATATAAAGTCTTTGTATGTTCTAGTTTTTTGTGATTTGTTTTGGTTTTTTTGTTTGTTTGCTTTGGTAAGTGAAGATATTCTGCAGGAAAGAGAAATGTGGATACCAACAGTCACAAAACCTTTGAACTACAATCTGTCCTGCCTACAAAATATGCAAAGACAATGGTAGCACAGACATTGTAGGAGTAGCCAATCAATATCTGATTTTACTTTAGTCCCATTCCACAAAAAGGTATTGTGGTTTAATAAGAATCAGGAGAAACAAATAAGCCAAACAGATGTTTACTCAGGGAGAAATAACTTAGGGAGATGAGCGCCAGCAGGTTCCTGGTCCCAAGGATGCCTCCAGATGCTCTTCTGTCCCCATGCTGTAAGCAAGAGCGCTCCCCGGGGCCCTTCCTCAGACCTGGTTCTCCCCAGGTAATGTCTGCCCCTGTCCCCACCCCCAATGGGCATGATCAGTGCCACAGGTACAGACAAAGTGAGTATCTCACTACAAAAAGGAACCCACACACCCAGCACTTGGGTAACTAAGAACCAGAGTGGATAGATAGTAGTAGATAGGCCAGTAACAGATAGGTCAGAGACCTACAGTAAAGCCAAATACTACTGGTTTAAACACAGAAGTATCAATAAAATGAGTCCTAATGATATTTTGCTACACTCATAGATCAGTGCCTTATCCAGACATCATCAGTGAGGCTTTTTTCCGGCAGCAGATAGGAACAATGCAGTTACCCACAGCTAGAAATTTTCCAAAGAGAGTCTAAAGGGGAGGTCTCCATCAAATTTCTCTCCTTTGAGATAAGTTTAGCTCATGGAAGAGGAGACAGAAAGATTGCAAGAGCCATAGAAGATGGAGGACATGAGGAGAACAAGGCTTTCTTAATCAACTAAGCAAGCAGCACATGAGCTCACAGGGATGAGGCAGCTAGCACAGGCCCACACAGGTCAGGTCTGCACCAGGTCCGCTGCATATATATATCTCAAAGCTATTAGCTCAGTATTTTCATGGGACACCTGGCCGTGACAATGGGTGGGTCTCTGACTCCTGTGCCTGCTCCTGGGACTCTTTTCCTCCTGTTGTGTTGCCATGTGAAATTTCGATGATAATTTTTGCTTCATCTTATTATTTTGGTATGGTTGGTTGGTTGTTGTCTCTTAGAAGTTTGTTCTTTTCTACTGAGAGAAAGAAAGCAAGTGGATCTGGAAAGGAGGAGAGGTGGGGAGGGATGAACTGAGAGGAGAAGGGGGAGGGGACTATAACCGTGATATATTGTATGAGAAAAGATTCTATTCTTGAATTAGAGGGAAAAGCTGGAAAGTGATACTGTAAATAATATATATAACAAACAAACAGACAAATGTTTACAAATAAGATAAAATCATAAAAACATCTTTTTAAAGTGTGAGAGAACACAGTTTGCTAGAGTGAAAGGAGACAGGTGGGGGAGACTTCACTCTGTGCTTTTATAATATTTAATGTATTCCTTATTTAGGTTTTTCAAGACAGAGTTTGTCTGTGTAGCCCTAGCTGTCCTGGAACTAGCTGTTGTAGACCAGACTGGCCCGGAACTCACAGAGATCTACCTGCCTCTGTCTCCCAAGTGCTGGGATTAAAGGCATGCACCACCATGTCAGGCTCCAATATTTGATGTTTTAATCAAACAAATATAGAGCCAATTCTAAAAACTAATTTAAAATTTTTGATCCTCAATTTACTGAAAATAAATAAACATTCATTAGCTGAGAGAGAGAGAGAGAGAAACCCATATTAAAACTGCTGTTGTAAGCAACTGCCATTGTTCACAATGTGACAAGAATTTTTTTTTTTTTTTTTTTTTTTGGCAGAGGAACCAATGGTTTTTCAAGAACCAATGGTTTTTAAGTTGGATAAATAAGTTACAGAAACTTAGCATAGCAAAGGAGAGATAATTTGTATTAATTGTAATTTCCAATCATTCCATTTATTCTGATGTTGGACTTCACCTTATTTGGATGAGGACAGTTGTTAAATACTGAATTTTGAATAAACACAATAGAACGTCAGACATTATTATGGATGAGACAACCTAGTTAAAACGATTACTGTTATTTTAAAAATTCCAAGCTATCAAAATGTAAATCTTCTATACTGTAAAATTTATAATTTTAGCCATTCAGACTCTGTATGCTTAGTGCTACTATAATTTATAGAAACCATTGTACATGTTATTGTTACATAGTTTATTAAAGTACCTTTCCATAGATAGTAAAAATTATTGTGTTTTCACAATATGACTGATTGGCAAGATGGCTCGGATTGTGAAGGTATCTGCATACAAGCCTGACTTCAAGTTTAACCCCTGAGTCCACAGGCTGGAGTAGGAGAGAACCTGACTCCTTCAAGTCGCTGCCATAGCCCCGCAGCGTGCTGGGACACGTGCTCACAAGCACATGGGAGCTTACACAAATACATGAACATGATTTTTAAAAGTTTTAAAGGCAAATCAATAAATTGTTTTCCACATGTCCATCAATCAGGATCTTCAGCTTCTCTCTTTTATACTGTGAGATTATTGCACTAATTAACTAATTAACGCAACTAATAAAAGTGTGCTTAAAGGACACTTTGAGACATAAACGGCCTCCCATCCTGGAATCCTGCATTGTGACGAGCAGCAGTTTTAGTTAAGTGTGTGTCATGATCTCACCCCTCAACGGAGCACTGGAGAACGGGTTCCTGGGGTGAGGGGGTGGGGGGGGGGAGGGCGGAATGTAGTTCATGCTTCTCAGGCCTCCTTGGTCAGGATGTGTGCGTGTGTGTGTGTGTGTGTGTGTGTGTGTGTGTGTGTGTGTGTGTGTGTGAGAGAGAGAGGGGGGGAGGGAGGGGGAGAGAGGGAGAGAGAATTTTCTCCTGTTGATTAGCTCATATTCTATGGAAATTGTTCTCTTCTTGCTTAGTGATTATATACTCACTCAAAGTGGGAGGGCAGGACATATAAAAGAAGCTTTTCCACTTGCTGTGTGATTACTAGGACAAAAGAGCAGATAGGAACATTTAGACCCTGTATCACACGGACTAAGACCAAAACGAGGGGCGGGGAGGGGCGGGGCGTCGCTCTAAGAGGGAGGAACGGTGATTCGAGGTGATTGGCGGTTGAGACAGCGAGATTGACAGTCCCAAACTAACTATAATAATAGCGAGGGAGGGAGAGACTGGAGTCTGTGGCAAGAAGACGTTAATGAGCCGTGGGGTGCAGAGGGACAAGAAAGCAGCGCGCCAGACGGAAAGGACCACAATTGCCGTGACTCGGATTCGAACCGAGGTTGCTGCGGCCACAACGCAGAGTACTAACCACTATACGATCACGGCGAGCCACACGCGCGATGCCGGACGACGACTTCTCCTGCTCGGGCCTCAGCCCAGACCGGTCTCGAGTGCGCGCGCGCGCCTGTGCCTCGGTTGCGTGGCGAGCGCAGGTGCGAACCGTGAGGCCGCGGGTCCGCGCGGCTCTCGCAGGTGCAGGATTCCCCCAGGCACGCGGCAGACCCCATCGCCCTCCTCTCCGCCGTGGCCGGGGCGCCTCGCTCGGGAGGAGGCACGCTGCTGTGGGAGCTTCCGAAGAGCCGCGGAGCAGCCCAGCGGCCCAGGGCCGTCCGGAGCCGAACGTGCCCGGCAGCCCCGGGTTCCTTACCACACGGCCGGTCCTGCCCGTTTCCGTGATGAGTTTTGGTGTCTCCACACCACCACGTGGTCTCCGAATTAAACGGGTTCTAGGATCTTCTGATTACGAATTACGTTGCGGTCGCCCTTTGTCGCGTGCATATCTTTAACCAGTGGTGTAAAGTTTACCTGTTTGCTTAAAATCTGGTCCGTTTCCCGTGCTCTGGCGCCCTGTGGTTCATTAAGTTTCCTTTACTAAGAAAGGATTCCCACTCGACCCACCCATTACCAAATAAAACAAAAATAGCAGGTGGGGGGTTGTCCACAGGTGCTCCCCTTCCCTCCCAAAATAGAAATAATTGTTTCTGGTACCCCCTCCCCCAAAATTACAAAATGAGAAGAGCTCAGGACAAACCAATGACAGGGAAGGTACGCTTTTCGTACATAAAATAAACCCCTTAGCACGTAAGATAGGGCTTTTCGTGGCCATTCGCGAAGCTCGCCCACGTCCCTGGGTGGGCTCGAACCACCAACCTTTCGGTTAACAGCCGAACGCGCTAACCGATTGCGCCACAGAGACGGTGCGTTTCGCACCACGGTGTCCCTTGGTGACCCAGGCCTCACCACGGCGGACGCACCTGGGAGCCGCAATGCTGGAAGCCAACCCGCCCGGTGCTCCGCGATCACGTCCCACGTTCACACAATCATTACGCCCGGGCCACCCAGGAGCCGAGGCTGACCGGCTCCACGCTGGCGGGCTCGCGGTCGGTCCGGGCGCCCAGCAGTACTACGGGAAGTGCGCTTTAGGGTCCCGTCCTTTGCAGACCGCGAGCACGGGCGCGCGAGGGACTGGCCTCACCACGTGTGTGCTGGAGCCTCAGGGTCTCCGGCGTGGGAAACACTGCCAGTTCTCAGGGAGACGGTACGACTGCGCGATGGAGACATGTCCCGGTAGTGCCCAGGGACCCGCAGGGGCGGCGGGAGGGAATATTCACCTAGGGGGCCACAGAAGGCCGGAGCCGGGTGGAGACACAGGGCGAATCCAAGAGGAAGCCGACCAGTAAGAGAGAACGTTTGTTTGCTGCACCGGAACCCAGCTCTAAGTATAGGAGCCAAGAAGAGAAGGGCTGAGCTATGACACCAAAATCTGATACGCAGATCTCTAAAAATTGCGCTTTATTGATAAAAACTGATATCTAACGGAAAGAAACCCTTTTACGTTGTCACTCCTGATGCTTATTTCTTATAGCCTGGCAAAAATCAGAACCACAACAAATTAAACGAGAGCTAAACAGAAGCTTTTCTCATAGTTTACTCATTTGTTTAAAAGCACCCCCTCAAAAAAAAGTTAAGCTTTCTTTTTTACCGCAAAATTGCCTGGAGAGCACGAACGCAATCCACTACTACCACAAATTATTCAGTCGAGTTCCCTGCATTTCGGCTCCCAAGCAGAAGACTGATTCCGCGAAAGAGCGCAACTGAGTTCTTACCGAAAAATCCCCTGCAGGAAGGACAAAAAGAAAACCCAATTGTTTTCTGGCAGAACTTCCGGCCCTTAGGTGTTCTTGGAACCCGTACTGAGAGAACTTGTGGTGTTCCCGAGCACTGGTCTGGAAAAGCGGGCGTGCAACATAACAAGTCCTGGAGGTATAAAACCAAATACAGACACCATGGCCTATGGGGAAGGAATGATGCACCGAGAAATGTTATACTTGTAATACTAAAGGTAGCTTTCAACCTATTCCTTTACAGAGAATACTCAGGGGAGAGCGCGAACGCAGTCCCCCACTACTACAAATTATGCAGTCGAGTTTCCCGCATTTGGGGAAATCGCAGGGGTCAGCACACCCCGAGTGCAATGGGTGGGCCTCGCCCTGGGAAAACCACCTACGTGATCATGGTATCTCCCCTGCCAGGTAAGTATGCTTTCCCGACGCCCGCGCCCGCATCACCCCCACCCGCCCTGCGCTCTCAACACACGGTCACTCCGCCGCGCGCGCGCCGGGGCCTCCACAGACGCGCACCCCGTCCCTGCGCTGCGCTCACACCCGCCGACCCGCGCTCCCTCCCGCGCCGCGCGCGAAATCCCTCGCGTTCCTGCAGCGAGTGCGGACGCGGCAGCCCCTGCGCGCTCCCTATCTGCATAGATCCCGCCCATATCCCTGACGTCAAGGATGGCACAGGCTGGAGGCAGAGGCAGGCACATTGCTGTGGATTCTGTTTGCAAGTGGGACAGTAAAGAAACTGCCAATCATGATATGGTTAAGGGGAAGGTTTTTATTGTAAGTAAAAGAGAGAAGGTATATCCAAAGGCATCTGGCAGAGCCCAGAACAAAGAGAGAAGTAGACTGGATATCTTTAACACCAACACTGGGGAAGCATAGGCAGGTGGATCTCTGTGATTTCGAGGCCTGGTCTGTAGATTGATTCAGTTGCAGGACAGCCAAGGCTACACAGAGAAAGAGAGAAAGAGGTAACCGAATAAGAGAGAGCGTAGTGAGAATACCCAGGTTATAAGAAGGATGTGTAGTGCCAGGTGGTGGTGGCACATGCCTTTAGTCCCAGCACTCAGGAGGCAGAGACAGGTGGATCTCTGTAATTCAGAGGACAGCCTGGTCTACAGAGGAGTTCCAGGACAGGCTCTAAAGCTACAGAGAAACCCTGTCTCGAAAAACCAATAAGAGGAAGAAATGGAGGAGGAGGAGGAGGAGGAGGAGGAGGAGGAGGAGGAGGAGGAGGAGGAGGAGGAGGAGGAAAGGGTATGCAGCTGAGGGGAGTTTAGAGTAAAGGAGAGAGGGAGCAAGCAGGGTTAGGATGCTAATGAAGTTTGAAATGTATAACAGGTTCTTATGATAATGAGGGAACGTGGAGGCCAGCATAGGACTTGATATGCTATAGGTGCCACAGATAGCCATTTGTCCCTTCTGCCCAGTGTAAGGAAAACGACTCCTTTTGACAGATGAGAAACCGTTTCACAAGTTCCTGAGAATGCAGGATTTTATCAAGCATCAGAAATCCTATAGCCCAGTTTAAACTCATTTCTGGATATTTGGATTGCCTGTGACCAAACAGCCTAGTCTGTGTAGCAAAATCCAGGGCAGTCGGGGCTATATATTGAGACCCTGTCTCAAAGATGAAAGGAAGAAAACTTGGACGTGATATGACGGCCCATGTCTGCAAACCCAGCACTCAAAAGATATAGGCAGGAGGGTGAGAATTCATTATCCTCAATGGCTGCATAATTACAGGCCAGGTTCGTGTAAAACACGTCAGAATTCAATCACTTAGTTTGCTCTAAATGAAACTCTAATAATTGCATGTTAATTAAAAATCTTGTGAAGTGGAACCCTGATACCATAACGGAAGCACCAGGAAAGAACTGCGGGCTGTTTGCGTTCCCTGTAGACAGAAGGACGATAGTGCTGTGACTCGAATCCCAGGTTGCTGCAGCCACAATGCAGAGTACTAACCACTATAAGTTCACAGCAAGCCACGCCCCCCAGTGACAGGGTCACCACACGGAGTGCTAACTACTTAGTGGTTTCAAGCAGCCATACTCCTGGGCGGTAAAAGGTCCCCTCAGACGCACAACTGTAAAGACTCTCTCGGAGCCGCAGTCCAGTTGGCCCCATTCTGCCCTTGGTCCTCTGGTCCTCTGCTTCCTGCTGATCGTCCGGGTGGAACTCCCAGACCGGCCACTTCGGGGTGGAGACCAGCAGAAGGCGCCTGCTGTCACTGCTGGTTTCCAAGCTTCCCAGCGGCCTGCAGAACAGAAGGCGGTGGCAGTGGGTAGTGCCTAGACTGAGATTTCTCAAGTCTGGGCTTCGCTTGGATGGTGAGGGCTACTGCTGTTCGTGGGTCGATCCCACTCTTGCGGGTGGAATATAAGCCCTTTAGCTATTTTCCCCCACAGTAGGTGGTAGACTAGACCCCCATCGCCCTCCTCTCCGCCGTGGCCGGGGCCCCTCGCTCGGGAGGAGGCACGCTGCTGTGGGAGCTTCCGAAGAGCCGCGGAGCAGCCCAGCGGTCCAGGGCCGTCCAAAGCCGCCGCCAGCCTGCAGAGACAGAACGTCCCCGCCAGCCCCGGGTTCCTTACCACATGGCCGGTCCTGTCCGTTTCCGTGATGTATTTCCACGCCACGTGGTTTTCGAATTAAGCTGGTTCTAGGATTTTTCTGATTACGAATTACGTTGCTGTCGCCCTTCTCGTACGTATTTTTTTAGCCAGTGGTGTTTCTACAGGGCAGAACAGTTACCCTATAAATAGTGTCTCCGTGTTTTATTTGAAAACAATGTCATTCTTCTGTCCTCTTTGGGGGATTATTGTCTACAACTCTTTTTATTATTTTATTACTGTAGAGTTTGTGATATATGCCTTTGGGTCCCAACATTCTATGTTCAACTAATATTTTTCCAATTCTGGGTTTTACTATACTATTGTCAAGTATTTTTGCTTCTTCCCATGTTGTGAACCCCACACTCCAGGTCCTTATTGTTGCCTCCAGGATCAAATGTTTCAAAAAGCATGTCAGTATCAGAACATAAGCGATACCCTCACCATTTCTCAAATTTTTGGTTCTTTTGTGCCTAAAGGATCTCTTCTGTGTTTCTATGGGGGTGGTGTCCGTTGATTATGATTTTGTTACTTTATTTTGAGGCAAGGTCTAGGTAGCTCTGGGCATCTTGGAACTCCCTATGCAGACCAGCAGGCTAGCCTTGAACGCCCAAAATCTGCTTCCTGAATACAAGAATAAAGGTGTGGACCACTGCCTCTGGCTAGTTCTGAGTTCTTGTGGTATTTGTTTATGTCTTGGTGCACTCTTGTTTGGGTTTTGTTGTTTTGCTGCTGCAGTTTTGTGTGTGTGTGTGTGTGTGTGTGTGTGTGTGTGTGTGTGTGTGTGTGTGTGTGTGTGCGCGCGCGCGCGCGCACGCATTAAAATGGTCTTTGCCACCACCTCCCATCTAAGAGTGGGGTTTTTTTCCCCCCCTTAATTATTTGAAGTGGGAAGACCCTCTTCTAATCTGGATCTTTGAGATGGGAAGCTCCACCTCTAATCTGGGCCACACCCTCTGCTGGCAGCCTAATAAGGGACATGGACAAAGAAGCTAGCTCTCTCTACCTGCCTGCGGTCACCCTTGCTTATAAGACCATTCCGTTCTGGTTATTAGAGCCTACCTCTGGGTTCTGGCATCCACCGAAGACCAGCTGTGACATCCAGCTTCTTGAAGTGAACAACTACTGCATTCTTGAACCTTCCACTGGCAGACAGACATTGTTGAACTAGCTGGACTAGCTATAAACCATTTTAACAAATCCCATATATATATATTCATTCTATCAATTGTGTTCCTATCTTCTGGGTGGTGACAGTGCATGCCTTTAATCCTAGCACTTGGGAGGCAGAGGCAGGTGGATCTCTGTGAGTTCAAGGGCAGCCTGGTCTTGAAAGACCCGCAGAGCATGGACCTTCATGCTCCCACACAGGAAAGGTAACACCCAAATCACTCACGAGAAGTGGTCTCGATGCAAATAGCATGAGGAATTTTTTTTTTATTTAATTTTAAGTGTGAGTCACATGTATGTGGCTCCAGCATGAGGAATTTTTATTCCAAGTGCACTGGGGTCCACAGTCATAGTGAAAGATTTTAGTTTGCAGAGCAAGGATGTAGGAAAGGATAAGGAAAATAGTTCTAGCAAGCAGAATATAGAAAATCATAGAGAATGGACATTGACATGGGAGGAAAAACAGATATGAGAACAAGAAAGTTACTATGGTGATGGGGCTAGTGGTTATGCTAGGCTGATCTTGTTAAATAGGGCTAGTAACAGCCAAGAGAAAGCCAGAGTATGAAAGAAGTTTCTCACAGGTCTTGGCCCACAACAAGGAAATAGGCCCCCAACCCTGGAACAAATGGTCCCAGATGACCAGCACTGTTTGGATCACTCCTGGCCAATGGACAGTCTGGGTTTATCCTTTGAATAAGAACAGGTCATACCTGGGTGATCTCTCAAACATGAGATCATACTTCAATCAATCACCTTGTGCCCCATGCGTGTATGCTGATTTGCGGTTTGTCTCTATAAAAAGCCTGAACCCTTTGGGGGGTGTGCAGCTTTCCCCGAGATTGCTGTCACCCGAGTGCACTCGTTCAATAAACACCTCTTGCTTGTTGCATCTCCTGGTTTTTGTGTTTGTGTCTTAGGACTCCCACCGGCCCATCAGGACCCCAGAATTAGGATCCAACAATAGGACTGAGAAACTTGAGGGCAGAATTGAGATAGTTTTTATAGGGTAAACAACAGAGCCCACACATAGGTCACTCGGGCGGGGGTTTCACATGCGGTTTACAAAGTCAGATAAGTGGTTAGTTAGCTCATTTTCTGTTATCTTACTAGGCCAGGATTACATACTCAAGGGCCTGTTTGTGGTGAGGAGCAAGGAGTGTGACCTTTCCTATTTACTGGCAGAGGACAGGGTCTAGAATGTGAGGATTTTTTTAGGGCTTTTTAGATAGTATTTCTAAACGTTTAGCTTCCTGTGGTCATTGGAGAGTTAGGCTGTATTTTTTCATCCTTTCAGTCTACATAGTGAGTTCCAGAATAGCCAAAGCTACACAGAGAAACCCTATGTAGAAAAACCAAAAAGTTCTGTTCCTAGAGAAATGATATAGGGGCATGGCCTTGAACTTCTGATTTTCCTGGTTTAACCTCTCCTGTGCTGAGATGTGTCTCCTCCCAGCCATCTCATTTCCTGTCTTGTTGGAGCCTGCTCCAACGAGTCAGCTGGGTTACCCGGAACAGGGGGCTTAAGACAACGAAGACAAAGACAACCAGAGTCGGGCGAACTGTCGGTTGATGCACACCAAACAGCCACGAGTTTATTTCAGAACCGGCTTATATACAGACTAAAGGCAGAAGGCAAAATAAAGCCCAGCTTAGTCAGTTAACCACCTCCTTATCCTGTCCTTGAGTCAAGGAACCGGCTGTCTGGCTATCTCTGTCATGTGCCTCTGGCCAGCAGCCTCGTTTCATTTTCTATATCATACTCTACCTCCTGCTGCATCAGCTGCCTGCATCTTTACTAGATACTGTATGTGTTCTTTCTCGAGAGTTTGATCAGAACATTCTCATAGCTCTCAAGGAAACTGGAGCACGCAAGCTGAGCTTATAAGTCAGAATAGACTCTAGTTGGAAACTGAGTCACTATTTTAAGACTCCACAGAATCTCTCAGATGACTGTGTTTGTCTTAGGTTATTCCTTTCTCCAGACTTACCTGTCATGCAAGCATGAATTCATTATCCATGTCCTGCTTTAGATTGAAAGGAGGTAAAGAATGCTGGGCGGTGGTGGCACACACCTTTAAACCCAGAACTTGTAAGGCAGAGAGAGGCAAGCGGATCGTTGTGATTTGGGGGACAGCCTGGTGTACAGAGCGAGTGCCAGGACAGGCTCCAAAGCTACACAGAGAAACCCTGTCTTGGAAAAACCAAACCAAACTGGGGAAAAAAAAAAAAAGGCAAAGAGAACTAGCCTGTCTTTGGCTACCAGCCTCTGGTATCAGGTTAAGGGAATGTGCAGAGTTTTATTCCATGATATTCTGAGCACACTTTCCACAGTGAGTCCATAATCAGCTTGAAAACTTCAGGCAAACAAATTATTCCCAATAGAATACATGCTCCAATAACTACAATACTACTAAGAAGGAAATGCTGACCATGAAGGAACAGCCTTTTAAAACTGTTTCAAAATATCTTCAGCTGCTTTTGCTGCATTAAAATCTAATTTAGCTAATCTCCATAATTTCTTGATGCAATTTGGCCAAATCTAAGGATGTCAAATCCCTTTAAGGTGTGCTTTAACTCTTTCCCATCCAATAGCACTTTCATTATACACAGAAGATGCTAACACAAATCCATTCATAATTAACATGACATTCCAATTGTACTCTGGTTCCCAGGCTCTGGAGCTCATCTCTCAAAAATTGTACATCAAACAAGACATTCAGTTTAAACACCAGTTTTACAAATATATCCCCTTGTGTCTCTAATGTTATAGATCTTAGTTAGATAAATGATTAACAAACCCAGAATTCTGAATGGATTGAGACAAAGCCGCTGAAGCAGCCACAGTAGTAGTAAGAATAACAGCAAGGGCTGAAATTCCCGCTATAACCAATCCAACAGCACATTTCTGTCTACTTAAAGCTTTTTTGGGTTTCTCAGTTACTTGCAATCCTTTGTCATCAAACCAGAGATCAACTACATACACTGGCAACATTACAAAAGAAGGTGTTTTAACACTAGTACAGGTATGGTCATCCACTTGAGAAGTACAATTAGTCAGAATGCAATTAAGGCAAGCTGCATCAAGCATAGTACCATTCATAGAAATATGCACCTTTCCCACTAAAAGAACATAGGGCATTTCATACAAGCCAAAACAGCTCCTTTTAGAGGACAAACATTTCAAATAACTGGAGTACCCTTTCTTTCTTTCTTTCTTCCTTTCTTTTGATAATTTTTTAAAATTTAAATTTGAAACAAGCTTGCTTTTCATATCAATCTCAATTCCTGCACCCTCCCTTCCTCCTCTGCCCCCCCAACCCAATCCCATCCCCTTTCTGCTCCCCAGGGAGGGTGATGCCTTCCCTGGGGAGTCTTCAAAGTCTGTCATATCTTTTGGAGCAGAGTGTAGGCCCTCCTCCTTTCATAGTTCCCATAGTGGCAGCAAATTTCCACATGTAAGTCTGTGAAAATCTCGCACTGGAATACCAAATTCCAGCTGACAGTCCTTGGTCCCAAGATTCTGCTGCAGACACAGGATGAGAGTCACTAAGATCATTTTGATTTCTAGACCAATCAAGAATGTGCTGTGATGTCCCTGTGACGTACTTTAACAGGATAATGCCAGTACATCATTTTCATAACAAAGTTACATTAGACTCTCGAAATTCTTTCATGCATGGAGGAAACTGTTGGGGGGGGGGAAAGTATCATTTACCCAATTACCTTGAGAGAGCAATACATTGGTATATTGTTTGTCATGCCCCATTATTAGTTTTGGAAACACTCCAAGACATCCCTTCAAAGAAATATTCTTTACAAAACATACAGGAATTCCTTTATCATACCCAATATAAGAAACACTTTAAGCAATGTGGAACTCTTGAGTGGCAGGTCGATCCAAATGTCATTGTCATTGACTATGACCACTATCTCTTTTCCCTCCTAAAAAACAGGTTGTAAAATTGGTGGGTACGGTGGATAGGTCCAATAGATCTCACTCTGGCTTTTCTGGATTAACATTGGCAACATCAGGGTCCCTGCATCTCCACTCCCATATTGCACCAACCCTTCAGACAACCAATGAGCTTCATTTTCACCCTGTGAAAAAACAAACGTGCCCTCATCCCCAAGGGTCAGGGCTTCCAAAAAGCAGTAGATGGATCTTTCCATTTGATTTGTGCAAATTTTGTAGTTGTATCTTCATGCCAAAAACAATCAGCTGCAGATTTTCCAACAGCATCCACATTTTAAAAAAATTTTAAGCAGATAAAAAATGTAAAACAAATAAGGCATGATATTATGGGTATAACTCCCCTTTTTAAATTTTTTATAATTGAGTCTTAACTCCTGTGTGCTCCTTTAACAATGCCCTGCCCTTAAGTAATGGATTTGTGAGATGGGTTCATCCTGATATTGGGATTTTAGCATCATTAACTTGAGAGCACCCAGACAGGAAGTATTATTTATTTAAGGCATCAATGACACAAGAGCCAATAGCAGTTATCAGAAGCTTATCTAGAAGGAACTTGAAATTGAGAATGAGGACCAGGTGGTATTATATCTCATGTTTTTATGACAAGAAATTTCCCTTTTATCTAACAATTCAGGGGGAGAAGGATGACATATCACTTCTGTAATTACTCCCTGCTGACCTTAGGACGTTGTTCTCAGGCCTTGGAAGGCTAGAATGTTAGTCAAAGGCAAGGAGGATACTAGAAGCATCTGGCTCATTGACCAGCTGAAAAGTCAGCATCTACATCAGTTGGTTTGGCCCATATCAGCTTTCAGCAAGTGCAGGACTATGCTTGGATATGTTTGTCAATCAAGTGGAAATCTGTTAGGACAGATACAGTCTAGAACAGTGTCTCGGACTGGAGTTTTTGGAGTGGCAATCAGAACCATCGGATCAGCCCCGGGTCCATTCCTGAGTCAGGGAGTATGGACGAGGGAAAGGCTAGCTATCGACGATGAAAGGAAGACAGACGTAATATGATGTCAGGAAGGCAGATTCAGTAAATACTGAATGTACCACTTTACTGATACACCAAACTTAAGTCGTCAACCAAAGATGGGGGCAATGGTGGAGGATTTCCCCTAATCCTGAAGTTACTTCCCCTAATCCTAAAGGCACTCCACAGCTGCACATACTCTGCCTTCAGGTACCTCATAACCGCATGTACTCTTTGCTTTCAGGGTGAGTACAAACCCATCTGGGCCAAAATCTATTGTTTTGTAGATAGGAGTCATTCAGCATCAAGGCCCAGGCATCCACTAGCCGGTAAGCTAATGTCTTGAGGACAATAGGAGTGATTTGAAGTCTCTGAACTCCTGACAAGATGAAATGGATTCCCATATATGGTCCTGACAGAACAGAAGTCAAAATTTATGAACTTATTTGAAACTTTTAGACCTGTAGTTTCAGCAATTGAGAAAGGGGAAGAATCCCAAGACCAGGAGAGAGGAAAATACCATCCTCAGGAATAGACCTCAGGAAACAGGCTGCTTTTCTTGACTTATAAGAAATGGATTCAAGTTGTATGACTATCTCGATTTTCTGAAGGTTGTATGAATCTCTATTTTATAAAAAAAAAGATAAAAATTTTAGATATATTAGCATTATCAATCTGTACTGAAATCCATATTGTAGAAAAAAATAAATAACAGGCATCTGTAAAACAGCAGGAGTAGACTCACATCTTTGAGTCCTAGCAAAAGCTATAGATTTGGGTTAAAAAGCAAAGCATGTCCATTTTTCTTATGTAACAGTAAGCAATAATTGCTCTATTAGCTTGTCAGAACTTTATTCAGGTTAAACTCTGAATTTTTGAAATTCTAGTATAATAATATCATAGAAGGGGAAAGAAATATGAAGTATAAACCATTTTATATCTTTATAAATTGTATTGATATTTTGTTAAAACATCATTTCAGACCCCTATAATTCTAGTCCTTATATCCTCAGATACCTAAGACTCTCATTTTAAAATGTATTTTATGTCCTTCTCTTATCATAACTTAAATTTTTAGATGCTTAGAGAATATTATATATTCTATTATATATTATGTATGGATAAGCAGTTTTCCTATTTATAGACATTATAGGAGCAGTTAGACTACAGTTTTCACTTTTACACCATAGATGTGTTCTGGCCCCTCTCTTCGGTAAGATGAGGCCATGTGGAAATACTTAGATTGATAGAAATGGGTTAATATTTAAGACAGAGCTAGCCAATAAGAAATGCTTGTAACTGGCCAACAGCATTTTATCTAATACAGCGTCTTTGTGTGTTATTTGGGGCTGGTGCAGCTGTGGGACCATACCGGAAGGAAAAACCTGCTCATAACAGATGTGATGTTGACAGTCTTTAAGAAACATGTTTGAACTCCTCTATGAAAGTCTGAATAACTAAGCATGTTAGACTTGTCATTTCATAGGAGGCCAACCTTACAGAACCCTGTAACCTAGAGGGTTGTACTATGATGATTAATTATTAACTTGTATTTTGTAGCCCAGTTCTCCTTTCACCTTTAAAAACATGATTCCATTTTTATCATAAATATTCTGCCTTGAAGAATCACCAGCTTTTTAAAAACAACAACAAAAAAAAAAACCCAAATCAGAATTAATCTAACAAGATTAAATTTCCAACATGTATTAGAGTTTTTCCTTTAAATTCAGTATAGTTCATGTCCCCTCTTGCCCGCTACAATTCCTGTATATCCTCAGGCCCGGGTCTCCCTGTTCGTACTCCTCTGCTTTAGCCAGACACAGACAAATTCCCTTTATAATTCCAATCTCTTGCCCTTTTTCTTGTTTTTCCTCACTTCCCACACACATGCAAATTTCCATCAAAGTCTTATTCTGTGATTTCTTCCAGCAGTCTAGAATATTGCACTGAAAGACCTGCAGAGCGTGGACCTTCACGCTCCCACTCAGGAAAGGCGACACCGCAAGTCACTCACGAGAAGCGGTCTCGATGCAAACGGCATGAGGAGTTTTTATTCCAAGTGCACTGGGGTCCACAGTCATAAGCCAAGCAGGGGTAGAGGACTGAGGACCTCGAGGGCAGAACTGAGATAGCGTTTATAGGATTTACATCAAAGGTAACAAGGCCAGTTTCAAAGCTAGCCTGTTATTTTCACAAAAGCAAGGTCATGGGACAGTTCAAAACTTGGATGGTTAATAAGGTTTCCTAGGTTACAGAGAGTTCATAGAGTACACAGTTTTCTAAAAGGCAGGATTGTTTAGCACACCTGCAAGGTTAGGGGGTTTTCTTTCTCCCAGTGGGCTCAGTGGCCTTGTCCTGAAGATAAGGGGGGTGGGGGTGGGGCAGGGAGAATGTACTCTCCAGTCAGGGAGTTATCTTTATCTATTGGCAGAGGCACTTGTTCTTTCTAGTTTTCCCTTCTTGCCACGAGTCCCGTCTCTTTGTAGATAGGATGACCCATAACACTTCCCAGACTGTTGTGTGGATAACAACATTCCTCAGAAACTAGATGGTTATGAATAATAATAATAATTTCCAGAAACCAGTCATTGTGACCAAACTATTACATGTGTATTCTTTTTCCTGAGCTTTGCATGCAGCTAGGGTGATTTTTAAATAAATGCTGATGGATATTTTTAAGTTTCTAACTTTTAGTGCTCATTAGAGAGTTAGACTGTATTTTCATCCTTTCATTGCATAGGTACAAATTTCAAACAAAAACATAAATATATATATGAAAAACTAAAATCTGCATCAACATATAAAAACCTGTACCAATGTGAAACATTTTGAGACTAGCAGCAGTTTTCTTTATATTCATTAATAATATTTTGTACCCAATTTCCTTAAATGATGACAAGTATTTGCAACCCGTTGAACGTAAATGACTAAAACCCATATATATTTTTCCTTTCCTGTGGAAACAAAAGCATAATTTTTCCCCAAACATAAAGTATTTTTGATTTTTATGTTAAAGTTAAAGCTTCCCAAAGTATACAGGTTGGTATAATTCAACATTATTTTCAAGCAGTATCAGGACAGAGAAAGTTTAAGGTGGGAAGCTACTGGCCATCAGAAGAGACCTTGACTGTTATCACAATGAAGAATTTTGCTTAGGAATGAAGGTGGGGGAGCAGCTCTGGTGGGCACAGAGTGTGTCCTTGGCTGCCAGTGTTCCTGAAATAAAAAGAAAAAAGAAAAAAAATTCTTAACTTCTCCAATCACAAGCCCAGATTTTCCATTTCACATTTTGTAGGTTGTATGTCTTCCCATAGTCTCTCTACCCAACTGGGCGTGTGCACCCCTGTCCTCTCTGTGAGCTGCAGGCTGGCTATGGGCCAGAGAACAATGTAAGGAGGTGGTCTCTTTCTTTGAGAAGTTTTTCTTTCTGGACAATAAGCCTCAAGTCTGGCTTGGGCCCCAAAGTCCTGGAACTGATCTAATAAAAATGCTCAGAGGGGGTAGAGGCAGAGGCTGCTTGCTTTCTCTCCTCTAGGATAGCAAAGAACGTTAATAGACAGAAACAGATAACAAAGACACAACTAGGTAGTGGGCACACCAAATCTGGGAGGGGGACCCAATCCCCTAAGACACAGGTGAGCTCCAGCAGTCTCGGGACCCACATGGGTGGCTGCCATCAGTGCATCCACCTGGCATAGTTTTCAGATAGCTTAAGCTTTCCAGAGACATGAACACATGGGCCAGAACAGCAATACAGTAACAGTCAAAACACAGACAGAGACAAAGAGCGCTCATTCACCTACCCTTTCCTAAATCTCGAGACTCACAGTCTCTTCTGCAGAGAGCCAGGGACAAGATGTCCCTTACATATTTTAAAAACTGGATCGATTGCTGTTGCCCTTCCTTATTACCCCTGGCCTTTAAAATATCTTTAAGTAAACATATAAACGCTAAAAATGTACAGTTGTTGATGTGCTACTTTGGTACCTCTGACCTTGAAAATATTTTTAAGTGAATGCACCAGGCATGTATGTGGTTGGTGCACAGATGTGCATGTAGGCAAAGCACCCATAGGAATAAAGTCAGTACATGTAAGTGAGGCCACTGTTGTCTGCATACTATCCTCTGTCATGTGGGAGCAAGCACCAGCTGCTAAAAGGAACCCATCACTTGTAAGGAAAGAAGGAAATACAAGGAGGAAAGTACATGGGGATAGTCTTCCCCCGGGTAAGCAATTTGTCAGGAAACTGTGAGTGGGTCTCAACTTTCTAGCGCAACCTTTTAATACAGTTCCTCATGTTGTGAAGACCCCCAACCATAAAATTATTTTTCCTTGCTACTTCATAACTGTATGTTTGCTGTTATAAATTGTAATGTAAATATCTGATATGCAATCCTGTGAAAGGGTTGTTCTATCCCAAGGGATCTTGACCCATAGGTTGAGAACCTTTGATCTAAGAGCATGTGTTCTCGTGGGGGGGGGTAAGGGAGTTGTGTTTGTCTTGTCTCTCTCTTCTCTCTCTCTCTCTCTCTCTCTCTCTCTCTCTCTCTCTCTCTCTCTCTCTCTCTCTCTCTCTCTGGACCAGCTCTCTCAGGATCTGAGTGAATGGGATACCAATAAAAAGCCATTACAATTACTGGAGTACTTTGAAGTATCTTAGGAGTTTCTGTCTAAATATACAACATGATTGCCCTGACCCTTGGGCAGTTAATGACGAACCGGGAACACCTAGAAGTGAAAGGGGGGCAAGGGACAGGAAGAATGGACAGCAAGACAGTATTCTGATCAAGCTGACAAATTTTATTTTCTCAGGGGAGACTTATATAGGACCGTGGGCAGGATGTGAGCAGGGTTTGCGCGTAGCCAGGGCATGGGCACTGGCACGTAGGCAGAGTGAGAAGGTCAGAAGAAGGAATGCCCTAAGTTGTTTAGCTAACCTGTCATTGGTTGTAAATTGCCGCAGGAGAGATAGCCCTGAGCTGGTTAGCTACTCTTTAGCTGGCTGCTAAACTGCAGCAGGAGAGGTAGTCCTGAGCTGTTTTTTAACTGGCTGTGAAACCCAAGCCTGTACCTTGGAATGTTCTTCTGAACATTCTGTTTATTTCTTAAGAGGCAATAATTTTCTATCTCAGAGACCTGAGGTTGTGAGGATGGTGATGGTCCCCAACGCATAGGATCTGTGTGCCTGTGCACTGTGTGTGGTCCTCCGCTGCACCTCCCCCTGAGCTAAGCCCCATGGCAGCATTGCCCTAGGTCAGCACTGGAGACAGCTGGGAGAAAGTTTGTTGTGCATGCACAGGTCTGCAGCTGGGAACACTGACCCCTGTGGAAGACACATTTGCAGAGTGGGCTCAGAGCAGAGCATGATATAAACACCATCATGTGATGATGGCAACACCCGTCTCTTCACTGTTGAAGAAAACATTTGCAGAAGTCACCAAAAACATGGTGCTAGAAATGATTGCAACATGAGCATGGCTTGTAATTGTAAATCTGGAAGAAAAATAAAAAATAAACCAAATAATTTCATAATTTAAGGAAAAATTCTCTTTCCTCAAAACAGGTAATAGGAGACAGTGGTTATAGGCCCCAGAACGCTATGGGCAGAAGTAGGAGGATTTTGAGATCAAGACCTGCTTGAGCTAAATGTCAACCAATCAACAGCATTTATACTGATGGTCCCTTTCTGTGCTGGTAAGAACACTGCTAGAGCAATCGATTTTTTTCTTGTCCTGAGGCTATAGACAAATTATGACTGGTCAATTTTTCGTGCATCTTGGCAATTTTTGTTGTTGTTAAGACAGGCTCTCACTATGCAACCCTGGCTGGCTTAGAAACTCACAAGGGATCTGCCTGCCCTGCTCTCTGGAATGATGGGATTAAAAGGCATCTCTGTTGTAAAAGTAATGTAAAAGAAGCTGCTGTAAAAATGGAAGTGGGTAGGTGCCCTAAGGAAATGTGAATTTACCAGCTCTGGAATTCCACCGCCTGTGACTATTAGGGAAGCCGCTAAAAACCTAAGGGCGTCAGTAGGTAGGCTCACAGAGCCACACAGACAGTACAGCGACCGCTTCCTGAGCTTGGGCAAACCGAATGACCCCTGCGCGTTCTGCCGCCACCCGGGATCGGAGCCTTCGGGACGCTGGGACCCCGCCGCGCGCCCACCAGGCCTTCGCGAAGTTCAAGCGCACTTTAGGGTCCTGCCCTTTGCAGGCCCCGAGCACGGACGCGCGAGTCACCCCACGTGTGTGCTGGAGCCTCTGCGCGGCCGCGTGGGAAAGGCGGCAAGTGCGGCTCCGGGAGGCAGGGCCAGAAGGAACCGGAGGAGAGGGGAGGGCAGAGGGCTGCGGGGCACAGGGGAGTCAGCACCGGAGCGGGGACCCCAGACCTACGGACTCTGTCGCTTACAGAGCATGGCTGGTAGGGGTAAGAGGGGTTTTTGTTTTTGTGGGCACAGAATGCGAGGGAATGGAGGGCAGGAAACCTGCAGGGGAAGGAGCAACGACCTTTACCTGTCTGAAGTTTTGGGGGTTGGCAGGGGGTTCAAGACAGGGTTTCTCGGTATACTCGTGGCTCTTCTGGAACTCACTCTGTAGACCAGGCTGGCATAGAATCTCCTGCCTCTGCCTCCTGAGTGCTGGGATTAAAGGCGTCCTCCTGTCCCGTCCCGTCCCGTCCCGCGGATTATTACACTTACACTTGTTGGTGTCCCTGTGCCTCTCAGTGATCGCAGTTGCTAGTATTCTGCGTTGTGATCAAAGTAATGTGGATCCGAGTCCAAGCCGTGAAAGTAATTTCTACGGTGAGGTAAAACGGCCCTTCCGGTCTCCAGTCTTCCCATCGCTGAGCCAAGTGCACGTGGCCGAATGAAATGAAACTGGCTTTGCCTTTTCTGAACGAAGTGCATGAACCAAGCCATCCTCACCGAGGTAGATTGAATCCAGGGATGTAGTCCTAGCCGTTCTTTTCTGTGGTGGATGTCTTTAAACACTCGGCCTTCCTTCTTAAGACAAATCACAAATGAGATGAGAGTTCCCGCCTCAACTGAATATTTTGAATATTGTAATATTCAATTGTAATAAATGTAATGAAAGTAAGCCTGGTGTTGTGACTAATGCCTGTAATCCCAACACTTGGGAACTAAGGCAGGCAGATTAAGTGGCGTTCCAAGTCACCCTGAGATACTTAGTGAAATCCTGTCCCTGCCCCCCACCAAAATCCACAAAAATTAAACACGATGACTGTCCAGCTATATTTTTTTTAACAGTTAAGTGAGATTTACAGGACCAAATTGAACAACTATCTGGTACTTTACCGGTGAGTTTAAGGAAAGGAATTGCTCTCCCCCCTTTCTTGTGGTGATAAAATACCCTGACATGGTCCTTTCATGGGAGAGAGGCTTATTTTAGTTCTCAGAATCATTTTGAGGAAGTCACAGTATTTGAGGTAGCTGATCACGGTGCATCCTTTTTAAAGAAACAATGTGTGCATGCCAGATGGCTCCCTCTATTCACATAGTTCACACTGCCTACAGGATGGTATTACCCCTGGCAGGCAGCTCTTCAGACCTCCAATTCATCTAATCAAGATAATCCCCTACAAACAAGTCCACGGGCCAGCCTGGTCTAGCTAAGGATGCCATCAGCATCTCAGACCTGTAGAAAAGCTCCCCCATCTTTCTGTCCCTGATGTACCCACTAATGTATTTTAAATTTGTCTTGACTTTTTGTTGTTGTTGTTGTTGTTCTGTAAAAGTGTAAAGTTTCGTCAAACTGCTTCCATTTTGGAACATGCCATTTGTAGTAACCAAATTCCTGTTCCTGGGCCATGGTCTGTAGTGAGATATTCACTCTGTCTGCACCTGTTGCACTGACCACGCCCACTGGGGTGGGGGCAGGTGTGGTTGTGACCTGGGGGAACTAGGGGCAGGGGACCCCTGGAGCTCTCTCTTGCTTCCTGGACAGAGATCGAAGGCATCCAGAGGCATCCTTGGGACTGGAACCTGCTGGTGTACATCTCTGTTGTAAGTTATTTCTCCTGAATAAACATCTATTCAGCCTGTTTTCCCCATCCTTATTTTTCCATGATATGGTCACTCTAAATGGCTCTCCCTTTAAGACAAGTGCTGTGTTTGTTTTTTGTTTATTTTTGCATTAACAGTATCTACTAAGACTTTGCCTCAAAATAAACAACAACAAAACCATGAAAACTCTAATCAAACAAAAACAGGGCAAAGACTCTTAGTTCCTGTAATTACAGCATTTGAGAGGCATAGGCAGGAGGGTCAGTTCTTGGCTTAAGAGGCCTGCCAAGGCCAACACACCTCTCTTTATTGACACCAGGAGAACTGGAGGCGTGGAGGCAGGAGACTGACTCCAGGCAAAAGAGCACAAGAGTGCAAACTGTGCCTCCAGGGTCATTTCTATTGTTGCAGCCCCTTTGATAACAGTGCAACAAGGATGCCTGATTCCAAGTCGCCAGCAAGGAAGACTTGACTCCGGGTTTGATCTTCTTCATGCAGTTTTAATCAGGATCCTTGAAACATGTTTCCTCTGACCCGAGGGAGCCCTGGGGACCCCTGCACAGGCTTAAATACCCTTTCACTAACCAACCCCAGTGAGCCACGTGGACCCTGCAGATAGGCTACTCTAATGCGGAAGCAGACAGACTGAACAGACTTAACCAAATAAGGGCTTGTTTACGCCAGAGAGTGCTCACCCTTGGGGAGGTGTAAGGCAGAAGCCAGCACCATCTTTAAGGCTCGGCACTTCTCGGCTCTCTACAATGTTCAAGCTTCCATAAAGCACAACGACGATATTTGCCTTCAGAAAGACATCTGAGACATGAGATAGGTCTATTTTTTATAAATTAAGGAAGGTCTGGGGATTCTTGTGCTTCTTTCCACACTGGCTTACATTCTAAATTACCTCCTTGAGATACATCAGCTTCAGAAGGCCCCATGTCTGTGTCACAAATTCATTATATCCCCTCATACATAACCTTAGTTTCAATCCCAGCAAAGGTCATCTTCTCCTACAAAGTTGAAGCCAGCCTGAGCTGTGAGACCCCATAAAGAGAAAAGAAGGTAAATGACCACACTTAATAGCAAAAAATAAATAAATAAATAATTATTTACTGCAGACCAGGCTGGCCTTGAACTCACTGAGATCCACCTGCAGTGCTGGGATTAGAGGTGTGTGTACTACCATGCCTAGTTAAAATAAATATTTTATGATTCTGATGTGGGTGATTCAGGAGTCCTTGTTAAATCAAACAAACTAGCCATAATGTGTACGAGAATGGCGCCGAAGCACAAACTTTGGTCAATTTCCCACAAACAAAAGTTACTTTTTAAAAATAAGCAGAAAGATTTCTCCTGAAGATGCTATCAGGCTGAGAAAGCCTGGAGCTACAGAGCTGCCCACATAAGCAAATGAAAGCTCCGTGTAAACTGTGAACAAAACAAGACACGTCAGCAGGCAGTAAACACCAATTACTCTCCAGCCCTGGCTACTTCCCAGTCTGGCTAGTCCCTGCTCTGTCTGATCATATGCATACTTGTTTTACTTCTCATGACGTTTCCATTGTTGTCCAGCCTGCAGAGTGCTAAAACCATTGGCAGGATGTCTGATTCCAGTACTACCAAGCACTCCAAGAGGTGCTTTAAAATGTTAAATACATTTTGGGGCACCCCTCCACCCTCACTCCAATCCTGGGCTTTTGTTTTGTTTTGTTTTGTTTTTTTTTTGCTTTGTTTTTGTTTGTTTTGTTTGCTGTTTTGAGACCTCTCATTATGGCTGGCTAGGAACGTAAAGAGATGTACTTGCCTCTCCTTTTCAAGAGCCAGAATTAAAGGTGAAGGCAAAGATTATTGTTTTTAATTTTTAAAACAGACATTATTATAAGGAACACAAAACCCACCAAAGACACGCAAATGTGTATATATATGAATAAAAATATGAGCCAAGTGGTGGCGATGCACACCTTTCATCCCAGCACTCAGGAGGCAGAAGCAGACAGCTTTCTTTGAGTTTGAGGACAGCCTGGTCTACAGAGAGAGTTCCAGGACAGCCAGAGCTATACACACAGAAACCCTGTCTTGGAAAAACAACAACAACAACAAAATGTTCCCCCACCATTGCTGATCCACCTAATATGGTATAGGAAGTGGTGGCAGTCATTGTGGCTGCTAGGCAGCCAAGGAAGGCAGGAACTCACAAATCCTGCTCTTGGTGTTCCTGGGAGGTGGGGAAACGCAAAAGACAAGAACACTGACGCCATCTATTGGAGGAGAAATGTCCCAAGGACAGGAAGGAGTGGCAGTCAGATGGATGATGTGGGCTGGAAGGAGTCCTTCCCAGCTCTGAGTTAGAGGGACTTGATCTCATTTTCACAGGTGTAGATGAAATACAGTAGGATAGACTGCATGGTGGCTAGTCCATTCCACATTCCAGGAGTGACTAATTGGTGGGTACACTATGTGGATTCAATGGTATAATTGTGAGCACTCTGGATTCTGAATCCAGCCATAACTACTATCTATGTATTTCTACATCCCCTTATCTTGCTGGAAAACGCCTGGCACGTCCTAGCTTCCCAGTCTCTATATGGTGTCTCTTATGGTCCCTCTCTCATCCCAGCCTTCTTGTCTCCTAGCACCGCCTATCTTCCTGCCTCTACTGGCTATTGGCCAAACAGTGCTTTATTCATCAACCAATAAGAGAAACAACCCCCATCAACTTAAACCCTTCATCCAAGCTGTGTGTCCGGGTCAGCAAGGTCCCAGGTCCTGGACCAGTGCCGAAAGGTTGGAGAGGACAAAATTGTTCACACCGCATTAGGGCGACCATGCCTGGGACTTCCACCAGACACGGAGCTCATTGAAACCCCTGATCTCTGGCACCTACACAGGTGAACTGTAGCAGGAAACATGGTCACAGCTGCCCTATGGTGCCTGAGAGCAAGTTTTGAGATGCAGGCAGGAGCAGAGGCTACAGTTGCCCCTCTGTGGTCGACTTGTTTTATCCCTGATCTTATTTTGTTGATTATTTTCGGGTGATGCTGGGAGAAGAACAGAGCCAAGGAACCTGGTCAGCAGGAGCCGGCTTTGGCCAAAGCTCAGGACAGAACATAGGAGCTGTTCAGAGGTCACGTGGGGACAGAATCTGTCCTGGCTCCCCTGGCATAGCCTATGGAGGGAACCCACAAACTCCCAAGTTCCCTCTGCACGCAGCTCTGAGTGCCTTGTATGGAGAACGAGAGAACCACGAAAATATCAAACACCACAGCGACTGCACTCATGGTTAATGGCATTTCTTAGGGGACCGTTTTTCCAGTGTTTAGGGGACTGCTGTTTTCATAATAAACTTGGGAGAAAAAAAATGTATAATGAATACAAACTCATTCCTTTGTGTAGATGTAAGCATTATACTTTGCAGTCACATTACTGTTTTGGATTCTGGGGTTTGCATCTTAGGTATGATGGGTTTGGCATTTTAGTATATTAATCATATTTAGCAGAAGCTGGAAGGGCACCCACTCCTCCCCCACATCCCCACAGGTGCCAAGACCCTCATGGGAGGGGTCCTGGTGTATAACTGTTCCTGGGAGGTTAAAACATTCCATATTGAAGGAACTCTCACTAACACAACAGTGTTTAAGAGGAAGCAAAACAAAGGGTGTTCTAGAGGGCCATTAAGACAGGATGTTAAAAGGGAGATGAAGTGAAACATTGCATACTGCAAGGAAGTTCCAGAGTAAACAATTCACTAGCTCCTGGAAGTCACTGAAACTGACTGGATTCACAAGTGCCCTCCCTCCACAAGCTGTAAGGAGCTGCCTGCAGGCTGCGCAGTGCACTGCAGGTCCCCAGCTTTTGTGAGCTGTGATCCATGCTACGATGGGCTCTTGGGTTGCAGCTGTCCTTTGAGTTTTCTGCTTCTGTGAGTAACCCCAGTGAAATTCACTGCTGCATGGATGACTGAGTCAGATCTGCCTAACACTTGCAGGGGAGAGTTTGACCTCTTCAAACCATCAGTTTAGCCTTATTCACAGTTATTGAAACGGGATGTGAGAAAACTAGCAAGAGCAGAAACATGCTTTGAAAGGAGAATTGGAAACAAAGGCAGCTTAGCCCCAGAATCACTTTGCCACCATACCACACTAAAAACATAACCATGTATTCGTTTAAAACCAGAGGAAACACCTAAGACCTCTGAAAA
Organism: Cricetiscus sungorus; assembly: GCA_030556225.1. Taxonomy (NCBI): domain Eukaryota; kingdom Metazoa; phylum Chordata; class Mammalia; order Rodentia; family Cricetidae; genus Cricetiscus; species Cricetiscus sungorus. Next base: position 2,461,098 of record JANBXA010000141.1, read on the forward strand.
CTTGGTTCAAATGTCCTCATGATTTACTGGTCTTCATGTTCCCACCACTTGAAATTACCATTATAGGTTGTACGAAAGTATAGTCAGTCACTTATTGCATACAGTGGGAACAAATCAGGAAAAGCACACACAGACAAGTTGCTTCTTTGTAGCACCTTAGGTCAACAATCCTTTTATTCACAGATGGGCACTGGTGGCGTCCTCTACAGAGGGAAGGCCCAACGAAAGTACGATCACATGGAATTGGAAGGCCGGTGGAGGAAGGAAGCGTCATCCTCCCCACCCTCACCCCGAACGAACGTCATTAGGAGGGAGAATCCGGAGCCCATGGCAGCCCGCGGAACGGAGACCTGGCCTTGAGCCCGGAGAGCAAGTTAGGAGCGCTAGGAGAGCTTAGCCTGAAGGGAAGGAGTAAGCGGGAGAGGTAGGTGCCGTGGGACAGCGTGACACGCCCCCAAAAGGGCTCAGTCACCAAGATCTATGTGCTCTGCCTAGCAGATAAGTGCAACATGTTCATTCGGGCATTCGAAGGCAGCGTCCGAGGCAACGTTACACGCCTTTAGAGGACTTGAAGGGAACATTCGGTCACTCTGGGCGCGAGCCTGAGATTCTCGTTCAGAAAAATGCAGGCCTACACCTTTCCGGTGTTTCTCAAAGGCCTAAGAGAATAAGCAATTCTTACATCCTTAGCCAAATATAAGAAACGCCGACTTAAGCTAGCCTAGTAAGCCTTTTGTGAACAAGCTGTTACAACTTTAGTCTAATGTGTTACGAATGTAGCGGTTAGCCTACTTCATGGACTTAAAACAACTAAGAGTAGAACCCGAGAACAGAGAAACAGAATCTCTTCTCCTGGCAGTCTTAACGACTAGTACCCAACACACTGCACTAGTGATTATCTGAAACCAGCGGTGGACTAGTGAATACGACCACGGCAGCGAATAAAGCTCAAATCAAACCAAAGGCTAAAGGAGAACGATAAAGAGTGGTGCGTCACCAAGTTGAAAAGAGAAAATACTCTTACTTTTGCACAAGAGATTGCCAGGGGAGAGCGCGAACGCAGTCCCCCACTACCACAAATTATGCAGTCGAGTTTCCCGCATTTGGGGAAATCGCAGGGGTCAGCACACCCCAAGTGCAATGGGTGGGCCTCGCCCTGGGAAAACCACCTACGTGATCATGGTATCTCCCCTGCCAGGTAAGTATGCTTTCTCGACGCCCGCGCCCGCATCACCCCCACCCGCCCTGCGCTCTCAACACACGGTCACTCCGCCGCGCGCGCCGGGGCCTCCACGGACGCGCACCCCGTCCCTGCGCTGCGCTCACACCCGCCGACCCGCGCTCCCTCCCACGCCGCGCGCGAAATCCCTCGCGTTCCCGCAGCGAGTGCGGACGCGGCAGCCCCTGCGCGACCCTCATCTGCATAGATCCCGCCCATATCCCTGACGTCAACGATGACGTCTCCGTCCCCAGCCAACCACTGCGTCCGCCCCCCGCCTGGGAGGCGGTGGTGTCACCCTGCCGGCCCCTTTTCTGCGCCTCATCTGCATACACCACCACCCTCCCCTTCGCTCCGTTGGCTTGGTGAGCTTGCCCTTTTTCCCTCTCGGTTAACGCTGTCAATCCTGGCTGTCCTGGAACTCACGCTGTAAGCCAGGCTGGCCTCGAACTCACAGAACCAACCGCCTGCCTCTGCCTACCCAGTGCTGCCAGAAAAGACGTGTGCCATCACAGCGGGGATCGAGTTACTTTTCTTTTTTTTTCTTCCTTTTTAAAATTTATTCTATGAATTTTTCATGTATCTTGATCACATTCATTTCCCAGTCACTTCGCATCTGCCCTCTGCTCCTGCACCTCACATTCTCAAAACTAAATTTAAGAGTATGAGGGTGTAGTTGCTGAGGAGTCTGTCACAGGGTCCATTGGACCGGAGAGGGGGGAGTATGGGTTTAGAAAAGGAATAATAAGCAAGACACAGGAGATAGGATTGGGAGTGCACTCAGTGAATACTGAACCCGTCATGTTTACTGTTCAAAGTCTTTTATACCCCCATCAAAAGAGGAGGAGAAGGCCCCTTTCTCGGGGCACAAAAACTCCCTAACAGTTACAGCTTGAACAATTTAAACTGGTACACAGCAAAGAATGTCTCAATTGTTTAGGTACAACAGTGCTGTTCTGTTGGAATAGTTGTAACCCAGGTTCACCTTGTCCATTTGGCAGAATGACGCTTTTCTGACAAGATTGCAGGAAAGTTAAGCGCAGACAAGACTTATGGTGGCTATGACTCTGAGGTGCCTGTCCTGTTGAGCTGCCTGTTAGATACATGTTCTATGATGTGGGGTTGGACTCAAGACTGCTTCCTGAAAGACCAAAAGTAAAGTCAAGGAAACCCCCCACTTAAAATAAAGGACAGTCCAACCTGGAAAGCTAACCCAGACCACTATCAGTTACCTGGAATTTGCTAACCACCAGCAACTTCCCTCACAGGGCCCTAAGATAGCCATGGAAGATACCAAGAATTCACACTGCCCCTCCCGTCAGTGATAGCTGCAGCTCCGGTTTGCCCAGACCAGATTAATTAGCACATCCGAGGCCCTAAGGTCCTGCTGGTCAAAACAGTGAGGCCATCCAGCCTCCAGGAGAAAACCCTGACTGGTCAGTACTCAGCGGACAGAGAGTCACAGTCCCACCCTAAGCTTGGGGTTTTTTCCTTTCAAAGTACCTGCACCCAGAAAATGTTGCTTCTCTAGTCTGTGAGCTGAGGGAGCCCTTTGGACAAACGTATCCCGTTCATTAAAACCTCTTGCGTGTTGCATCAACTGGACTGGACTTTGAGTTCTTGGGGGTACCGAACAAAACGAGGAGACTCCTCATTCTGAGGGTTTTACAGTTCCAAGTCAGCGCTGTTTGCTTTTATTACGGGCATGGAGATGAATGGAGGTCAGTCTTGGTAATGTTTATTCCATTAGGAGATACTTTTTTAGCAACTCTAAACTTCAGTCATGATAGGAATTTTCCTTCTTACACTATCTAATCATCCTGTTTACATGCACTGCTTATCCCCAGTCACAGGCAGCATCCTTCTTTTACGTAAATTATATTCATATGTGACTTAATATTTCCTAAGCATGTTTATTAGTAAATCCTTTATAGCTCTAATTTTGCTACTTCAAGGTTCTCTTACATCAGTACCTGACCATTTAGAGCAACATGGAGACACCCCCACCCCGCCCCGCAAAAAAGGAAAAGAAAAATAAGTAGCACCAGTTAAAACAAATTGCTTGTAAATTGGGAATAGTAAAATAGAAACAAGGAATAAGAAGAATATAAAGAAAACATGAAGTTCCAGCCTAGTGGCACACGCCTTTTCTGGCAGCACTGGGTAGGCAGAGGCAGGCGGTTGGTTCTGTGAGTTCGAGGCCAGCCTGGCTTACAGCGTGAGTTCCAGGACAGCCAGGATTGACAGCGTTAACCGAGAGGGAAAAAGGGCAAGCTCACCAAGCCAACGGAGCGAAGGGGAGGGTGGTGGTGTATGCAGATGAGGCGCAGAAAAGGGGCCGGCAGGGTGACACCACCGCCTCCCAGGCGGGGGGCGGACGCAGTGGTTGGCTGGGGACGGAGACGTCATCGTTGACGTCAGGGATATGGGCGGGATCTATGCAGATGAGGGTCGCGCAGGGGCTGCCGCGTCCGCACTCGCTGCGGGAACGCGAGGGATTTCGCGCGCGGCGTGGGAGGGAGCGCGGGTCGGCGGGTGTGAGCGCAGCGCAGGGACGGGGTGCGCGTCCGTGGAGGCCCCGGCGCGCGCGCGGCGGAGTGACCGTGTGTTGAGAGCGCAGGGCGGGTGGGGGTGATGCGGGCGCGGGCGTCGGGAAAGCATACTTACCTGGCAGGGGAGATACCATGATCACGTAGGTGGTTTTCCCAGGGCGAGGCCCACCCATTGCACTTGGGGTGTGCTGACCCCTGCGATTTCCCCAAATGCGGGAAACTCGACTGCATAATTTGTGGTAGTGGGGGACTGCGTTCGCGCTCTCCCCTGGCAATTTCTTGTGCAAAAGTAAGAGTATTTTCTCTTTTCAACTTGGTGACGCGTAACACATTAGTTTAAAATTGTAACAGCTTGTTCACAAAAGGCTTACTAGGCTAGCTTAAGTCGGCGTTTCTTATATTTGGCTAAGGGTGTAAATCTGAAGTACTTGTTAGAATTGCTTATTCTCTTAGGCCTTTGAGAAACACCGGAAAGGTGTAGGCCTGCATTTATTTCTGAACGAGAATCTCAGGCTCGCGCCCAGAGTGACCGAATGTTCCCTTCAAGTCCTCTAAAGGCGTGTAACGTTGCCTCGGACGCTGCCTTCGAATGCCCGAATGAACATGTTGCACTTATCTGCTAGGCAGAGCACATAGATCTTGGTGACTGAGCCCTTTTGGGGGCGTGTCACGCTGTCCCATGGCACCTACCTCTCCCGCTTACTCCTTCCCTTCAGGCTAAGCTCTCCTAGCGCTCCTAGCTTGCTCTCCGGGCTCAAGGCCAGGTCTCCGTTCCGCGGGCTTTGTATTTAAGTTATAGGACTGGGGGAGGAGGATATGTGCGGATGAGTACAGGTGACCATAGAGGCCAGAGGTATTTATCCCCTTGCAGCTGGACTTACAGGTGGGGTGAACCGCCTGATACGGGGTTTAGGAACCAAACGTGGGGCCTCGCTAGAGCACAAGCTCCTAACCACCAAGTCGTCTCTCCAGCCCCCACCCCACCCCAAAATGTATTTTTAATTCTCTTGTGTCTGTGTAGCAGGTCAGGTTTTCTCGGAGGTTAGATCCTCATAGAGCTGGTGTTACAGACACTTGTGAACTGTCAGATGTGGGCCTTAATCACTGAGACATCTCTCTAACTCTTATTTTACATTTTAAAATTCAAAACTCTAATGACCTAACATTGAAAGACCAGGCCGTGGATGGGATGTGGGGCAAGTGAGAGAAAGGAAAAAAAAAAAAAAAAAAAAGAAAGAAAAGAAAACAATGCTCAGATGGATGGTTGGCCCCAGCACTATGGAGGCATGTGAGTTCAAGGCCCGCCTGGTCTACAGAACTAGTTCCAGGTCAGTCAAGGCTACAGGCACATACACACGAAAAGTCCCATCTCTAATAAATAAATAAAATGAAACAAAAGGACTTTAATATAGTAAAACTATATGCAACAAAAACCGTTACTAAGTAAGATTTACAGTAACAATATCTGGGCGGTGTTGGCATACACCTTTAATCCCAGCACTTGGGAGACAGAGGCAGACAGATCTTAGTAAGTTCCAGGCAAACATGGTCTACAAAGTGAGCTCAAGGACAGCCAGGACTGTTATACAGAGAAACAACCAGGACTGTTACACAGACAGGTCTGGAAACAAACAAACAAACAAACAAAAAAACAAAACAAAACAAAAAGCAAAATCTCTTTTTAAGCTTTTGTCAGGTTTTACATGGAAATTCTTGCTGCATGTTGCCCACTACATATAGTGAAAGATACGTTTCTGTCCTGCCTGGTTCCAACAACAGGCAGTAAATTTAAGAATACAGTGCCCATTAGGCTGGAGAAATGGCTCAGCCGCTAAAGTCTAGGCTCACAACCAAAAATATAAGAATATAGTGCCCACAATCCCAAGCGATTTGGTTATTCAGTGGGTTGTGGATATTTGTCATTGTTTATGGGGGTTGGTTAGTTACAAATTGTTATTGGTTAATGTCTGGAAGAAAGTTGAACAAAGGAGATTAGATTCAGAGTTCTTGTTTTGAAAAGAAAAGGGGGTTATAGATGTCATATAACGGTAGATTATTGAATCTACTCTGAAAAGAAATAGGGGGATATAGAAATAGGGTAAAAAGGTTTTTGTAATGTTTTACGTGGAAATTCTTGCCTCATGTTGGGTGCCACAATGTTTTCATAATAAAAGCCTGGAGGAAATGGTAAAAGAGCAGAGAGAAGGAGGAGCAAGCCACAGCCACACCTTATCTCACTAACTTCCCAGCGGAAAAGAGACTGAGCTCCTGTCTCCTCCTGCTTTATCCCTTCCTGTCTGTCTGTCTGTCTGTCTGTCTGTGAAGACTTCCAGACCTCTATGGTTAACTAGTGGCTAGCTCTGCCCTCTGGTCTTCAGGCAAGCTTTATTTGTTAGAGTACAAACAAGACATCACTACATTAGAGGCATGGGGGTTCTGAGCATGTTTGCTGGAGCCATGCCTCCTTGGTTTCAAGGTCCACGTTTGGAATGTCATGTCAGTACATGTGACTGTCTCTGCCTAGTTTTCTCACAGGCCTCTGTGTTCACAGAAGCCCTCTGCTAAGCATGGTATTTTCCTGAGATGGCTGAAATTCTGCCATCTTTCTGCTATTTCTTCTTTCAGTGCTTGGGATAGAATCTGTGCTGCTGGCTTCGGTCAGAAAGAGCCATTCTTGCCTAATCTGCTCTTACAGAGAGCTACCTCCAGCAAGCAGCAGCTCTAGCTTCCTATTAACATCTACCCAGAACACTTACTAAAACCCCCACACTAGCTCCCAGGCTCTCGGCCCCTATTTCACACATTCCTGTAACACACACTGGTCCTACTCTCGTTTCCAGGCTGTTTTGCCTTGCACGATTCTCTTCCCAAAGCTCCCTGCCCTCTCTTAAAATGGGCAAGTCTTTCTTTCCCTACTGTTTGCTGGTCACCCCGGAGAGATAGCCACAGCAGTTTGAAATTCCCCAATTGTTGTGCCAGGTTCAAAGAGCCCTAGACCAAACCAAGGAGCCAGACAATTTTGATGCAAACGCAAAGGTTTCTCTTTATTGTTCAAGCTGGCCAGCCATAAAGGGAAGCTTTTAAAGGGGGAGACCATGAGGTTGAAGGCCACAAATTCCAGAGTTTCCACGGTTACAGAGATTTCTTAGTGCACAAGGTTACAAAGTTTCCATACAAGGTAATTGAGAGACAAAGGGTATTTAGCAAAGGCGCCTTAACTTTCATAAGGCAGGGTTGATTAACACATCCTGGGGTCTGAGAGAGGTTATCTAGTTCCCTGTTTCTTTAAGGACATCCTGGAGTCGGGGGATTTGTGACCTGCAGGTCGGACAGGCTACCTGGTTCCCCGTTTTCTTAAGAGACAATGGGGTGGGAAGTGATGTTTATACAGTTGGTGATGAGCTCGGGCTCCCCTCTTATGGGAACGGCTCTTGACTTCCTGTCCCATAGCCTAGAGTCGGGGGCCCCTTGGCTTAGTTGGGGTCTTTTTATTTTTCTCATTACACCAATAAACCTTTGTATGCATGGAGTAGTCCAGGTCCGTGGTTTCACTGATCGCTCGCGTGCACCGTGAGCACTCGTCCACTGAGCTGTGTCAGCCCTGTTTTCTTTCCTTTGATTTTGTGGTAGGGTGTTACTCAATCCCACAGAGTGACCTTCAGTTCTTCCTGTAGTCCAGGCTGGCCTTATGTGACCCTCTAGCCTCGGGCCGCCACAGTTGATGAAATAGAGGCCTGAGTAAACAGGGTAGGCTTTTTATTTTCAACACTCTCAGTTCGCCCGGCCGCTGGAGACCTGAGCATGAGGACACTTTACCTCGAGAGGTGGAGAAATCGGTTTGTGTTTAGTGCACATGGAGTCCCAGATTCCCAGACTCTAACAGCTCAGGGGATGTAAGAAGCGCTGCTTAAAAAAAAAAAAAAAAAAAAAGCAAGCAAGCAGGGGGCTGCTTTTCTCATTCTGGAATTGCCACGTCCGTGTAGTGTCACAAGATGCCACGCATTTGGCTGGTTCACGCTGAAGGATTGGGGTATGAGCTCCCCGGAGCGTGGCCCCAGGCTTCCCCTTGGCAATCAGCGACCGTGATGGGACCTGTTGCCAAAAGCAAATCTCTGTTTTGGAGATGGCAGTGGAGCGCATACTCCTGGCACTCTGCATGATTTCCCTCTGTGTACTTTATTTGTTCTGTTTACAGCTGACTGCATACCAAGAAATCAAAGTACAGAATGAAACTGAGTTAAATGACTCAAGCTTCCTCAGTTCGGCTCCTCCGTTTATACAGGCTATTGTAGAAGTAACAAAGGAGGCCCCGGACGATATGAGTCTGGGGGCCTTTCTAGAGAAAGTAGAATAAAGAGAATTATTGTATGAAGTTAAAAACACATTATGTATCTACGAAAGAACTATATTTGATTATTGCTTAATCTTGATTTTCTGTCTCTGGGCCAGGTGTGGGGCCATGTGTGGGAAATGTATTGTTTTGTCAAGTTCCTTGTTCTGTATACTATATAAATCAAGCCTTTGCAGAATGTATTGTTTTGCCAAGTTTCTTATTCTGTATACTATATAAATCAAGCCTTGGCAGAAGTAAAATTGCAGCAGATTTTCACTACACAGTGTGTCTGTCTGTCATTCCCTTGCACCGTATCTTGACTTTCCTACAGCCTTCACCCCTGTTCTCCCGTGGATTCCGGTCTCCCAGAGGGACGGTCCGTGGCAGGTGGCGCCTGCGAACAGGGACTTGAAGGATAGGTAAGCTTCCTCCTTTTCTTTTCTCCTCACAGTCAGGAACGGCTCTTACCAGGACGCTGCAGGTCCGCCGGTAAAGGATCACCGGTTAAGCGTAAGTAATCACCCAACAAGGGAATCATGGGGCAACATATGACTAAGAGTGATAAAATGATGGTAATAATGCTACGCAGACAGCTAGCTAAATCAGGGTTTCAGGTCGCGGAGGAAGATATGAAAGTTTTCACAAAATTTTTGAAAGAAGTTAGCCCTTGGTTCTTGGAGGAAGGTACTTTAACGCTTGATGACTGGAAACGTGTGGGTAGAGAAATGAGAAGGCATGTTAAAGATAACGGGGAAAAAACCCTGCCTAAATATGCATATCAAATTTGGTACCAAATTCGTGAATTGCTCACTGACACTACTCCTTTTGAAGGATTGTGTCGAGATACTACTTCTGACTTAGGTGATGAAGTAGGGGAAGAGGATGGAACTATTGAGGAAAAAATGCCGCTGTCCAAGCCTAATGCTCCATTTCCCTCTGCCTGTCCACCCCTGGGGTGTGCTGATGATGGGGATGATGATTGGGGGTTAGATGATCAACAGGAAGAGGCAAAATGGGAGGATGACTTCCGGGATCATCATCCCCCCAGGGTAGCAATGGCCAGTCTATCTATCAGACCCCGGCCAGTACCAAAGCCACGGAGGCGTCATATGCCCCCTGTAGGATTTCAAGGAGCCCTAGCAGAGGCACGACAGACAGGTGATACTTCTTTAGGTATTTTTCCTGTTGTTGAGACAGGAGACAATGATGAGCCTGTTTGGGAACCATTGCCTCTTAAAACCCTAAAAGAGCTGCAATCGGCTGTTAAAAGCTTGGGCCCTACGGCCCCTTATACTTTACAAGTTTTAGATATGGTTGCCAGTCTGTGGCTAACCCCGCATGACTGGATGCAAACAGCTAAAGCTACCCTTAGCCCAAGGGATTATATCCTCTGGAGAACTGAATATGAGGATAAAAACAAAGATACTATTGTACAATCAATAAAGAAAAGACATCCAAAACCCACCATGCCTATGCTTATGGGAACAGGGGAATATGCTGATCCCCAGGCCCAAGTGAAGCTGCCACGAGACATATTAACTTTAATAACAACAAATGCAGTGACAGCTTGGCGTAAATTGCCACCTCCAGGAACCAAAGGAGGAGCATTGGCTAGCATTAGACAAGGTAATGAGGAACCATATCAGGACTTCATCTCAAAACTAGAAGAGGCTATTAATAGGATGTTGCCTCCTTCAGAAGGCACAGATATATTATTAAAGCAATTAGCCTGGGAAAATGCCAATGCTCTCTGTCAAGACCTGATTAGACCTATTAGAAAAACAGGAACAATACAGGACTCTATTAAGGCCTGTTCAGATGCCTCACCTGCAATAGTCCAGGGAATGGCCTATGCAACAGCTATGCAGGGACAGAAATTTAGCGCCTATGTTAAAAAGACATATGGAGGAGGCAATAGAGGCTCCTCCGAACCCACATGCTGCAATTGTGGGAAGCCAGGACATTTGCAAAAGGATTGCCATAAAGGCAAGAAAGGGAGTCCTGGCCTTTGCCCAAGATGCAAAAAAGGGAAGCACTGGAGGAATGAGTGCAAATCAAAATTTCATAAGGACGGCACTCCACTCACTAAAACTGAGGAAGAGGATGAGCCTAGAAGGTCAAAAAACTAGGTCAGGGGTGTTCTCCTAACCCGGCACCCAAGGGAGACATGGAATCTCCTAGCCAGGGTAATTTAAACCCTGAAGCTCCTGAATTTACAATACATGATCTGCCAAGGGCTACACCAGGGAGTGCTGGCTTAGATCTGGCCAGCAGTCAAGATCTGATCCTGTCAAAATGGGATGGAGTTTCCTTGATACCTACTAAGGTATCAGGACAACTCCTCCCTCAGACAGTAGGACTGATTGTTGGACGAAGCTCCAATTATCAGAAAAACTTTGAGGTGCTTCCTGGGGTGATAGATGCAGATACTGACAATGATATTAAGATCATGGTAAGGCCATTGGCAGAAACTATACAAATACATAAAGGACAAAGAATAGCACAATTGTTGCTATTGCCATATGTGAAGTTGCCTAATCCTATATTAAAACAATCCAGAAGACAAGGACAATTTGGTTCCTTGGATGGAGTCTTTTGGGTACAGGACATGAATGAGTGACCTTTTAAAGTCATTAGGGTCAATGGAAAGAAAATTAAAGGTCTGCTGGATACAGGAGCGGACAGGACATGTATAGCAGGAAAAGACTGGCCCAATGCCTGGCCAGTACAAAAAACAGGGTCCTCTCTAATGGGACTGGGGACTGCATCAGGAGTTATGCAAAGCTCCATGATTCTTACATGGGAGGATAAAGGAAAGACTGGACATATACAGCCCTATGTTTTACCTTCTCTCCCCTTCACTTTGTGGGGAAGGGACATGCTGGACTCCATGAATGTTAAATTAGTAACCTCAGATAATTTGAATGAACAGCATTTTACATAGGGGCCACTGAAGAAAAGTTATATGCAGATAAAATAGAATGGCTGACTCAGGAGCCTGTATGGATGAGTCAATGGCCCCTTACTGAAGAAAAGATACAGGCTCTTGAACAACTAGTGCAAGAACAATTGGCAAAAGGTCATATAGTGGAGTCCAACAGCCCCTGGAATACCCCGGTATTTGTTATCAAGAAAAAATCAGGAAAGTGGAGACTCCTACAAGACTTGAGAGCAGTAAATGCTGTTATGAAAGATATGGGGCCACTTCAACCTGGCCTTCCATCACCAGTGGCTATTCCACAAGGATGGAAAATAATTGTCATAGACCTGCAGGATTGCTTTTTCACGATCTCATTGCATCCTGAGGATTGTGAAAGTTTTGCCTTTAGTATCCCTTCAATTAACTTTAAACAGCCATATAAGAGATATCAATGGGTAACCTTGCCTCAGGGAATGAAAAATTCCCCAACATTATGTCAGAAATTCGTAGCTCAAGCCTTACAGCACATTAGAAGTAAATATAAAGATGTGTATCTTATACACTATATGGATGATATTTTGCTTGCACATCCTGATGGAGAAAAAATAGAGATCATCTTACAAGAAACAATTCAGAAATTAACTCAATATGGGCTAATAATTGCTCCAGAAAAAATTCAAAAAGAACCGCCGTTACTGTATTTAGGACAGATACTCACTCCTCAAGCAATTAGCTCACAAAAATTGTCTATTAGAAGAGATAAATTAAGAACTTTAAATGATTTTCAAAAATTATTAGGAGATATTAACTGGCTGAGACCATATTTGAAAATAACTACAGGAATGTTAAGTCCCCTGTATCAAATATTACATGGAGATTCAAATCCAAAATCTCCCAGAGTTTTAACAACAGAAGCTGTTGAGGCTTTGACTTTAATTGAAAAGGCACTAGCACAAGCCAAAGTAAAACAGATTAATTATGAAAAGCCATGGGAATTATTGATACTCCCCACTAAATATACTCCCACTGCTTGTCTCTGGCAGACAGGAATCTTAGAATGGTTACATTTACCTCATACTCAAGCCAAGATGTTAGCTGATTTTCCTTACTTATGTTCTCTTTTAATTACGAAGGGAAGGATAAGATCAAAAGAATTATTTGGCCGAGAACCACATAATATTATAACTCCTTATAATAGAGGACAAATAGATCAATTGTTGCAAAATAATGATGATTGGATTTTAGCCTTATTAAATTATACAGGTCAAATTAAATATCATTATCCTAAGCATCCTATTATAGAATTTGCCAAGACAGTAGAAATTATCTTCCCTATTTGGTTCTCACCTTCCCCCCTCGAGCAGGCTATGCTTGTTTTTACAGACGGCTCTTCCTCCGGAAAGGCTGCGGTCTATACCCTAGACCATGGCGCGTTCTGGGAGGAAGGGAAAGGAAACTCTGCACAGCAAGCAGAAATTTCTGCTGTGATCTTGGCCTTTACTAAATTTGCCCAACCTTTTAATTTATATACAGATTCTAAGTATGTGGTGAATTTGTTTCCGGCATTGGAAACTGCCCTTTTATCCGGAAAGTCACCAATCTTACCCCTTTTACAGAGATTACAAGAGCTAATACAACAAAGGCAGCACAAATTCTTTATAGGTCATATTAGGGGACATTCAGGTCTTCCCGGACCTTTAGCCCAAGGAAATGCCATGGCTGATTTACTAACCCAGCCACAAGGTGCCTTTTTAATACAAGAGGCACAAGAAAGTCATGCTTTGCATCATCAAAATGCAAGGGCATTAAAGCATATGTACCATATTACTAGAGAACAGGCAAGACAAATAGTGAAGCAGTGTCAACACTGCCCAATAGCTCATCATCGCTTGAAAATGGGAGTGAACCCTAGAGGTTTAAAGGCCAATGTAATTTGGCAAATGGATGTGACCCATATCTCATCCTTTGGAAAATTATGCTATGTTCATGTGGTCATAGATACTTTTTCTCATTTCATACATGCTTCGGCCCGAACAGGGGAAGCTGTAAAAGATGTAATTCAGCATCTTATTCAGAGTTTTCAAATGATGGGTGTACCCTCACAGATAAAAACAGACAATGGGCCTGCATATACGGCAAAAGTCTTTGAACAGTTTTGTATGCAATGGCATATACAACATATTACAGGTATCCCTTATAACCCACAAGGACAAGGGATCATTGAAAGAGCACATCAGACTTTGAAAATGCAAATACAAAGATTACAACAGGCTAATAAATATTTCACTCCACATCATGTGTTGTCTCATAGCTTGTTCACCCTGAATCATCTCAATATAGATGACAGGCATTTTACTGCCGCCCATAAACATTGGGCAAAAGAAGGGCTCGATAGCCCCCTACCGGAAAGTTTTATGGAAGGATTTGCTTTCCGGCCTATGGAAAGGCCCGGATGTTTTAATTACTTCGGGACGAGGGTATGCTTGTGTGTTTCCACAGAATGCCGACTCCCCCATCTGGATTCCAGACAGACTCGTCAAGCCAGCTCCTCCAGAAAAGAAGGAAGCGACGGCAGAGACGACAGCAGAAGCAGCTCCAGCTCACCATGAAGAAAATGAAACTAACCTCGAGCAGAGACCGACTGACATGGACGAAGATTCGTCATCTGACACGGGAAGCGAAACAGCTGCTTCTTGATCAGGGGAAGCCCCTGACATCGTCTATGTATTTTATTGCCTTTTTGTCTTTGATCTCGGACCCGAAGGGAATGGAAGGGATTTCCTACTGGGCCTACGTCCCAAATCCCCTTATTTTGCACCCTGTAGGCTGATTTGACTCAGAGCCACTAAAAATGTTAACTAATGATTCAGTCAGGCTAGGCGGAGCTCAGGACTCTGACGCTCGCCAAAACACATCCTCCTTTATAACCTTTGAGGGCAGAGCAGATTCACTGCCTATTTGCATCGCTCTGCAAGGGAAAGTGCCTTATGGCTGCCTGAGCACCTGCTACAGCACGTTCTTAACAGACGGACCTGACCGCAAGAGTGCAAGTAAGAGGTGGATATGAGAGATTCAGATGCAAACCTTAGGGGATAAAAATTATAATGATTCCTTTCTTAAAGTGACTAATCTTCCTATAGAACCTTGTATTCAAAGATACCGTGACAAGGATCAATTTTGGGATTCATCTTTAACTAAGTTTCCAGCATGGTTAACATGTGGTTTTCCTGATTCTGCTTCTTGGTATAAACCTTCAGGTTTTGATTATAAGATTTGGGATTATTCAAATTCTAACTCAGGTGCTAAGCAGACTAGCACAGGGAAGGGTCCTTATGAAAATTACATTGATACTCATAAGAAGAAATTCCATAATTATGTTTGGCAAGGTTATGGGGAGCCACTTCACCGATGGTTCTCCCCTGGCTTTGTTGAGCCTACCTGGGTGGTAAAAACAGATCATCATTCCAGAAAATATACAGATTTGTTTCGCCTTGTAGCTGCCTCTAATATGTTTTTGGAAAAGAAACCTAATCATACTAAATCTGAACCCATTGGTCTTAAGGCTTGTATTGCCTATCCTAATGCTTTGTTGTTAGCTCAGTCTGCTATGGTAATTATTACTAAGGATGGGAATTCTTATAAAGTTGTATGTCATTTCTGTAAATTAACAAATTGTATTACCTCTACTGAACCTAAGGATCTAGGAGTAATGTTAATTGTGAAAAGGCCGCCCTTTGTTATGTTACCTGTTGAATTAGGAAATGACCCTTGGTATGACAATTCAGCCATGCAAGTTTTAGAAAGTTTGAATGCCCTGGTTAGGCCCAGACGTTTTGTTGCAGCACTTATTTTGGGAATTACCGCCCTGATTTCGATTTTAACCACCTTCGCAGTAGCCACCACTGCTTTAGTGCAACAGATACATACAGCTCATTATGTTAATGCCTTAAATAAGAATATTACTTTTGCTTTATTAGAACAAGAAGCAATAGATAAGAAGTTGGAAGCAAAAGTCAACATTTTAGAAGAGGTTGTCTTAGCCCTCGGGCAGGATGTGGCTAATCTAAAAACCACTCTCTCTGCTCGCTGTCATAGCAACTTTAAATCAATTTGTGTTACCCCTCTTCCTTATAATGCCTCTCAACCTTGGGATAAAGTCAAAGCTCATTTGCAGGGAATATGGCAGGATAATGATATTACACATGATATGAATGCTTTGCAAAAAGACATTTCAGCTGTTAGCCAGTCACATCTACAATTAGGAGGATTACAGAAATTAGCCACAGATTTAGAAAAGGGTCTTCGGAGCCTTAATCCATTGGATTGGATTCAATATTTTATATTCATTGGAGTAATTATCCTCCTGGTACTGTTGGTCATTTTTCTCTTTCCATGTCTCTTAAAATGCCTTATCTCTTCTTTACAGACTGTCAGACAGGAGGTGTTTGAGCTTCATTTTAAAAACAAAAAAGGGGGAACTGCCACGTCCACAGCAGTGACTGCCGTGTAGTGTCACAAGATGCCACGCATTTGGCTGGTTCACGCTGAAGGATTGGGGTATGAGCTCCCCGGAGCGTGGCCCCAGGCTTCCCCTTGGCAATCAGCGACCGTGATGGGACCTGTTGCCAAAAGCAAATCTCTGTTTTGGAGATGGCAGTGGAGCGCATACTCCTGGCACTCTGCATGATTTCCCTCTGTGTACTTTATTTGTTCTGTTTACAGCTGACCTCATACCAAGAAATCAAAGTACAGAATGAAACTGAGTTAAATGACTCAAGCTTCCTCAATTCGGCTCCTCCGCTTATACAGGCTATTGTAGAAGTAACAAAGGAGGCCCCGGACGATATGAGTCTGGGGGCCTTTCTAGAGAAAGTAGAACAAAGAGAATTATTGTATGAAGTTAAAAACACATTATGTATCTACGAAAGAACTATATTTGATTATTGCTTAATCTTGATTTTCTGTCTCTGGGCCAGGTGTGGGGCCATGTGTGGGAAATGTATTGTTTTGTCAAGTTCCTTGTTCTGTATACTATATAAATCAAGCCTTTGCAGAATGTATTGTTTTGCCAAGTTTCTTATTCTGTATACTATATAAATCAAGCCTTGGCAGAAGTAAAATTGCAGCAGATTTTCACTACACAGTGTGTCTGTCTGTCATTCCCTTGCACCGTATCTTGACTTTCCTACAGCCTTCACCCCTGTTCTCCCGTGGATTCCGGTCTCCCAGAGGGACGATCCGTGGCATGGAATCCCCCAGGTAGAGCTAAAAAGAAGCCCGCCCTGACGTTTTCCTTTTGAAGACACGTGGTGGAGTGTCCCCCTGCCCGACCCCACGCATGGGTCTTTCATCAGGTGCTAGGCGTGCTCTGGCAAAGGCGAACAAGTCCCGGGGCAAAGGCTGTGAGGACAATGCCTGAGCCGGCAAGTGAGCGGCGGTGATCAGCAGAGGGCGAGCGATTTTCGAGACTGAAAAGCTGGAGCCCGGTGGTGGGAGGGAGGCTCGGAGCTGACTTAAACTGACAAACTCGCCTGTGTGTGGCTTTTTTCTGGAATGCTGGGAGTCGAGCAAGCCACGCAAGCCACAAAAGTAGGGAGTGGCCCGCCAGCCACGAACTCAAAGCTCATTCTAAGATTAGCAAATGAATTTGCGAGCGGAGCTCTGCATGTCTCTGTGGCGCAATCGGTTAGCGCGTTCGGCTGTTAACCGAAAGGTTGGTGGTTCGAGCCCACCCAGGGACGGTGCCTTTTGCCTACTAGGAAGCCTCCTTAAAATCAATTCCTGTTCACCATCTACGCTCATCGAGAGTCTTTGGATAGACAGTAGTGATAAAAGTGTGCGATAACAAGACACGAATTCCACGAAAGCCTCTAAACTGAATAATGCGGCAGAAATATCTTTTCAGTAGTGCTCGTCTTGGGGCCTCAGGTCTTCAGAGCCTTTTAACGTTTGTTTCTCTGAGTCACAATTTCATGCCTGTACACCATGCGTTCAGGTCCTTGGTCCACCCTCTCCCATTTCCTTCAGACTGAGACTGAACAAATTACCCAATTCCCCCAACTGTAAAAGAGGATTAGGAGGAACACTTCCTTTACAAATCCACCCAACATTTGATGAGAAAAGCTTGAAAACCATGTGAGCGCAAAAATCAATGTTCACTAAATATTGGCCACTATAATTATTTTCAGTTGCAGCATCTTTTATTTATATTATTATTATTATTAATTATTATTTACCTCAGCTTTATTCCTCTCTTCTCTTTTTTTAAGGGGGTAAATTTGTTCACTTACCTTTTCTCTCTCTCTTTCTTTCTTTCTTTTTAAGGTGGGGTTGTTCTCTTTTTATTTTGAGACAGTTTTATTAATTGCTAAGCCTGCGCTTAAACTAAATGTGTAGAGCAGGTAGGCCTTGATTGTGACCCTCGTACCTCTGCTTCCAGAGGTAGCTGGGATTACAGGCCTGCATGGCCAGGCCTGGCAGCCCTCCCATACGATTAAAGGCATTGTTTTTCCCTAGTTGTTGAGAAAGAAAGAAAAACAGCAGCACAGTGCCTTAGAGTGCTGCCAGGTTAGAGGTGGTCAGACTGAAACACCTCAGTCAGGCTGTTCCGTTAAAAGTAAGGCGTTTGCTGGGCACGATAGCACACACCTTTACTATGGCAGCACTCAGGGGGCAGAGACAGGCACAGCCTGAGTTCCAGGCCAGCCTGGTCTACAGAGAGACTGCCTCCAAGAAAAATGAAACATCTGCATTTGGGGGCCGAGGCCAGAGGATCAGGGCCAAGCCGCAGCTACAGAGCAATGTCCAAAGACACACACTCTCCTTCCCGAACACATAATCATAGCTGAGCGGAACAGCGTGTCCTAAGCTCAAGTGGGACAAGCACCGCCCTGCGTCAGTTCCCGTCGTGACTCTCACTTCTTTGCCAATTTTCTTTTTTAGCCCTGCCACCCCCTCTCACCCTCCCGACAAAAAATTATTAAGATTTCCAACTGGGGAGGAGTCTGACACAGGAGCAACTATTTCTCCAAGGCTGGAATGAGCTTCAGAATGAGTTCAGGCCCAGCCTGGTCAAATCAGTGGAACTCTGTCTCCAGCAAATTGTAAAAAGCGTTTGGTAGGGTTGAAGGCGTAGCTTAGTGGGAGAACAAATTTGAAAGCCCTGGATTTGGTCTCCAAAACTCAAAAGAAGAACAAGCACAAAAAAGTAACTCAATAACAGAGTGTCCAGGAAAAAAGAAAGAAAGAAAGAAAGAAAGAAAGAAAGAAAGAAAGAAAGAAAGAAAGAAAGAAAGAAAGCTATGGCGTGGTGGAACGGCTCTTAGCGTTTTCTCCGTGTTGTAGTGAACTAAGAAGCCAACATGGTCTGAGGCCAGGTTTGTTCTTACAGTTACCGGCTAGAAGCATCAACCCCGTAGAAGACAGATACCGTCTGATGCATGATTATTTGTCCTCTCTCGTGTCGTTTCGCAGAATTCCATTCAGTCTTGTACTTGTTCCCGCTGTTTTGAAATGAAATGTCTTAGTTTTACACACCAATGGAGCCCACAGTGGGCCTTTTCATTATAAGGATTTAAATCTCTTGGGTATCTATTATTCCCAACGTGCTTGTGTATGAACCAGAAAAGGTGTACATTTTCTTGCCAACACTAGCAATCTTCTGATATAAATAATTGCCTATTTTAAGTGGTCCTCATTCTGGAATTGTTTTTCACTCACTTTTATGTATGAATAATTTAATTTCCCAAGGATCAGGGAACAAGTGTCCAGCTAAGGGTCTTCTTAAAGCAGGGTCGTGGGTGAGATGAAGGGATGAGGGAAAGCTGCTCTGAGTTTCACAGCTTTTCTGGGCAGTCGGCATAAAAAAGGACCCCAGCTCGCCCGTGGCTCTGAAAGCGCTGGTTGGATTCTTCTCCTTTAACGTGTTTGGTGTATATGGGGCGAAGTTTTGGAGATATTTATGAGTTTATCTTATCATCGCATTGTTGTTGGGTTTTTGTTGTTGTTGTTATTTTGTTACTTTTTTCAGACAAGGCTTCATGTACTCCAGACTGATTTTAGAAGCCATCCCGCCTTCACTTTCTAACGTCAGCCTACTAAAATTTAAAACAGTGGCTTCGATGAAAATTTAGATGCTCATGATTCTGTTTCCAGAGCTCTGGGGAGAATAAAAACCTCATGGGAAGGTTTTTAAAGGTTATCCAAAGTAGAAAAAGGAAGCGCCCAACGTGGGGCTCGAACCCACGACCCTGAGATTAAGAGTCTCATGCTCTACCGACTGAGCTAGCCGGGCGTTGGAACGCTTTCCCATCCTCCGTCTATATAATCTTTGTGACTAATGACGCAATCCCTCCACTTATTCTTTTAGCATTGACAAAGTTAATGAGTTGACGTCTATATTAACAGCTTTTGTCTGAAACTCTTCGGAGGAACCTGAAGATCGGAGAGTGGAGGGGACTACATAGCACCAGGTGGGCCTCTCTGTTTCCTCCAGATCCCTCTGAGAGTCGCCTGAAGCTCGAGCAGGGTGTCTAGGGCGCGTGGCGCTGAGGACCTGAGCGCGGGGGCGAGAGGGCAGTCCCTGCGGCGACAGGGGAGTGGGGAGCGGGCGCGCGGGGACTCGTGCCCCGGGAAGCAAGCCTGAGCTTTTGCGCTCATGCCTTTTCGCGGCTAGACCTCAGAGAGGATGGCTCGGGAACGAGGGACCCTTACCGGGAAAACAGGTCCTGTTCACTCTTAAGTTTGTGCTGCCGGAGAATCAAGGCCAGCGCCATCCGGTTTAACCCCACCGAGACACACTGGTTTAGCATTTGGTGTAGTATTGGTTGCAGGGGCAGGCGCTCGGCTCCCCAGGTGCTTCGTTTTCCGCCCGGGGAAAGGCGGGAAGAATCGCCTGCAAACCTGGTTCTTCCAGGAGTTTAGGTTCCTTGTGCTGGATAAACGTCGAATCACTTCAGTGACCCAGGTTCTCCGCAAAGGCAAAATTGGAATGTTCGTATTTTTTACACAGTAAGTAAAAGGGCTGCAAAGGAAAGGTACTACTAAATGCCGTGACTCGGATTCGAACCGAGGTTGCTGCGGCCACAACGCAGAGTACTAACCACTATACGATCACGGCGAGCCACCGGATAAGCAGCGGACTGCGGCTTCAATTTAACGGGTTTAGAATGAGAGAAGATTGCCTGCGATGTCTGATTTATTTACTGTGGTCTACGTGGTTGTAGTGTTAAAAGTCCGGCTTTGTAACCTTGACGCTTCCGGGATGCTGGCGCGAGCGTCAATTGCTCACCTCCCAGGCTCCGACCTGGGATGAGAAACCGACGCCCGCCGCACCGGCCCACCTCTTCTTATTCCCCTCCAAAGGAGCAAGTCACCTTGCAGGCAGACCCAAACGATATTCCTGTTTACACTCCAGCCTGTGCTCTGGAATCAAGGATTTTGTTACAAGAATGGTGTAATTGGAAAAGGAGCTGAGCTGGCGAGCTGAAGAAAGAGCGACGGCGCCCTTCTCCGAGCTCGTGTTTGCTGGCCCCACTTACCAAGTTAAAAGGCGTCACGTGTTCCCTCCCGAACCAAAGGCGGAGCCGCCTCTGAAGTCTCAGAAAAGAGTAGCTTGCATTTCAAACACTTTCCTAAAGAGTTCCAAAAAGTTAGTCGTACACGTTTGTGACACCGTCTTCGGCCCGTGCCGGTGGGTAGGACCATATTATCTGGTGAACCAGAACTCCGAGGGTTGGAATCCAAGCATCACCGTTACAAAATGAGTAATCTGCTGCGTTGGCCGGGAATCGAACCCGGGTCAACTGCTTGGAAGGCAGCTATGCTCACCACTATACCACCAACGCTCGCTGAGGTGACATGCGATTGGATTTTATATAAAGAGTACTCCACCAAGTTTGCTTCTCTTCTCCCCCCGCCCCCCTAGCAAATTTCTTCAAATGGAAGACAACGAAAATAAAAGAAAAAGTGAAAGATAGAAATAAACTCTGAACTCTAGGATTCAGTTCCTTTTACCATTTGAAAGGGGACTTCTGGAATCGAGTGATCCAGGAAAAGGCCCTGTTGTGGGTTGTTTATGGGAGACTTTCTTCAGGACAAATGCAGAAACGGTTGCTCTGAGACCTCCGTTTAGCGCTTTAGACTTATGTTGCCGATCTGCTCACTTTCAGCGGCTGGAATATGCCACCTTCTCTTTTTTACAAAAATACAGGATGTCATTGTGGCGTCTCGCTTTGATTTGTATTTATTTTATCACTATCGAAACGGATCATGTTCCGTGGTTTGACAGTTACTTACACTAGTGATTTGCATTTACTAAGTTTTATGTTTTGCCTGGTTTTTCTATTCAGTATTTCTGTTTCCCCTACTGATTTATGTCAGATCAGCATTTGCCTTTAAATAGTAATTATGAGAAATTTTTAGATAGGCAGAAGTGTTCTTCTTTTATATACTGAGGCTCGTAAGTTTTGTTATTAATGGTCCCTGATTTGCTTCTATCTTGAAAAAGTCCTCTCCAGCCAAAAATCTAGACGATCTTCATAATTGTTTCCTTGTAGCTTTATAATGTTTGCATTCTTATGCTTTAATGCTCGGTGGTATGAGATACCAGTTCCACAACTAGACGTTTATCCTGAGGAAATACCTAAGGATGCACACAAAGATATATGAAACTCGTCAAAGTGTAAAACCACAAATTTAGTTGGGGCGGAGGGGCACTCTAAACGTCCAAGATTGGTTAAATTTAAACCATGTTTACCTTGCTGAGCATTGCTGGCGGAATATTACTTTCTGAAGAGCAATTGGTAACCTCTACCCACAAACGAACATAACTTTTGAACCAACATTTTACCCCTAGGCTTTAAAAATCACACAGGTGCAAAATGACATACGCACTAAATTACTAATGATAGCACTGCTTGGTAATGACACGGAGTTAGAAAACAGCATAAACAAAACCCTAAGTCTTCATCAGTAGGAAGCTAGTTAATTATAGAATATTCAAACGATGGAATGGTACATGTCATTAAAATCAATTAATCAAACAAACAACAACAACCTACTTCTAAAAAGGCCTTGTTAAATAAACCAGGCGTTGGGAGGCAAGCCACTGGTCAGGCCCTGGGAGGCAGGTATGCAAATTTGAGGCAACCTGGTCTACAAAAAAAAAAAAATTGTCAAAAGAAGAGACAGATAAAGAGCCTCAGAAATTGAGATTAACACTGATCACCTCAATAGACATGGCAGGAATGTAGCATGGAAGTCAGGTTAATCAGCTGTGCGTTTTCGCAAATTTGAATCCTAAATTATGTAAAATATTCTTTTGAAAATTTAAGTGGACGAAAGAATTTACCAAAGAATACTTTTGTCTTCTGGAAAGTGTCAGAAAAGTGTTATCTTTTAAAACTTTACGGCATGACTTCACTTTTTTATATTTTCATATTTCAAGTGGCTATTTTGCACTTTATGAAAAAAAATTTAAAAAGCCGCATTTCCCTGACCGGGAATCGAACCCGGGCCGCGGCGGTGAGAGCGCCGAATCCTAACCACTAGACCACCAGGGATGCTAGCAGCGGGTGCCCATTGAGATCATATGACTCCAAGTAATTGTGAGCGTCCATTTCTTCATCGTTCTGTTGAAGTTTTAAGATTCTACATTCTCCTTATCGTGTTTCTTCAAAATAGAAAATAGCGAAAGTGTCCACGCCTGGCTCTTAAACCCTGGAGGGGATTGCGGACACAGGATCACAGTCCCAAGACCACAACAGACAGCTCCTCCCTAGAAAGTCCAGTCTCCCGGACTAACAGGGCCTTCGCCAAAAGAACCACGAATTTTCCTGAGAACGTGTAAAGGGCATCGCGGGAGGAACGCTAAGATGGCTCTTCAGGCTTTCGGTGGCTACCAGGTCGCCAGGACAGCTGCGCTAGCTGCAGCGCCCACCACAGACAGGCGATGCCGAGGTTGGAGAGAAACCAGCCTGCTGGTTGATGCGCAGAAGCCTCAGTTTAACTCGCTGTGGCGTCTCCCAGCTTTAAAAAAAAAAAAAAAAGCCAAATCTGAGTACCCATTTTTCTATGGGCTTGAAATTGTTTAAAACAAAAATGTTGACAAAAAAATTAAGCAATCAAAAGCCCCACCTCCGGTCTTGTTTTTTGTTTGTCTGTTTCTGGTGTGTGTGTGTGTGTGTGTGTGTGTGTACTAACCGTGATTTTAACTGTACACATCACTTCAACTAGAACATTTCAAAAATACCTCCCTACACTTGAATGGAAATATTTATTTATTTATTTATTTATTTATTTATTTATTTATTTATTTATTGCTTACCTCCAAAGCCTTACCTACAGTGAATAGGCGTCACTCTTGATAATGGATTATAAAGAAACAATTTAAAAACTCAATCTATCGATGTGTGCATATCAACAGGATGTGTGCATATCCTAACAGGAGTGGCCGGGGGTGGGGGGAGGGGGCAGGGGAGGTAGGATACAGGGATGTTTGACAAATGGGTGTCTTTCTGGCTGTTTTGCTTTGTTTTTAATGAGTACGCTAAGATGTTAAGTATTACTCTTCCATTCATCCACTCTCCGCCTCCCTGTACGTGTAGACTCTGCTCAAGCCACAGTTTCTGCCTCAGCCTTCCCTCGCGCTGTCACAAATACCGACAAGTACCTTCAGGCGACATCGCGAGTCCCTGTCTGACAGCCCAGGGCGGGGGACATCTCAGCTAGGAAGTGAGTTAAGTCCCATCTTCGCGCATTCCCCTGCCTGCTGTCTGGGACCCGGGGCTGCCTCCTCTTGCAGTCAGTCCTCTAGACCATTGGGCTCACCCTTCAGAGACCCTGCCGCCGTGCTGGCGCCTGAACTCTCAGGAGGCCTGGGCGTGCTGCTGCTTCTCTGTCTATCTGTTCGTGACATTAATAAAACTCTTTTAACGAACTCCTTTATCCCCAGTCATCTGTCTCAGTGTCTCTTGAACCCCTCCTATCCCAGACTGAACAGGTACCCAAACGTCAGACAAAACTCCCGGGAACTGGGAAAAGGAAACAAATATATTTCTCTGCATTCGCAGCTGTTTCCTCTGGATTGCAACATTTCCTGTTGCAGAGAAACCCCTTACTCGGGTTACATACTTTGTAAACAATCGCCAGGGAGAAGACTTTTAGTGGGGCTGCCTGAAAATTGTACAGGGGACTCCAGCGATCGTCACCCACGCGGGGCTTTTCAGTGACCCAAGAAACCCGAGTTCCTATATGTAACTCAAGCTCTGGGTCAGCAACAGACTTGGGTGGAATTCTTTGTTTTATCCCCAGAGCCTTACCTGGAGTGAACAGACCAAGAACTCATACAACGCTCACAAAAAAATCAAAAATTCTAAAGAAATAAGCCTTCGGAGGGTAAAGATGCTCAAATATATTGTTTGAAAAAATTTAAATAAACAGCAAAAAAAAAAAAAAAAAGCGCAGACTGCTCTTCAAAAATGGCCTCAACAAAGCCTTTTCATCGATTATCCTGCCACCTGCTGGTGATTTTGGGCAACACATGAACCTGGGAAAAACAAGTGTGCTCCGGGACTGGAACTTGCCCCCTGCTAGAAAATGGGTCTGGGCGGTCCCAAGGAAATGATCACACAATCCAAAATATTTCGGCAAGACAAATAGTTTTCCTTCCGTAGAAGGTGCGTGCCTATGTCAAATCAAGCAGGCAAATACCCGCAGCGGAGTCCCCATGTCTCTCAAACTTAGACCATTGCTAACTTAAAGCCTCACAGTTGATAAACTGAATTCATTCCGCACCCAGTGCTCCTGAGCACGTATTTTGATTTTAAGAAGTGCTGACTCTGGAGAAATTAGAATTTCTGCCAAACCGTTTCTTTATAATTTTATTTTATGAAGTGTCAACATATTTAACCCTTTAGTAGAAAAGACCCTTCATTTCCTTCACGTTTCCCACACCACCTGTCTCAACATCAGAGAACAGGACAAGTATCCTCCTCTTCCTGGCACCGAAGATAAGAGTGGATATGACAGGTGTTTCATTTCCTTTTGTCAAGCATGTGTAAATTGTGCCTGAATACAGATCAATGATACAAAAAATTTACTTAAACTATTTCTGGTGAAAACAAGCCAATAAACCTGCGAGTGCACAGGAATGGACCAGAGAAGATTAAGACACGCGCACCATGGACATGGTGAATAAAAGAAACAGAAGACTGAAAGGTAGGAAGAAAGATTCAAACCAGCCAGAAGTGAGGGTCTCTCTGGGCTTCCTGCCCCCTTACCACCCACTCCCCGCCCAGTCCAGGTTTGGAGCCTAAGGAAGCTGGCAACTTAGACGGCCAGCATTTGGGAGATGGAGGCAGGAGTTAATTAGTTCAAAATCATCTCAGGTACAAGGGGAGTTCAAACCCATCCTGGCTGAATAAGACGCTGTCTACAAAAACAAAACATAGATAAACGAATAAACACTTAAAAAAATCATACCCCTAACCGTGGCACTTGGGAAGTAGATCAGTAGTTCAAGGCCAGCCTTCACTACACGAGCCCCTGTGTAAATAAATATCTGAAACTAAAGCCTACTATTATCAGCCAGAGGACCAGGAGAGAGGTAGCCTCGAAAGACAGAATTCTTTCAGATAATCATGGCTCTGTTCCAGCCAAGACCACAGAAATAAGCTGTGGCTCACTCTACTCTGAGACAGAAATGGGTGCCCCAACTTCTGCCCTCAGCAGGTCTCAGAGATGATCCTTCCTGCTCAGATGATACCAGAGAAAACTTAAAACATGAAATTGAATTTTCAGCAAAATTCATTGATAAGAAAACAACTTCACTTGGGTAGTGGTGGCACATACCTTTAATCCCAGCACTTGGGAGGCAAAGGCAGACAGATCTCTGTGAGTTTGAGGCCAGCCTGGACAGGGCTACACAGAGAAACCCAGTCACTCACACACACACACACACAAAATAAAAATAAAAAAACAAGGAGGTGGGGGGGAGAATTAGCTGAGGAAATGCACGAAGTTGAAAAGATCCTATTCAAAGCAGAGGTGATACTTGGGAAGCAGAAAAGTAGATTTCTTGAATCAGTTTCTTCTCCAGGCCTGGTGTCTTAAGGCCTGTAATAGTCTTCCTCCCCTACTTTAGGGATGATCAGTTTGAAGACAGATAGGATGGTTAGTTGGCTCAGAACTGTTGTATGAGTGACTTGTCAGGATCCTGCCTCCAACTCGTCAAGCCAGTCCATCATCAGGAGGGCATATGGTGGGAGACAAAATTGTCTCAGTCGGCTTTGTCTCAAGTCAGGAGGTTGAGGAAGAAAATTCTCCATCTTTATTGCTAATTACTTGCAAATTTGACATATTTATTATGTATTACTTATATTTACATACAGAAATATATTAAACATATCATTATAAATAAATAATACTGTTTATTACTTTGTTATTTATTACTTATCCACGGCCCTCTCCCCATCTGCCTAACTTCTGGTCTCTCAATCTGGCTCCCTCTTTGGTCTCTATAGGCACAAATAGTGCACAGAAATTCCTTTAAGCAAAACACACATGCATATAAAATAAAAATTAATAATTAAGATTTTAAAAGAATAAAAAAGAAGTCTGAAGTGGAGGGAGGGATTTGAAAAAAAATAACCCCCCACATTTGGTTAAGAGCCAAACCTACAGATGTAAAAACCCAACAAACAATGTCAAGGCATGTCCTAGAAACTGCTGGAAGTTACAGTAAGAAGAAGAAGGAAAAAAACAAAGTATGCTGAAATTAAGGACAGGAAAATTGTTTGAATGACAGTGGATTTCTCATTAGAAGGCTCAAATCTTTCTAAAGTTCTGCACGGTTCTCAAATCAGTGAAAATGTCCTTCAAGAATGTGGGGCATGGGTGCTGGAGAGATGTTTCTTAATCTTCTATAGAATCTGAGTTTCATCTCCAGGACCCTCATCTGTCAGGTGTCACAACCAACTGTAACTCCAGCTCCAGCGCCAGAGAATTCTGCCCTCTTCTGGCCTCCAAGGGTAGCATACTCATGTGCACAGACCCATACACAGATAGTCACACATACACATAAATAAAAATAGAAATGAATCCTTATTCAAATGACCAACAAGAACATGAAAACATTAGCCACAAGGAAATAAAAACAAAACCACATTTCAGACAGCATTTATACCTGTCTTAGTGTCCTATTGCTGTAAGGAGACATCATGGCCACAGCAACTTGTATAAAGAAGGACATTTAATTGGGGCTGGCTTACAGTTTGGAATTCCAGTCCATTATCATCATGGTGAGAAACACAGTGGTGTGCAGGCAGACATGGTGCTGGAGAAGGATCCAAGACTTCTACATCTGGATTGGCAGGCAGCAGGAAGAGAGAGAGGGACTCACTGGGCCTGGCTTGAGCTTCTAAAAGTTCAAAGCCCACTCCCAGTGACACAGTTCCTCCAACAAGGCCATGCCTACTTTAACAAGGTCACATGTCCTAATCCTTTCAAATAATGCTACTCCCTATGAGCCTATGGGGGCCATTTTCATTCAAATCATCACAACAACTACCAGCTGTAGATGGCTGTAAAAAAAATAGGAAAGAGAAAGTGGTAAGCAATTGGACCCTTGGGACCTACTGGTAGAAATTATAGAACAGTGTGGCTGCTGTGGGAAAGTTTGGGAGCTCTTCCATGAGGTAAGTATAGAATATGACTCAGTAGCTCCACTCCTGGGAATAACCACCCCCACACACACGCAAAGAACTAAAACCAAGTAAATACATATTTGTATATGTATGCTACCCGGAGCATGTAGAGGATGTTAGATATGGATGCCTCTAGATCTCTGTAAATGTAAAGGCAGTCCACATGAAGGGCTACAATGGCACCTGAGCGGGTCCGCTGTTGAAGCTCAGCAGTAGAGTCCTTCGTGGGCTTTGTCTATAACACTGAAGAAAACTCTCTCCAAAAGAGCTATGAATTCTAGCTTTCATGAAGCAAGACTTCAGCATCTAGTGATACATGAATATATTACTCACTTATAAAAAGGAACAAAACACTGATACGTGCTGGAACTCAAATACTTCACCTTATAGCTGGACTTGGTGGCTCATGTCTGAAATCCCAGCACTTGGGAGGTAGAGGTAGGAGCATCAGGAGTTCAAGGGCAGCCTGGGCTATGTGACACTTACTTTCAAAACTCCTCAAACCAGCCACCTTTAATCATAACCCTGGGGGAGGGGAGCAGATCTCTGTGAGTTCAAGGCCAGTCTGGTCTCCATCATCAGTCCTATGCCAGCCTGGGCTATGTGGGGAGACATAGCCCACATACATCACATAGCCTACCTACATCACAAACAAAACAAATGCCTCAGCACAAAAGCTATGAAGAAGTTAGACATGAAGGCATTGGATAACTTCATGTATTTGACACATCCAGAGTAGGTGAGTTTGTAGGGACGCAAAGTCTGGTAGTCGTCAGAGCTTGTAGAATGGCTGGTCAGCGGGTCCAGGGTTTCTTTTTGGGGCAGTGAAAACATATAACTAGATGGTTGCACAGTATCTTTAATGTATTAAACATACTGTTGTTTTATGAGACAGGTTTCTATCGTGGTTAAATAAGGATCAGGAGAAATAAATAGGCGGAATAGATGTTTATTCAGGGAGAAATAACTCACAACATAGACAGATAAACACCAGCAGGTTCCTGGACCCAAGGATGACTCTGGATGTACTCCTGTCCTTGTGCTGACCATGGAGCCAGGTCATTAACTTAACTCCTGGTCCTACTACCTTTATCCAAGGTACTAGGATTTCAGGCTTGAGCCACCATGCTTGACTCAAAATCTTGTGTTTGAGGCCAGCTTGGACTACACAGAGAGACACAGGTTCAAAAAGTTAAGAAAAAAAAAAGTCTTTAAGAAAATGCTGGAGAGATGGCTCAGTGGCTGAGAGCACACTAGTGGTTCCTTGAGAAGAACCTGAGTTCAGTTTATAACACTCAGCTCAGGCCCTCACAGACACTCACTCACTCACTCATTCACTCACTCATTCACTCACCACAGGCCCTCACAGACACTCACCACAGGCCCTCACAGACACTCACTCACTCACTCACTCATTCACTCATTCATTCACTCACTCACTCACCACAGGCCCTTACAGACACTCACTTACTCATTCACTCACTCACTCACTCACCACAGGCCCTCACAGACACTCACTCACTCATTCACTCACTCACTCACTCACCACAGGCCCTCACAGACACTCACTCACTCATTCACTCACTCACTCACTCACCACAGGCCCTCACAGACACTCACTCACTCACTCATTCACTCACTCACTCACTCACTCACTCATTCACTCACTCACCCACCACAGGCCCTCACAGCCACTTTTATTGCCAGTCCTAGGAGGATGAGGATAGTTATCCTTTTCTGGCTTCTATTCTTCTGCACATGTATATACTCTCACTATGAAACCCAGGCTGGCCACTATGTAGATAAGGCTGTCCCCAAATTCACAGAAATCCACCTGCCTTTGCCTCCCTAGGCTTGGGATTAAAGGTGTTCACCACCATGCCCCATAGAAATAAATCTTTAAAAAATAAAAATGAATCGTGAGGCAGAGGCAGGTAGATCTCTGTGAGCTCGAGTCCAGCCTGGTCTACAGAGCTAGTTCCAGGACAGGCTCCAAAGCCACAAGAAACCCTGCCTCAAAAAACAAACAAACAAACAAACAAAAATAATAGAAGCAGCCATCACTTGCTGGCCACCCTGTTTATGTCATCATATTGTCCCATAGTGATGTTCATCTTGTACTAATCATCCATCGTGCACCTTACCAATACTCCTGTGTGCACCATCCTCCTGGGCCAGTGGTCCAACCACGGGGATGGTTTCTAATCTCTGAATCTGAGTCTCCTCCCCAGAGATTCTGGTTTAACTGGTGTGGGTGCAGTCTGAGTGTGGGCACCTTCGAAGCTCCCCAGCTGTCTGCCATGCACCCCAGGCTTTACTGAGACTGTTTCAGGCCAGCAAGGCTTGCATCCCAAGGATGCTGTGTTACTTTTGTCTTACATTCAGCTGTTACTCTAATCTGAGCAGACTTTGTCTTCATGGAAAGACTGGACTAGCCTAGGGGGCTTCATTTTTCTAGCTACTCTCACATGCCTGGACAATACGAAGACCCCATCTGGGCCGATTAGCTGAGAAAGTCCCTGTGTTGTGCCAAGATTCAAGGTTAATTTAAGATAATGCAATCCAAATCTAAGGTGGAATGGGAAAGGAAGTAAAATCTAACATTTAATGAGAAGATACTAAATAACAGCAGTGGCCAAAGCACAGGCCCAATGTAGCAAGTTGTTTTCCGCCAGCCCCAAATAACAATCTGAGACTCTGTATTTGATACAATCCTGTGGCCAGTTACCATTATTATTTATGGCCTAGCTCTGTCTTAACGATTAACCCATTTCTACTTATCTAAGTATTTCCACGTGGTCATCTTACCGGAGAGCAGCGGGCCACATCTTGCTTCCTCTAGGCTCTACATGCTGACTCCTCCCAACTACTTCCTCTTTCTTCCTTGTAGTCTCCTAGCCCACCCATCTTGTTTCCTATTGGCCACAGTGCTTTATTTATTAACCAGTATGAGAAACATATTTACAGAATAACATCTCCCATCAGCCCAGTAATACTATAGCTGACTAGCAATAAGTGCTCAGGGACAGGAAGTGACAAAACCTTAATACTTCAGCTATCAACCCTGGGGGGGGGGCGTTAGTTTCCTGTGGTAAATTTCCTGTCAGTCTGACTTGGTTATTTTATCTTGTAGATTATAAAATGTATGTCCAGGGCCAGAGGGACAGCTCAGCTGGGTGAAGGTACTTTCAGATCAGGCCAAGCCTGGCAGCCTGAGTTTGATCCTCTGTATCCACATAGTAAAAGGAGAAGACATACTTCTAAATCTCCCCCCCCCCCCCTCTCTCTCTCTCTCTCTCTCTCTCTCTGAGAGAATTAATTAATTAATTAATTAATTATTTTTTTTGAGTTGGCTGTGACATGCCTTTGATCCTAGTACTTGGCAGGTGGAGGGAGGTGGCTCCTTGCGTTTGAGGCCAGCTGGTCTATAAAAAGCTCCAGAGCCAAGTGGTGGTGCGTTCCTTTAATCCCAGCACTCAGGAGGCAGAAACTCTGTTGAGTTTCAAGACCAGCCTGGTCTACAGAGATCAGGACAGCCAGGGCTACAAGGAGGAACCTTGTCTCAAAAACTGAGAGAGAGACAGAGAGAGAGAGAGAGAGAGAGAGAGAGAGAGAGAGAGAGAGAGAGAGAGAGAGAGAGAGAGAGAGAGAGAAGAGAGAGAGAGAGAGAGAAAGGAGGGGAGGGGAGAGAGGAAAAGAGAGACAAGAAAAAGAGCTCTTTCTAGGCCACCCAATGCTACATAGTGAGATCCTGTTTTTAATAGAAAATATTTTAAAAATATATATCAAGAATCTCCAGCATAGTCTGGGATAGAGTTCAGTGGTGGAGTGCTGAGCTATCATATGTGAGGTCCTCGATTTGATCCCTAACTCTAGACAGCAAACAGTCCTTGTTCACACAGATAAACACTGGAGAAGCCAGGAATGTTAAACTTGAGGCGTCCTTCAAAGGAAACGGTGTTTAACATTCTTCCTACTGGAATGCTGGCAATGGTCGTAGTTTTCAGCCTGGTGGTCCTGTGCTCTCTGGTGAGCCAGGCTCTGTCCATGTCTTCCAAAAATGGACCCTTTCTCCCTGAAACCCTGACCATTACTTCATGGAACTATGTCATTTGTGCTCTAAGTGACTTCAATATTATCTTAGAGCCAGGCCGTTCTGACTCCCTCGAGGATTATGTTTATATCAGTCATTCTCCCTAGACTCTCATCGTGAGCGCTGCTTCAAAGCCAACAAGAACCCATCTTTTGGTTGAAGCCATATGTGTTGGAAAACTTTTTTCCAAAATTGTGCTGCGCTTAAATATGACTAAAGTAAATGATTTGGTGTCAGACTCTTGAAGTCTTGGCCCAGCATTGATTCCCTAAATTGGGCTGAACCAAGAACCCAGTTTCTTTCTATTCTCTTTCCCCTTCAGGCTGTAAAGCCTTCAGAAACCTCCCATACCTAACACTGCAAAGGGAGAAAAGAAAACAAAAAATAAAAAATAAAGTGGAGCATGTATGCCAAGGGTTTAGAAATCATCCAGAAACAGTCAAAGTCCTTCTGAGGAATAGTCTAGGATATAATCTCCACTGCATAGCAATACATAAATAAATAAATAAATAAAAAATAAATAAATAAATAAATAAATAAATAAATAAATAAAATCTAGCAGCTAGACCCAAAAGAGTACTAATTCATTGACCCATATCACGGGCTCTCATCATCTATGTCCAGGGTCCTAAAGTGTCCACACATTGAGAAGTTATCCTCTTGAGTGATTTAAACTAAATGTCACCTAACCTCACCTAATATCCAAGATAATACAAATTCTGCTGAGATGAGGAGACAGAGGAAACACCAGTATTGTAAACACTATTTGCTCCCAGCATGATGTCCCATGACTAATCCCATTAGTCCAGGATGTGCAACAGAAGGATCAGGAATCCAAGGTTATCTTCAGTGAGTTTCAGGCTAGCCTGTCTAAAAAAGTTGAAAGGAAGGAAGGGAGAGAGGGAGAAAGAAAGAGATGTTGACACTAAAAAGACAGTTTAGACTTACTAGGTTTTCAACTCACTGTAGCAACAAAGTCCCCTTTTCTACTAAAACAACATCCCATGGTATAAAGCAGCTCAAAGCAGAGTTGTGTGGTTAGAGGGGTGTAGGAAATCTCCAAACTGAGCACCATGTGTATAGAAGCCAGCATCTATAGGGGAAGGTTCATCCTTGTGTACTTTTGATCTTTAGAGGCTCTGAAAGAAGCTGACCATATGAATTAAAAGAAGTTAAATACCACTCTTATACAAAATTCTTGGAAGGTTGTCTTAGCTCCACTGAGGTTGGTTTTTCTGATACTGGAGTGAGTGTTGGGGTAGGGGTCTCACATCAGTCCACCTGTCTTTACATGGTCAGACAGAGGCCTTCACAGGAGCCTGGGAATCTCTGAGCTGGAGTTGGAGCTGGAGCCAGGCTAAGGCTGGACCTGAGCTGGAGCTGCAGACTTCTCATTGATTTGGGCCTTGGCCTTTGCTGGGCAAGAATCTGCAACCCTTAACCTTGCAGCCATGAATCCATCTACACTGTCTGTAGGTGACTAGTGTTCTGTGCTGTTTTACAAACAAACTTGAGGCAACATCTGTTGTTGTTTTGTTCTTTTTTTTTTTAAAGATTTTATTTATTATGAATACAGTGTTCTGCCCAAATGTATCAGATCTCATAGATGGTTGTAAACCACTCTGGTTGCTGGGAATTGAACTCAGGGCCTCTGGAAGAGCAGCCAGCGCTCTTAACCTCTGAGCTATCTCTCCAGCCTGTTGCTTTGTTCTTCAACCTTTAGAAGAGATCAAATATATAACAAAACTCTAAAAAAAATCTTAAGCTAATAAAAATAGTATAAAGCTGGGTGTATGGGCCTGTAAGGATGGAAAAATTTAGCCTAACTCTCCACTGACCTCTGGAAGCTGGGAGTCTAAATCCCAGGCTAAAGGTCACCTTCTTGACTGTTTATGACAGGGCTGTTTACAACAGCACCTGTGAGTGAGTGAACACAGGAAATGAGCCTTGTTACCCCACCCAGAAGCCCCTGAGAAAGTAGACTTCCTGGGCTAAGCATGGGCTTGGATAGTTTAAATTAATTGGTCCGCACTGGATGCTATGAGATGATTGGTTTGATGCTCTGGCTTAGTTGTAACCCTATAAAAGGTCTCAAGCCTGTACCCAGGGTTCCCAGTCCTCTACCCCCATGTGGAGTATGGCTGTGGACCCCAGTGCACTTGGAATAAAAAAGACCTCATGCTTTTGCATCAAGACCACTTTTCGTGAGTGATTTGGGGGAGGGGGCCGCCTTTCCTGAGTGGGAGCATAAGGGACCACGCTCTCCAGGTCTTTCAGGCCAAAGGTCATCCTCCTCTATTCAGGAAATTTGAGGTCAGCCTGAACCATATAAGACTGCTTTAAAAAAAAAAAAGTGTAACTGAGTATTTCATATTCTCTTGTGAACTTCTAAACAGTTAGAACAGAAGGGGGAAGGAGGGAAGTTCTGTGTTTCTCTTTTTGTGAGACAAGATCTTACGTGTAGATCAGGCTGGCAGGGAAGTGGTAGGCTAGGATTAAAGATGTGTGCCGCCACACTTGAATTTCTCATAAAAAAAAAAAAGATGTATTTATTTTAAGTATATGAGTGGTTTGCATGCCTGGTGCCCTGGGAGGTCAGAAAAGGGTATTGGATCCCCAGAAACAAGTTTTGAATAGTTGTGAGCCACCCACCATGTGGCTGCTTGGAATTGAATGCCAGGTTCTGTCCAAATATGTAAATATATAAATGGTTTTTGATACACACACACACACACACACACATCAAACTATCAAAAGGCAAAGTTATTATATAGAGAATTTGTCAAGTGGGCCCTTATAATAACAGTGAGACCCCATTGCTAGGTTCATCCAAAATGAATTTTAAAGAGGCTTATTTTTTCATGTCACTTTTTCTTTAAAATTTTACTAACTTTTAAATTTGCTAAATTTAAAAATTTTAAAGATACCATTTATTTATTTTGAAATAGGGTGTCACTTTGTAGCCCATACTGGTTACCAATTCAGGAGGCTGAGGCTGGGATTTGTTTTTATCATCTGACACAAATAAATGATGCATCAGTCTGATTTTTCTGTTTATGCAACAAGTGAGAGGTTCAGGAATATAAATCACAGGAAGGCCTCAGAACTCTGTTTAGTCCCCCACCCACCCACTACAGGTGTGCTGAAGACTAGCTACCCAATCTCCCCTTTTTGCTACATAGTTTGGTTTTTCTCTTGGCCAGAGGTTTTAATCCAATCTCCTAGAGCATCAGTTCTCAACCCCCGGGGGGGGGGGGGTTGCAACCCTCCACAGGAGCCTCCTAAGACCATCTGAAAACACAGATACTTTCATTACATTCATAACAGTGGCAAAATTACAGTTATGAAGTAACAACAAAATAATTTATGGTTGGGGATCCCCACAATGTAAAAGCATGGCAGCATTGGGGAGGGTAAGAACCACTGTCCTGTAGATTGCCTTCTCTGCCCTCCTGGGACCTCAAGAGCCTGTGTCTGTATGTTCCTGTTGATTGTCACCTAAACACAGCCTAGTGAATCTACTACTGAAGCCACCTTGATACAAAGTATTGGCTTTGGGCCAGCGAAACTTGGATTTAAATAGGGTGTGCCACTTCTCACTTATAACAAAATTATAAAGCCTTGGGTGTCTACACTCCTCTGAGAAGTGAAAACTAAGATCTGTCTCACAGTTGTAAGGCTTGAAGACGCTTCCATTCTGGTCTCTCAGCATGGCTCTGACACCAAGCAGAAATTGGCAAGCATTTCAATTTTATGGTTACTCCTGTGGTCTGTTTCAGAGTGTCTCAGGACTGCTGTCCCTGGGTGTAACTGGAGTTTCCTACCAGGTCCCACCTATCTTCAGCCCCAAATAAACACACAGACCAGACGATATATTAATTATTAAACTGCTAATCGATGGCTAGGGCTTCTTACTGGCTAGCTGTGCCTTAATTATTAACCCATTTCTATAAATCTATGTATTTCCACATGGTCTTGGCTTACCGGAGAATGCCTGGACCTGTTGCTTCTTTAGCGACTACATGGCATCTGTTTTCAGCGCCTCTCTGCCTCTCTCCCCAGCATCTTCCTCATCTCCTAGCCCTGCCTATCTTCCTGCATCTAATGGCCAAACAGTGTTTTATTCATCAACCAATAAGAGAAACAGACACAGAGAAGGACATCCCCATCACCTAAGCCCTCAAGACTTCTCTCTTACTAAAACACAAGAACATCTCTTTGCCAAGTTTCTCAAATGCCCAGTGAACCTTGTCTGAGCCTTTCCATGCCTTCCAGTGTGGCTCCCCCCAAACACCCATGGAACATTTTAGTCTGGATAGGTTTGTCTCAGACACTCTGTTTATGTTATAATCTTTCCTAGCTGAAGCTTCTTTACTGCTTAAAAAAAAATAGACATTGTAAAAAGTGGTAAACATTGCTAGGCAGCTCCTGGACTTACTATTCTTAACAACGGATGCTCACTGTTCTATTGCTGTGAAGAGACTCCATGACCAAGGCAACTCATGTAACAAAGCATTTAATTAAGGGCTTGCTTATCATTTCAGAGACTTAGACCCCCCTTTGTCATCACCGTGGGGATGGCAGCAGGCAGGCAGGCTTGGTGCTGGAGCAGCATCCTAATCCATAGGCAGCCGACAGAGACAGACACAGGCCTGGCATGGGCTTTTGAAACCCCAAAGCCCACCCTCAGTGACACACTTCTCCCAACATAGCCACAGCTATGTTATCCTCCTTATCCTTCGCAAACAACTCCCAACTGATAACTAAGCATTCGTCATATAAGAGCCTATGGGTATTTTCATCCTAACTACCACGAGCAATATGAGAATCTCAGAGTTTTAATAACAATTCTTACTACATCCTCTGTTAGTCTTCATTTTATTTCCATAACTAGGATTCGTTTTGGGAGAGGGAGGTTAAGACAGGGTTTATATATGCCAGGCTAGCCAGCCTCAAGCACCCAATACTCCTTTCTCAGCCTCTAGAATATTTCTACGGAGTTTCCAGGGGTGGGGGACTTTGGCCTGAACCACCATGCCTGAACCGAGTAAGATTTTTCCCTCTTTTCTGGTATATGGTGTTCTTCCTGCATGTATGTGTGTGCCACCTGCATGCAGTGGCTTTGAAGGTCACAAGAGGGCCTTGGATCCCCTAGGACCATGGTCACAGACGTTGTGAATTACCACGTGAGTTCTAGGATGAGTCCTGGGAATTAAATCTTGGTCCTCTTAATACTCTTAACCACTGGGCCACAGTAGTAATTGTTTTGTTTTGTTTTTTTTTCGAGCCTGTGCTGTAACTCACAGAGCTCCACCTGCCTCTGCTGGGATTAAAGGCATTTGCCACCACCACCCGGCCAAAGCAGTCATTTTAAACAATGGAGTAAATACTTAGATTTGCCAGAAATCTCTTTGTGTGTTTACTATTTTGTCTCCCCTCTGAATCCATCTTTCTGTGCTTCAAGTCATTCTTTTTCAGTAAATCCTTTGACAGGTCCTTTTCACAGAAATTTGTTGAGGTGAAATTTATGTTTCAGTTTCTTTGAACACCTTCACCTGTTTGTGTTGCTGTGTTTGTCCGTTTGATTCCCCCCACCCCACCCCACCCCCCTACCCCACCCTCCCACCACTGCCAGTGGATCAAACATAAGGCCCTGGGCATGCTGACCAACGCTGACCACTGTGCTATCCCTAGTCCTTTGATGTCATCTACAGTCTAATGCTTTCTTCTCCAATTTTGTTTCGGTTTACTGTTGAACTAGCTATTTGTCCTGTAGGACATCTCTGCCATCTGAATTTGCACCTCAGAGGTCCATTTAATGTTTCAAGTTTCCTGTAAATTAGTAAATTGTTCTACATCAGGGATTGGTGAAAATCACACTGAAATGTTTTTGTTTTTGTTTGCTTGTTGGGAGCCCTGCGGCCTAGTTTCGGAGCAGTATATGAGTGCATGTCCAACCAGTCTCCAGATGAGGCAAAGCCCACAGGGACCCTCTCACTAGGGAAGAACCGGTGGACGTCCAAACAGCACAGAATACTGCTGGGACCTTGAAGCCTGCACGCTTTCTTCTCTCTCATAATATTGATGATTCTCCAGGCGGTTTTTAGTGTCACTTTGTCAGTCACACATGGGATAGATGTGACCATTCCTGGAAGCCCATTTTTTTCTCTAATATTTTCCTCTAAAATTTCTTGTGAGCTGACACTTCCCTGGTCTTTTGCCTGGGGAAGCCAGCTGTCACCCCAGACCCTGGGAGCTGTCCTGATTCAGTACCGACAGGATGAGAGGCAGATCACCCCTATTTCTGTAAATATGCTTTGTTAAGTTTTGAATGATACTGTTGTTCTTGAAAATATATGCCTGCTTATCACCTTTTAGTTTTGTAAAGACAGGATGTGCCTGACTCAATATTTGGCCAAGCTAGCAAAATGTTAAGTGTTTTTGGTTTAAAGATATTTTGAAGCTGGGTAGCAGTGGCATACGGTTAATCTGGAGGCAGAGGCAGGAGATCTCTGTGAGTTCGAGGCCAGCCTGATCTTCAAAACTACACAGAGAAACCCTGACTTTAAAAATCCAAAACAACAACAACAACAAAAAAGATGTTTTGATGTAAAAGTTAGGAGAAAACATATGTGACATGTTTGTTAGTATGGAAAAACATGCTTGTTTTGATGCATAAATAAAAACAGCTGAAACTCATCTGGTGGTCAGACATTTCTTCTGGACAATGCCCCTTCCCTGCCTCAGGACCTGAACCGAGGCTACAGTGGGAGCAGGCCATCGGCTGTTTGTTTGTTTGTTTGTAACAGGAGCTCCCTCCTGTAGCCCAGGCTAGTCTTGAACTTCTGACCCTCTTGCCTCCTGCTGGTCATCAGTCACATTCCATCACACCCAGCTTCAATTTTTTGGTTTTTGTTTGTTTGTTTTTGGAAAGCAAAGTGGAGTTGTATGCCTAACTACAATCAGGAGAACATATTTTTCTCTTTTTAGTAACTAAGTGTATCTATTGCCTAGATATATTAGCTTACTAAAAGTTATAAAATGCAGGTATTATGTTATGGTATCTTTATTAATTATTTTTAAGATAGGGTCTCAAAAATAATTATTTTTAACATATAGTAAATACTTAGATTTGCCAGGAATATATTTCTGTATTTAGTGGCCTAGAAATGCTTGGAACTCTTCAGCTTCCCATGCATTAGGATTAAAGGGTGGTCCCTCAATAGAACCAGGATGTATCCCTGGTGTACAAAAAGACTTTGGGAGCACATTCCCCATGGAGGGATACTCCCTTAACCTAGAGACAGGAGGAAGGGCCTAGTCCCTACTCCAAATGACTTGACAGATTTAGGTGACCCCCTCCTGGAAGGCATCATCCTACATGTGGAGTGGGGGGGTGGAATGGGAGGGAGGTCAGAAGGCATGAGAGGGAGGGAGGGAGGGAGAGGGAACTGGGATCGATATGTAAAATAAGAAAAAAAAGCTGGTCTCTTCATGCAGTACATCATCTTCATCTGTTTACTGAGTATTTCTAGAAATTTTCCATTATTTTAAAATAATGGAAAAACACAATAAAGCTGGGAATGGTGGCCCACACCTGGCACTCAAGCTTATGGGAGGGCGGAAGCAGAAGGATCGTCCTAGGCTATATGTGGAGTTGGAAGCTAACCTTTGAAACTTGTTTTCAAAAATACAAAGCAAAAACAAACAAACAACCAGGGCTGGTTCGATGGCTCAGTAGACATAGGTGCTTGCCACCAAGCCTGACAACCTTCGTTGGAGGTCCACATAGTGGTCCTGCAAGTTGTCCTGTGACTTCCACTCCTGTGCAACAAAAAATTCCAAAGAAATGTAACAAAAAATTAAAACAAAACAAATACAGTCTATTTCATTCTTTCTATTTACCAGCAGTTTTCAAAATGGGTGATACAACACCTTTCTCTAGTAACGAGCAATCACTTTTAAGTATAATTGTGAATTTAGGTTTAAAATGTTTGGTGTGTTTCAATCCAATACTACTGTAACAGGCTTTCTTTTTGGCCACCAACCAGTTCCCAAATAAAGACACAGAGGCACACTCAGTCTTATCTTAGGCTTGTCCCACTAGCTCTTATAACTTTGTTTTTTTCTGAGACAGGGTTTCTCTGTGGCTTTGGAGGCTGTCCTGGAACTAGCTCTTGTAGACCAGGCTCCTCTCGAACTCAGAGATCCGCCTGCCTCTGCCTGCTGAGTGCTGGGACTAAAGGCATGCGCCACCACCGCCCGGCTAGCTCTTATAACTTAATCTATTTCTCTTCAGCTATGCTTTGCTCTGGGGCTTTTTACCTTTCTTTCGTTCTACTCTGTGTCTGGCTGGCTTGCAGCTGTCTGGTCCCAGGTGTTGCCCCCCTCCCGCCCCTTTCTCTTCTCTTCCTTTTCTCTGGAGCCTAGATAGCTCCTCACTTATTCTCTATGCCACCAGCCCTGCCTATTTCTCTACTACCTAGGTGTGGGCTGTTCAGCTTTTTATTAGACCAATCAGGTGCCTTAGGCAGGCAAGGTGAAACATCAACACATCTTTACATAAACAAGTGCAACATAAGCAAGTGCCGCACACCTTTACATAATTAAAGTACTATTACACAACAGCATACAATATCCATTTTGATAATTGATTTGTTCTGTCTTTGGCAAGTGGCAAATACCATATTCTAGTTGCCTTCTACTCCCTTTGATACATTTTTTTGTTTGTTTGCTTGCTTGAGACAGGATCTCACTATGTAGCCCAGGGTAGCCTGGAATTCCTTATGCAGATCAGGCTGGCCTAAAACTCATAGAGCTCCATCTGCCTCTGCTTCCTGAGTGCTGAGAAAAAAGGCATGTGCAATGTGCCCAGATTGGTACAAATATTTTAAAGCTTTCTTGCTTATCTTGGATAATTCCTGGCCCCAAATGGGAATGAGCTATGTCTCCGAGCAATCCTGGGTTTTTTTTTTTTTTTTTTTTTTTTGGCCTTTTTTTGGGAGAGATAGGGGAGATTTCTAGTCAGGGCTTCTCTGTGTAACAGCCCTAGCTGTCTGGAAACTAGCTCTGTAGACCAGGCTGGCCTCAAACTCACACAGATCCACCTGACTCTGCCTCCCAAATGCTGAGATTAAAGGCGTGCACCACCCTGGACCTTTATTGGTTTTTCAAGATGGATTTTGCACTTATTTGTGGTTTTAGAGTATACTGTAGCACAAATTTTAATTAGTATTAATAATAAAAACCCAGGGACAAATGGAGCAGAGAAGCAAAGTAGTCAGGCACTAGAGAGTACTCACTTCTACCAAAGTGCAAAACAAAAGGGTGATCATGTACTCAGACTTCATCTCCATATGGCATCTGTCTCCACCAAACCTCAGACTGCACTGAGCTCCTGTCTCTTCATGCCTTATATTCCCCTCTCCTTTCAGCCATATCACTACTGTATCCACCACCCTAGTGCTGGGATTAAAGGTGTGTGATCCCAAGTGCTGGTACCACCTTTGTGTGAGCTCTGTTTCTCTTTTAGACAGATTCAACCCATGTAGCCCAGTGTGGCCTTGAACTAACAGAGATCCCTCTGCCTGTGTCTCCAGAGTCCTGGGATTAAAGGTGTGTATGTATCACCATTGCTTGTCCTCTCTGGCTAAATAGCGTGGCTGCTGGGGTTGAAGGTGAATGCCGCCACTGCCTGGCCTCTATGGCTAACTAGTGTGGCTAGTTACACTCTGATCTTCAGAAAAGCTTTATTTGTTAGATCATAAACAAAACATCACCACAGTAAATGCCACTCTGCATATTATAGACAAATTATTATGTCTTAAAATCACTTGATTAGTTTAGTGTGGGGGGGCTTTTATAGAATACAAGTTCTTGAGATACAGGCTTGTGAGATGGCTCAGCAAAAAGAGGTACCGACATTTGATCACTAGGACCCATGTAACAGGAGGGGAGCTGACTCCTCTAAGTGGTTTTCTGACATCCACGTGGGTACACACACACACACACACACACACACACACACACACACACACACACACAAAGGGGAGCTAAATAATGTAAAAAATTACAGTATGGTCTTGTACAGTTGAGAAAAAACTATATATATATATACACACATATATACATACATACACACATACATACATACAATGCCTGTATGTCCCCCACCCCTGTGCCTTGTAGACTGTGTACTTGTTGAGTATCTGGACCTGTAGACTGAACCGGGTGTAGAGCTGACAGGGCCAGAGGCTTTGGTGGCACAATCTGTGAGCAATCCTGTGCTGCTTTCCCTTGGCCAGTACTGAGGGATGGTGACCCAGAAATGCCTACAGGTGCAAAAACAGGACAGGAACACATTCCTTGGTTCTAATAATATCTTCAGAAAGTCAGAATCTTTCTACAGAAGTATATTCTTGGCTCTCTTCTCCCCCAATCCATCCACCCACCTCCCCTTCCCCATGGATCAGTAGTCTTCAAAAGCTTCTCCTCCTCCTCCAATTCCTGGACTTTGCCTCTGTTATCATCTCCCTACCCCGCCTTCCCCCTTCTCCAAGCCAGAAGCTTAGGGTTTTTGTGAGTATTGATGAGGGGGAGAGAGGACAGAATCTTGCACAAAGTAGCATCATGGAAATGGTGGAGATGGGATAGACAGCTGCAGAGATCCTGGCCGGACAGACAGAATAAACCCTCCTCCCAAACAATTGTGCTCTCAGATTTCTCCTAGGGACAGCTGAGCCTTTCAGCTCCTGAAATACTCTGCAGATGGGGAGGGTCCCTGAATAAGACTTGCTGTCCATCTTCAAAGCCCTCAGTGGAAACGCAATGGGATCTCAGCATAGAAAGGACGGGGACAGTAAATGAAAGGCAGTCAACAACTCACTGCCATTCTTAACGGCCAGGAGAACCTGAGTGGCAGCGAAGGGAAATCATGCAAGCTGGAGTTGGATATCTGACTCGGCTGTCGTGTTTCTTTACTCTCTCCCTCACTTGGTACCCAACAACCATATTCCATCCATTCTGCTTATCCTTCTCACTGCCTTCACTCCCACACCCTACTGCCACCAACGTTCCTGGAATTTTGGACTTAGCTATTTTTAAAACTGTCAACTCAGTGGCCACTTCCCTCCTCCTCTCAGCTGTTGAGTCCTTGGGCCAGCCATGTACTCTCCCTTCCCCCTCTCCACACACCAGACCTTCTCTGGCTCTGACCTCAGTGAGACTACAGCCAGTCTGGGGAACTGGGGGAGACATGGAGAAGGAGATGGGGGACCCCTGGCTGGAGCAGGCCAACAGAACAGGCAACTATGGCTGGAGAATCGGGTATCAGAGTAATGTCTGACTTCGGGAAACAGTAAGTCCAGATGAAATTGCAATTGTTTGATAAGTGTTGGGTTGAGGTGAGAATTTCATAAAATTACAGACACCTGTTCTGAAAACTAAGATTTCTCCTTACCAAGTGCCCATCACCACGCCTCCTGCCTCACTGCTTTAGTTTCCAAGCCATGTCTACTTCGAGTTGAATGCTGCCTCTTCTCCCGCCCTCTAATTCCCCTCTGCACTTTATTACACTGAGACTTTGGAGTGGGGGTTGGGGGGTAGCGCTGGGGATTGAACCCTTGAGCATGGTAA
The DNA here is from genome assembly GCA_030556225.1 of Cricetiscus sungorus. Lineage (NCBI taxonomy): Eukaryota > Metazoa > Chordata > Mammalia > Rodentia > Cricetidae > Cricetiscus > Cricetiscus sungorus. The sequence continues at coordinate 2,504,552 of JANBXA010000141.1, forward strand.
ACACTCACCTACTACTGAGTTACACTCCCAGCCCCTAACTCAAGACCTCTCAGATCTCATGCAGGACTCCTGCCCAATTCATAGACTTACTCCAAAGAGGGGAAAGGGAGGCAGATCCTCTCCAATACCTGTCCCCCTTAAAAGACCAGGAACTTTGGGATTTGCAAAGGTGGGGGTAGGGGTGGACGGGGGAGGGGGGGAATAATAGAAAGAGTTGCTTTTTCAGGTCTGGAAAAAACATACGGGCTATTGACCAGGAAAAAACAAATACTAATTTGAATGCTTGGCTTGTATCCTATGCTGTGAAAGAGGGCTCATAATGCCAGTCCTCTAGGGTGGCTAAGAGACTGGTTTCCTTTTCACTGGAAAAGTGACATTCTAGAAGGCACTTGACTACGATATTTATCCTTTGTGCCCTTCTAACACAATGAAGAAAGAGAAATGGCGGGTGGCTGGCCTCTCACGGTTGGGGGTATCACATAAGTGGTATGTTTTTAAAGCATTTTCAGATACTGATGCTTCAGGGGAACCCGCTGAGGAGACCAGGAACTCACTCTCCCCAGGAATCCCTCCATTTTTGACATGTCTGCTATTTGGTAGTCAGGATGGGGCAATACTCTGGACTCTGCCCACTAAGGTCATTCAACCTTCCCTCCACCCCCACCTAGGGATATTGCACAAGGAACCTGAAGGTGGCCACAGGAGCAGGGCACAGAGCCACACTCACCATCTAGAAGCCTCCTGCTTCTCAAGCTCCAGTCTGTATAACTCTTGTCTGGATCTCCCCAGATTCTCTCCACGCCATCTTGACCCGTCTTCAACCCTTCTCTTCCCCCACACCGGGTCAGATTTCTTTTTCCAGTCACAGAACTGCCTGTCGAAATTCACTAGGTAGGAGGTTCATCAGCTGGGAAGAACCGGCGCCTGGGGGGATCTGGCTGGATAGGTATGGGGGATCGAGGCCAGCCTCTTAGTCCCCATGGCGGTCCCCCAACTCTAAGCACCCTCACTCTACTGCTGCTCTTCTGTGGACAGGGTAAGGAAGGGTTAGGGAAGGGCTGGGCACATCTAGAGGTCAGGCTGTTGGGTAGGGGTGGGCATGCGAGTACCTGTGAGTGAGGGGGAATGGGGGCTGAATCCCTGTCACTGGCCAACTCTGAATGAGGTCTGTCTTGTTTCCATTTTACCTAGAGGAAGGACACATACGGAGTCCTTGGACCATAGGGAAAAGAGATCCGACTGGATTACACGCTTTTTAGTACAGGAAAAGGGGGAAGGAGGCTAGGAGTAGGGGGGCTGAAGGTTGGGGCTGGGAAAGCGTCCACGCTGGGTGGTAGGAATGGCGGGAATGGAGGATGCCTTTTGGCAGTTAGGCGCATACCTACTACGTGAGGGAACCGTCTCACTGCCCTCTCCCTTCCGTCTTCAGCTCACTCCCAGTGCAAGATCCTCCGCTGCAATGCCGAGTACGTCTCGTCCACTCTGAGCCTTCGGGAAGGGGGCTCACCGGGCACGCCTCGTGGAGGCGGCCGTGGTGGGCTGGCCTCAGGTGGCTTGTGCCGCGCCCTGCGCTCCTATGCGCTCTGCACTCGGCGCACAGCCCGCACGTGCCGCGGGGACCTCGCCTTCCACTCAGCGGTGCACGGCATCGAGGACCTGATGATCCAGCACAACTGCTCCCGCCAGGGCCCCACGGCCCCGCCCCCGGCCCGGGGCCCCGCCCTTCCCGGAGCTGGCCCAGCACCCCTGAGCCCAGACCCCTGTGACTACGAGGCCCGGTTTTCCCGGCTACACGGTCGGGCCCCGGGTTTCTTGCATTGCGCCTCCTTCGGGGATCCCCATGTGCGCAGCTTCCATAACCACTTTCACACATGCCGAGTCCAAGGAGCTTGGCCCCTGCTGGATAACGACTTCCTTTTTGTTCAGGCTACCAGCTCCCCCGTGGCATTGGGGGCCAACGCTACCACCACCCGAAAGGTCAGGGATTCAATTTTCCTCCTAATCCACCTTCTGAAGTCCTCTCCCGGTCCACCCGTCACACCCACACCGCTGCTTGTTCTCACTCTTCCTCAGCCGCCCAGATCCTGGTTCCTTGTCTTCCCCAAATATTCCCTCCCATCTTGAATGGTTTCCTTCGACCGTCAAACATTTGCTCTTGCAAATCAATTCCTCTTCATGGGGACTTTATTCAAATGAAGGTAACACTGGGGAAGAGGTTGGAGTGGCAGCCAGGGCTATGAGAACTGAGGAGTCAGAAGGGACACTATTTTCGTAGGGAATTGCTGACATTGAGACCAAAAGGGGGGAAAAAAAAAAGTGAGGGGTTGAATAAGGGTCAGGGACAAAGGGAAGGCAATAGGGGACTAAGGACCATGGCGATGGCACTTTGTATATATTGTCAGGATCAGATCCCTGACAATATATGCTGCTGATTGCAGGGAGGATACATTGAGTCCTAATAAACTATTTCCCTCTTTGCCCGCACAGATCACCATCATATTTAAGAACATGCAGGAGTGCATTGACCAGAAAGTCTACCAGGCTGAGGTGAACAATCTTCCTGCAGCCTTTGAAGATGGTTCTATCAATGGAGGAGACAGACCTGGGGGCTCGAGTTTGTCCATTCAAACTGCTAACCCTGGGAGCCACGTGGAGATCCGAGCTGCCTATATTGGGACAACTATAATCATTCGACAGACAGCTGGACAGCTCTCCTTCTCTATCAGGGTAGCCGAGGATGTGGCGCGGGCCTTCTCTGCTGAGCAGGACCTACAGCTGTGTGTTAGCGGCTGCCCTCCGAGTCAGCGACTCTCTCGCTCAGAGCGCAATCGCCGTGGGGCTATAGCCATTGATACTGCCAGAAGGCTGTGCAAGGAAGGGCTTCCCGTGGAAGACGCCTACTTCCAATCTTGCGTCTTTGATGTTTCAGTCTCTGGTGATCCCAACTTT